>CM046383.1:18881697-18950697 GCA_025413485.1 Ficus microcarpa
TCATTGCATAACAATAGAAAAGTTTGAGGCAGAGTGATATATAAAATTAAAAGTCAATAACAAATATGAGCTTAGGGAATAATTTAAAAAATAATTAAAAAAAACTCATTTTTTAAATATAGTGGGGGAGTAATTGAAATTTAAATATAGTGGGGGAGCTTAGGTAAATTTAGAAAATTTTAGTAGGAACAACTATCCTGATGTTCATCCTAACTTTTACCCTTTATTTATTTTTTATTCATGTTTGCCATTGCAACCTATCGCAGAAAATTTTTAAAAGACAATAAATTGAAAAAAATATTAGCCTAAAAGATTAATAAATGAATTTTGCAGGATATACAATTCCGAAAGGTTGGCTGGTTATGGTTGTTCCATCATTACTTCACTTAGATCCTAATTACTATGATAACCCATTTACATTTAATCCAAGGCGATGGAAGGTAAATTAATAATTTTAGTTCGTAATTTATTAACTTGGATATAGTTAAGACAAAACTAGTTCTTGATTTTTCTATTTTTTTGGTCTCTAATTTTATTTTATTTATTTTTTGTTCCCATAAAATAGGCCGGGAAAGAAATTACATGTAGGATCTAAGACATTCATGGCCTTTGGCGGAGGTATAAGAGTTTGTGCCGGAGCTGAATTTGCAAAGCTTCAAACTGCCATCATTCTTCATTATTTGGTTTCAAATTATAGGTATGAGTTGTCTTTCCTTTTCATAATTTTTCGTTAAATTTATAATTTGAACTTCTCTCAGAAGAAAAAAAGAAAAAAAAAAATACACCACACACTCACTTATTCACATATCGAAAATACTCTCGCAGGCGGTCAACACTAGATTCCAATGGAAAAAAAAAATAAAAAAAAAAAGATTAAAACAACCCCCTATATATACAATAACGAAGGACCAAAAAAAAAAAAACCCCCCCTTTTTCAACGGGTGCACTACGAAAAAGTTTGGGATTGATTCCCCAAGTAGGAGCATAGTTATAAATTTCTAGCGGTGAATATATAGGAGTAAGTACCTGTAATTTGTCTAATAAAATATATATAGGAGTGTAATTGAAATCTTAGGAAAAAAGAAATTAATGGTGTTTTTTTTTTTTTTTTTTAATAATTTGAGTCACTTGTATTCTTTTCTTATAAAATAGTAGTATAATTGACATATTAGAAAAATTAAGAATTTGAAAGTGAATAGCCTTTTTGCATTGGCGCCCCTGAACTTAACACAATTTCTTTTGTGCCACCCAAACTGTAAATTTTAGCAAGTTGTCTGTATACTTGAAAATGTATAGCAAAACAGCCCAATTAAAATTGTGATAATTTTTTGACGTAAATTGACCAATATTTTGCACATGAATCTATCAATAATTTAAGGAATAGTCATTTTTATCCATTCTAATCCCACATTTTGTTGGTAGGGTATTTAATTAAGTTGTGTCAAAATTAAAAAATTTGTTTTAAGTATAATTTTAGGTTATTGATTAGAAATTACCTTACATACTTCTAATTAACGATCCATATGCAAGTTCCAAGTCAATATCACTGTCAAAATTCTAACACCATTATCAGTTGTGGTGTTTTGCAACGTATTTTTGTTTTGGAGAGAAACTTGCTAAAATTTGTTTTGGAGACAGTGAATTGTAATTGTAGGATAAGTTCAGGAGCACTAAAAACAAAAAAGGCAAAACAACTTTTCAAAAATTGAATGAGGAGATGAACTTTCACTCGGTATAAAAGATGCCAAGTCAGTACTCATATATAAGTTCTATGCTGCATGACTCATATATTTTGTTAGTATATTTGACCCATTGGCTATTATTTTTTATGTTGACAATATAAAAGTGCCCTTAGAAACTGTCTCCTATATATTACATACATACATACATATATATATATATATATATCCTTATGGTTTGAAAATATTGTAATTAATTAGGTGGACAATAATCAAAGGAGGGGAGATCGTCCGCAAACCTGGTGTGGCGTTTCCTAATGGATTACACATCAAAATCTCAGAAAAAGCTTTAGTAATGCAAGTTATATGGTGTGAGACAATGGTTATTTTATTACAATATGTGTGTGAAAATAATATGCTGAAGTTAAATTTTGTGAAAGACATGCACAAGACATACAAAAAATGTCTATGTATATATACATATATATATATATATATATATATATTCTGTTATCTTTAACTACGTCCAACTATATATATATATATATGTAGTCGGCCTTGGATTAAAATTCACATTTTCTAATTCTACTGGATTCAATATTTAGAAAAATAATATTTAAATAGGTTTGATTAAATCTCATAAAAATTAAAATGTGTTTTTTTATTTATTTATGCTTTTGTTAAACTCAGTAATTGATTTAAAAAAAAAAAAAAAAAGATCTTACAAATAATTTGTAAGTTTTGCTATGGATTAGGGCCCCGGAGTGGGTTTGTTGTGGCATTGATGTCCTCGACTATTTTATAGTTTTCGGTATCCGGAAATTGGTTCTAAGGTGCTGCTAAACTTTCTTTGGAGATCATCTATATATATATATTACTCGTATTTTCAAAGACGATTTCTTGGTGGTATGGGACATGTGACGCTGATTGTTAAGGAATTGAAGATGATGTTTATGATTAAGCAATGTATATGAGTTTAAGAAGAAGATCGTGTTTGTTTTATTTTTGGAAAAAAAAATTACTATATGGTAAACATACATTTATAATGTGACACAACAAGTTAATATATAGCGAAACCAGAAAAAAGTTTAACAACAATACAATAAAATATAATATAATTTAATACTATATAGTATAATGTAGTGTACTAACAAACCTAAGAAAAGGAGGGCAAAAATCATTTCTTGTTGATTAACGAAACTAACTTGTAGCAAAAGCGTGGGCGAGAAAAAATAGTACGGAAACTTTGAAGCAAACTTCTGATAATTTGTTGGTTCACAGGAAAAATTTGTTTGGTTCACTCAAAATGTAAAGAAAATTAAGCATTAAACTCTCATTGAATTGTGCAGAAATACCGAAGGCTTGAAAGTTCTTTACAACAGCTGTCGATGCTTATATATCAACTTGTTTTTCTTAAAAAAATTAAATAGTTGTGATAGAAATTAATAGATGTATTAAGATATCTCAAATTAATTTAACACCCCTTTGTACCTTCTTCGTTTTCCCCATCCTTTTTTCCGGTACATATTTTACGATCCAAAATTATTTTTTAAGAATTTGAGGCTCAAATGGCTCTCATTGCCTGTTTTGCACTTAAAAAGTTTTTCTTTTCTCTAGCTAATTCCAACATTAATTGTCAATTGATTTGTTTTCTGAAAAGAAAATTCCGTTGCCTTATTTTGCCTTTTGGTCCAAGAGCATCTATATTGGCAAACTCAATGTTGAATTTTCGCCTGTGAGAGAAAAGTTACTTTCTAATAAAGTGCTATTGATTTTATAGCAAATTTGGAAAGTAACAAATTTAGTGGTAAATTTACCATTAAGTATAACAAATATTAAATTTAATATTTGATTGTTATTAGTTGGTGGTGTTAAACTTGTTCATCTAATCATTACAAATTTTGTCATTTCTAAGGGTCCGTTTAGGGTAACACCTAAAGATGGTGTTTTGGAGATTGAATTGAATATGTGTGTTTTGGGGGAAGAACTTTTGAAAAAACTCTTTGATATAGAAAATAATGCAAAAATTTAAAATGTGTTCAGAAAAAATATATAAAATGGATCTTATCTTATTCGTCTTATCGTTAGGAGTATTTTAACATAAAAATCATCTTATTCCAATTTGAAATAAGAAAGTTACGGACTTTTAAAGTTTGAGTTTTTTGAAAATGGAAGAGAAAGAAAGTTTGATTGTAACATCTACCCGATACAACTATACATCTCCCAAAAAGCCATATTAGGTACTGTTATTCCCTTAACTTTAACCCATGTTATTCTCAAGTAGTTAAATAGATATAGTATGAAAATGATGGCTAATTTGAACTTTTGGATACTACCTTATAGAAAATAAAACAACTATAACACAATCGATCCATATGGCTGGCCAAGTATGTATACAATATAATACATAACTCAAAATAGGCACAGCTGAGTATATATATATATATATAACATAGCTATGAGGGTAGTCAAAACTCAAAAAAAAAAAAAAAAAAAAAAAAAACAGGTCAGCTTGTCCATATACACAAGTCCAGGAGCATCGGGAGTACACCAGCCAACCATGTAGTCCTCAACTAGTGCTGAGAAGTGCTCTCACTTGCATCACCATAACCGAATGAGCTAAAGCCCAGTAAATAGAATCAATGCATGACATGAACAATATAGATACCATGAGCTCATGACTTTACTTCTTCAATTAACTTATTCCATTTCACTTCTTATACTCTTTCTTATCTTTTACGTGCAATTAGAGTTTTTTAATAGGGGTGGTATCTCAGATACCTTAGCCATCGGACCTTATGGCCACAAAACAAACATCATAATAATGAATACCATCATGTAGGGTAAAGTTATTTTAAACATTCCATCTTCCTTGAGATCATTAAGGAAGCTTCTCACATTATAAGTCTCCATCGTGACAGGAGGTCCATCAATCTTGTGACCACAAATATAATGTAAGAAGGTGTTGTCGTGTGAGGCATATTACATTCTAAATTCTCTTCTCCCTCATGATCATCGAGGAAGCTTCTCACACTACAAGTCTCCATCGAGACACATTACATAAATTCTTGACAATAAACCCTTCACAAGTCACCAATAAATCATTTAAGGTACTCTCAAACTCATTTATTATATAAAATGCATTTAATACACATCTTTCATCAGGTAATGCATTAATGCTTATGCCATCATGATATGTAAACCGTATGCCCAAATCTTGCTTTCAAACACATAATATATATGCATAACATTTATGATGACGCAAGTGCAATTCTACTTACCTCGTGATTGCGTATTGTATAAAAGAATTCTCGGGCTTCCTCTTGGGAATTTGGTGTTCAACACCTATGAAATATGGAGCAATTTAACCACTTTATTGTCACTTCAATAATTACTAATAATAACAATACCAAAGAGCTCGTTTCCCTATAATGAACCTTAGATTTAAAGCCTGGTTCTTTAAAAAAAAAATTTTGCCATAGTTTCTCCTGTATTTAAGCCTCCCCAAAGCTTTAATATCTCACACAACACCTGAAAAATAATATAATTTCTTCAAAATATCCATTAATTACAAGACTATTGCAAAATCAAAATTTCCATTTTTTTCACTGCCTGGTACCAGCCTTATTATCAAGGCCATATCTCCCGATCCACAAGGAAATAATCAAAACGCTCTTACGGGAATTTATTCAACAAATAGAGGGAATAGCTCTCAAGTTTTCAACTCCAACAAAGCTCTATAGCATATATAAATAAATAAAAATCTGAACCATAGTGAAAACTGACCTGAAACTGGATAGGTTCCCAAAACATGGGTAAAACCCTAACCTCCAAATTGAATTAGCTCTCACTGTTTTACAGACTTTAACCTAACATAAGGGATGACATACCATTCAAAAATTACAGCTTAACTCCATAGTAAACCCTCTGAACCAACGTCCAAGATAACAGAAACCGAAACTGCCCTTACCTTGGTGCAAACTAGGGTTTTCCTTGAAATCCTCCACCAAAAATTGATCAAACCACTCAAGATTGCTCTTAATTTCCCAAAACCCTAACTGAATATGGTGTTTAGAGATGAGGAAGTTGGACTTTGAGGGCTTGAGCAGAAAATGAGCCACCTAGTTGCTTTTTAGACTTTAAAGTGCCAAGCAAGCACCTTAATTACTTAACCATGAAGTAATTTCACCTAAGCTAGACTAGTGTCTGAATTTTTTAGCTTAGTCACCTCCTTAATGGGGTGTTAAATGCTCACACCAATCATCAATACAAACTAGGCCTTAACCAACCAACTTGCTTACCGAATGTGGTGTATACACTCGCATCGAAACTCCCATACACCTAAAACCCTATCTCTAATCCTTCACCACACACCACTAGAAAATGTGGGTTCTACGACGGAGCTTCCATGACCATTTTTAAAAAACTGTCGTGAAAAATGCGACAAAAACACTGAGCGGAACAGAGTTTCCGAAAACCGTCGTGGAAGCCGAAACGGTTATAAAAAACCATCATGGAAGAGCATGCTTCCACGACGGTTTTTAATAACAATCGTGGAAGCTTGCAAAATGAAAAAAAAAAATTTTTAGCTTCCACGACGGTTTTTTAACCATCGTGGAATCCGAAGCCATCGTGGAAGTTTCGGATTCCACGACGGTTAAAAAACCGTCGTTGAAAAATTTTAACCGTCGTGGAGCTAAAATTTTTTACGGAAGCTAAAATTTTTTTTTGTTGCATTTTGCAAGCTTCCACGACGGTTATTAAAAACCGTCATGGAATCATGCTCTTCCACGACGGTTTTTTATAACCATCGTGGAAGCTTCGGCTTCCACAACAGTTTTCGGAAACTCTGTTCCACTCTGTGTTTTTGCCGCATTTTTCATGACGGTTTTTTAAAAACGGTTGTGGAAGGGTCTTTTTTCACAAATTTTTTTATTTTTTTATTTTTTGAACTCTACCACAACGGTTTTCCTACCACAACGGTTTTTGGGGAAAACCATCGTGGTAGGTGAACATACCACGACAATTTTCCCCAAAAACCATCATGGTGGGTACTAAAGCGGGAAATTTAAAAATTTTTGAATTAAATTTAATTTTTTAGAGCGTGTATTTACCCAAAAAAATACCATCTTTCCCACCCCATTACATTCCGAGCCTTTTTCAATTTTTCACTATCTAATACACACTCTAACTCTATACCCAAAACTGTCAAATTTCCTCCCTCTATTTCTCTCTCTCCACTCCCCTCCCTACTTAAAATCTCCAAAACCTCGCTCTATCTCACCACGCATCCTCTCTCTATTTTACCTCTCAAATTTTTCTCTTGGCTCCATTCTCCGATGGCCTCCTCCACCATTCACGCGGCCTCCACCATTCTCCGATGGGTCGACCAAGGAACTCACGCGGCTTTCCCTCTCTCTCTCGCCACACTTCGCCCGTACCCACGCTCGACAAGCCGGTAAGTTGTAATGTATATTGCTTGGGTAATACACAGATTTGGAAATTTTTCATCCAAATTGTTGATTTTGTTTATTGTGGTTGTTGATAAAATGTTCCGTCCAAAATGTTGATTTTGTAGATTGTTGAGTTAGGAATATTCCATCCGAAATGGCCAAAATCCGTCCCCTACATTTTCGGTGATTGTTCATTGTGGTTGTGTTTAACATTTGAGTTAATTTAGTTGGGTAAAGCACGGATTTGGGAATTTTCCGGAAAAAAGTGTTGATTTTGTGATTTAAATGTTTTTGGGGAAATGAAACGAATTCGTAAAATTTTTTTTTCATTGTTACCTACCACGAGGCTCCTACCACGACGGTTTCCTTGAGAAATCATTTTTCAAGAAAACCGTCGTGGAAGATTTCCTTACCACGACAGTTTTTTGCGTAGAACCGTCGTAGTATGTTCTTAAATGTCCATATTTAAACCCTATTTTTGCCCATTCCATGACGGTTTTTAACCGTCGTGGAATCTAAAAAGATTTCACGACTCTAGATTCCACGACGGTTAGAAAATCATCGTGGAAATGTTACCATGACAGTTAAAAACCGTCGTGGTATCCACATTTTGTAGTTGTGACATTTGAGCTCCACAACTTTTTTATTCCATTAAATTTCATAGATGTCACTATCATAAACTCCTTTTTCATTGGTCCACTTACCAAATCCACCTTCTTGGAACTCTATCATTCATCAATGCATTATATATGACTCGATGCTTATGCACTTTTAAGACATGATGCATATTATGAACATGAAAAATGCATTTCAATAATCACTTAAACATATGATTCATATGCATGATATCATGAAAGGATGCAATGCATTGGTCAAAAAGTGTGTGATAATTTTGGGCATCACATTGATGTAGGTTGGAAATTTGAAATCCATGTGGCATTTTACCATCTAGAGATGTTATCTCAAACAATGCCTAAATTATGCAGCTAAAGTAATTTAATTTTTCAAATTAAACTTAAGACTTAATGATGAGAAAATGTAGCTATAATATTAAAAATTACATTATTAATTTAGGAACAAAGCTTCAAATATTCTTTTTTTTTTTTTTTACTTTTTGTACTAAATATAATAGTAGCATTTACCAATATAATTATAAATCGAAGATAGTCGGATTTGACCATACAGGGCGACTTGTGTACCACATCAGAAACCAACAACAAAGCAATAAATTAAAATTCATGATCAACGAAACATAAAGAATAGTATTTCAAATGAACTAGCTGATAAAGTCATACTATACCATTTTGAACTTTTTGTCCTAATTGCCTAATACCTAATCGGATCCGTAATACTACTGCATGATCTGTGCATCTCATTTTCAAACTATTCGTAGTTCAACCAAAGTTTCGATTTTCACGATCTTGTTGGATGTATATTTTATATATAGTAACGATTTTGGGGATATGTAATGTTGTTAACGGATTACTATTTATAGCGTTGTGTTTATTGACATGCTCAGTAAAGATTCATTAAGTGTTGGATCATATTCACTGCATCTTGGAAACACAACAAGTTGAATAGTTACAAATTTTAATTTAACGGAATGAAGTCCATTCCTTCATCTTGAAGTAGATGAATAGTTATCTTAAGGATTGATTCGAGACTTGAACAGTAAAAACACTGAAATTATGATAAGATCGTAAATATATTATTCATTAGAGGATCATGAGACTTAAGGAGAAAGTTATAATTAGATATGTTAATGGATTTTTAAACCTAGCACTAATTGTGAATTGTCTATGGATGATTGATGTGTATATAGTTATATAAATGGACACAGATTCTTTGAGTAAATTATATTTATAATTTTCAAAAGGGCAATTTCAAATTTTTAGTGCAGCAACTTTAAAATTAATAAAATTGATATATTAATTAAAGTGTTTAATTAATTGTAAGCTTTATTAGAGTTGGAAATTACAAGTCCATAATTCTACATGTTATCTCTATAATACTATTTGGACTTTTGTGTCTAATTAAATTAATTAATTTAGAATTGATGAATACAAAATAAATGCATACTCACAGATTGTATGATCAATTAATTTTGAATTAATAATTGAATAACTTAAATAATAAGTACGTTAAAATTGAATGATACAGTGTGGCAGACTCCACAAAATATAGGCGCCTACAATATAGACTCCCTGTGGTGTGCTGTAAAACCCGAATTTTTGAGCTTCTGACTTAGCTTACAAATATTGGAATCAAGGTCTAATTTTATTGAATTAAATTATAAGAATCTTTAGATTTCTCTGCATGGGAGGTGGCCAATTTTTTTTTATTTATTTCACTTAAATCCAATTTGGTATTTTATTCTTTCTCTATAAACAGATGATTTATACCAAGGATGAAGTGTGTCAATTTCGGCAACTGTAAAATTCGAGATAGAAAAATTCTCCTATTGTAGTCTTTGCTTTTCTCATGTGTTAAGAACAAAAAGAAAAAAAAAAAAACAAAACAAAAGTGAATGTGTGATCATACTGAATTAATAGAGACGCCCACACGTCCATTCATACAGAGATTAGGTGCAAAAGATCTAAGGGGTCTACGAGTTTGAATCATTCAATTAAATTATCGACCTAATTAGACAATGATAAATTCTTTATCTTATGCATATTTTATATATTGAATTAACGTATGTACAAAGTGTTGGCAAAAGTTCTATAAAAATTTTGTTAAACAAGATCTGATCATCTATGACGCTTCCACAAAATTATGCTTTCATGGTTTTTGAAACCAACAATAATTTAATTAATAACTATATATTGATGGGATTAATTTTATGAATGCCAACACAACTATGTATCCTATATCATTTTACCCTCTAAATTATCAAAACCATTCAAAATGCCTCCTGATCTATACAAAGCCATTCAAATATCCCCTCTATTCATTTCCGTCTGTAACCCTAATAGTTTTGCTTAAGTGACAAATCATTAAAGATTATAATGATTTTTTAGAATCGAATTGAATTGTTAAATAATATTCATAGAATTAAAAATAAAATCAATTTTTTAAAGACTTTTCAAACCAGAAACAAATTGAAAAGTCCCTTCAAAAGAGAAGAGAGAAACAAGAAAAAATGCTATGGATATCAACTCTAATCCAAATTTTTGAATACCAACTTATGTGATATATTAGTTATTGTTCTTTTTATTAATAAGTGTTTAAAACATTACCACATTAATCGATTATATCTATCAATAAAAATTTGACACATGAGTTGGTACTCAAAAATTTGTTATTAGAGTTGATGTCCTAGCATTACTAAAAAAACATGTCGAAAAGCTTTCAACAACAAAAATTTGAAAAAAAAAAAAAAAATCCTAGAAGTTATACTTTCTGAACTTAGGAAGTAGGTCTCGTGGCAATGGAGGGTTCATCGGAGAGAACGGGTCGTTGTGGATCTGGGTTCCTCTTGAGTTTATTCAATAATACATTCTTTTAATTATAATAACAATAACAATAACAATAATAATAATAAAGTGGGGAGAGCTAGAGATGCAGATCCGAACCAACGAAGACAATAAGAGGAAAACAAGAGAAAGATGCTTTGAGAGAGGTTTTTTTTATTTTTTATTTTAATTTATTTTAATTTTTTTTAATTTTTAACTACTATGCCACAACAGCAATTCCGTTAACCTTTTAGAAGGAAATTGATGGAGGTGGTTATTTGACTTGTTTTTTTATATTTCAAGGGACATAATTAACAGTTTTAATAATTTAAAAGAGAAAGTAAAATAGGGTACATAATTAAGGGGACATTTTTCAAATTAATGATATCAGATAATGTTGAAATATGGTTACTCTACAAGCACCCCAGTCTAAAATGCCTATTCATGGTAACCCAAGGTCATCTACTGTATCTCCGTATATAACGTTAACAATTTTGACAATTTGGCAGCCATTTGGCAAGTGCTATATATATGTGTGTGTGTGTGTGTTTGTGTGTGAGTGTGTGTGTGTATCAAACACATGTGATTCGGATCTATCAATGAAAGCTGGTCAATAAACACTTAATTTTAGCATTTATGAATGAAAGGATATCCAGATAAAGACTGCAGCTGGTAAGGCGTGGTATCCATGGTACAAGTTTCTACAACGAAAACGATTCCTCAGAATAACCATGGTACAAGTTTCCACAACGAGAACGATTTATAAAATAATAAAATAATAAGATAATAAAATTAAAAAATTAAAAAATTAAAAAAAAAAAAAAAAAAAAAAAAAAAAACACCAACAAGTGTGTTATAAAAACAACCAAAATGAACAGTAGGATTACATAATCTCTTTTATATATTTCATATTAGGATTACGATTTAGGTTAAGGATTTTTCCAACAAAAATCATATCCATATTATTTTACTTGATGTAAATCACTATATTTTGCGTAATACTTTTCCGTTGCATCCATCAATGAAAGCTAGTCGATAAACACTAGTTTTTAACAATTTTGAATAAAAGGGTATCCACATGAAGTCTGCAGCTAGTGGGGTGGTATCCATGGTACAAGTTTCTACAACGAAAACGTTTCCTCAAAAAAATAAAAAATAAAAAATAAAAAATAAAAACGAAATTCTGTGCTATAAAAACAACCAAAATGAAAAATTAGATTATATAACCTCTTATATATTTAGGATTTCGGATTTAGGATTTTTCCAACAAAAATCACATCCGTGTTATTTTAAACTGAATATCACATCACTGAAAGCTAGTCAATAAACACTTAATTGCTTTTACCAATTCTGAATGAAAGGATATCCACTTGAAGTCTGCAGTTAGTGGGGTGGTATCCATTGTACAAATTTCTACAACGAAAACGATTTTTCAAAAAAAAAAAAAATAATAATAATAATAATAAAGAAAAATAAAGCACCACCAAAATGTGTGTTATATGTAAAGACAACCAAAATGAATAGCAGACTTACATAACCTCTTTTACATATTTAGGACTAGCAATAGGATTTATAATTTAGAATTTTCCAACAAAAATCACATCACTAATAACTAGTCCCTCTTGCCCGTCAAACTGTTCAAGTGTGTTTATATATATATATATATATATATATATATAACTTGAAAATATTATTGTTCAGATCACTCAAATTTCATTTGGAAATCCACCAGTAGATTTAAGATGTGGGATAATATTGTCGTTGATCTAGGAGCCATAAGTTTTTTTGTAATATTAGTTGTAAGTTACTGGGCTTATACATGGCAGAATCCCAAATGCAACGGCAAGCTACCACCTCGTTCTATGGGAGGGCCCTTGCTCGGAGAGACCATGGAGTTCTTTACTCCTTATTCATCTAATGATATCCCACCATTCATCAAAACGAAAATAGCCAGGTATATATACACATATATATACACACACGTAAAGTTAATATTGCAAATTTGTAAATTTCAATTGAGATGAAGTACTGTCTCTACCACTTGATGTGTATATATGTACGTATAAACATACTTTCGTGTATGAATACTATGTGAGTAAAAATGTATATTATATGTCACTTAATGTGCTTTTGATGTTGTTGAAGTACTAGCGGTAAAGGATTATTATGAATATTTTTTCTTATACAAGCATAAATATTAAAAATAAAAACCAGAAAAAGAAGATTCTGAGTCACCTAAAATTGAAATAAGAACAAACAAAAATTATAAAAGAAAACTCTCTCAGTCATCCTTTTAAGGATTTTAAATGTGACTCTGAGTCGTACCCTCTTGGGAATTTTAATGTGAGGGACTAGAAAAGTCTTGGATATTAAATGTGACTATAAGTCTTCCTTTTGAGGATTTTAATATAAGGGACTAGAAAAGAAGACATTGAGTCGCCTAAAGCTGAAATAAGAACAAACAAATTAAAACAAGTAAAGAAGACTCTAAGACGTCCTCTTAGAAATTTTAAATGCGACTTTGAGTCGTCCTCTTGGGGATTTCTGAGTCGTCCTCTTGGGGATTTTAAATGTGAATATGAGTCGTCCTCTTGGGGATTTCTGAGTCGTCCTCTTGGGGATTTTAAATGTGAACATGAGTCGTCCTCTTGGGGATTTTAATGTGAAAGAAGATGAAGAAGTGGCTTGTGAAAATGTTGCTTTACATGAGGGGACCAAGTCCTATTTTCTGCTTTTTCAGTTGTCACTTTTATTTACAAGCCGGTTGATGTGGATGGTTGTATTTACTTATTAATTGTGCTTATTAGTTCTTCCTATGACACCAAAAAATTTTAGCTTTTTTGGGGTCAATTTATATGTTTTTCTTTTCTTTCTTTTTTTTTTTTTTTTAATGAAGTGACGAGAGAAGGTAATTAGCATTAAGACTTAATACTATTTTTTTATATGTGTATTGCACTCTACAGATATGGAGCAGTGTTTCGAACTAATTTAGTTGGCCGGAAAATTATCGTATCAACAGATCCTGAAATCAACCACCACATATTTCAGCAAGAAGAGAAGTCTTTCATGCAGAGAGTTTTCTGGAAATTGTTATACAGAGAGTTTTATGGAAATATCTGGACGAGATAGTTTTCTGGGGCAACATGGAATGATTCATAAGTATCTTAAGAACTTGGCTCGAGAACTTGTTAAGCCAGAAAACTTGAAGGAAAAGATGTTGCCTAAAATGGATAAAGTTGCTAGAATCCATATGCGTTCATGGGCCAATCACGGCATTGTAGATGTCAAAGAAGAAGCCTTGAATGTAATGTATTTCTTTAAGTTGTTGGCTTCTGCAATATAATTTATGATTCTATCTATATGTATGTTTGTGTGTATTATATATATATATATATATATATATCTATATAATATATGTGAATGTTTATATGTCTGTATGTATGTATGTGGTCGTTAGGAAAGACATGTTGCATGCATCAAAATAATTCAAGATTCAAATATAAGTTTTTGTCTGTTGTGTATGTGCGTGTGTTTATTTGCGTTCATGGGCTAGTCACGGCTTTGTAGAGCTCACACTATATATATATATATATATATATATATATATATATCTGTTGCAATAATTTAACATATATAGATCGTTTTCTTTATTTCTGACCAATGACAGAGCCGGTTTATTGTTTTACTAAGAGCATAAATGAAAGAAAAAAATGTAAAAATTTTAGAAGTAAAGTTAAAATATTAAAAGAAAATGAAAACTCACTAGGAGTAGAAGCCCCCACTCGTCTGTGGGTGGCTCTGCCCTTGGTTGTTCACAAATTTTAATAACTTTTATTCCTAACCTCGATTTATTTAGGAAAAAAAAAAGTTGTAATAATACATGTAACTCTAACAACTAAGACTTATTACATATTGATGACTCATATCAATAGATACTCGTATTAATAGATGATGTCGGTTTTTGGAATAAATCGACCGAACTTGAAATTAACATTTAGATTAAAATTGTGCGAAGGAAAAATCTTATGAAGATCGGGATTAAAATCGAAATTTGGATTTAAATTGAAAAAACTTATTTTTATACATAAATATATATTTCCATTGTCTTTCCTTTGCATTATTCATATTTGTAATGATATTTAGGTCGTTTTTTTCGATATCTTTAATCACTTAGGTTTGTAACAATTTCAGCCTTTTCACTTATATATTGTGGATGTTTACGTTGACAAGTTCTTAAACATTTAGGCATGTTATTCGAATATGAAACGTTATGCTTCCAATTACTCATAAATAATATTTTTGTGTATCTATATACATTAAAACATATCAAAATTCATTTATCGGCATGCAAATGGTATTTGAATATTTTGCTAAGAAACTCATTAGTTACGATGAAACAAAGGCTTCAAAGAAACTCAAGGACAACTACAATGCATTTCTAGATGGACTTGTGTCGTTTCCTTTAAACGTACACAAGTTTGTATACAAGTATGTATAGAGCTGCTTATCGTGCATGTATACAAGTATGTACTAATTAATTAAAACATTTTAACAAATTAAATTTTCTTTGTTAGTGCTATAAATATTTTTAATTTTGGACGGGCAACAGAGAAACAGTAAACTAATAACAACTAAACCAAATTAATATAAACTAATAAAATAATAGAAAACAAACTATAACAGAAACGTTTTTTTTTTTTAAGTAAAAGAAAACAAATGCGAAAATATAATAAAATAAAATTGTACGAACCTCTTTTGGCTTAAAATCTACTGATCAATCTTGTTTGAGGACCTTCCCTAGCAACGGCGCCAAAATTTGTTTGCGCCCAAACTATGTTGAAATAAAGCGGTCAATTGTAGCATGGATCAGACAATCGTATCCACGAGAAGGTGATATAAACAAACAAGAAAAGATTAGCAAAACAAAATCGTTAGAGAAATAAGCAATCAAACAAAGAAAAGAAAGAAGTATTTTTTGTGATTTTGAAAAAAAATTTAAAAACAATGTAATTTAAAATGGAGAAAATTCAATAATCAAAAGTGGTAAAATATCGAGAATCCCCTATATCTTTCATTTACCTATTTGGATTTGTATCATAAAATGACTCAATTGAAAGTTTCACATCCTACACAATCAATCAGAAAATAAATATTCGAAGAACTTACGAATTAAAATGTATTTGAGTAAATAAAATTCTCACGTTAAGAACAAGCAAAAGTTATCTTATAGAAATCCAAAAGAGACAATATATCACAGATAATATTACAATAAAAGACTACTTATAAAATAATACTATTAATATATCATATCATGTAACAATCACATAAAAAGAGCTTGACTAAATTTATATAAAAGTTGATAATAAAATAAATTGATATGAGAAAGAAATTAGATAAAAGAAAATTATTTACTCAAATGTATAAACCATACAAACCATTGGAGAATCAAAACTCAAACAAGCTCACTACACATTTAGAATCATCCCTAGCCTCACCAAAGAGCTCTAACCTAACTTGCAAAGCATTCTCATAAAATTCTATGAATAAAATATGAGAATAAAGACAATACAAAAATGAAAGAAAAAATGTCTAAACTTGGGCTAAAAATTCAACACGCAACACACTTGGCAAAACCTCTATTTATAGAGTTTTTGACTACTGTCATCAGCTAAAAAATAAAATAAAAATAAAATAAAATAAATAGTTAAAAACGTTTCCAAACTGACTAGAATTTACATGACATTATTCGGCGGAAAAAAAGCTGATATTAAGGGAGAATTGCAATAGTAAAAAACGGTGCCTTCAGCAAAGCGAATCCCATGAGTTTGGGACACGTGGCGTGAAAATGAGTGAAGAGGAAACAAATGCTGGCAGCTGGGACCCATTGGAACGCGTGGCAATCAAGATGTGGAGAAGCAACTGGCTCAAGGGACAGCCGAGGCCCACGGTCTGCTGGTAGCCTCTGCTGTGCGTGTCGAATGCACAAAACTCGCAACTGGATTGGCTGGATGTGCACGTGGGGAAGATGGCCCAAAGAGTTGGAAAACGGGCTGAGAAGAGCTGGGGCCCACGAGAGCTGTTGGCTTTTCCAAAGGTGACACATCGCGGAATCTGGTGAACTACACTGCTCCATGGCTTGGCTGGCTCGGCTCAGCTAGCATGGCTCAAACGACTGATGGGCTGAAATCACTTATGAGCTTTTTGATGATTTTGCTTCCAATTTTGGCTCAAATGTATTATTTTCCTACAAAACAAGATAAATTAAATTAAAACTAAATATTTCCAAACCAAAATTTTTGTGATTAATTTCATGAAAATTTTTAATTAAAACTTAATTTATTTGATATTTATGTACATCAAAAGTGCATTTTTGTGCACTGATCATAAGTGTAGGAAGATTAGTTATTTATGAAAATTAACTTTAGTTTCTGGTCTTAATTATTAATGTCTGTTAATTTCCCAATCGAAATTATGCAGGTTGTTAATGAAATTGTCAGGCTTGCTAATTTTGTGCCAGCAGTTTTCAGAAGAGCTGTAAATAATGTTAAGATGAAGGGCAAGTATATTTTAGAAGTACACAAAAACAATTCCTTTAGTTGTGGAACTAGAAAATCTTTTTGGCGTGAGGACTATAAAAAAAATTAAGATTAATTTTCAATGTATTTTAGTCACTTTATGGACCAAAAGTATAATTTATTTAGGATCACTTTTATAAATGGCCCCAAAACTATACACCACGTAATATATAGTCCCCGGACTTTTGATTTTACATACATCACATTCACCTGAACTTTTTTGCTATTATGTCAACGGCCTTTTTGTCAATATTTTGTTAAAAAATAGAAAGAAATTGAACACGTTTTAATTATATGTGACGCCCCCACCTACGTGAGGTCGTCTACGTGCATACTTAACTTAATCTTGCTCTGATACCAACTGTGACGCCCCCACCTACGTGAGGTCATCTACGTGCATACTTAACTTAATCTTTCTCTGATACCAATTATGGCGCACCCACTCACGCGGGGTCGTCTGTGTGCGCGCTTACTTATGCTATATATAAATACTTAGTCTTACATACTTAACTCCTGAAAATTTCCGAGTAATAATTTTTTTTTTTCTTCTTTCTTTCTTTTTCTTTTAAACTTTATTTTAACTTAACTTTGAAAATATCTTATACATACATAAACTTGTATATACGGGTAAGCTTTATCATGCCTACCCATTATTTGTTATGCCGATTATAAGATCATACATAAAACTTTAAAACTGGACTTTTGAAACATTACATGGTACATATTTCTTAATCATACATCTACAACATCATACTTAAACTGTTTGCGGAAAATCTTGCGTAGTGGTATCCCACACCAACCTTCACTCGCCGCACCGTCTGCTTGGCCCATCTTCTAAATTGCAGGCTTCTTACTTTTACCTACAGTATGGAATATACAAATGAGCTTTCGCCCAGCAAGTACAAACATAATCTCACAAAACATAGCAAACATCGTGCAACATATGCATGAACCATTTATATTCATTTTGAATGTCTTATGCTTCATTATTGACCTGAACTTATTATCTTGCTTAACATATGGGCCCCTTGTGTTCGTACCAAAAGCGCGCAATCCTCAGAACGTCAGGGTTTGCGAGGCCCTTGACAATCCTGGAAACATGAATGCCTTCACGATTTGGCGGAAGGACTTAGTAACTTAAACTTGAACATGAATCATCCACCTAGCGGGAGGTTGGTACGACACCTTGCTTGTATGTTCTTACCATGTGGTTTAATATCAGTGAACATGCCCCATGATGTCAGTATATTATAACATATTCGTACACATAGCATACTTGAACTTAACATAGCATACTTGAACTTAACATAACATATTTGAACTTTACATAGCATACTTGAACTTGACATAGCATACTTGAACTTGACATAACATACTTGAACTTTTCATGGCATTCATAAAAAAACATAGCATGTACTTGAATACTTGAACTTATCATGGCATACTTAAACCTATCAAGACATACTTGAATTTGACATATAATACTTGCACTTAATATAGCATTCTTGAAACTTATCATAGCATATTTTGCACTTAACATGGCATTCTTGTACTTAACGTAGCATTCTTTCACTTAGCATAGCATTCATGAAAACATATCATATATTTGAAAATAGTTTTTACTATTTTCCATACTGTAGGTGAGGTTTGTACTTACCTCTTGTGCTTAATCCTTAGTTCCGAGTTTTGCCGAAACACGGTAATAGGCTATTTTCCTGTTTCCAAAAAAATCATGGAATAAGAATCATTTTATCTTAAATGATTCAAACTTGTGCTAATCTAACTTAATCCCATAAACTTGGTGGTTAGTGTGTGAAATTGACTTGTCTACTTTGAAAATTCGTTTGAAAAATAACCATACCCTGCACTGCCCTGGAGATTTAGGGTTTTCTTCAAAATCTGTTTTTAATTTCAGAAAATTTCCTTCATGAAAGTTCTAGACAACATCAAAATCTAAAACTTTGGTTTTTGGACAAAACCTTGAATCTATCTCTAACCTGCTCATTTCTTCCTTTGAAAATTCTTAACCATTTTTACTAACCCTAAAATTTGCTCTCGGGTTTTGATAAAAACAGAGCCCTTAACAGCCTTATTTTTAAAAACGGTTTGCGATGTCCCCTAGAAATATTCATTTTCTACAACTTTACAGTTTTGACTTTTTCCAAATTCGGCCTCTAAGGGCCTCAAAATCTTGTTTCCAGAAAACAGTTCATTTTTATACCGAGAGTGATAGATTTTCTTCAAATAAGCTCTTATGTAATTTTTCGTAAAACATTGTTCTAGAGCATAATTCAATACATGACAAGCAGTTTGTAGGCCTTCACATAGCCTACTGACTTTTTCTTAAAAACAAAATCATAAATTTGCATTAATTTCAAAGCTAGAGACCACCAAACTTTTACTAACCAAAATCAAGCACTAAACTTTAAATCTTGGTGCATGAAATTTAGAGGTGAGCTTAACCAACACATAATATTCTTAAAGCTTAAACCTAAAGCTTGATCAAGAGATGAGAGGGTTAAAGGCTTACCTTAATTTCGAGAGGATGAATTAAGGCTAAGGTTGAACAATTTATCTCCACACACTCTAAACACTACAACCGGATTTCACTTGCTAACTCTAACTCACTTTCTTTCTTTTCTCTCCTTTCTTGGTTTGGCTTTTAAGGGTGGGATTAGGGTATAAATTGCACACTCTTGAGGTTTACTAAAAGTCTTTCAAGTGAGACAACTTTCACCTATTTATAGATGAAATCAATTTTCCTAAAATTGCTAAATGGTCATCCAAGGTTCCTAAATTTTTGCATGAATCTCTAATAGGTGGCCGGTCATGCATAACTTTATTTTGCCAAGTAGCAAAGCTAAAAAAGCTTGTTCATCATGGCTAGGGTCTTGAGGTGTCTTCCCCTTAGAGTTGGCTGTCCATGTGGTGTGAGATACATGCCCTAGCTTGGTGAGTAAGCAAGGCTACATGCCTATTTATTGTAGCTAGTTAGCATGTGGTGGCAGCCCCTTGATGATGGCTGGCCATGTGTGTGAATTACACACCTTAGAAGCTTACTCATCCAAGGTTCTTGGTGTAAGGTGTCAACTCCTTGAAGTGGTTGATCTTGGGTGTGTTAAGCATGCATTATCTTGCAAAATAGCCAAGCTATATGCTTACTCATCTAAGCTAGTATTCTTTAGGTGTCAAGCTTTGGTGTGGCCGGCCTTTGGTGAAAGGTGGTGCATGCTTTACTTAGCCAAGTGTGCATAGTTAGGAAGGCTTACTCATGAAGGCTAGCATGTTGAGGTGGCTGCTCCTAAGGGTGGCTGGCCATGAGTTGTCAAAGAAAGGCTAATTACTTAGCTTAGTGATCAATGCTACCATGCTTGCTTAACAAGGTTAACTTGTGATGTGTCAAGCTCTTGTGTGGCCGGCCTTTAGGTAATGGGTGTGCATGGCTTTGCTAGCCAAGTATGCAAGACTCGGAGGCTTGCTCTTGAAGGCTAGCATCTTGAGGTGGCTGCTCCTTAAGGTAGCTGGCCATGACTTGTCAATCCATGGAGCAATCTAGTGGTTAAGTAAGCAAAGCTACATTGCTTACTAACCATGGCTAGTATGTAAGGTGTCAAGCTCTCACAAGCTCCAAACTTTCTTAATTTGCATAATGGTTCACAAAAATAACATTTTTACTCTCAATACCATGAGGTAGCCGGTTCTAAGGAAGCCATGTGGCTAGGTAGAAATGTGCATTTTTAAAACCTAACTTATTTCCTTGATTTTTAACCAAATCAACCAAGTTTTGTAATGGATAGTTGGCTTAGTGGGATCCTAGTTAGGAAAATCTGTAATTCCTATCATTAATGGGCCTATTCATGATCTTACAACTTTCTTTAAATTGCAAATAAGTCTCTAGAGACAAAATACTTGCACTTTAGTCCAGAAAGACAAAGTATTTTACATTTTACTCCTTGTGTGGTGGCCGGCTTAGGTAAAGCCATTTGGCACACATTCCTTGCTTATTCATACACCTAAAGACTTTCTTAAAAATTCATAACCTTAAACTTTTCTTAAAATTGCATTTTGGCCCCTAAAAATAAAATATTTGTATTTTAGTCCCTGTGGCCAAAAATTCCTCCAATGATCATCGACATACATGATTCAATCTTATCTTCTCTTTGTATCTAAGGAAGTCATTAAAATTTCGGGTTATTACATTATATGAGCTTTTATTTATAGATAAAGTCGTAATCAAACATCTTTTGGAACGAAATTGTACTTCTATCAGAGACATTTTGAAAGTTAAAAACCGTACTTTCATAAAAAGTATATGTAGAGCCTTTGGCGATATTTTGGAGTTTTATAAGCTTCCCAATTAAAAACGTTTAATCAAGATTGTAGCCTTCCTTAAAGCTTACATTATCTGAACGTGTTCGATTTTCATTCAGTTTTTGACATAATACTGATGGAGGGGTTGGTTGCATAATAGTGAAAAGGATAAAGTTAGTCTGATGTGTAAAATTAAAAGTCAGGAATGAACATAAGAGTATGGTATAATTCATGTGGCTATTTGATAATACCTACATAGGGGCCATTTAGTTTTTTTATTTAGTGGGGGCACAATTGAAATTTTGTAATCACTTAAAAGGAGAAGATTAAAATTTTCAAAAATTTGAGGAGCACGTGCCCTCAGATTCATTTTAACTTTCCTCAGTTATTTCTTTTTTATTTACAGTTTCTATTGCAACTTGGGTCGTAGCCAAGTGTGGGCAAGTGATGTAACAACCCCAACTGATATTATTTTTCTTTTAATTTTACCCTAAAATTTTTATAGCTTTACTACTTTGTCCTTACTGAAAATTAAAAATCTTCATATAGTCCCCACTAAAATTTTATCCTTTAGTTTTTATATACTGATGTAATTTATTTAAAAAATATATATGTACACACCACTGAAATTTATGTTTGTAACCAATTGCAGAAATTCTGTATTAATGCCTGATAATATGATGTTTTTCTATTTAAGTTCATAAATTCGATGACATTAGCCTAAAAATTTTATATTGAATTTTTCAGGATATACAATACCAAAAGATTGGCTAGTTATGGTCGTTCCATCTGTGTTTCACTTAGATACTAATTACTACGACAACCCATTCACCGTTAGTCCATGACGATGAAAGGTAAATTAATTAATTTTAGTTCTTGATTTATTAGATTGGAAATTGTTAATAAAACAAGTTCTTTATTTTTTTTCCCTTTTCTATTTTTGTTTTTTGTTCCTACAAAATTGGGTAAGAAATTCCATGTAGGATGAAAATATTGGTAGGGTCAAATTTCCTTTTCATAATTTCTTGTTAAATTCATAATTAGTAACAATGTTAAAATTATTTGTCAAGGATTAATAATTATGTAATGGATAATTAGGAAATCAAGTTTTTGTTTTTTAAAGGGGCTTCTATGAGATTTTACTCAAAATTATATGGTATTAAAAAAAAATTGTTGGGGCAGGAGGTGGCGCTAGTCCTCGCTTCTTTTTGTCCTTGATAAAAAAAAACACCATTATTAGTTGGGGGTGTCTTTTTTTTTTTTTTTTTAATTTAAAGTGTAAAATGCAATTGCGTGATTAGTTCAGAGAATCGATACAAAAAGACAAAAATGAATTTTCAAAAATTGAACAAAGACATGTACATTATAAAAGTTACATGGTCGCTACTTTTGTATAAGTTTTATACTCTTTGATCCATATTGTTATGAATTAGGTGGACAATAATCAAAGAAAGGGAGGTCGTCCGAAAACCTGGTGTCGTATTTCCCAATGGATTACACATCAAAATCTCTAAAAAAGCTCAGGGCCAGAGTCATATTAAGATATGGTGGCAGACAATGGTTATTTGATAACCAATAATATGTATGAAAATAGTATGCTGAAGTTAAATTTTGTGAAAAACATGTACAAGACATATATATATATGTAATACCTAGATTTTTCAATATTACTGTTTCCTTTTAAAGGAATTTAATGTATATCATGGAGGTATTTATGGAAAAAAAAAAAAAAAAACTCGGTTAAGAGTTTTTCTTACATTTTGTGAGTTCTTATTGTTCAATAAGACTCAAAATTGATTGCTTAGACTAGCAACCGACCTTTTGAGCCAAAAGGGACGAAAAAGTATATTATTCTATGTCGGTCAAAGTTTGACCGAAAAAGTCAACCTTGACCGAGAAAGTCAAAGTTTGACCAGAATGGTCAAAGTGATAACCGTGCAGTGATGTGGCAAAGCAGTATGGAAAATATACTGCGAAAACTGTCTTTATGAACAGGATAGCATGAATAAGCTTTAAAATCACATTAGAAAATCAAGCACACCAAGTAGGAATCAAGGGCGAAAATGGCTCGGAAAAATAAGAAAAATTTTATACTATCCATTTTTACACAGATAAATTTTGGACTATAGTACAGTATAAAAATACTGTGTATAAGTGAACACAGTATTAGAAATACCTGTGTAGCTCAAAAATGGACTGCATATTGAAGAAAAGAGCCAAACAAGCCCTAATGAGGATGACATCACCCTATCCTCTAATTATAACATCATAATTAAGTGAATAAGGATGGAAAGAAATCTTACCTTGCTCTCCAAGGTGATGGCCGGCCACCTAACCCCCCCCCCCCCTCAATGGTGCAATTCTTTGCTTTTTCAAGGACTTTTTTAGCAATTTTAAGAAATTTCCCACACCTATAAATAGGTGTGAGTGGTTGGCATTTTTTGTTCACAAAATTTGTGAAAAGCAACTAAACTATGCCCCTTTTTTCTCTAGGAAAAACCGACCCTTAGGGAGATAAGATAGAAAAGAGAAAATCAAAAATTTCAAAAGGGAAACCTTAGGGAGTATTCGGATTTTCAACTAGAAACCAAGAAAAAGTTTGAAAAAATTTTTAGAACCCATATTAGCCTAAGTGGCCGGTTATAGGGGAAGGAGAAATGGAAGAGAAAAAGTGAAGCGGGAAGGCTTGGTGGTGTGACCGGATTTGTGGAGAACTAACCAAGTGACCAAAAGAAATTTTGGTGCCCCTAGGTGAATGGTGAGGCCGATTATGGTGACCTAGGAGGACGGAAGAACTTTTGTGCCCAAACCCTAGCCAAACTCTTGTCTTGAACCAAGGTATTTTCCTTTAGCCCTAACCTTTTTAATTAAGCTTTCAATTTGAAATTTAGTTGTATTTCAAGTTGAAAAATGTAAGAGCATAAGATCAAGTTATGTTATTGCTTTAGGTTAGTTTTGGTGGTGCTTGATTAGGTATTAAGGGTGGTTGGGTTTAATGGCTTTGATTGGTTATGCTTATACTTGTTTGAATGTTAGGATTGTATGCTAGATGTTTGATGTGTTGTATGTCCCCTAAAAATGTTCAAGCATGTTCTAGAATGGTATGATAGGTTGTTAGAGTAAAGTTTGAAAGTATGGATTGGTGTAATGCAACTAGAACCGTGCAATCCTAGGTTAGGGTAATTGTTTAATGGGCTGCATGGACACGATGAGACTGTATGAATGAGAAAGTGGGACATTAGAAAACACTGCATGCTTGCTGTTTAGGCTTCCGCATGTTCGGTTGAGTTAGATTTCGCGCAATAGGACGTAAAACGAATCTAAGAGGGGAAACTGCCAGTTCGGATTCAAACTGCCCAGTTTCCTAGAAAGTGGAATTTGAGGCCTTTAGAGGCCGAATTGGGAAAAACGTAAAACATAAAAGTTGTAGATAAGGGTTTTTCCTAGGAGGCAACATGAATGGATTTCCAAAATAAGGCTCTAATGGCCTCGGTTTTTATGAAAACCCGAGCCTGACCGTGCCCAGAATTTATGCACAGCTAGGTGAGTTCAACCAAGAATAAGGGCACGTTAGATTTCGAATTAGGTTTTTTGCAAAACATGAAAGTTTTAGGATTTTTCGAGATCTAAAACTTTTGTGAAGACAACATTTTCAAATTTAATTCAGATTTTTAAACTGACACAGATTTCTAACAAGTGTGCAGGAAACAGAAAATTCATGCACAGGATTTTCTAAAGCAAACACAGAAAAACAACATTTCAATGTTTTTGACTATGAAAATTGTTCCAATGGCAGTTTTCAACAGTTTTCAGCCCTTAATGATTTTATAAAGCCTTACTCTAAGAACAATGAATTTTTATAAGTTAAGTAAAGGATTTTTGTAAACTACCAAAGTTTCCAAAGGAATGGAAAATGGGTTTTAAACCAAAAATTTGGCAAGCAAGACGATTATGGATAGTAACCGGAAGTGATATCCGAGTTACTAAGCCAAGCCTAAAGCCCAAGGTCGACCCATAGAGCGTTGACCATAGTTGACCAAAAGTTAACTTGGGTTGACCAAGTTCGACCCAAGTTCATCACCTTAAGGGTTACCTAATTTAACCCTATAGGATACCAAGATTTGAAATTAGGCTAAACTTAGAGTTATTGATGATAACCCAATGGATTATGGACCAAGTATAAATAAGATATGAGCCCAAGGTCAGCAAGGTAACCTAACCCTATCGGTTTGGATATGGGCTTAGCACATAAGGATTACCTAATGTAACCTAATAAGATATAACCCATGTGTAGTTAGTCTTAAACCATAAGGTTACTTGATGTAACCAAGTAAGACATCTTGTTTTTAGGGGGACATATAACTAAGGGCATGCATGAATGTTGGTTAGATTACCAACATCTTATGATTATAAATTCTTATACTATGTCCGTGGAATAACAGGAGATAGCCTGTTGTTGCGTCCGAGCTTAGAGCAGCACCCGATAAGACATAGCAGACGAGGTAAGTACAATTCCGCCTACAGCATAGGCTTTGTTGTGGTACTTGCCTAAGTATGTTGATGTATGCTATGATGCATGTTAGGATGTATGCCATGATGTTTGATGTATTGTATGTTAGAATAATGTGATGCCATGATATATTGATTTTATAATATGTCATGTTCATGACGTATGCTATGCCAGGATTATGTTATGTCATGTTCATGAGGTATGTTATGCCAAGATTATGTTATGTCATGTTTATGAGATATGCTATGCTTAGTTTGTGAGATGTTTAAAAATTAAGTATGTGTGACATCACGAAGCATGTTCACAAACTCTTACAAAAATAATAAGAGCAAGAATGACATGATAAGTAAGATGGCAAGCAAGTTGCCTGTGTCGTACCGACCCGCATTAGGTCGGGTTGGACTATGGTTTGAATTGGAAATGGACTGGCCGCCTCAACCACTTCATAGTTGCACACCTGGTACGTACACTCAAGTAAGTGGCCCATAAGTAAGATAAGTTATGAAAGTAAGTTAAGAATGATTAAGAAAGCATAATATGAGCATAAACGGATCATGCATATATTATGCGATGCTATGTTAAGTGATGAAATGAGATGTTATGTTAGATGAGTTAAGTGATGATATGATGTGTGTGCCATGATGAGGTAGTTCAAGATGTGTATGATAAGTATGGTTGTTTATGTCGCGGTATAGTTAGTTGTACTTGCTGAGCGAAAGCTCACTGTCTTATGTCTATGCTGTAGGTAAGCAACCTATCGGCAATCAGTAATATAAGATGGAGGAGCGTGGTAAGGCGAGCTGTGAAATTTGGAAAATAATGCCTCTACGCGTTCTGTATTTTATGTATATTATTTCACGTTAAAACGTCTTTATTTAATTTTGCTATCCGCTCATATGCACCATATAAAAAAAAAATTTCACTGTTTTCGCTCTAAGTAAGTAAGTAAGTAAGACTAAGCATGTATGTATGTACGGTAACGGCCTGTGCTAGGCGGGTCGTTACGATATATATATGTATTGTTATGTTTAGCTATATCAACTATATCTATATGTATAATCTATAACTAAATTATAAACGAGAGAGTTATCTTTTTACATTATTTAAAAATTTGATCTCTTTATTTTGTCATTTTTTTTTTATTGTTGATGTTGTTTACTTCCTTCTTTGTATTAGTTTTTGTATTTTTACTTTTTCTCCCCAAAAAGTGTACGTATTTGTAGTTGGCTCATGTAAAATACTTTTATCTTTTCCAATTTGCCGATATGTGAAATAACTTTTTATAAATATGCCTCAAAAAAAATTTTTTCTTACAATTTTTGAAATTGTTATGTTTCCTTTAATCAATGGTTACTTGATTCTATTAAACTCTTTAGAAGATAATAACTGAATTTAGAAAAGATATTGATTTTTTTAAAAAAATTTAACATCTACTTATTATTTTATAAAATTAAATTAAATTTATTCTTAAAAAATTAAGACATTAAATCCACACGTGCGGACATGCCTAAAAACTAGTATATATAGTTGGCATTGGACTCGAATGTACATTTTCTAATTCAACTAGATCAAAGTTTAGAAAATCATGTTTAAGTAGGTTTGAAAATGTAACGACCTACCTTACGTGGCTGTTATTAAACTTACTTAAACTTCTTAATTTACTTACTTATCTTATAAGACTTAAAATTTACGGAACTTTTTTTTTTCCTTATAGAAATATATATTTTTCTGTAACCACAATAGTAATTACTGTAATACTTGTACAACTTATATTTGTTAAAAAGACATCATCAAAACTAATTGATAGTTTTAGAACTTACTGTCCATATTTGATTAGTAATAATTATTTACGAATAGAAATTTAAATAGCATATTAAAAATACTTAAATGGTACAAACTGTATAACACTTATATAAAAACATTTTGTTCAAAATGCGGAAATAACTGCACAATGGTATCCATGACCGACCTTCACACTCACTCCATAGCCTGCTCAATCCATCTTTTTAAACCGTAGGTTTCTCACCTACAATATGAACATTTTATAATGAGCTTTCGCTCAGCAAGTACAAATATATCCTTGTAAAATAATTAAAAACATATTACAAAACATGCATGATCGTTTATGCTTGATTGTGACTTATCCATTATTATTGATTATGAATTTTCTTATCTTGTCTTATATGTGGGCCCGGTGTACATATCGGATGCGCGCGATCATTGGGTTGAGCGGGTTCACAAGGTCCCCAACAACAACGAGATCATAGACTGGACTTGCCCTAAATCAACTGAAATTAACTTAATTGATCCTCCCCTTATGGTAGGTTAGTACGACACCCTTAACTTATCTTGTCTCAGTTTTGTTAATTATTTTATGGTGAGTATGCAGTATGTCATACCTCAATATAAAACCTCACAGCTATAAAACTGAGACATATATCATGATAGCTTAAAATATGTAAGTTATGGCATCAAGCATGGAAACACGCAATATGTTATACTTCATCATAAATCTTAAACATAGAATTGGACATATCATCATGGAACAATCTTCATAAAACAAGTGTTTTAAAAACATATCATAAAGCATGTATTCAAAACAGGGCTTAAAGACTTGCATTTGTTAAAACATATTGTTCTTTAAACAGTTCAAAACTTGCATTGAATAAAACCATTCAAAACTGGCATCTTATAAAACTTTTCAAACATACATTACATTAATCATATATAGAGTACATTTCAAAAAAACATTTAAGATTGAAAAACCATAAATTTCATACTATAGGCCAGGTTTATACTTAGTTGTTTTCAAACCATAGTATTTTTCTCGTCTTGATCTTTTAGTAAAAAAATAGGTCCACGCCCTCTTTTAAACACTCATAATGAGTGTAAGTACTTAATTTAGCTAATTAAATTTCTACATTAGAATTTAATTAGATATTTATCTATCTTAAATGATTGATCAAACCATCAGGTTGTCTGGTCCGAGAGCATTGGGCCTACAAGCCCATTTAACTATTGAAGTCTATATATAAAAATCTCATGTTATGCGTTGACCAATATCTTTTAGGAGTACTGATCTAAAACCGAGCTATTGGTCCTATTTCGATTGATATCTAGCAGTATGACTATCATGATTTCCGTGATATCTTTTTTCAAAATTGTTTTCAACAATTTGATACTATTAAATGTGAAGATCGATTTATCTTACTTTCCCAAAGATAAGGGTTTTTACCAATTTTCATGTCATAAAACTTCGTGACAAAATACTATCTTTTATAGAAATACATTTTGAGAAAACTTTCTTATGCAAACTTGTGCATTCTAAAGTATTATATAAGTATCGTGCTTTGCTCAAAATCAAATGCACGTTATGAGAGTCATTTAAAATTCTACTTAAAATAAATACATATTATGTAAAAAGATTTCTGCACGAATCTTATAGATCTTCAACTTTCATGTTTTAACTAAAAACTTATTAAATATTTGATACAATCATTTGCTTAAATTTCATAACTGTATAATGTGAATTATGAAAAATTCACTATTTTGAATTTATTCTGTAAATCATATAAAATTGTCTCATAATTTCATTGCTAGAAACTTCTTCATGCATAAAACTTTTAGGTCTCATTGAGATCTAAATCTTTTATGCTTGGTCTAAAGCCTAATTCAAAATCTAAAGTGCTTATTTTCTGGGAAGATCAAAGCTTGGAAAATTTTGTAATCAGGAATTTTTTTGTTTTCCAGCAATTCATAAAATCACCATAAAACTGTACTTTAAAGACATTTTCAGAAAATATCCTCCCCATAAAACTTATTTAAAATTCATAGATCTTAAACTTTCCAGCTATGGTCAAACTTGGTTTGGCTTGTATCTTACATTTTTCTTTGAAAAACTGAGACAAAACTATTTTATTTTCGGTTTGGCATCAATTTTGTAAATCTATATAAAACAGTACCTTAAAAGCATTTTTGGTAAAAGTCAATTTCACAAAACTTTTAGATCTCCTCAAGATCTAAAAATTTCATATTTTGATCAAAAGCTAATTTGGTCTCTAACTTGTTTGCTTGTATAAACACCCACCCATGGCTAAATCCTTATTCAAGGAACATTGTTCCAATTTTGCTTGCTTTTACAAATTGGCCCGAAACTCAATTTTAACCTCATTTTTAGACAAAACGATCTTCATTAAACTTTTAGATCTCATCAAGATTTAAAACTTTACTATTTTGATTTAAATCTAGTTCAGCCTCTAAGATACTCTTTTTTTGACCAAAACCCTTGGGTAAGAGATCCTATTATTAGGAGATCTCATTTTTACAGTAGTTTTTAAATTGTCCTAGACATCTACTCTAGAGACATTTTTGGACAAAATGATATGCATGACACTTTATATTTTTACGAGATATAAAACTGTCATGATTTGAGAAAAAGCTAACTCGGCCTCTAAGACCCTCGTTTGGACTAAAATCTGTAGCTGGGAAGGTTTATTCCAGTTTCTGTCCAGTTTTGGAAAATAGCTTGAAAAGTGATCTTCAATTCCGAATTTGATAATCTCTATTTGAGAAAGAATTGTTCGTACCTTCCAGATCTAAAATTGTGCAGTTGATGACGAAAGCTAAAAACATCGTTTACATGGGCGTTGGACTACAAAACCGTGACTGAAAATTTGGACCGGTTTTGAAATGGTTGTTACTTGGTTTAGACAACTCCAAACGTGATTCTAAGGCATAAGCATAACCAAAAATCATTTTGAACTTAATCACCCTCTAGCTCTAAATCCATTCAACATTAAAACTTAGTAACAAAAATATAAAACTTATTACAACCCAATAACAACTTCCTATACATTGGTTCTAAGCATAAATTAGTGCTTGAAACTAAGAAGATGAGTTTAGGAGATTTTAGCTCAAATAATCCTCTAGCATTTAGTTTTGAGAGTGTGAGGGGTGAGAGAGGGACATTTTTTGCTGAGAAAAGAGAGAGAAAGGGTTGCAAAATAAACACTAAATGACTTGATTTGCTTACATAGACATAGGGCTAATTGCACTTACTTTTTCTCAACTCACTTAAGCCAAGTTAAACTTGATTAAATGGCATGAGATTGGCTGATTTCCTTCAGCTAAGGATCCGGAATTATCAGCTGAAAAGTGGCTAAAAATTGTGCCACAAATGCATGTAAATCTAAGAACTATTCATGACATCACCAAAAATTTTTTACCACAATTTTGACATCTATTCCTTGATTTAAGTAAGGACGTCTCTTTGGCTTTGTTGGCCTTAAAAAAACTGTGGGTTGGCTCTGTTAATGAACTGAAGATGTAGTTGAATGCTTGTTCTTCAGTCTAAACTTTATTCCGAAACATTTTCAGCAGTACTTTTAGACAGTGTAAACTATCCATTTTTGCTCTAATCCACAAACAACTGATATATTCATATTCTAATTGTTCCATATGGTCCATAATTGTACTTGGGTCATTATAATGTCATAAGACACTATCTGATTGTCTGAAATCGTAGTCCGAGCTAAGGTGCTACTCAGTATAGGATATTTTCTCATTTTGCTCTGATTTTCAAAAAACTAATATTTTTATTTCCTAGCGGTATCGTAGAGTCCATGAATACTCTTAATTCTTTAATTGGCCATAATTCAATATCTGACTACTTGAAATTACAGTCTGAGTCAAAATCATACAATATGGAAACTTTTCCCGAAAAGGGTTGTAATCGACCCAAAATGCTTGTATAAGGTTCCTTATATTGAAGAAGATCAGCTCATAGCCTTTTTCTATCAAAACTCTAACTATCCGGTATTGCACTAAAATTTACGGTACATAATTATACTGCATGTGCTAAGGATTTTCCTTGTTTGGTTGTTCTAATTGTTTCCATACTTGCATTCTTAAGCTTATTCATACGGTCCTTATAATTAGTGTAAATTAACAAATTGTTTTCGCACGGTACCTTAATTTAACACTCCACATAGTGAAAATTTATACTGTGTGACTTATGAACTATATTGGACATTTCCATAAATTCGGTGTTGAATTTAATGAATATGGAAACATTTATGCTTATTCGTATAATTAAAGTTTCTTGATTGAAATTTAATTCGATAGAATATTTACAGTACCAAAATTGCATTTTCTATGCTAATATCGTCATTATATATTGGAATTATGAAAATTTGAATTTAGGATCACAAAATTCATATTTCCATCAAACATGATTTTACGAGGAAAATTCTGGACTTATTCTCATTTTAACTAAGGTGGTTAAGTCTAAAATTTTTCGGTTATTATAGAAAACAAGTTCTCAAAGACGATATATAAGGTTTGGAATCTTGTAAAAGAATAAAAGTCATGGATTTCAATAAAAAAAAAATGCCCATTAAGTGCGAATATTGATATGTAATAACGAGTAATGTTAGGGATATCAACTTCAATCTTAACTTTTTGAATAGCAACCATGTGTTGTATTTTTATTGGTAAATACAATTAATTGATGTGATAATATTTTAAATATTTATGAATATGAATATGACAATTGATATATCACATAAGTTAGAACTCAAAATTTAATATTAAAGTTGATGTTTCTAACATTTTTCAACAATGATTAGTACTAAAAAATTGGAGGTTGTGAAAATACCAATTATTCTGTTATTTGTACAGACAAGAGATTAATGGAGAAAAGGAAATGTATATAGCTTTTCGCAGGAGTGAACAGAGAGACAAGAGGCAAAAACACATGGGATTAGGTCCCACCAAACCAAAAAAGAAAAAAAGTGAAAGAAATTAAGGAAAGAAAAACGACAAGGATATGAGCTTTACTTCCTGGAAGGCATGCAATTGATACAGGATAAAAGCTAGGAAGAAGACTAGCATGTTGACTTCACAACATAAAAACAAGTCCTCTGAGCTTTTTCATACTAGGCCTCCCAAATCCCTTGTTATTATATTCTGCTTTTTTAATATATATATATATATATATATATATATATTATTTATCAAATGAGATCTAATTTTGGATCAAATTTTGTTTAACATGGCCTTTGAATTAGAAAAAATTTTTGAGAACATTTCAAAAATTTCAAATAGAAAAATGACCGGGGAAAAGTCCTCTTTGCTAAAATATTAGGACATTGAACCTCGGTTTTTGAAAAACGATCATTGAAAGTGAAAATTCCTCAACTGTTTTTGGATTTTCCAAAAACAATCGTGAAATGATCATATATTCAATGATAGTTTTTCCTAGCAAAAAAAAAAAATTTTGTGCTAAAATTTTTTTTAACACTTAGACAGTTTTTAAGAAAATCATCATCAAAATGACTAAAATATCGAGAGAAAAAAAATTTTCGACCATATGGTGCTTTCATCTTAGTACTTTTGAGGGGAACACATGAACAACATAATTTTTTGAGTGAGTTATTGGTCATTTTATGAGTAATATATAGGATTATGCTTTTAAATATACAATGTAGAGTTAATCTTGTTTTTTTAAGTTGATGCTCAAAAGGAAATCATTTTTAGGGATAAATAAGGGTAGAAATGTCATTTTGCAATTCTATATCCACAACAAAACGCTTTTGGAAGGAGATGGGGGTATTTTTGACATTTTGAAAATATTTAAAGGTCAAGCTACACTTTTCCATCATGGTTGTCTCTCTATATTTTGTTAAAAAAATCAAGGGGTGTTGACGTAATATGTTTCAGTCAAGTTGATGTCCCCGTAATTTAAGCAAAAATCAAAAGATATTAGTATAGTTTTTCCTAAAAAAAAATAAAGATAATCTTTAAGTTACTAATCGAAACTGTAAATACCTAAAAAAATAAAGATAATCTTTAAGCCACTAATCGAAACTGTAAAAACTGAAATGAAATGATTAAAATACCCAACGATTTTCGCATGTGATCTTAATTATTACCCATCTCAATCATCGACATGAACGATAAATGAGACAAGGGGCAGGAGCAGATGGATATGTCCCACCAAACCTGAAAAGTAAAAGTTAAAGGGAAAAAAAAAACAAAAAAACAAAAAAGAAATGAAAGAAAAGTGACAATACATGAGCTTTACTAGAAGGTGTGGAAGGTGTGACTTCATAATACAAAATCAGTCCTCTAATCTTTTTGATACCACGCCACTCCCTTATTTTTCTTTTGTTTTATGCACAGACACCCCAAAAATTTTCAAATTTGATAATTTAATCCCTAAAAACTTGTTTTCTTGGAAATCAATCCGTGAGCTTACAATTTTTGGTTTTTTCAAACCTTCCTACTCAAATCCATTAAAATTTACAGGTGACTTGCACTTTATTTCCCAAGAAGGGCATTGATGTCATTTCCACTTAACTTTAACACAAATTTCTTGAAAATTTGAAAATAAGCTTTTAAAAGAAATTTGCATAGAAATTAGATAAAATGACTAGCAATGCCCTTATTGGGCTACAATTTACAAGTCATGTGCAAAAAAACCATCCAAATTTTAATGTACTTGAGAAATAAGGATTGATAGTATCAAAAATTATAAGTTCGGGAGTTGATTATGAAGAAAAAAGTTTAACGACTAAATTGTTAAATTTGAAAAATTCAGGGTTGGCGGAACAAAATAGCCTAAAAGTGGTCTTAAAGTCCGAATTTGATAATCTCTATTTAAAAAAGAATTGTTCGTACCTTCCAGATCTAGAACTGTACAGTTGATTACGAAAGCTAAAAACATCGTTTACATGGACTTTGGAGCATAAAACCGTGACTAAAAATTTGAACTGGTTTTGAAACAGTTGTTGCTTGGTTTAGACAACTCCAAACGTGTTTCTAAGGCATGAGCATAACCAAAAATCATTTTGAACTTAATCATCCCTTAGCTCTAAATCCATTCAAAATGAAAAATTAATAACAAAAATATAAAACTTATTACAACCCAATAACAAATTGCTATACATTGGTTCTAAGCATAAATTAGTGCTTGAAACTAAGAGGATGAGTTTAGGAGATATCACCTCAAATTATCCACTAGCATTTAGTGTGTGGGAGGTGCTGGAGTTTTGAAAGCGTGAGGGGTGAGAGAGGGACGTTTTATGCTGAGAAAAGAAAGAGAAAGGGCTAATTGCACTTACTTTTTCTCAACTCACTTAAGCCAAGTTAAACTTCGTTAAATGGCATGAGATTGGCTGATTTCCTTCAGCTAAGGATCCGGAGTTCTCAGCTGAAAAGTGGCTGAAAATTGTGCCACAAATGCATGTAAATCTAAGAACTATTCATGACATCACTTAAAAATTTTTACCTCAAAATTTTGACACCTATTCCTTGATTTAAGGAATGATGTCTCTTGGCTTTGTTTGTAATAACCAACATTTTTTTAAATGCATGTTTTCCTTTTTAAGGAAATTCAAGTTTGAAATACACATGTTATATAAGATGTATGTTATAATTTATTTGCACATTCTTGAATTCTTAAAAGTTTAAGATTCAATGATAAGTTATGTATGTATAATTCGAGCCTTTTTATAGAAGAAAGGTGAAGTAGATTTTTGAAAACCGATATCGGTCAAGGTTGGATCAACATGACCTAAAATATGGTTAAGGCAATAAGTAGAAAAAGTTATGAGACCACTATAGGTAAATTAAGTATAAAGTAGATGAAAAACCAAATAAGACCTTATGGGATGATATTTTGTCTTAAAAAGGATAGTAAGGTATGGAATGAGGACAAATGTCACCAATTAAGGCCGGGTAGTTCCTAGGGGCCTAAATGTAAGAAATTTTACTTTTTGGGGTCAAAATGTAAAATTTAAGAAAAGTTTTGGGTTATGAATTTAATAGGTGTATTAAACTCTGAAATTCTAGATTTTACTAACTAGAATCCAACCAAGCTGAAGATCAATCATATTTGGTTGATTTAGTTAAAGGTCAATGAATCATCTAGTTAGGGCTAGATTGCATTACTCGGTTTAGACACATGGCTGCCTAGAAGCTGCCCACCTTATTAGCTTGGAGATGAAAATTTCAGTTTTATGAACCATTATACAAATAAAAGAAAAATGTAGAATTCGTGAGAGTTGGACACCTCACACACTAGTTAAAGTTATAGGCAAGTAGCTATGCTTACTTAAACCTTAAATGGGTCCATATGTGACATGTCATGGCCGAATCTTTTGAGGAGCAACCACCTTACAAGGAAAGCTGTAAAAACAAGGGTTCAAAGCATGCATGTTGACTAGCAAATCCATGCACCAACCCCTACCAATAACCGGTCACTCAAGGGGTTGACACCCCATGAATCTTAGCCCAAAAAGTTTAACTATAAAGCTTAGATTGTTTGCCCAAAAGCATGCATATATTATGCACCTCATAATCAGCCATACAAGGATTGACACCTAGTACTAAGGAGCCTTGAATATGTAAGCTTTAGTGTATAATAGCACCCACTTGGTCGGCTGCCATCTTAAGGGCTGCCACACACACACCAACTAGTTAGGTTAGTAGGTGAAGTAGCCTTGCTTGTATCTCAATTCAAGGGCTGCATGTCTCAACCCTTAGCCACCGAGTGCTCCTAAGAAGACACCTAGCCACCGAATGCTCTTAGAAGGACACCTCAAAACCTTAACAATCCTAAGCAAAATTCTGAAAAGGTTACTTGTCAAGTGATCAAGCCTAGGCCGGACACCTCATAGAATTCATGCACAATCTTAATTCTAGAATGACACATTGACATCTTTAAGGCACATGGTTCACCTATAAATAGGTGAAAGTTTCAACACTAGAAAGACTTTAGAAAAGCTTAAGAGTGAGCTGTTTATACCTTTATCTCGCATATAAAACCGAGCCTTGTAAGGAGAAGAACAAGAAAAGAAAAGTGAGCTTAGTGTTAGAGGAAATCCGGAGGTAGCATTCCAAGAGTGTGAAGAGGATTTTCAACCTTAGCTCTATTTACTCTTCTCGAAAGTTAAGGTAAGCTTTACTACTCTATGATCTTTGATCAAGTGTTAGATTAAGCTTTAAAATATGTATGACCTTAGGTACACCTCTTAGTTTGCATGCACCAAAGGTTCGGTTAGTATGGATTTCGGTTGATGTGGATTTTGTGGTCTCTAGCTTTGATGTTATATAAGTTTATGATTTTTGGTTTTAAGTAAAAGTTAGTAGGTTGTGAGAAAACCTATAATCTGATCCATGCATGTATGTATAAGCTCAGGATTCAATGGACGAAAAAAAAAAAAAAAAGGGATAAGCTATGTTGCAACTAGTGTTGTGGGAATCTTAAGAAACCTAAGTTGGTCTAGCTTACCATTATCGTTTTGCATGAAAAATGTTATGATTATGAAATGAACCTAGGGTCTTAAAAAGGGTAGGAAACACCCTGCAAGCTATGAATGAATCACGGCTTTGATTATTTAATTTAGTGTACACACAAATTATGTAAGAGTTTGTTTGAAGAAATCTGCCATTCTCGGTGTTAAATGAACGGTTTTTCTGGAAACATGATTTTGAGGCTCTTAGAGGCCGAATATGTAAAACGTTAAAACTACAAAGTTTTTCAAAAGAGAAAATCCTAGGGGACAGCGTGAACAGTTTTTAAAAATAAGGCTGCTAAAGCCTCTGTTTTCATCAAAACCCGAGAGCAAAATTTTAGGTTTATAAATGTGGTCATGAATTTTCAAAGTAAAAACCGAGCAAGATAGAAACCGAATCAAGGTCTTGGCCAAACAGAAAAGTTGTAGTTTTACATGTGGTCTACAACTTTTGTGAAGAAATTTTTGTGAAATTCTAAACAGATTTTTAAGTAAACACATAATGCTTAAGACCATGCAGGGTGTAACCTAACCCTAAGCAGATTTTCAAGAAAAGAAAAAGGGACACTTTTACCTCACAAACTCATGACCAAACTTATTGGTTAGGGTTAGTTAGAAGCTAGTTGATTAGTTGGAGTCAGTGTGATACTTATACTATAATTTTTATGAAATAGGAAGGTAACCTGTTGTGGTTTTGTGGCGGAACCTATAATTAAAGATTTAGCTAAAAAGGGTAAATACAACTCCGCCTACAGTATGGACGAAAATGTTTTCAATACTTGTATGTTTTCAAGTTTCATGCATACGTGTTGATGTTGCATATGATGTATGTTTATGTTGAAGCATCACGAAGCATGCTCACTAAGATCAACTCACTTGATGAGAATAAGACTAAGTTTTAAATGCGAAACTATTCTTTATAAGAAATTGTTTTCAATAAAGAAAATGTTTTCAAGTATGTTTATGAAGTAAGTTTTTCTCGTATCGTATCGACCTGCGTTAGGTCAGGTTTGGTTCATGGTTTGAATTGGACAAGACTGGCCGCCCCAACCACTCCATGGCTGCGCGCCATGGTACGTACACTTATGTTATGTAAGGGTCCTAAAAGTTAAGTTAAGATAAGAAAGCATAAATGATTCATGCATTATGATTTATAAAATGTTTTGTGGATTATATGTTGTACTTGCTGAGCAAAAGCTCACAACTTACGTCTATACTGTAGGTAAGCAACCTACCGGTAAATTTTGATGCAAGACGGTGGACACGGCAGAGCAAATTGTGAAATTTTGGGATGGAGCCTATCAGCTGTTAATCGTATATTGTTAATATTAATTTTATTGGTATGTAAGTATTTATGTATGTACTAGACATCTAGATCAAAAGTGGAAACGAAGAATACTGTATATGTAGATAAATAAATAAGTAAGCTACTAAGTAAACCTTTTTAAGTTAGTTATAAAAAAAAAAATTTATTCCTCACTTTCACTACTATGAGATAAAGATAAGATAAGATTAATTGATATGTAAGTTTTTAAGTATGGTAACGGTCTACGTTACCATACTTGTGGTCAAAAACCGAATTAAGGTTTTGGCCAAAAATAAAAGTTGTAGTTTTACATGTGGTCTACAACTTTTGTGAAGAAAGTTTTGTGAAATTCTAAACAGATTTTTAAGTAAACACATAATGCTTAAGACCGTGCAGGGTGTAACCTAACCCTAAGCAGATTTTCAAGAAAAGAAAAAGGGACACTTTTACCTCACAAACTCATGACCAAACTTATTGGTTAGGGTTAGTTAGAAGCTAGTTGATTAGTTGGAGTCAGTGTGATACTTATACTATAATTTTTATGAAACAGGAAGGTAACCTGTTATGGTTTTGTGGCGGAACCTATAATTAAAGATTTAGCTAAAAAGGGTAAGTACAACTCCGCCTACAGTATGGACGAAAATGTTTTCAATACTTGTATGTTTTCAAGTTTCATGCATACATGTTGATGTTGCATATGATGTATGTTTATGTTGAAGCATCACGAAGCATGCTCACTAAGATCAACTCACTTGATGAGAATAAGACTAAGTTTTAAATGCGAAACTATTCTTTATAAGAAATTGTTTTCAATAAAGAAAATGTTTTCAAGTATGTTTATGAAGTAAGTTTTTCTCATGTCGTATCGACTTGCGTTAGGTCAGGTTTGGTTCATGGTTTGAGTTGAACAGGGCTGGCCGCCCCAACCACTCGATGGCTGCGCACCACGATACGTACACTTATGTTATGTAAGGGCCCTAAAAGTTAAGTTAAGATAAGAAAGCATAAAGAAAGCATAAATGATTCATGCATTATGATTTATAAAATGTTTTGTGGATTATATGTTGTACTTGCTGAGTAAAAGCTCACAACTTACGTCTATACTGCAGGTAAGCAACCTACCGGTAAATTTTGATGCAAGACGGTGGACATGACAGAGCAAATTGTGAAATTTTGGGATGGAGCCTATCAGCTGTTAATCGTATATTGTTAATATTAATTTTATTGGTATGTAAGTATTTATGTATGTACTAGACATCTAGATCAAAAGTGGAAACGAAGAATACTATATATGTAGATAAATAAATAAGTAAGCTACTAAGTAAACCTTTTTCAGTTAGTTATAAAAAAAAAATTTATTCTGCACTTTCGCTACTATGAGATAAAGATAAGATAAGATTAATTGATATGTAAGTTTTTAAGTATGGTAACGGTCTACATTACCATACTTGTGGTCAAAAACCGAACTAAGGTTTTGGCCAAAAATAAAAGTTGTAGTTTTACATGTGGTCTACAACTTTTGTGAAGAAAGTTTTGTGAAATTCTAAATAGATTTTTTTAAGTAAACAAATAATGCTTAAGAGCATGCAGGGTGTAACCTAACCCTAAGTAGATTTTCAAGAAAAGAAATAGGGACACTTTTACCTTACAAACTCATGACCAAACTTATTGGTTAGGGTTAGTTAGAAGCTAGTTGATTAGTTGGAGTCAGTGTGATATTATATTCTGTATATTTTTTTTTTGATCAAATGAGATCTAATTTGGGATCAAATTTTGTTTAACATGGCCTTTGAAATTAGAAAAAATTTTTGAGAAAATTTAAAAAATTTCAAATAGAAAAATGACCGGGGAAAAGTCCTCTTTGCTAAAATATTAGGACATTGAGCCTCAGTTTTTGAAAAATGATCATTGAAAGTGAAATTCCACCAAAAACAGTCATGAAATGATTATATATTTAAGGGTAAATTTCATTAATAGCACTTCTAGAAAAAATAATATTAAATTTAGCACTACTTTTTATTTCATTCAGTTTTAGCACTGTTTGTGGGGCCCAGTAGCATTTAATGTATGTAAATTTCCAAGTTTATCCCCATCTCCTTCATATGCCCCTAAAAAATTTTTAAACCAACATCTACGGTGTTTTAGAGAGAGAAACTGAAATCTAGAGAGAGAAAGAGTTGCAGTCGGCCGGAACCGCTCGGAAACCGTCCGAAACCACCGCGAAAGCCCTCTATAAACCGCTTGGAAGTCTGTGAACGTCGGAAAATCTTCAAAAACTACCCATGTCGAAAGTTACGAAATTGATTGAGAAAAATATTACTCCCGAATGTTTGCTTAAAATACAAAAAGTTAATATTTTTATCTGATTTTGCAACATAAAATTAGTGTTTTGGTTTATATAAATATTTGGGTGGTCATAACCGTTATGACCGAGTGGTCATAACCGTTATGACCGCTACTCTATATAGTGAAATAGAGAAGCGGTCATAACTGTTATGACCGAGTGGTCATAACGACTATATAGAGTAGCGGTCATAACCGTTATGACCGGGTGGTCATAACCGTTATGACCGCTACTCTATATAGCGAATTAGAGAAGCGGTCATAACCGTTATGACCGCTACTCTATATAGCGAACTAGAGAAACGGTCATAACCGTTATGACTGAGTGGTCATAACCGTTATGACCGATACTCTATATAGCGAACTAGAGAAGCGGTCATAACCGTTATGACCGGTTAGTCATAACCGTTATGACCGCTACTCTATATAGCGAACTAGAGAAACGGTCATAACCGTTATGACCGGGTGGTCATAACCGTTATGACCGCTACTCTATATAGCGCATTAGAGAAACGGTCATAACCGTTATGACCGGGTGGTCATAACCGTTATGACCGCTACTATATATAGCGAACTAGAGAAGCGGTCATAACCGTTATGACCGGGTGGTCATAACCGTTATGACCGGGTGGTCATAACCATTATGACCGCTTCTCTAGAGTAGCGGTCATAGCGGTCATAACGGTTATGACCGGTCATAATCGTTATGACCACCCGGTCATAACCGTTGTGACCGATTCTCTAGTTCACTATATAGAGTAGCGGTCATAATAGTTATGACCATCCGGTCATAACCGTTATGACCGCTTTTCTAGTTCACTATATAGAGTAGTGGTCATAACTGTTATGACCACCCGGTCATAACTATTATGACCGGTCATAATAGTTATGACCGCCCGGTCATAACGGTTATGACCGCTTCTCTAGTTCGCTATATAGAGTAGCGGTCATAACGGTTATGACTAACCGGTCATAACGGTTATGACCGCTTCTCTAGTTCGCTATATAGAGTAGCGGTCATAACGGTTATGACCACCCGGTCATAACGGTTATGACCGTTTCTCTAGTTCGCTATATAGAGTAGCGGTCATAACGGTTATGACTAACCGGTCATAACGGTTATGACCGCTTCTCTAGTTCGCTATATAGAGTATCGGTCATAACGGTTATGACCACCCAATCATAACGGTTATGACCGTTTCTCTAGTTCGCTATATAGAGTAGCGGTCATAACGGTTATGACCGCTTCTCTAATTCGCTATATAGAGTAGCGGTCATAACGGTTATGACCACCCGGTCATAACGGTTATGACCGCTATTCTATATAGTCGTTATGACCACTCGGTCATAACAGTTATGACCGCTTCTCTATTTCACTATATAGAGTAGCGGTCATAACGGTTATGACCACTCGGTCATAATGGTTATGACCACCCAAATATTTATATAAACCAAAACACTAATTTTATGTTGCAAAATCAGATAAAAATACTAACTTTTTGTATTTTAAGCAAACATTCGGGAGTAATATTTTTCTCAATCAATTTCGTAACTTTCGACATGGGTAGTTTTTGAAGATTTTCCGACGTTCACAGACTTCCAAGCGGTTTATAGAGGGCTTTCGCGGTGGTTTCGGACGGTTTCCGAACGGTTCCGGCCGACTGCAACTCTTTCTCCCTCTAGATTTCAGTTTCTCTCTCTAAAACACTGTAGATGTTGGTTTAAAAATTTTTTAGGGGCATATGAAAGAGATGAGGATAAACTTGGAAATTTACATACATTAAATGCTACTGGGCCCCACAAACAGTGCTAAAACTGAATGAAATAAAAAGTAGTGCTAAATTTAATATTATTTTTTCTAGAAGTGCTATTAATGAAATTTACCCTATATTTAATGATAGTTTTTCGTAGCAAAAAAAATTTTGTACCATTTTTTTAAACACTTCTCGATAGTTTTTAAGAAAATCATCATCGAAATGACTAAAATATTGGGAGAGAGAAAATTTCGACCATGTGGTGCTTTCATCTAAGCATGTATTTGGTTACAAAGCTCAAACCTCAAGTTTGAATTAAAATTTTTATCTTTTTCTGAAAAAGTTTTTTATCTTTTTTGAAAAAGTTTTTTGTCTTATCTATTCAAAAAGTTTTTTGTCTTTTTTGAAAAAGTCAACAAAAATTACTATTCAAACTTAAAACTTTCGAACTCAACTCAAACACCAAACACCCTATAAGTGCTTTTGAGGGGAACACATGAACAACATAATTTTTTGAGTGTGTTATTGATCATTTTAAGAGTAATATATAGGATTATGCTTTTAAAAATACAATGCTGAGTTAATCTTGGTTTTATAAGTTGATGCTCAAAAGGAAATCATTTTTAGGGATAAATAAGGGTAGAAATGTCATTTTGCAGTCCTATATCCATAACAAAATGCTTTTGGAAGGAGATGGGGGTATTTTTGACATTTTGAAAATATTTAAAGGTCAAGCTATACTTTTCCATCATGGTTGTCTCTCTGTATTTTGTTAAAAAAATCAAAGGATGTTAACGTAATATGTTTCAGTCAAGTTGATGTCCTATAATTTAAGCAAAAATCATAAGATATTAGTACAGTTTTCCCTAAAAAAAAATAAAGATAATCTTCAAGCCACTAATCAAAACTGTAAATACTGAAATAAAATGATTAAAATACCCAACGATTTTCATATGTGATCTTAATTATTGTCCATCTCGATCATCGACATACACGATAATTGAGACAAGTGGTAGGAGCACATGGATATGTCAAAGAAAAAGGTAAAGGGAATTTAAAAAAAAAAAAAAAAGAAATGAAAGAAAAGTGACAATACATGAGCTTTAGTGGGACATGGAGGATAATTGAAACAAGGGGCAGGAGCACATGGATATGTCCCACCAAACCTGAAAAGCAAAAGGTAAAGGGGAACCAAAAAAAAAAAAAAAAGAAATGAAAGAAAAGTGACAATACATGAGCTTTACTGGAAGGTGTGAAAATGCTACGGCAAAAGTTACGGAGAAGAATCTTGACTTCATAATACAAAATCAGTCCTTTAATCTTTTTGATACCACGTCACTCCCTTTTTTCTTCTGTTTTATGCACAGACACCCCTAAAATTTTTAAATTTGATAATTTAATCCCTAAAGACTTGTTTTTTTGGAATCAATCCGTGAGCTTATAATTTTTGGTTTTTTCAACCCTTCCCACTCAAATCCGTTAAAATTTGCAGGTGACTTGCACTTTATTTCCCAATAAGGGCATTGATGTCATTTCCACTTAACTTTAACACAAATTTATTGAAAATTTGAACATAAACTTTTAAAAGAAATTTGCATAGAAATTAGATAAAATGACTAGCAATGTCCTTATTGGGCTACAATTTACAAGTCATGTGCCAAAAAACCGTCCAAATTTTAATGTACTTGAAAAATAAGGATTGATAATGTCAAAAATTATAAGTTCGGGAGTTGATTGTGATGAAAAAAGTTTAACGACTAAATTGTTAAATTTGAAAAATTCAGGGTTGGTGAAACAAAATAGCCTCAAGTCTAAGTTTTCTAAAAATAAAAGAAAGAAAAAAAAAAGATGTAAATTAAAAAAAAATAAAAAAATAAAAAAATAAATAAAAAAAAAAAAACTCCACAACGCCAAAACAAAACACTCTGCCTTTATAGGCTTTAAGCCAACTAAAGTAATGATATAAATGGCACACTTGTACCTTGTATATATTGTATGAACAGCCATCAATGACCATGTTGTTAAAAAAAAATTGAACAAGTCACTATATATATAATTTCACAGAAACTAAAATCTAAATTACTTGAAAATTTTGTTATAAATTCACGACCAAGTACTGGAATGAAATGTCTAAATACCCTCTTGGACATTTCTCTAGCTTTTCGCATGAGTAAAAAAAAAAAAAAAAAAAAAAAGTAGACAACCCGTCAAACAAGAGAAGAAATAAACGAAAAAGAAAAAGCAAAAGGAAAGAAAAGAACAAAGATAATAAATGAGCTTTCGTGGAAGGCATGCGAATGCTAGGGAGAAGACTAGCATGTTGACTTCACAATACAAAAACTAGTCTCCTGAGCTATTTTTATACTACGCCTCATAATGTATCCTTTAAATTAATATATATATATATATATATTTTTTTTATTTTAAGAATAAATATAAATAATTCTTATACTTATCATAAATTATATATTTTAAGAAGTAAATATATAATTGTGGATATTATGAAGAGCATATATTAAGATATTCATACAACATTCCATATAAATATTGAATTTTGTAAAGAGAAAGCGACAGTGCGCTCAAATTCATGAGCGACATACGAATTCTATTACCTTCATCGCAAGCAACAATATGCAATTCTTTACAACTTCACATTAGCAAATAAAAAAAAATCTTTCCAACTTGTTCTTACATTAGTATCCTCACACAGTTATCCTTTACTAAATGTGAATATACTTGTAGACCTTTACGAAAGTGCAAATTTACACTTTCACCTGGAAGGAATTATTTTTAAGAGAAATTTAGTTTTTCTCCCCTAAATTTTGAGCCCCGTAGTAAAATGTTTCAAAATTTTAATTTGTATCCTCTGTTCCCCCAAACTTTATAACGTTTGTGAATTTTCCTTTCTATTACTTTAGGTAAAGGAAATTGAGGATAAATCTCATGTTTGCCCTCTAAATTTTGGACCCTATAACAAAATGTCCCATGAAATTTGAAACATTAGTAAATTTTTCTCTTTTGTTATTTTTGTTAATGGAATTCCCCATGTGTCAAAGGAAAATCAAAATTAAAAGGACAATTTTGTAAAAACATAAATTAAACTTATAAATATTCTCCTGGAAAATGGGGGGGGGGGGGGGGGAAGCCCTATATTATAAGAAATTGAATATAGATAAAACTTCTTGAACCATTAAAAAAAAAAAAGAAAAAAATGCCAGTAAAAATTGTTGGGGACCACTGAAAATCACTACATATTAAATTGATGAACAGTCATCAATGACAAAGTCATTCAAAAAAGTGGACAACTCACGAATATCATAGAAGTTGTAAAATAAATTACTTGAGCTTTTAAATTCAAATAGGTTCTGCCAAACCCAAAATAAATAAATGAAAAGGTGAAATAAATGACAGAAAAAAGGACTAAAATATGTGCTTTCCTGTAAAGTATGCAAATTGATACGGATAAAAGCACGTTGACTTGACTATACCAAAGCTGTGTTTCGTAATGTTTTGGAAAATTCTTTGCACAAACTATAATGTAAATATTTTATTTAGTAAAAGTATCCAAAAATTATTTATATAAAAATCAATATATTTTAATATTTATTTGAAGAAACAAGAATTTGTAATTTTTGTTTTTCGTTTTTACTTTTGTTTTTGTTAGAAGTAAAACTAGAAATATGTTAAAAGCACAACAATTTCAAATTAATCCTGAAATTAATCCTCTAATAGTATGTTTACTTATTAGGAATGAGAATCTACCCCCCATTTACTTATCTATTTTTATCTTAGAATGGGAGGAGAATTGTGTGAGGCTCATGATATTGAAGTTAAATAACTACATTATCCCTAATTCTACTTTCTTATCTCAAGATTGAAAAGGGAAAAAAAAAAAAAAAAGGGTTAGAATCTTCTTTTTCCTATTCTTTTCCTTATATTGTATTCTTCTCTTTTCAAAAGTGTTCTTTTGTTTTAATTTGACAAATTTATTTCAACAACTTTTTTCTAAAGAAAACTTATATATCAAGAGTTCAACATTCACTAAAACAAAATATTTTATCTCAATTTTTTACTTTTTTTGTTTCAAAAATACTCTTAATATTATAATTTACTTGTTTGAATTGAAAACACAAAAGTAACCGAAATGATATATAAGTAAATTTATAACAAATAACTCCGATTTTTAGTCTATAGATGAATGAGATTGACAGTGATTCTGACTTCGATTCTTAGAACCAAAATAAATAGCGTATTATGGCTTCGAATCCTAATTCCGAATCCTACCCACTCTGATTACAAGTAATTAAACAAGTCATTAGCTTTTCGATATTACACCTCTCCCAAAACCCTTGTTCTTCTTTTGCTGTTTGTGATCAAAAGACCTTTATAATTCCTTTATTTCATGTTTCAGTTCCCCTTTTTCTCCAATTCTTTGGCATTGCCCTCACAAGTAGCAAGAAAAAAATTCTTTCAAACTTGTTCTTACGTTAACGCCCTCACATATTTATCCTTTACAAAATGTGAAAATACTAGTACACCCTTACGTGAGTGGAAATTTACCATTTCACGTGTTAGAAATTTATTTTTAGGACAAATTTCAGGTTTGTCCCCCCAAATTTTGATCCTTGTAACAGGATGTCCTCAAATTTTAATTTGTAACCTTTATTCGTCAAAATTTTGAAACGTTTGCAAATTTTCACCTTTTATTAGTTTAGTTAATGGAAATTGAGGACAAATGTCACGTTTGCCCTCTAAATTTTGAGCCTTATCACAAAATGGCCCATGTCCCCCCCCCCCCCCCCCCACCCGCCGAACTTTGAAGCATTAGCAAAATTTTCCTTTATGTTCGTTTTGTTAACGGAATTCTCATGTCACACAAAAAAGTCAAAATTAACATAGTAATTTTGTAAAAACAAAAATTAAATTTAAAATAATTCTCTTGCAAAATTAAAAATGGGATAGGTTATGGTAGAGCCTCTCCCAGAAACACTACCGGTAGAGTCTCTTTTTAAACCATCGAGATGTAATCGAACGGTTAATATATCAAGGGTGTACTATATTTAGCATATACCTTACCTCATATAACCATTTCCATCTAAAATCTTCTTAGTTGCCGGCGACCTTTCCGCCGCCGGTGATGGACGCCGGCGACCCACTCCCGATAGCGGCGACCCACCCCCGGCCACCCCCACCGCCGGCCCCAGCTCTGGCTCCCCCTCCCCCGCCGGCAGCCCCTCTCTCTCTCTCTTCCCTTTCTCTCTCTTCTCCTCTCTCTCTCTTCCCCCGCCGGTGCCCCCCCACCCCAGTCCCCCCTCCCCCGGCCTCCCCCACCCCCCCGTCCTCCCACCGCCGGCCCCAGCCACGGCTGCCCCTTCTCTCTCTTCCCTTTCTCTCTCTTCCCTTCTCTCTTCCCCTTTCTCTCTCTTCTCCTCTCTCACATCCTCTCTCTCTCTCTTCCCCCGCCGGCGCCCCCCACCCCAGTCCCCTCTCCCCCGGCCGGCGCCCCCCACCCAGTTCCCAGCCACGGCCGCCCCCTCTCTCTCTTCCCTTTCTCTCTCTTCCCTTCTCTCTTCCCCTTTCTCTCTCTTCTCCTCTCTCTCTTCCTCTCTCTCTTTTCCCCCGCCGGCACCCCCCCACCCCAGTGCCCCCTCCACCGGCCTCCCCCACCCCCCCGTCCTCCCACCGCCGGCCCCAGCCACGGCCGCCCCCTCTCTCTCTTCTCTTCTCTCTTCTCCTCTCTCTCTTCCCTCGTTGGCGCCCCCCCACCCCAGTCCCCCCTCCCCCGAACTCCCACCACCCCCCGCCCCCCCACCGCCGGCCCCAGCCCCAGCCGCCCCCTCCCCGCCAACACCCTCTCTTTCTCTTCCCCTCTCCCCTTTCTCTCTCTTCTTCGTCCTTTTCTTTTTTCCCTCTTGCTTTGTTATAATGTGGGTGTGCGCACGGGATTATCACGTGCACCCTTAGATCTGGACCAACAGATTACGTATCAATGATTTAAAAAAGGATTTTATGGGTAGAGACTCTCAACCCCCCCCCCCCCCCCCCCCCCCAAATTAAAAATATCCTTTGAATTAAAAAAAATGCCCTTAAAAATTGTTGGGGGACCACTGGAAATGCCTGCAAGTCATAGTGTATGAACAGCTACCAATGACCAAGTCATTCAAAAAGTAGACAGGTACTCATGATTTCGTAGAAATTGTAATATATATTAGCATTTTGCATCAAATAAAAAAATAAAAAAGAAAAAAAGAAAAAGGACAATAATACAGACAAGAGCAAAACAACACACGAATAGGTCCCGCCAAACCCAAAATAAAAAAATAAAATAAAATAAAATGAAAAGGTTAAGGAAATGAAAGAAAAACGACAAAAATATGAGCTTTCCTGGAAGATGCAATGCAAATGCTACGGAGAAATGCATGTTGACTTGACAATACAAAAAACTAGTTCTCTAAGCTCTTTGATACTAGACCTCTCTCAAAACCCTTGTTCTTTCTCCTGCTGTTTGTGATCAAAATTAGACCTCTCTAATTCCTTTCTTTCATCTTCCAATTTCCCTTTTTCTCTTAACCAACATGGCTCTTGAACTAGTTGGTGGAGCTTTTCTCTCTTCTCTGTTCCAGACTCTGTTCGATAAGATGGCTTCTTCAGAGGTCCTGGACTTCTTTCGCAAAAAGAATCTCAACCCGGGGCTGCTCAAGAAACTGAAGATTCTGTTAAATTCAGCTGAAGCTGTGCTTGATGACGCGGAGGGGAAGCAACTCGGCAATCCACAAGTGAGGGAGTGGCTTCTTCAACTCAAAGAAGAGATTTACGCGGCAGAGGACTTGATGGTTGAGATCTCTGATGAATGTTTGCCAACCGACATGGAAGGCGAATCTTCAAGTAGACCGAGCAAGGCAAGGAGGCTTAGCTTAGCTTTGTTTAGTAAGACTGCTTGTGAAAAAGAGATAGAGCCAAAGATACAGGAGATTATTGGTACTTTGAAATTGCTTCTTGAACAAAAAACCCACTTGGGTTTAGAAAGAAGTACTCATAATGTTACGTACAATTCTCAAAGATTACTGGCAACTTCTATATTTGAAGAGTCGGATGTCTACGGCAGAGAAGATGACAAAGAGAAGATCATTGATTTGTTGCTCTCGAGTGATGACAGCGGCAATAAGATACATGTGATTCCCATCGTCGGGATGGCTGGGATTGGCAAAACTACACTTGCCGGACTCGTTTACAATAATGATCGAGTCAGGAAGTCTTTCGATGTCAAAGCATGGGTTACTGTATCAGATTATTTTGATACTTTGAGACTTACAAAAACGATCCTTCAGAACGTGGAGGGGTCCCAAGCACAGGATAACAAGGACTTGAATCAATTGCAAGAAGCATTAAAGAAAGCCCTAGAAGGACGAAAGTTTTTCTTTGTTCTTGATGATGTTTGGAACAAGAAATACAACTTATGGTGTGACTTTATGCGCGCTTTTGAAACGGGAGCACGTGGAAGTAAGCTCATCGTGACAACACGGGACGAGAAAATTGCATCAATGGTGGCGCCTAATGTTCGACCTCATCAACTGGGGGTGATATCTGACGGAGAGTGCCGGAAGTTGTTAGCAAAACATGTTTTCTGTAACGTGCCCTCAAGTGCATACCCAAATATGGAAGTAATTTCTAGAAAAATCGTTGAAAGATGCAAAGGTCTCCCTTTAGCTGTGATATCTCTAGCTGGTCTTTTACGTGCCCAACCAGATCCGAAGGAATGGGAAAGGATATTGCATGCTGACATTTGGGAGATGCAAAACAACGATGATGTCGAAATTCTTCCATCTTTGTGGTTGAGCTATCGTTATCTTCCCCCTCACTTAAAGCGTTGTTTTGCCTATTGTTCATTATTTCCTCACGATTATGAATTTAGGAAAGAAGAGCTAATCCTGCTATGGAGGGCAGAAAATCTCTTGGCAATCCAGAAAGGACAAAGACCAGAAGAAGTTGGAGAGGACTACTTTAACGATCTAGTAGCAAGGTCACTGTTTCGAAGAACACTGAATTTAAGTTATGTTATGCATGATTTGGTGAGTGACTTGGCAAAATTTGTATCAGCAGAATTTTGTCTTAGTTGGGATGAACACAACTCAAATACATCCAAAAGCAAAGCTCGTCACTTGTTTCTGGGTAATAAAAGCGTTGACACCATGGCTCTATCTCAAGCAAAGTATTTGCGTACTTTACTAGCTACCGGTTGGCGATTGGAGTCATACTTGTCGTCTGTATCTCAAAGCTTAAGGGTTCTCTCTCTACCAGGATATCCTTACCGGGATTTGCCTGATTCAATTGGGGATTTGAAACATCTAAGATATTTGAATTTGTCCAAAAGCCAATTTAGAAGTCTACCTTATACAGTGTGTAATATGCACTACTTGCAAATACTACTGTTGTCAGGGTGTCGTATGCTTACTCGACTGCCAAACAAGATAGGAAGCCTGATCAACTTGCTGCATCTCGATGTTAGAGGGACACGTTTGGTGGATATGCCAGAAGACCTGTATAAGTTGAAAAGTCTGCAATTCTTGCCTGAATTTGTTGTGGGTAAAAATAATGGGTCTAGCATTAACCAATTACAAGAGCTTCTTCATCTACACGGAATAATTCGTATTTCTGGACTGGAGAATATTGTTGGTGTGGGAGGTATTGCAGAGACTATTTTGAAGGATTTGAAGTTTGTCACAGAGTTGATTTTGAGATGGAATGAGAACGGTGATTCAGAGTTGGAAAGAATAGCACTTGAGAGGCTACTACCTTACACGGACTTGAGAATTCTAAAAATCAAAGGATACGGAGGTACAAGATTTGTTGATTGGGTAGGAGACAGTTCGTTTTCTAATGTTACAAGCATCAGACTACAAGGTTGCAGACGTTGTCGCTTATTGCCTCCACTTGGGCAGCTACCATCTCTCGAGGAACTCTACATCTGGGGATTTGATGAGTTGGAAAGAATAGGTGATGAGTTTTTTTCTAGTAGCACCTCCTCCACGATTGTGCCATTCAGATCCTTGAAAGAATTGGATGTTGGAGATATGAGGATTTGGAAAGAGTGGTCACTAACTAGAGCTTATGGAGAAGCAGGTGTTCTTCCATCCTTGACATGTCTTCGAATCTGGAATTGCGATCAACTTGTGAGTTTGCTACCTGGGGAGCCACAACAACAGACACATACCCCATTTCCATCTCTTGAGACTATTGATGTCTCAATTTGTCCAATGCTAGAGACATTTTTAGAATGGGGATCCTTCTCAAGATTACAATCTATAGTGATCTTCGATTGTCAGATGCTCTTTGCACTCCGTAGGAGGTGGGATCTGCAGAGATTCACTTCTCTCACATCATTGAAACTTGGGGAATGTGATGCTCCTTTGGTGTATTCATTTCCAGAGGAGGGTCTACTTCCAACCACGCTCACTTCTCTCTCCATCGATGATTTTGAAAATATTGAATTGCTGAATGGTAAGAGCCTTCAACAACTCACCTCTCTTAAACGCTTGTCTATTGAGAGATGCAAAAAGCTTCGGTGCTTGCCAGAAGAGAGGCTACCCCCTTCTCTTTCTTTTCTACATATCTTTGATTGTCCTTCCTTGAAAAGACGGTACCAAATAGAGAATGGGGGAAGATTGGCACAAGATCGATCACATATCTCGCGTGGAAATTACGAGTGAGTTTTTTATGTTATAATTTTTTCACAAAACATGCATTTCATGCACCCCTTTACTAATTTATCAGCAATCAAAAAATAAAATAAAATAAAATAAAAATCCAAGTTAAAGCCTGCTCTTTTTTTTATTTTATTTCATTCTTTTTCTCTTAACTTTTCTTTCGTTCCTAATATATTGTTTGAGCAATTGACTTGAATTTTTCAAAAATATTTTAACAAAACTTTACTTCGATTTGGATTTTCAATTTTTCTTTTTTGCATTTGTGTGTTTGTTTAATGTATTAGTTTAGTAAAAGTTCAATAGAATAACTTCTCTGATCCCCCTATTCTCTTTTTGTTTTGACCCACTCTTTTTTATTCTCCTTTGATGGGTGCGGGGTACTATTGATGTGATCTGAAAACTGCAACACATTTTTCGTTTTTGTTGTTATTGCAGAGCCAATAGAACGGGATGAGTTCTAAGAAGAGGAAAGCTGCAGAAAAGGCGGTTCCAAAAGCAATAATGAGGTGAGTTTGGCTACACAAACTACTTTTTCTTTTTTCCTTCTCTCTCTCTTTGATATATGTACTATTAATCTTTAGCTTTAAATGAAATGCAGACTGTTTTAGCTTCAAGGATGCACGACGTAGTTGAGTACTTTAATGCTAGCACCTTTGTTCGACTCGAGGTTTGTTTAAATTGGAGTTATTGGAGTTGTTCGGTGATTAGCGATGAAGATAGGAATTTGGTCCGAGGGACTAAGATCAACTACATCTATGTCGCTGGTGTTATGGAAATCATCTGGTGTTCAGATTTTGTGTGCTAATTTTTGTTCCTGATACACTCCAATGTGACGGGAATATCGTATGGGGTTACTTGTATGAAATTTGTAATCTAGGGGAAATTAGGTAATATTTTATGAATTACAAATTAAATTACAGTTTTTCCTCGGATTCATTGTAATTCTAACACTGAATAAGATCAGGCTCTGTACTCGGAGTCTCAGGGACGTAGGCAGCATTTGGCCGAACCCCGTTAACAATCTTTTGTTGTTCTTGGATATGTTTGTGGTGTTTGTTTGTTGTAACTGGTTATTATCGTGTGAACATATGATCCGTGAGAAATAATGGTGTGGTTAGACTACTCCAGTGCTTTGTTTCAACTATGTCAAGTTGGTACAGACTAATTATATGTAAGTCTTTCCCTTTTTTTCTTTTTTTCTCTTATCTTATCTTTTTTTCTTTTCTTGGCAAGTAGAATCAGGATTTGTTAATTTGTTTGTCAAGAAGGTCAGTGTTCTTCCAAAATCCAACTAAACAGAACAGGGGATATAAAATAGCTAGTTGTTTGGAGAGCTTTTATCGAGCATGACAACTGAAGAATCAATTTTGAATGATAGTATACGTGTTCAATTAGATATAAGCAAGAGACAAAGAAAGCGTAGAAATAAACTTGGTCCAAAGAGGGATGGTTATGAACGAAGTAGAATTGTGTTCGGCAGAAAAATGAGAAAAATAAAGAATGAAGATTTTATATCTATATCTCTGTATATCTATTTGATAAGTTAGTTTTATACTACTTAATTGGGTATTTTTAACTTATTATTTTGTTGGTTTTAAATTGGGTTTTAGGATCTTTTACCCTTTTCTATTTTCTTTTGAATGATTTAGGTAAAAAGATGGATTCGTCGTTTTTCGGCGCGGTTTGGAGCTAAAATAGAGCGTTTAGCATGCTTTGGTGTGAAGATTTTGTTTTGAGAAGTATTGGGCGCCTACGCATCGATTTTCTGAGGCCTAGGCGCTTGAATTAAATTTTTCAGTATAAAAACCCGAGAGTACGGCGCCTAGGCGCTGTTTCAGTGGCACCTAGGCGCTAAAAGAGAGTTCCGCCCTACGTACTTTGGGGTCTAGGCACAGAAAATTGAGGTCTAGGCACAAATCACGATTTCCAATTTGGGGCCTAGGAGCAGAAAATTGAGGCCTAGGCGCCAATACGATATCATGCAGGATCCGATTTGATTCTGTAAATTTGAAATTCAAATATCAAATCTTTCGGTTTGTGGCTATAAATAGAAGCCTTTTAGGGTTCCAAAGGGGGATTTTTTTTCGAAGAAAAAAATAGAGGAAGAAAAAGGAGAGCAATTAGTGAATTGAAGAAGAAGAGAAGCAATTCCGGAGACGGAGCGCGACAATTCCAATTCATAAATCAGTTCTTTTCCTTTTCTCATCATGCTTAGAACATTATTTAGGATGTTTTTTTGTTTTATTATGAACTAAATTTCTTTTTCTAGGGCTACGATGTAGCCGGATTATGAATATTCAATTTCATTATGGTTTAATTCAATTTTGATGTTTATTCATGTAACGACCCGCCTAATACAGGCCGTTACCATACATGCATACATATCGTACTGATCAACTTAGCGTAATTCAGCAGAAATTTTTTTTTATACGAACGTATAAACATATAAGCAATAACTAAATAAAGGTGTTTGTCGAGCGTATACACAATAAGTAAATAACGATATTCTAACGTTAAATAAAATATTCATAAAATAAAACAAAACGCGTAGCGGTCAGCATTCCCACATTTCACAGTTGCTCCACCACGCTCCCCCATCCTTGCATCAGTGGTTGCTCATAGATTGTTTACCTATAACATAGATATAAGACGTGAGCTTTCGCTCAGCAAATACAACTATACATCCGTGACACACAAATAACACAGTACAACATTTCATAACATGGCGGCACATCATACTTAATTATGCATGAGCCATTTATGTTTCATTATGCTTTCTTATACTTTCATAATATGATCCATATCTTGACTTACTTATCTTACTTATGAGCCCTTAATATGAGTGTCCGTACCCGGCGCGCAACTATGAAGTGGTTGGGGCGGCCAGTCCAAGTCCAACTCAAACCATAGTCCAACCCGACCTCGGACGGGTGATACGACACAGGTAAGCTCGCTTGCCATCTTACTTGCTTTTCATGATCTCTTTTTTGATCTTGGTCTTATCTTAATCATTGGTGAACATGTTTCATGATGTCACACTTACTTGATCATATTCTAACATGTCTCGTATCATATCCATGATCTTAACATTTCATATGACATATCATAAGCATACCTCAACTTGTATATCACATAGCATAGTATACATCATACTAAACATCAACCACAAACTTGGTATATCATATAGCATAACATGCAACATAGCATACATCGAACAATATCACACATTAACATGCTTGGGTAAGCACCACAACAAAAGCCTATGCTATAGGCGGAGTTGTACTTACCTTGATCACTATGTCCAGAATATGGCTGCTCCTGCCTAGGATGCCTGTGCAGGTTATCTCCTGCTTCATTGAAGGACTTAGGTAAGAAGCCTTGATCGTTATAGTATGTTGGTAATCTAACCAACATTCATACATGTAATCCTAGTTATATGTCCCCTTCATAACTTATGATGGCTTATTAGGTTACTACAAGTAACCCTAGGGTTTAATGTTAATACCCTTGGATCATACTCCATTAGGTTACATAAGGTAACCATGAATGCCAAGCCATACATGCTTAGGGTTAGATCATTATCCAACCCTTGGACTATATCCTTTTAGGTTATCATTGGTCACCCTAGGTCTTACCATCTTGATATCATGTTGGGTTACATTGGGTAACCCTTGGTTTTATTAATTTGGTGCCATGTTGGGTTACATTGAGTAACCCTTAGTCTTACTAATCTTAGTATCATGTTGGGTTATATTGGGTAACCCTTGGTGTGACCCAACCTAGGTTATTACTCTAAGGCCCAATTATGTGGTATCCTATCGTGTGACGATTGGTAACCTTGGGCTTTGGACCCAATCCTATAACTCGGGTATCCTACTTGATTATTGATGGTTATTCTCTAGATTACCCCAATTTTAAGAAAATCCAAGTCTATAGTTCTACTTGTTTTCTTTTGTAAAAATTTGGTGTTTCACCACCTTTTTCACAAAAACTCCTTTTATTTAACTTATGAAAACTTTGGGTTTCTTAAAAAAGTATTTGAAAAGGCTATAAAGTGTTGGAACTGCCTTTAAAACAGCCCCCCAGTCAAACTATCAGTTTTTGAGCAAAAATACTATTTTACTACATTGTTTTTGAAAACCATGTACAGGAATTTACTGTTTCCTACACAGTTTTTAGAAACACAGTTTTATTTTAAAATCCATGCCAAATTTGGAAAGTTGTCTTCATGAAACTTTTAGATCTCGAAAAATCCTAGAACTTTTATGTTTTACAAAAGACCCAGTTCTGACTCTAACCATTTCGTTTTCCCCTTGGAACTTGACTGGCCGTGCATAGAAGTCTGGGCATGTCAGTCTCAGATTTTTATAAAAACGGAGGCTATTGGAGTCTCATTTTAGAAAACTATTTGCGTTACCCTCTAGGAAAAACTGTTCTGAGCAACTTTCATGTTTTGAGTTTCTTCAAATTCGGCCTCTAAAGGCCTCAAAATTCACTTTTCAGAAAACTGGTTAAGATTTACCCGAACCTGATAGTTTTTCGGTTTAAAGTTCATTTTACGTTCTAAACGTGAAACCTAGCTCAACCAGCCACCGCGGGAGCTCTAGAACACACATGTAGCGGTTTTCTAACGTAAATTTTCTTTAAACACAATTTCTAACATTACCATGCAAACCCTAATTGACATTGGATCAATCAAGCTTGCATGGTTTAGGTTGCATCAAACATATCAAGCATTATCATTAAATTCTAGCAACCTAGCACATAATTTCCATCCATACACACACTAGGGCAGATTATGGGACATACAACAAACTAACATTTAGCATGCAAATCACAAATTTAAAGCAAGCATGCAAGGTAAAATCAAACCACCCCTAATCTAGTTCAAGCACAAACACTAGGTTTCTAACTTTGGGCACAAAATAAATTGAGCTTATGCTCTTACAAATTTAACTTGAAATACACTTAAATTTCAAATTGAAAGCTCAATTTAAAGAGTTTAAGGTTTAGAAAGGTTTACCTTGATTTATTGAAGAATTTGGGGCTAGGGTTGGCACACACAAATTTTCCCCCTAAGTCACCACTATGGCTAGCCTTGCTTCACCAAAATTGTGGCTGATTCTTGGTGGCTGCTTGCACCCAAAACTGAGCACTCCTAAATCCCAAATTTTCTCACTCACTCACCCCCCTAGCAGCAGCTGGCCTTTAGGCCCCAAAATTGAGCACAAAAACAGTCAAAAGTTTGGCTTGAAAACCCTAGTGCAAACCTAACACTATAAGCACCAAAACTCCTAAGTTTCTCAAATTTTTTTCTTCACTTTTTCTCACACTTGGAATTTCAGATTTTTGGAGGAGAGAATTGGGCAGAATTTGGCTGTTTTTCTTAGATTTTTCCAGCTAAATCCGCCCCCCCCATAAGGCCTATTTATAGGTGAAAAATGGGGTCCTTTTTGAAATATTTTTGATTCACCTTTTTCTTAAAAACCCCTAAAACAAAAATAATTGCTAAAGAGCCCCTCCCTTGGCCGGCCACCTCATGCTCTAGAGGATTCCAAGATTATCTAATAATTTTCTTAATTTTTAATAAAGCCTTAATGATGTCATAATTAAAAAGGGTGATGACATAAGCCTAATTAAGGCTTGTTTGGCTTGTTCTCTAAAAAGCAGTCCACTTTAAAGCCAACACAGATATTTTTAGTACTGTGCTCACTAATACACAATACTGTGGTGCTTCAATGCAGTCCAAAATTTATTTGTGTAAAACTGGACTGTACGAAAAATTTTCTTTTTGCTTAAAACTTTTTGGCCCAATAATTCCTATTTATTGTGCTTGATTTTTCTACGGTGGTTTTATTTCTCATTTACATTCTCAGGTCCATAATTTTAGTTTTTGCAGTATATTTTCCATACTGCTCATCATATATCTGTGTGGTCAACCCTTTGACCACCTTTGGTCAACTTTTGACTTCCTTGACCAACATTGACTCATTTGGTCAAATTTTGACTTTCTTGGTCAAACTTTGACCAATCATAAAATCATGGATTTTCTTCTCTTTTTTCATCAAAAAATGTTATTTTCTTAACTAAGCAATTCATAATTGAATCTTATAAGGTCAATAAGGACTCATAAAATTACTCAAAAACCCTGATCAGGATTTTGCATAAATACCTTCATGGTTCAACTTGAAATTCTCTACAAGAAATTGTATCGTTGAAAAATTCAGTTATTACAATTCATATCTATGCTAAGTGTTTAATCTATTCTTAATGCTTGTGAAAGTGTGTGCGCCCTTTCCCATTGATTTGTGATTCAATTTGAGACTGAGTAGTGATAGTTGGATTAGACCTTGATTAAATACCATGAGATTGTCATAGGATAGAGATATCTATGAGGCTTGTGTGATACTATAAATTTCTTGTTCTTAATAAATCATGATAGGTTTGGAGTTTGAGACCAAGAGGTGAAAACTGGCTTGTTGTGATAGTTTGCTAATGCTTGAGAAAGATTAGTGATTATATTAGAGAAGTTTGTCATCAGCATAGGAATAAGCAGAAGTTGATTAAATTTGGTGTTTTGAACAGGATTAATTCGGTGAAATCTGAAACCCTAGATATCCTAAAATAGTGAAATTCTCCTTGTTAAATTTATGCTTTTTGTTTAATTTAATTTTCTTTTATTTTATTGCATCTCGTAAATTTATTGTTCAATTAGAATTGGAATTAAAGTAATTCGGTACTTAGTAGTAATTAGTCCTCATTGGACTTGAACCGGCTCTTGCACTTGCAAAAAATAACCTATCACTATTACCTATATATATATATATATATATATATATATGTATTATAAACTTTTGTCCTTGCCTTACAACAACACATCACATGGGTCCTAAACTCACTACGTGACAACTCTAATTAAAAATATTTAAATAAAAAAAATTAAAATAAAAAAAAAGTATAAATTTTTTAATTTTTGGTTTTTTTTTTTGGGTCTATTCCGCACCATGCAATGCAGCTATTATATATATATATATATATGTATATATATATATATATATATAAAAGCTCAACCTTGTCACTAAAATGCTCGTTTTATTTTGATTTTTTTTTTTGTTCTATTTTGTTTTGTACTTTTTGGCTTTTATATCTACTTGTTATACGTTTCATTCTTGTCATTTTGTTTTTCATTTTTTCTTTTTTCCTTACTGTTTGTCTTTTTATTTTTTCTTCCTTAAGATTTGTGTTTTTTTAACTCTAAAAAAGAGTTTTAGTTTTAAATGAGATCATAAAAAAAAAAAAAAAAAAATCGTTTGATCATTGACTCCAGTTGAAATAATATTTCTCAAATATATTTTTTAAATATTTGCTTGAAATTTTTGTATACGTGCATTTTATGTATGTAACGCCTCGACTTTTAACTAACCATAAATTACTAACCTGATGTTAGAAATTAACATAGAAGATGTAACATAAATATGTTTAGTTATTTCTGATGTTAGTTGAGTTATTTTTCATGGTGAGTGCAATGAGGACTTGATGTGCAAGAACAAGTTCATGTCATTTAACGAAAAGTTTTATGTAATATTATGTTTTAATATGATGATTTGATGAATAATGATATGATCATGATATGATTTGTTTTATGTTATAACGTATGGAATTAAGGATATAAGGAAAATTATAAGTTTTCCTTAATCTTTCCTTTTTCAACAAAAGACTTATTTTACATTACGTTAATTTCCAACTCAATTATGAACCTTTAAATATAAGAAATTATTTCTATAATTTAAACAAACTTATAGAGTTTTTCATAAGCTTTCCAACATCTACTCATTTGTGCAAATCTGTTATCAGAGTAAGAAGTTATGGCCAGTATACTCTCCGGATACCTGCTAGTCACCAACCAATTTACTATGTGCAATTGTAGGTGTGAAAATTCTAGAAGTTGACCTAGGTTTTTCCTTTTCCTCCCACGTATTTTCACATCCTAATGACAACCATTCCCCACCTATTAAGATATAATTAAACTAAAAATTGAATCCCAACTAATCTCAAATCAATTTCCGTGATTTTATAAATATGATAAGTCAACGGAATTATTTTCAGCTCTCACTCTCTCCATCTAAAGACTTGATGTACCACCGGTGGTACATCAAGCTATTAGTGGGACCCCTTGAAATCTCAACCATCTAAAGACTTGATGTACCACCGGTGGTAGTGACATAACGGCACGAAGAGTCCTACTAAGGCATTCCTTCCCAGCATTTAGGGATTGGAATTGCATTAGAGGCTAGAAAGGGAATCGCAAGACACAAAGACAGATTCACGAAGGAGGCCAGGACGAAATTGCAGTAAAGGCCATAATGGGAATCGCTTTGGTCGGCCGAGGTGGGCTCACACTGTCTCCTCAACCCAAAAATCGGTGACCGATATGTGATAATTATCAGTCCCCACAAGGAAAATGGTAAGTTATGCAGTGCGCCAGTTCCGCATTGTTTGGAAATGGATATATGTTATGGCTTATAAGTAAAGGGACCGTCTCTTAATGGTATAAGGCCTTTTGGGGTAAGCCCAAGAGCAAAACCGTATGGGCATGAGGACCAAAGCAGACAACATCATACCAAAGGATAGCATGGGTCGTTACAAATGGTATTAGAGCCTATATCCAACCGGAATTGTAGCCAACGAGAACGTTAGGGCCCAAAAGAAAGGGTGATTGTGATTGTGTTAGTCATCAATCCCTATAAGGAAAAGAGTATATTGTGCAGTCCCACATCACTTGAGAATGAATACATGTGATGGTTGATAATTAAAGAGACCACCTCCTAATGGTATAAGGCCTTTTGGGGTGAGTCCAAGAGCAAAACCGTACAGGCACGAGATCCAAAGCAGACAATTTCATACCAAAGGGAGCATAAGTCGTTACACCACCTCTGTGATCTGGGGCAACAATAGGAGCTCGAGACGCTGATGACCGTAGCGTAGATCATGATTTGGGCAAAGAGATTATTATGGCATCATTGGAGACGACGTGGGTTAGGTGGCTGACAAGACCCACGGCCACGAGAGTTAATCTATTTTTTTTTTTCAAGTGTAATCATGTGTAAGTATTACATTTTTTATTTGGTGCCGTCATAACTACCTTCTTAATCAAATTCCAGTTTCTATGCTTTGTTTTGCCTGGCATCTTTTTTTTTATTTTTTATTTTTAATTATTCACGTGAAATTATTTCATAAATTTGTTGTTAGAGTTATTTTCTTACTTAATTATTTTACTAAGTGAAAATATCAGTCGATATCATGCTTATGCATTTAAAATCATCTTATATTATGTAATAATCAAAAATTTTTACGGACTAATGATTTTCTTATACATAAAGAAATTTAAGTCTGTACTATATGTTTAAATAATGTTTCATAAAAATTATGAATATCAATGTGAAATTCATAATTTATTATCAGTAAATATTTGAGTTCTCGTTTAATTAGCTATGAGACTCAATAAATAATTTGTTTAGCCAAGCATGAGGCCTTTTGAGGAAAAAGGCAGAATAAGAATTTATGATTTTATTCCGGTCAAAGTTTGATCAGAATAATTCAAGGCATGATTATGACGGTACTGTAGTATAGAAAGCAGTATGAAAATCATACTGCAAAAAACCGTCATCACATATGAAAATGTAAAAATAAGGTACGAGACCACTCTAGAAAAATCTAGCATAAAATTTATGGCAATAAGGGCTAAGTAGTTTTAAGTCATAAGAAAAACCTACACGCAGCCCAGTTAAGTGCAGATGAATTTTGCAATGTGATCCAGTATGACAGTACTGTTATTAGTTGAAAACAGTATTTGTAATATATGTATTAGTATGAAAATGGACTGCATATTAAGAGAAAAGCCAAACGGAGCCCTAATGGGAGGACATCTCATCTAGGATAAATATGTGAATTTTAGATTTTTGGAAAATTGGTAGAAATTGGTGGAAGCTTTTGATTGGATAATTAAATGGATGAACATGAAAAGATTACTTGGCCTCCAAGGACCCATAATGGTCGGCCACCTCAAGGGGTATATCGGCAAATATTTTATTTTTGGGGTTAGATATGCAATTTTAGGAATAAAAATAAATCCAAAAAGAAATTATTTTTCACCTATAAATAGGTGATGATGGGGGGGTTTTGGATTATTTTATTTGATTCTACCCCAAAACTCTGGCTCATTTTCACCTCATCCTCTTTTCCCCTTTAGGAGCCGAAACCAATTAGAGAGAAAAATAAAAGTGAGAAGGTCGGTTTTTGAAGAAGGAAGTAAGGAGGAAAATTTTTGGATCCAAAGTCTAGATCCAACTTCAAGATGTTAAGGTAATCCTCCTAAAATCCCTAAGCCTCTCAATTAAGTTTTGATTCAAAGATTTATGTGTATTTCATTTTGGTATGCTAGAGCATAAGCTCACTTTTATTTTCATGCAATAGCTTAGAGTTGGGCTTGATTAGGGTTAGTGGTTTTGATTTATGTTTTGGTGCATGATTGTGATCTTATTTGTTAGATATCATGTGGTATGTGTGATTGCTTATTAGATGTTCGTATTATGTCCCCACATACTCAAGAATGATGTTACATGGATGAGAAGCGATTTAGTAATGTATGTTGCATGTAGGATTCAAGAAAACCCTAAAAACTCTAGGTTGGTGAAGATTCACCATATGGGTTTGTATGAAGGATTGTACGAATGAAAATGAATGCATGGCAATGAAAACATTACGGTTTTAACCACTAACCCACTGCTTTTGTTAGATATCATGCTGCATGAAGGCTCACGGTTTTAACAGTTTAAGGTAGTGTGTGCATAATTTTACGTAAGAACCAATTACAAAGGAAACTGTCAGTTTCGGATCAAGACTGTGTAGCAATATGAAAATAGGATTTTGAGGTCCTTAAAGGCCGAATTTCAGAAAAGTTAAAACTATAAAGTTGTAGAAAATGAAAAATCCTAGAGGTCAGCATGAACTGTTATAAAAAATAAGCTCCAAAGGCCTCCGTTTTTACAAAAATCCGACCCTGGTCTGCCAGACCCAATAAGCACGACCAGGCAGGTTCAACAAGGAAAACAAGTAGGTTAAAGGCAGAACTGGGTTTTGAGCAAAGAATGAATGTTCTAGGGTTTTTCAAGATCTAAAACTTTTGTGAAAAAAACTTTTCCAAATTCAAAACAAATTTTATGATAAAACTGGATTCCAAAAACTGTGCAGGAAATAGGAAATTCCTGCACAGGATTTTCAAAAGCAGTGCAGGAAAAGGAAATTCCTATACATATACTGATAACTAACAGTATGAAACTGTTTCAAAGATCGTTTTCAAAACTTCACAGTTTTCTTATCCTTACTCAAAAATATTGAAAGTTTACACAAGGATTTTTATACAAAGAAAATCTGGACAATAAATACTAGGTTTTATCAAGAGAAGAGAAAAATAAATAAATAAGCCAAAAACTATCTTGAAAACATAGTAACAAAATGATGACCAACGGTAACCGGGTAGGATACCCAAGCTATTGGGTTGGGCCTAAAACCCATGGTTACCAATAGTAACCTAATGGGGTAGTACTTTAAAAGTAATTGGGCCCTAGTAACCTAATAGGGTATCATTCAAAATTAGTTGGGCCTAAAACCCAAGGTCACCCCTAGTAACCTAGTGGGATATGAATTAAAAGTAATTAGGCTTAGGCCCAAGGTTACTAATAGTAACCTAATAAGATACTAATTATTAATCATTTATGATTGGGCTTTGAGCTCACGGTTCCATTAAGTAATCAAACAAGATATTGTTTGATTAGGCCAAGTGCCTTAGGGTTACATTTAGCAACCGAATAAGAGATCATTGTAGTATGTGGGAGACATGTAACTAGGGTTACTGATAAATACTGGTTAAGGATACCGGTATTGAATATAATGATTTAGAGTAAGATAGGATGATTCTTATCTTACATCCTTCTTGGAGACAGGAATATAACCTGTTGCTTCGTCTTGTTAGGACAAGAGCTCAGGACAACTGGTAAGTACAAATTTCACCTACAGTATGAAAAATAGTAAACTATTTTCAAGTATGACTTGTTTACATGTATACTATAATAATGCCACGTTTATGTACATACCATGTTTATATACATGCCATGTTTTAAGATAATGACACAAGTCATTCTAGGTTAGTGATCTTTATGTCATGCCATATTCATTTACCACATGCATCATGACTAACAAGATTACAAGTAGAGAATCTTAATCTTGGAAATGTAACAAGACTAAGACCAAACTAGGATAAGTAAAGTGTCGTACCAACCTCCCGCCAGATCGTGGAAGATTATACAAGTTTCAAGATACTAAGACCTTCCGCTAGATCGTGAAGGCTTACATGATTTCCAGAATTGTTAAGGACCCTACAAACCCTAACTCTATGTGGATTGCGCGCATTTGGTAAGTACACAATGGGCCCACATGTTAAGCAAGATAATAAGTTCATAATAAGTCTATAATGGAGCATAAGAGACTTATAATGGATCATAAATGGTTCATGGATAAGTTACATGATGCTTGACATGTTTTTGTGAGATTAAGTTTGTACTTGCTGAGCGTAAGCTCATCAGTATATTTTATACTGTAGGTAAAAAGCCTGCAGCTTAATTGGTGGGCCATGTGGATGATGCGACAAGTAAAGGGCGGTGTGGTATACCACTATGTAAGTTTTTCCGCAAGCTTTTTTGAATCGAAATATATATATATCTTAAAATAAATTGTGTTATACAGTATATATGAGATTTGAAGACTTGAGTGAATTATAAAAAGTATGTGTGTCTTTTTATTTCCATGTATATACACGGGAAGTTTACTTATATGGACTAGTCTATTTATATATGTTTTAAAAAAAAAAATTTCTTCTGAAATTTTCAAGTAAGTTTAAGTTATTAAAACCAAGACGTAGTTTAAATATGTATGGTAACGGCCCTACATAGGTCGAAACGTTATATATTATGTCACATCAATTCTTTATAAACAAATATCAATGCATATGCTTTTGTATAATATGTTCTTAATGGCATTATTTGTTTATTATTTATTTTTTAAGATAATATTGTTTTCTTAACTCTAAAGACAAGAGTACAAGAATTTGGGATAAAGACCAAAAAATTTCTTTTTTTAGTATATACCCATATTGACATAATATTATCATTAGGCAATTGGCTGGGATTGAAAAAATTATTATCCTTGTCCTTGATTGAAAATCATCCGCTCCCTGATCGTAGGAGTGGGCACGTGGAGTGTATCCCAAAAGTGGAATCATCACATCATGCTTTAATTGTGCAGTTATTACAGTTTAACACTAATAGTTTGCTTATGGATCATTCAGTTATTTTATATTCGAATATAATATATAAAATGCAATATATATTTGGATATATTATTTATATATTGTATTCAAATGTAATATGTATTTCAATAATTTATATTTAAATAATCATTTTAATATATATTGATGAAAGAGAACGAGCGTGATAGGATTGATTAAAGTATATATATATAATAAGAAATAAATGAATAATAAAATAAATAGGTCTACTGTTTAAATATATTATGAGGTACAAAAGTACATATTGTATTGAGATAAGTAAATGTGCCTTTCAAGTTGCAACTACAACAATAGATAGCAAAGATCTTCCCGACTTGTTGTTACATTAATGCCTTTACACATTTGTCCTTTGTCAAATGTGAAAAATACTAATACACCCTTACGTGAGTGCAAATTTATACTTTTATCTGTCAGAAATTATATTAAGGAGATATTGTGTTTGTCCCCCGAATTTTGATCCTCGTAACAAATATCGTGAAACTTTAATTTGTAAGCTTTGTTCATCTGAATTTTGAGACGTTTATAAATCTTCACCGTTTATTATGTTAATAAATAAAAATTGAGGATAAAAAATCACGTTTGTTGTCTAAATTATTTTGAATCTTATCTCAAAATGCTCACTCAAACTTTAAAACATTAGCAAATTTTCGTTTATGTTAGTTTTGTTAACGGAGTTTCCATGTATCGCAGAACAGTCAAAATTAAAAGGATAATGATTATATAATAATTATAAAAAAAAAAGGATGCCTGTTAAAATTGTTGGGGACCACAGAAAATGCCAACATATTATATTGAATGAACAGTAATCGATGACCAAGTCATTCAAACAGTGGACAGGTCACGAATTGCGTAGAAATTGTAAAATGTATTAGCCTGGAGGTAAAATGCAAATGCTACGGAGAGAAGCATGTTGACTTCGCAATACAAAAATATAGTCCTCTAAAAACCGTTGTTCCTCTTCTGCTGTTTGTGATCAAAATTAGACCTCTATAATTCCTTTCTTTCATATTTCTGTTCCCTTTTGTTTTTCTTTTATAGTTGGTGGAGCTTCTCTCTCTTCTCTGTTCCAGACTCTGTTCGACAACATGGCCTCTTCTGAGGTCCTGGACTTCTTCCGCAAAAAGAAACTCAACCCGGGGCTGCTCAAGAACCTGGAGATTCTGTTGATTTCAGCTGAAGCTGTTCTTGATGATGCAGAGGCCAAGCAACTCGCCAATCCACACGTGAGAAAGTGGCTTCTTCAACTCAAAGAAGTGATTTACACGGCAGAGGACTTGATGATTGAGATCTGTGAAGAATGTTTGCCAACAGACGTTGAATGCGAATCTTCAAGCAGACCGACCGAAGTAATGAGGCTTACCTTACCTGCCTTTGATAAGACTGGTTGTGAAATAGAGATGGAAACAAAGATACAGAAGATTATTGATACATTGAAATTGCTTCGTGAACAAAAAACCCACTTGGGTTTAGAAAGAAGTACTCGTAATGGATCATTTTATTCGCAAAGATCACTTGCAACTTCTCTGGTAGAAGAGTTGGATGTCTACGGCATGGGTTACTGTGTCCCATAATTTTAATACTTTGAGAATTACAAGAACAATTCTTCAGGGAGTGTCCCAAGCACGAGAACAAGGACTTGAATCAATTACAAGAAGCATTGAAGAAAGCTCTGAAAGGACGAAAGTTTTTCTTTGTTCTTGATGATGTTAGGAACAAGAAATACAACTTATGGTGCGAGTTTATGCACGCTTTTGAATCTGGAGCACGTGGAAGTAAACTCATCGTGACAACACGGGATGAGAAAATTGCACTCATCCTCAAGTGCGTATCCAAGTATGGAAGTAATTTCAAGAAAAATCGTTGACAAGTGCAAAGGTCTCCCTTTAGCTGTGATATCTCTTGCTAGTCTTTTACGCGCCCAACCAAATCCAAAGGAATGGGAAAAGATATTGAATGCCGACATTTGGGAGATGTACGATAACAATAATGATATCGAGATTCTTCCATCTTTATGGTTGAGCTATTATTATCTCCCCCCTCACCTAAAGGTTGTTTTGCATATTGTTCATTATTTCCTCACGATTATAAATTTGACAAAGAAGTGCTAATTCTGCTATGGAGGGCAGAAAATCTCTTGGCAATCCAGAAAGGACAAAGACCAGAAGACGTTGGAGCGAACTACTTTAATGATCTGGTAGCAAGGTCATTGTTTCGAAGAACACCGTATTCATGTTTTGTTATGCATGACTTGGTGAGCATTTAGCTGAACTTGCAGCGGCAGAATTTTGTTTGTGTTGGGATGTTAACAACTCAAAGACACCAAGATCGCCACTTGTATGTGAAGAAGGGAACAGTTGACTCCAAGGAATTCGAGGCTCTATCTCAAACAAAGTCTTTGCGTACTTTACTATCTTTCGAATTGGAAATGAACTCATCTTTGTTGTCTGCAGTTCAAAGCTTAAGAGTTATCTCTCTGCTGGGGTATCCTTACGTGGATCTGCCTGATTCAATTGAATTTGTCCTTCAGCCTAACAAAAAGTCTACCTGATACAGTGTGTAATTTGCACAACACTAATAGAAAAACTAAATTCCACGACAGTTTAACCATCATTAAAAGATACCACGACGGTCAGAAAACCGTCGTGGAATCCACATATGTCACGACAGTTTTAAAACTGTCGTGGAAGGCCATTGTTATCTGACCATTTTATTTTTGACGCAGAACATTCCACGATGGTTTTTTTTTTTTTTTTTGAAACCATCATGGAATGTGTAAAACTTGTCCTTTAGCCTAAGAAAAAGTCTACCGGATACAGTGTGTAATTTGCACAACTTGCAATTACTACTGTTGCCAAATTGTCGTGCTCTTACTCGATTGCCGAACAAGATAGGAAACCTAATCAACTTGAGCATCTCGATATTACGTCGACACCTTTGCAGAAAATGTCAAACAACCTGTATAAGTTGAAAAGTGTGCGATTCTTGTCTGATTTTGTTGTCGGCAAAGATAATGAGTCTAGCATTAACTAGTTACAAAAGCTTCTTCAGCTACACGGAACAATTCGTATTTCAGGACTTGAGAATATTGTTGGTGTTGGAGATATTGCAAAGACTACGTTGAAGGATTTGAAGTGTATCACTAAGTTGATTTTGAGACGGAATCGTTGGAATGAGAATAGTGATTCGGAATTGGAAAGAGTAGCACTTGAGA
>CM046383.1:18950797-19080827 GCA_025413485.1 Ficus microcarpa
GGGATTTATATGCCGACACAATGACTGAGAAGGAAACCGAAAGATTTGTGCTTTTCTTTTATTTTCGGACACGTCCAATAGCTTATTATTCTATTACAACAAAAAAAGCTTCACATTTAAAAAAAGAAAATCCCAAAACCAAAACCATCTGTAGATTGTCATTAGTGATTATCAGTACTGTGCTTCTGAAGCATTCCTAACCACTCTCTCCGAAAACGGAAAAAAAAACGACAAACCGACAAAAAGTTTGATAAAGTAAAAAAGAAGCTTCCCAGCTATTGGAACTCCCTACCACACTCATCTGAAGCTACATGTCTCTCTCTCTGTCTCTCTCTCTCTCTCTTGTAGAGGGATAAATTTCTCCAAAAACGGAAAAAAAAAAAATTTAAACCACCAAAAATTCTCCGAAATAAAAAAAAATTATTCCTGGCTGTTGGAAATATTCTCAAAGTCAGCCAAATAGCCAAGATATACGACAAATAAACCATAAACGACAGAGCCATATTGTGTTTGAGTCTGTACAATTAAAACATAAACGACAAATAACAATAACAATGCTCCAGAGCCCCGTTCTTCTTCTTCTTGTTCTTGTTCTGCTCTCTCTCTCTCTCTAATTTTTTTTTTTTTTTGGAAATCTGGGGATTACATCAAATTTTGTACAATATGCTACAAGTCTCTCTCTCTATCTCTCTTTCTCTCTCTTGAAGAGAGATAAAATTCTCTGAAAACGAAAAAAAAGAACCATCAAAAAGTTTGGTAAAAAAAAAAAAATGAAACCTAGCCATTGGAACAACACATGAATGTAGTCTACGTAGTCAATAAATCTCTGTCTCTGTTTCTCTCTTTTGAAGAGAGAAAAAGCTTGCCGAGCATGAAAAAGAAAAAGGAAAAAAAGACCACCAAAAAATTTGGTAAAAAAATAAAAAAAGATGAAACCTGGTGGCTATTGGAGCAACAAATGCTCATATTTGCATCAAATGACGACGTTCAGACACTCACATTGCAAAGCAAAGTTCAAGGAGAAGAAGGTCGGTATATGTGGGAAGAGCTGAGCTTACTCTGTTTCAAGAGCTCCGAAACCTTCAAATGGCGGACCAGTTAGATGGACAGAGAGAGAGCGCTCGGAAGAGATAGAGCAAACGGAAATAGAACGGACAAAAGAGAGAGAGCTCGAAAGAGACAGAGCAAACGAAAATAGAATGGGGGAAAGAGAGAGAAAGAGAGAGAGAGATAGAGTATTTTGGTTTATTCTGAGCAGAAGAGGGAGAGAAGAGAAAACGATGGACCCGAAGATTAGCTCGGAACTGGTGAGGATTCAAAACTGGGGCAGATTGCTTAAAGGTCGATGGACTTCGTTTGCACAGGTCGGTTGTGCAGACATGTCACAGATGGCTTGAGTTGTCTGTTCTGGGAGAAGAAAGCTTATTCCCATCGGTGTGCAGAAAAGCACGTGGGTGAACAGTCCCAACATTTATCTCAGCTCCAATCACTGTATAACGGTTCACTCACAAGTTCAAATTGAACTGAGGAACCAAACTGCTCCAGTTTAGTTTGGACCCAAAATATTGGGTCTGAACTTGGTTCCCGAACAAGTGCTTAGTTTAAGATTTTTAAGTTTCAATAGTAATTTTTCAGAAAAGATAAAAAACTTTTTCAGAAAAGACAAAAAACTTTTTTTAGAAAAAGACAAAAATCATGATGAAAAAAGTACAATTTAATTTAAAATGAATTGAAAACCAAACATGTCCTTCGTAAACGAAATATGACTACTTCAAAAACAGTAATAGAGTCGGACAGGTCTTGGGGCACGTGAATAATTGTTGAAAAAACAAACGATTAGCTTCCATGCAAATGCTGTGATGAATACTAAGTTGTTGTAGAAATAGTGATAAATAATGATATACCGGGTAAAACAAAAAAAAAAAAAAAACAATAGTTGCGTATTGTATCCCAATTTTAGGATGAGATGTTTCATGGTTTTTATTTTTTTCTGAAAAAGTTTTTTGTCTTTTCTAAAAAATTACTATTGAAATTTGAAAATTTTAAATTAAGCTCATTCACCAAACACCCCCTTGCTTATGGCTCGTTTTAAGCATGAACACTCTAGTCTTATCTCGAATTTCTACCTATATTAGCTCAAAAAGGAGGGGGGGGGGGGGGGGGGGATTTTATACTCATTTAGTTTATAGTCGTATAACACTACTACAATATGTACTAAGGAAGCTCTGCCACCTATATATTTGTAGTTCTGTGGTGTGACAACGAGAAGTTTCTTTTGTTGTCTCTTACTAATATTATTGTTGGTATCTAACTTCACTATTCTAACTTCTATTGATGCTTGCCACAATGGAAAATAGTAAATAATATTCTTATTATTGTTCAATATGGACGGTTCAGCCACCAGTTTATTATAATTACTTATTATTATTATTATTTTTTCGTGTTTAAATTGATATTCAAACATCTATGTATTAATATTATTGTTGCTATTTGTTTACTTTCCTACATCATTCAGTGGTATAAAATTGAAATTTTCTTCATTTTCTTTAATGACTACTTTTTTGTCTTTACTTCTTAACTACTCTTCATACTCTTGAATTTCTTCATCTTCTTCATAAATATTTTTTTCAGTTATAATTCTCGTAATATGTTTAGTCAGTTGCTAATGTTTATTATTATTTTTATCACCATTTGTATTATTTCCTTTTCGTTGGAGATAATCCTTTGAGAGATTTACAACTTTTCCTTATAATACTCATATTTCTAATTTTTCCTCTTTTATATATTACTAGTTTAGGTACATGCGATGCACGTGTTTAGTTATTACTAAAACTTCAATAATATAAAGTATAAAATATGAATAATTATATAGTAAGAAGAAAAATTATAAAATTTCTTAGAGATTAAAAAAGTAGACATTGGTAATAAACTATGAAAATAATAAAATTTCTTTGAGTTTTGTATTATTTGTTTGATTGTAAGAGGAAAAGTGATTAAGAGAGCTATATTTGAAAGCAGCTATTTTTGTTATTATTCGGTAGGCATGGCAATGGGACGGGATGGGATGGGTATACTTCCCCACCCCCATATCTGTCACTCTTTTTACTCCCCATATCCGCCTCTATACGTGCCTAATTTAATGCGGGTGCAGGTGCGAATAACCTCTACTAAGGGTGCTATATTCATGCCCTACGTATTTATCCATTAAGAATAAAAATTAAAAAAAAACTCCAAACAAATTTCATTAAAGATTTCATAAAATTTGATAACACAATTATAAAAGGTAACTAAAAATAAAAATAAAATCGTAGTTACAAGCACAGTCTAACGGCAATACCACATCTGACAGAGTTTAAATGCTCCCACCCCAAGTTCAAAAAAAAAAAAATTTAAAATAAAAACTTAAAAACCAATCCAATCTCCAAAAAACTATAAGTAAGTTCATTTAAAAAAAAAAAACTATAACATTAAGACATTAAAGACTCAAATTATGTGTGTGTATATATAAATATATATATTTTTTAAGTGTGAATATAAGTAGGACGGGTACGGATATGGGGGAGCTTCCCCCACCCCCACCCGCATGGGGTTTATTCTTAACCCACATATCCATCCTCATATTCATATATTATCCCTATAGCCGCCCCCAATGGGATGGGTATCCGTACCTACGAGTAAAAATGTCATCCTATTATCCGCAATGTTTCTTGTTGTTTTAAACACAAGAATATATATGTGGATTTGTGTTTTTTTTTTTCTTTTTGTTGGGAAAAAATGAAAAAAAAAAAAAAAAGGAAGAAAGGTACTGTTTTATTTTAAACTGAAAATAAACATGTCTTCTTCTCCCCCCCCCCCCCCCCAATTCAATGATATCCTAAGAATAAACAAGAACTATGTCATTAGACATGCTTTTTTTTTTTTAATAATTATTTTCGTTATCACAAAGTACATCGACTTTATGGATGATTGAATATGTAATAACCATCCGTTTCTAGCCAAAAGTTCAATCACAATCTAAGGATGTGTTTGACAAATTTGAAATGTGAAATAAATTGCAACAAAAGATTATGCTCAAACAATTTTTAATCTACTGAAACTATTCAACTATACAAACATATTTGATCTTTCATATATAGCAAGTGTATACTTATCAATAAATGATGTCACTTCACCTCACAATTTGAGAATCCTAAACGATCATGAAGATGATACCAAAGATGTCTTTCAAACTAATTGAAACAAGCTTTCAATTTCAAGTTGGAGTTTATTGTAATGACCTCATTTTAAAAAGACAATAAGTCCTGTTCTTTCTAATTTCATTTTCATTCAATATAATTTTTCTTTCATCAATCCTAGGCCATCTGTCTTAAAATAGATTGGTCAATTACGGCTAGAGTTCAAACAAATGCAAAGAAATTTATCAGTTGAAACCAAAAGATCTTACCATTTAAAATAAAACTTGGGCAATTAATTTTCTTTCCTAAAGACACAAATAGTTCTATGTGAACCATACAAAACTACCATCACAACCCGACAATAGTTTTAGCAATAGGAAACAAAAAGCAGAACATCATTTGCAATAGAAAACAAAAAATTGTTAGAGGAAAAAGCATAATAAACTGATAAAAACTTCTCATTTAATCATCAAAACCGAACAATTTTGGAAACAAATTTCCAAGTATTATCTAATCAACAAATAATTGAAGATAAGGATTTTCGTCAACAAAGAATGCAAAACCAATAACAAGAGCAAATGCAAATGCAAATGCAAGAGATGAAATAACTCCATAAAACAATAGGGAGACCGACATGAACACCCATCAAGTCCCTCGGGAAGCAAAACCCACCTCGCAATACAATCACTAAAGCAGTATCAATTACTATATATATTTCTTTTTACTATTGACTCGTTAAAGCAGGAGATGATGAAGAGAAAAACAGCATTCTGGTACAGCTATAACAACCAGATAAAAAACACTTAAAAAATCAAGAGGACTAACAAATAAGCCATAGCGCAAAATCAGGGGAAAAAAAAATGAAAACCTAATATTATAGTGAATCTACTACATATGAGGATGCTAAAACATATTAAAAAACCAAACGAAATACGGTTATTCAGTTGATTGTAGGGGGAAATAAAGAGTAATATAATTGATATATATATATAATTATATATAATAACAAACAACAAACTTTCAAAAAAAAAAATTTTAAATCGATTCTGTTATGTTTGCTAAGGAAAGAGGTTTATTGATAATGATTGGGAATAGATATTTTTAATGGGAATATACGGGTAGTTTTTAAAACTGCAACGACGAAACAGCTTTTTATGGATGAATATTTAATAACCGTTTTAGCAAACAAAAAACTGAATAACTTTTTGAATATTTATAATTTCAATATTCATAATTTGACCGTTTTAAACGTTTATTGATAATTTGAATATTTATTATTATTATTATTATTATTATTATTATGGAGCTAGAAATGATAAATTTGAAGCTAAGAATTTCAAAATACCGAAAACATATCTCAAAAACACAAAGAGTAACTGGGCTAAATAATCCTTGAATTCTTTCGAAGGTTGCGGGGGAGGGAGGGAGAGAGAGGAAGGGGAGATAAAGGGATTTTTTAGGATATTGGAGAGTATTTTAGTCTTTTAATTACAAAAAAGATCATTTTAATAAGATTCCATAAAAAATTTAATAAAGTTTAATGGAAAATGACTAAAATAGCCAAGAAATAGAAGTTTAGGATTATCTGAACCTAAAAAAAAAAAAAAAAAAAAAAAGGATCAAACTATCACTTTTAAAAAAGTTCATGTACTATTTAGGCCAATTACTCAAACATAAATATGCAACTCATGTAGAAAGCTGCCTATTGATTGTATTTTTATTCACTTTCAAATATGAAAAAACTATTTTTTTTTATATTTAAAAAATACTCGTAGAAAAATGATTATAAAGGATACTATTGAAACTCCCATAATTCAGAAAGAGAAACTCACAAATATCATTGTTTAAACTGTCACTAATAGATACTTAAAATTATTATTAATAACTCAATATTCTATGATAGATAAATTGAAAGACGGATCAAAAGATGATTGAGAGATTTTATAAAAACTAACAAGGACTGTCTTAGAGGTTATAGAGATTAACTAAAGTTCAAATGAAGGGGATTAATTTAGAACCGGAGTGAGCTCCAGATAAACAAAATTGAGTAGTTTATTACTTTTATACCAAAAAGGAAATACCAGATTCATATGAAACTCCACAAACTATCATTAAAATCTAGCATTAAAGACCTTATAAAACCAAGAAGCGAAATAGCATCAATATATCTAAATTAGAGGCCAAACTTAAAGTTTTCCAAGAAAACATGAAATCATTCTATTTATTATTGAAGATAATAAACATGAAAAGTTTATTACTCTATTTAAAAATATGAATGATCAAAACCCAGAGACAAAAATTAAAAATTCACAGGTCAACTATTCTATTCTATGTTAGGCATTGCAACAACCAGCTAAGAGATAATCTACACTATTGATGACTAATTTTTCGATTGAGTGAAAGAGGGGCTAACCTGATCCTACTCTTAAATGCGTATACCACTTGGTTATGATTTTTATTCGTATGTCAATATGTTTGGACTTTTATTTTTCTTTTGTTTTTTGTTTTTTGTTTTTGTTTTGTTTTGTTTTGTTTTTTTTTAGGTTTTGTTTTTTGTTTTTGTTTTTTTTTTTTGGAGAATTCAGAAGAAATCAACGAAGATCAGAGAAGTACTAATATGGTTAACATCCTTGATTGAGGGATATCGATAGATGGTATCACGGGGCTGGTGACACTTCTTACCCTTTTTTATTCTCCGTTTGATAAAACATCTTAAATTTAAATTTTTCATCTCAGTTTTTATTTTTTTCTGAAAAGTCAACAAAAATTATAATTAATTTTTAAAAAATCAATCAATTTAAACTTAAAAATTTCAACTCAAACCGTTCTATCAAACAGATCCTTAGTTTGAAAATTCTAATAGCCCGATTCCTATAATTTTTCCCACTGTGACCTTATTTCATTAAAATGAAATATATCCAGAGAATTGGAAAAAAAAAATAATAATAAATAAAAACATTTTAGGATTTCTTCTGTCAATTAACAAAATAAAATAGAGGATTTCTTTTTCTTTCTCCTTTCTTTTTGGCAAATATTCCATTTCTTTCTCTTTTCCTCGATTTTCCACCAAACAGAGGAAATGAAACATATATAGAGAAATGAAAAAAAAAAAAAGGTTTTAGTATATCTTTTTCTTTTCCTCCATTTTCCACTAGCCAAATAAAGAAAAAGAAAACGAAAAAGAAAAAAAAAAAAAAAACCAAAACCCCAAATTTAAGAAACAAAAAAAAGAAAACGTTTTAGGATTTCTTTTCCTTTTCCTCCATTGTCCACCAACCAAACAGAGGAAAAGAAAAACAAAAAGAAAACATTAAAAAAAATTTAAGGAAAAACCCAAAATTTCCAACAAGAAAAAAAAAAAAAAAGAAATCAGAAAAAAAAAAGGTCGCTAAGGCGCGAAGAACCCACGGCAAGCTCGGATCCACCAAGAAGAGAGATGGCAATCTAAGGAAGGGAGAGCGAGAGAGAGACGGCGTTGATCATATGGATGAGGGAGGAGAGAGAGAGTGAGGCGAAGAAAAACATGGCGGCGTAAAAAGAGAGAAGAGATATAAATATAGAGGAAGAGAGAGAGAGTGCTGAGGAAGGAGAGAGAGTGGGGCGAAGGAAAAGAGAAGAGAGAGATAAAATCAAATTGAGAGAGAGAGAGAGAGAGAACTGAAGAATAAGTGGGAGGAAAGATAATATAAAAAAAAAAAAAAAAAGGCAAATCAGCTTTTCAGAAAGGAAGAGTACGGAAAGAAAAAGTAGAGGAAAAAAAAAATAAAGCACCTAAACGGTGAATTTTCTACGTACGACGATGGATGAACAGTAGAGGTAACATGCACTCTTTTCATATAGTTACCGGTGGGGCACTGTGATTTGCACGTGCAGCATTATAATCTATTAACATAAGAACATAAAATTTATAGATAGATGATGAATTTTTTTAAAATAGTATGAGAGATTAAAATCTTTAAAAACAATGATTGGGCTTATAAAAGAGTATATAATAATGGTGTATTTGACGGATCAATCTTACAACATAAATTGTAATAAATTAAATAAACATGTGGGATAAAAAAATTCAAATACAAATTGCATGGCTTACTTCAATAAAAAAAACTTGAGATAATAGATGTCACTCAAGAAAAAACTCATAAGTAGTTGTTAATATTGCAGTATGATCATGTTTAAAGAAAAACAATTTTGACAGGATAAACTTGAATAAAATATATTACAAATATAATATTTTTTATGGGAAAAAGTTAGGAATAGAAGGTAATAAAATTGAAAAAAAAATTAAAAAAAAATAGGACGAAAAGAAAGGAACCTCAACCCGTCCATTCAAACCACTTAGCCAACAGTTAAAAATATAAATAGAAACCACTTAGCCAACTACAACTAATGCAGTTCTGCAAACTAATTAATTCAAAGTAAAAACCAGAAAGAATTTAAAGAAAAGAAAAAAGAAAAAAGAAAAAAGCAAATAAAAAAAAACGACATTTGAGTGTCAGCATTTTGGATGACCCTCTTGTGAACAGGATCCGAAATCGTATCTTTTAGTATAGTTAAGAAAATATAAATTCCTTCCTCCAATCTCTACACACATGTTTTAAAGTCTTCTCTGGGCTTATATGTGTGAAAGAAATATATCAAACAAAAATATTTGTGTCAGTGTATTTGTATCTTAGAGAGAGAAACCAATATTTGTATATATAGAGAGTGCGGATCAATGTGAACCAATTACTTGAGATAAGGATTCCACGTGCCGAAAAGTCAAGTTACTTACAAATATAAGAATTTCACAAGTAAAAGTATGATTCTCCCATAATTGTGTTGAATGATTGAGAATTGAATGACATATGAACACATTTATAAGTATTGTTAAAATGTTCAAGAGTTGTATTGAATAGTTATAACCGAAAGATAAATAGATTATGACTGATTGAAACTTTTCATAAGTTAAACATCATTTTTAGTGAGTAGTTGCAACATATAATAATACATACGTGATACATTATAATAGAGCATTTAAGTGAATAGTTACGACCATATATTACTATTTTTCCAGAGAGGTCATGTGCGTGGCATATGTGATCTTATAATCTGATAATTAATAATATGGAATTTATAGATTGATCATCCTAATTTGTTTAATATTTATTTGTTTGATATTAGACTTGTACTCTCCTTCTAATCAACACACGCCACATCATTATCATCAAAACTGAACCATTGCTTTCACCAACAAAAAAACGACATAATTCTTGCCAAGAGAAGAAAGATTTTTTTTTTTTTTTTTTTCATATAAAAAAAAAAAAGCACACTAAAAAAAATATATCGTTTTGGACGGCCTTCTAATGAAGAGTGCAAGACAAACCCTCTCTTTTAATATAGTTAGGATTAAGATTAAGATAAAGATAAAGATATTACTATTGGGATTAACCTGTAAGTTTAATTATATTATGTTCATTTTGAATTGATAATTGTGATTTCAATTATATATGTAATACGTTATAGTTATCACCATATCATATGTTCTTTGCACTTTATATCGGGGAAAAAAAAAATTACGTGTCTTGCATCATTGATGTATAAATGCATTTTGAATCAATAGATCTCATTGAAATAATTAAATAGAAGAATACCTAATCATCACAAGACGAATTAAAAAAGTTGATTTTTCATCTAGACATCTTAATCAGGATCTAAAATGCGAATGCCTCAGTGTCAAAGATTCAAGTATTCAATGGCAGGATCTAAAGGAAATTTATGACCAAACTATACATATAGTATGTGTTTGATACTAAGTTTTGGATTGTAGTATTTGAGTTTGAATTGAATTGTGTGTTTGGTGAACCGTTTGAATTGCTGGAGTTAAAAGGTGAAAAAAGTTGAAATGTGTTCAGAGAAAAAAAATTATTATGAGGTTTATTTCGTCTGTCTCAAAATTTTATGTAATTTAAAAATAAATCATTTCATTTGGACTTGTATATGCAAAGTTATGGATTGTGTAAATAGTTATCCAATGGCAGGAGTTAAAAAGTGAAAAAATAAAGTTTGAGTTATAAAACTATATGAATAGTAAAATTGATATTGACTTTTCAGAAAAAAGATAAAAATTAAGTTATAAATTGTGATCCAAATTAGAGCACTAAACATCCCATAGTGTTCATAATAGTTTCATATATAGAATTACGTGATAAATCACTAAGGCCACGTTTGATTGGGAGTAATGGAATAGAATGCTAATAGGAATGGTAATGGTAACGTAATAGAATGGAAAAGCAAGTTGAAGGGTTAGGATTTTACAAAGAGCTTGGAATGAAAAATGATTATTTTTGTTTTGACAAAAATGCCTTCATGTTTAATAAATATATATATTAAACGTTGTCGGAAGATGTCATTTCTCGTATTTTCATTGTCATCTCTCCCAAACCCAGCAACAACCCTGAGCCGCCATAGCATCTCAAAACCAAGCTCATCAAAACCTTATAAAACTCTTTCTCTCTCTTCTCTTGTAGAACTGTTTGCGCATCAACCTTCAAAAACCCCAAAAAAATGGCAGCCAAGATCATTCATCACTGACCATCTACTAGTTATATATTCAAAATTGGTTTTCAAGTCCAGACAGCCTTCGTTGCTGGAGCACGACGTACAGTTGTTACTGGAGTTCATTTTGCTCACCTTTAGAGTTAAAAATGCACTAACAATGCACAAGATTTGTTGGATGTTACGGTCCACATTTGTTGGGTCTCAAATCTAAGCAAAGGACGATGGTCTGGGCTAAGTCGGAAATTGAGCAGAGGTGGGAGGCTTTGGGCAGATCTAGGCTCTGGGTTGGAAAGGATGGCATTTAATGTAACGACCCGCCTAGCACAGGCCGTTACCATACATACATACTTACTTAACTTATCGTACTTATACGAATCATACTTACTTAATTAGCGAAAAACAGCTGAATTTTTTTTTTATACGAGGCATATAAGCGTGCAAGCGTATAAAAGTATTTTAAATAAAGATGTTCACAGAAGACAAAACGCATAGCGGCTTGATTTCTCACATTTCACAGTATGTCCCGCCACGCTTCTCCATCTTGTATCAACAATTGCTGGTAGGTTGCTTATGTACAGTATAAACGTAAGACAGTGAGCTTTCGCTCAGCAAGTACAACTTCCTATACCGCGACATAAACAACATAGCCTATCATACACATCCTGACCTTACTCATCATGGCATACCGCATCGTATCATAACTTCAATCATCGTAACATAACATCTCATTTCATCACTTAACATAGCATTGCATAATATATGCATGATCCGTTTATGCTCGTATTATGTTTTCCTTATTCATTCTTATCTTACTTATGGGCCCCTTACTTGAGTGTACGTATCGGGCGCGTAACTATGGAGTGGTTGGGGCGGCCAGTCCATTTCCAACTCAAACCATAGTCCAACTCGACCTACGAGCGGGTCTATACGACACAGGCAACTTGCTTGCCATCTTTCTTTCTTTTCATCTTATCATTCTTGATCTTTATTCTCATCATATAGTTTAGTGAACATGCTTCGTGATGTCACTTTTACATAATTCATGTCTCAATTATAACATACTATGTCATAACATACGTCATTATCTCAGCTTATCATACATCGTAACTTAACACACAACATAGGAATAATATGGCATACAGCAAAGCATAGCAACAACATAATATAGCAACAACATGGCATCGCAACAACGTAGCGCAACAACAATATGGCATCCATCCCTAACATACATCTAACATACTTAGGCAAGTACCATAACAAAGCCCGTGCTGTAGGCGGAGTTGTACTTACCTCTCTGCTATAGCTATGTCCTATGGGGTGCTGCTTCAAGCTCAGATGCAACAACAGGCTATCTCCTGTAATTCCACGGACATATGGTAAGAATTTATGATCACAAGATGTTGGTATCCTAACCAACATTCAAGCATAACTTTAGTTATATGTCCCCCTAAAAACAATATGTCTTACTAGGTTACCTCTTGTCCTTGGGCTTAGGTCTTATTTATACTTGGTCCATAAACCATTGGGTTATTACCAATAACCCTAAGTTTTAGCCCATTTCCAATTCTAGGTATTTTATAGGGTTATATTGGGTAACCCTTAACGTGATGAACTTGGGTCAAACTTGGTCAACCCAAGTCAACTTTTTGTCAACTATGGTCAATTATAGTCAACTATGGTCAACCCTCTATGGACCAACCTTAGGCTTTGAGCTAAGTCCAGTAACTCAGATACCACTTCCGGTGACTCTCTGAATCGTCTTGCTTACCAAATTTTGGGTTTAAAATCCATTCAACTTCAAAAATCCTTTACTGAACTTATAAAAATTCATTGTTCTTAGAGTGAGGTTTTATAAAATCCTTAAGGGTTGAAAACTGTTGAAAACTACCATTGGAACAGTTTTCATAGTTAAAAATAGTGAAATACTATTTTTCTGTGTTTGTTTTAGAAAATCCTGTGCAGGAATTTCCTGTTCCCTGCACGGTTTTTAGAAATCAGTTTATATTAAAAAATATAGATTGAATTTGGAAAAGTTTTCTTCACGAAAGTTTTAGTTCTCGAAAAATCCTAAAACTTTCATGTTTTGAGAAAAACCCAGTTCGGACTTAAACACGTTCATATTACCGTTTGAACTTACCTGGCCGTGCATAAATCCTGGGCACGGTTAGGCTCAGGTTTTTGTGAAAAAGGAGGCCATTGGAGCCTTATTTTGGAAATCCGTTCATATTACCCCTTAGGAAAAACCATTCTCTACAACTTTAATGTTTAACGTTTTTCCCAATTCGGTCTCTAAAGACCTCAAATTCCACTTTCCAGAAAACTGGCCAGTTTGAATCTGAACTGGCAGTTTCCATTCTTAATTTTGTTTTATGTCCTATTGTGCGAAATCTAACTCAACCGAACACATGGGAGCCTAGATTGCAAGCATGCAGTATTTTCTAACGTCCCACTTTAACATTCATACAGTCTCATCGCGTCCATGCAGCCCATTAACCAATTTGCCCTAACCTAGGGTTGCATGGTTCTAGTTTGCATCATACAAATCCATACATTTAAACTTTGTTCTAGCAACCTATCATACCATTCTAGAACATGCTCAACATTTTTAGGGGACATACAACACATCAAGCATCTAGCATGCAATCCTAACATTCAATTAAGCATAAGTATAAAGCAATTAAAGCTATTAACCAAACCACCCTTAATACCTAATTAAGCACCACCAAAACTAATCTAGGGCAATAGAAATGAAATTTGAGCTTATGCTCTTACACTTTTCAACTTGAAATCAAATAAATTTCAAATTGAAAGTTTAATTGAAAAGGTTAGGGTTAAAGGAAAATACCTTTGTTCAAGCCAAGGGTTTGGCTAGGTTTTGGACACAAAACTTTTTCCTTCTTCCTTGGTTCTTACAACCGGCCTCCACCCTAGCTAGGGGCACCAAAAATTTTCTTTGGTCTCTTGGTTGGTTCACCACAAGGTTCGGCCACTCCACCAAGACTTCCCCCTAAAAATTTTCAGTTTTTCTCTTCCTTTTCTCCTTTTCCTACAATCGGCCACTTGGCCAAAATGGGTTCAAAAATTTTCAGACTTTTTCCTTGGCTTCCTAGATGGAATCCGAACTCTCCCTAAGCTTTTCCCCCTTTGAATTTTTGCTTTTCTCTCTTCTCTCTTCCCTTCCCAATTTTCGGATTTTTAAGAACAAAAATGGCAAGAGTTTGGCTAGATTTTTCAATAAAATGAACACCACCTCTCACCTATTTATAGAGGTGGGGAAACTTTCAAAAATTCTAAAAAAACCCATGAAGAATTAAAATTTGCACAAAAGGAGGGTGAGGTGGCCGGCCAAGACAACTTTAGAATGCTCCAAAATTTCTTTCCATACAAGCTTAATTAATTATGATGTCATAATTACAAGATAAGGTGATGTCATCCACCCTAAGCCTTGTTTGGCTCTTTTCTTCAATAAGCAGTCCACTTTTAAGCTACACAGATATTTCCAATACTGTGTTCACTTATATACAGTATTTTTATACTGTACTACAGTCCAAAATTTATCTGTGTAAAAATGGACAGTATAAAATTTTTCTTATTTTTTCGAGCCTTTTTCGCCCTTAATTCCTACTTGGTGTGCTTGATTTTCTAAGGTGGTTTTAAAGCCTATTCATGCTATCTCAACCGTAAAGACGGTTTTCGCAGTATACTTTCCATACGGCTTTGCCACATTACTGCTCGGCCATCACTTTGACCATTTTAGGCAAATTTTGACTTTCTAGGTCAAAGTTGACTTTTTCGGTCAAATTTTGACGAACATGGAATCATGTACTTTTTCGTCCCTTTTAGCTCAAAAGGTCCGTTGCTAATCTAAACAATCCATTTTAAGTCTTATTGATCCATAAGAACTTACGAAATGTAAGAAAAACTCTTAACCAAGTTTTTTCATAAATACCTCTATGGTATACATTTAATTCCTTCGAAAGGAAATAGTAACATCGAAAAATCTAGGTATTACATTTAATCAACGAATTTCAGGAATTGGGTGGAAACTTATGGTGGTGGGGTTGGAGGAGATTAACTTCGGGGGGAAATCAGGATGGGCGGTGGAGAGACACAAGTTGGGTGAGGAGATGAAGAAGGATCAACGAATATGGTTGAGATTCAGACTCAGTGCTGATGGCGAAGAGAGCGGTAGAGGAGATGGACTACGGGCCACAACGATGATTCTACCAGTGGCGGAGTTATTTGAGTGACGACCGTGATTCTGTTGGCAGTCATCAAAGGAGTGGTCATGGGGCTGAGGAAAGAAGAGGAGGTGCTGTGGTGGTTAAAATGAAAAAAGAAAATATGAAGGAAAACGGGGTAAACATGGAAAAGAAAAAAAAATTGATTGGAATTGTCATTCCTCTCTCATGTGGGAGGAATGATCATTCACCCAAAATAGTGGAAAAGCCATTCATTTTGAATGGTCATTCCTTGCCTTAAAACCAACCAAACATAAGATTTGTATTCCTTTCCATTCCATTACCCCCAACCAAACGAGCCTAAAAAAAACTTACTCCACTTTTCATGCATCTAATATAAGCGACAACAATATTGGTGTTGATGCCAAAAATCTTTGACACAACGCTAGATGAGATCACTTGACATGATCAGTCTTGTACTGTCGTGCTCTGCTTAGTCGCTTGCAAAAAAGAAGCACCTCAAAGTAAGGGGGATACCAATGGGGTGTCTGCTAAGAGCACTTCAATACTTAAGTTAGTAAGGGGCATTGATGAGCAAGCGACTAAGCAGAGCACGTTTGGCATAAGCATAAGCATACATCATGTTAAACATTAACCACACGTTTGGCATATAGCAACAACATAAACAATATCACACATCAACATGCTTGGGTAAGCATCACAACAAATGCCTATGCTGTAGGCGGAGTTGTACTTACCTTGGTTACTGTGTCCGATGCGGCACTGCTCGGGATTAGCACGCCTTTGCAGGTTATCTCATGCTACAATGAAGGACATAGGTAAGAGACCTTGATATTATAGGATGTTGGTAGCCTAAACAATATGGTATACAAAGTCCTAGTTGTATGTCCTCTTCATAACTTATAATAGCTTATGGGGTTAGTACAAGTAACCTTCGTGATTAGCATTACCAACCTTGGATCATACCTTATTAGGTTACTTAGGGTAATCCTGTAGGCTAGGTCCATACATATATACTTAGGACTGGATCATTATTCAATCCTTAAACTTGGTTGTAACCCATAACCTATTAGGTTATTATTGGTCACCATAGGTCTTACTATCCTAATGTAATACTGGGTTATATATTGGGTAACCCTTAGTTTTATTAATTTGATATCATATTGGGTTACATTGGATATCCCTTTATCTTAGTAACCTTGGTATCACGTTGGGTTATATTGGGTAACCCTTTGGGTGACTTATCTTAAGTTAACCCATGTTGGGTTACTAAGGTCCAACTATGGGGTAACCTATTAAGTGACTATTGGTAACTCTGGATTTTGGACCCAGTGCTATAGTTCGGGTGTACGAATTAGTTATTGGTGGTAATCTTCTTGCTTACCCCAATTTTAAGAAAACCTAAGTCTATAGTTCCACTTGTTTTCTTTAGAAAATGGGGGTGTTTTATCACCTTTTTTTTTTTTTTTCAAAAGTCCTCTTTATTTTCCTTTTAAAAATTTGGGTTTTCTTTTCAAAATATTTGAAAATGTTATTAAGGGTTAGAACTGCTTTTGGAACAGTTCCTGCAGTCCAATTTATCAGTTTTGGTTCAAAATACCATATTCTTACATTTTTCTAGAAAATCCTGTACAGGAATCTACTGTTTCCTGCACAATCTTTATAAACTCAGTTATACTTTAAAATCTAGGCAGAATTTGAAAATGTTGTCTTATGGAACTTTTAGATCTTGAAAAGTTCTAAAACTTTCATATTTTATGAAAAACCCAGTTCTGACATTAACTTTTTCGTTTTCCCCTTGGAACACAACTGGACTTGCTTAGAGGTCTGGGCACATCACCCTCGGGTTATCATGAAAACGGAGGCCGTTGGAGCCTTATTTTGAAAAACTATTTATGTTGGTCCCAAGAAAAAAACTGTTCTGAACAACTTTTATGTTTTGAGTTTTTTCAAATTCGGCCTCTAAAAGTCTCAAAATTCACTTTTTAGAAAATTGGTCAGGATTTACCCGAACCTGGCAGTTTTTCAGTTTAGAGTTCGTTTTACGTCCTAAACGTGAAACCTATCTCAACTAGCCACCGCGGGAGCTCTAATACACACATGCAGTGGTTTTCTAATGTAAATTTTGTTTAAACACATTTTCTAACATAACCATGCAAGCCTAATCAACTTTGGATAATTTTAGTTGCATGATTTAGATCATAGCAAGCATATCAAGCATTGTCACTACATTCTAGCAACCTAGCATAAAATTTTCATCCACAACCATCCTAGGGCAGATCAGGGGACATACCATAGACGATCATTTAGCATGCAATTCACAAATTTAAAGCAAGCATGCAAACATAAAATCAAACCACCCTTAATCTAGCTAAAGCACACCCTAGGTTCCAAACTTTGGGCTCAAAAATAAATTGAGCTTATGCTCTTACAATTTCAACTTGAAATACATGTAAATTTCAAATTGAAAGCTTAATTGAAAAAGATGAGGGTTTAGAAGGGTTTACCTTGATTAAAACGCAAGTGGAAGCTAAGGTTGGTTCACCCAAAAATTCTCCCCCTTGCACCTCCCTATGGCCGGTTCTCTTATGCTCAATTTGAACCAAGATGGTGGCTGATTTTGGGTGGCTACTAGCACTCAATACTAAGCACTTCTAAACACAATTTTTGGTCACTTTTCCTGTGACGCCCCCTTACTACGTAGGGCCGTCACGCCTTACTTACTTACTTACTTACTTGAAAATTTGGGGATATTTTTTTTTTTTGAAACATACTTATAAAACATTTGTCTTTGGTAATACATCATTACTACTTAAGTAAACGTTACTTAAGATCTTTAGTTCCAAAATACCATGATACATAACTTGTCTTTATCATGTATATTTTTATATATACAAAACTTCTTTACTTATCAAAAGATTTGCGGAAACTATGCGTAGTGGTATCCATACCGCCTTCGTCCGCCGCCACACCGCTCCAACAATGCCCAGCATTAAGCTGCGGGTTTCTTACCTACAGTATGAAATATAACTGAATGAGCTTTCGCCCAGTAAGCACAAACATAATCTCACAAAACATTAAAACATCTTGAAAACATTCATCATCATATGCATATGCGTGAACCATTTATGTTATATTTATGCATTTCTTTTAACATTCTTATCTTTCTTATGGGCCCCATAGTGTACGTACCTTTATCATATAGCGCGCCGCTAGATACAGTTAGATGGGGTTGCAAGTCCCTAACTGCTCCAGGAAAACATAAGTGATTACACCCTCCCGTCTCGACGAGAGGGCGAATCCATAACTTTACAATCCTCCACCTTGGGGGAGGTTGGTACGACACTTTACTTGTGATTTCTTACCATGTTATTTATCTTTAGTGAACATACCTTATGATGTCACTATATGATAACATACTTTTTATCTCATTCATAACATGGCATGGCATTCTTTTCAGTCATAGCATTTGCAAACATGGCATCTTTATAAACATGACATTTTGCAAATATAGCACTTTTATAATCTTTTGCAAAAATAGCACTTTTTATAAACATAGCATTTTACGAAAATAGCACCTTTTATAAACATGACATTTTGCAAAAATAGCACTTTTCATAAACCATGGCATTTCATAGATATAGAACACAACATATTGCAGCATATTTGGAAACCACATACTTGAACATAATTTACTAGTTTTCATACTGCAGGTGAGGTTTGTACTTACCTCTAGTGACGTATCCTTAGAATCGCGTTCCTTAAATCGTCGGCAACCGCAATACACTTTCCTGATATACCAAAATATAGGATCAGGATCCTTTCGTAAGGTGTTGGTGACCTACCAACACTCACATCTACTTTTGGTTGTATGTCCCATATTCATGATATCCATCTTGGCCATATTTATCCCCATTCTTTATTGAACTTGGATAAGTCCTTATGAGGTTACATTGGGTAACCTTTTTAGTTAGAGCCTTGTTCTCCTATGAGCCTTGTTCTCTTATTGGGCTTTGCTCATACATCCTTGTTATTGGGTTATTTCCATTAACCCTTTAAATCTTAGCCCAATTATACATGTGGGTATCCCTTAGGGTTATGTTGGGTAACCCTTAAGGTTAACCTTATTTAACCTTGGGTCAACCTTTTGTTAACCCTTGGTTATCCTTGGGTTTGTAACTCGGATATAATATCCGGTTACCGTTCGTAATCGGCTTGCTTACTAATTTTACTTTAAAATTCCTCTTCCTTATTCTTTGGAAAACCTTGTGCAATTAACTTCTAAAAATCCTTCATTCTTCTTATAAAAATCTTAACTCTTTTAATTTAGAACATACCTTGGTTAAATCTCATTATTTTCTTTAACTTGGAATGGTTGGTATGAAACCCTCTTTTTCTTTTCTTTGTGGAAAAATGTGAGATTTCAAACCCGAGCCCTTAAAATTCATGGTTTTTGAAACAAATCATTTATAAAATCATTTGGGGTCGGAAACCACCTTTGGAACGGTTTTCGAAGCTAAAATGACCATTTAAGAACACTTCACAATTTTTCTAGAAAAATTTTTCGTGAAACTCCTTTGCAAGATTTCGGGCTCTCTGCGCATCTCCCACAAAATGCGCCCAATTTAAAAATCGGCTTGGAATCTGAAAAACTTGTCTTCACGAAAGTTGTAGCTATCAAAAAATGCTAGAACTTTCATGTTTTGCACAAAATCCAGTTCGGCCTAGATCAGTACCAGTTTTTATTTGAAAACGGGTTAACTCTGAAAAACTGGGTGGAGAACTTTCAGATTTTTCTTTGTTAGCTTTTCCTCATCTCTAACCGAGCACTATCAAGGAAGAAAACCAAGAATTTTTCAAGATCCACATACCTCTTTTCCTCTTGCTCTTGGTCGGCTAACACTTGGTAGAACTCACCAAAAATTTTTCCAATATTTCTCTAGCACTCTCCCTTGTAAAAACCGAAACCCTTGAGATGGAAAAACCTAAAAATTTCTCTTTGCTCTCACTCTCCCTTTCTCTTCCTCTTTGCTGCCGAGTATCACAAGGGAAATGGCAAAGCTTTTGGCTGCTTTGACAAGGAAAAGAGAAAGGAAAGGATGAGATGTCTTGAATGACTAGAGTGGTTGCTTTCTTGTCCCTTGATTCAAGGCTTTTGTCTTGTCATTTCTTTTCTTTTTCTTGCAGCCGAATATGATGGGAGGATTGGGGTGTGGGCTACCGAAAATGGGAAGGGAAAGGAGGGCATGTGGCAATCCTTGGTGAAGTGAAAGATGGAGAGATTGCTTGTCCTTAAATTAAGGCTTTATGTCACACCTTGTCATGCCTTGTTGTCCTTAGTTTTCTTTTCTTTCCTTCCTTCCTTGTGCAGCCGAAGTTATGGAGTGATGGTGAGGGTTGTTGGCAGCTGAAATTAAGGGGAGGAAGAAGCATGTGCTAGTGTCCTTGCTTAGTTAGACTTTGGTTGGTCATCTAGTTACCAAAACCAAACCAATCTCTTTCCTTTTTCTTTGAAGTTGCCGACCATTGATGGAGTGGGGGCTTGATGGCTGCCGGATTTCAAGGGGTAATGGCATGGGTTTGACTCATTTTTGTTCAACAAAAATGACTAGAGAGTGAGGGGACTTGATGGACAAGAGTGGTTGCACCTTTTCCTTGATTTTTGGCTTTCCCATTTTTTTTTTCTTTTCCTCTTGTCTCCCATGGATTGGCCGGCCATCATGCATGGTAATTCCACATGATGCAACTTTGAGTTAGTGGAAGGTGATGTCATTGAGGTGAGGTCATCTTCCACTAGCTTTACCAAGGTCTTGTTTGGTCATTTCGTTCTTTCACAGCTCCTTTCGATCTCTACAGTGATTTCCAATTACTGTGATGAGCATTCTTATTTTATATTTTGATTCAAAAATTCTCCCATGTAAATTTTGGACCGAAACTCTCTTTCTCCAATTTTTCGGAGACCTTTTTGCCCTTAATTCTTTTTCGGTGTGCTTGATTTTTCTAGGGTGGATTTATGGCTTATAAAACTTCGTTTTCGGAGATTCTTTCCATATTCCTTCATCATACTTGTAAAGTCGACGTTGTGACCTGTCCCGGTCAAACTTTGACTTTTTGGTCAACCCTTTGACTTTTGGTCAACCCTTTGACTTTTTGGTCAAACCTTTGACTTTTTCGGTCAAAGTTGACTTTCGTAAAATTTCATCCTTTTTTATTCTTTTTCCTTTAAAAACTTCATTCTTGGCTCGTAAAACATTAATTGAGTCTCAAAATCATTAAATGAGGACTCGAATATCTTTTAAATAAAATTATGAATTTCTCATTATTATTCATAATTTTTCATATAACACATCATAAATACATAAATTAGACTCTAATTCCTTATGAACAAGGAGATTACAAGTTTACAAAATTTCGGGTCTTACATTTCCACCCACCTACAGCCGGTTCTAAGGCTCCAAATCTAGGCACAAAGCTGTCCAAAAAAACCGATTTGCTTCACACATAGAAACCTCACACTCCAAGCACCAAAACCCCTATGTTTATTGAAAATTTTCTTCACTAAACCTACCCTATGATTTTCGGATTTGAGAAGGGAAGAATTGGTAAGAGTTTGGCTGCTTTTTCTTAATTTTTTTTTCAACCCAAAATTTGATCACAAAGGGGGCTATTTATAGGCAATTTTTGGGGTAGTTTTAGAAATATTTTTGGTTCTCCTTTTTGATAAAACCCCACAAAATACACTTAATTCAATTTTGGCCCCAAGAGTGGCCGGCCACCTCATGTTCTAGGGAGGTCTAATTATATTTTAATCTTTTCTAATTTTTTAATAAAGCTTAATGATGCCATAAATCCCAAAAGTGATGTCACCCATGATGTCATTAGGACTTGTTTGGCTTTTCTCCATGAAAAGCAGTCCACTTTAAGCCCACACAGATATTTTTGGTACTGAGCTCACTAATACACAATACTGTGGTATAGCATTGCAGTCCAAAATTTATTTGTGTGAAAATTGACAGTACGAAAAATTTTCTTTTTGCTTAAAACTTTTTGGCCCAAAAATACCTATTTATTGTGCTTGATTTTTCTATGGTAGTTTGATTTCTCATCTACATTTCCTTGACCATAATTTTGGTTATTTGCAGTATATTTTCCATACTGCTCGTCATTTATCTGTGTGGTCAATTATTTGACCACCTTTGGTCAACCTTTGACTTCCTTGACCAAACTTGATCTCCTTGGTCAACTTTGACTCCTTTGGTCAAATTTTGACTTTCTTTGACTTTCTTAGTTAAAGTTTGACTTTTTTTGGTCAACTTTGACTTTCTTTGACCAACTTTGACCAATCACAAAATCATAGATTTTCTTCCCCTTTTTATTCAAAAGGTCATTTGCTTAACTAAATCATTCATAATTGAGTCTTATAAAGCTAATAAAAACTCATAAAATAACTCAAAACCCCAATCAGGATTTTGCATAAATACCTTCATGGTTCAGCTTGAGCTTCTCTACAAGAAATTGTATTGACGAAAAATTTAGTTATTACAATCTACCCCCCTTAAAATTTTCATCCCCGAAAATTAGAACAAATTAGGGTAGTTCTGTCTCATCTCTTCTTCTACTTCTCAGGTTGCCTCTTCAGCCTTATGGTTTCGCCATAGCACCTTAACCATGTGAATGGTTTTATTTCTTAGGACCTTTTCTTCCCGATCCAAAATTCGCACTGGCCTTTCTTCGTAAGTCGGTTTCAACTTCCACGGGGTTCTTGGCTAAGCACATGAAAAGGGTCTGGTACGTATTTCTTTAACATTGAAACATGAAAAACATTATGCATCAACGCTAGTTCCGGCGGTAAGGCAAGCTTGTAGGCTACTTTCCCAATTCTTTCAAGAATTTCAAATGGTCCAGTATATCTTGGACTAAGCTTTCCCGTCTTACCAAACCTCATTACTCCTTTCATAGGAGTAATTTTGATAAACATAGCGTCTCCGACTTGAAATTCCAAAGGCCTTCTACGTTTATCGGCATAGCTCTTCTGTCTGCTAAAGGCTATGTCGAGTCTCTGCTTAATCTTCTTGATGTCTTCAGAGGTCTTCTTGATGAAATCCGTTGTCTGAAGTTGCTTCTGTCCAACTTCCTGCCAATGAATAGGAAATCGACACTTTCTTCCGTATAATGCTTTAAATGGAGCCATGCCAATCGAAGCGTGATAGCTATTGTTGTACGAAAATTCGATCAATGGCAGCTTCTGATCCCAGTTTCCCTTGAAATCCAAAACGCATGATCTTAACATATCCTCTAGCATCTGGATAGTTCGTTTAGATTAGCCGTCCTTTTGTGGGTGAAATCCCGTACTGAACTTCAGTTTTGACCCCATGGCGTTGTGAACACTTGTCCAAAATCGAGAAGTGAAACGTCCGTCGCGGTCTGAGATAATCGATTTTGGCACTCCATGGTACCTAACGATTTGGGATACATAGATTTCGGCCAGTTTCTCCACCGAAAATGTGGCCTTAATTGCAATAAAGTGGGCTGATTTGGTCAATCTATCAACAATAACCCAAATCGTGTCATTTCCACTCGCAGTTCGGGGCAATCCTACTACGAAATCCATAGTAATTTGCTCCCATTTCCACTCAGGAAGCTCTATTTTCTGCAATTCTCCACCCGGACGTCGATGTTCCGCCTTAACTTTTTGACAAGTTAGGCACTTCGATATGTATTTTGCCACTTCATTTTTCATGTTTGGCCACTAATAATTTTCCCGGAGATCCTTGTACATCTTGGATGCTCCTGGATGTACTGAATATGGCGTCTTTTGTATTTCCGACATGATCTGATCCTTTAAAATTTCCACGTCAGGAACATAAATTCTCTCTTTGAAGTAAACTACGCCATCAGTAGAAGTCCTAAACTCCTTGCTTTTTTCACCAAAGAGTTGTGCTTTTAGCAAAAAGGGGTTTTTCCCTTGGTGCGCCTTGACGGATTTCAGCAAATTCGACTGAAGAGTCAAAGAAGATAGCTTCCCGGTTATCATCTCTAGGTTGAAATTGGAAATCTCCTTTTGCAGTGGCTTTGGAATTACTTCAATAGACATCAACATTCCTACCGATTTCCTACTCAAGGCATCGGCTACCTTGTTCGCTCTTCCGGGATGGTAAAGGATTTCACAATCATAATCCTTCACAAGCTCCAGCCATCTATGCTGTCTCATATTGAGCTCCTTTTGGGTGAAAATGTACTTGAGTCTTTGATGATTCGTGTAGATCTCACATTTGTTCCCATACAAATAGTGCCTCCAGATCTTAAGTGCGAACACTACAGCTGCAAGTTCCAAATCATGAGTAGGGTAGTTCCTTTCATGGATCTTCAGTTGTCGTGATGCATAGGCTACTACCTTCCCGTTTTGCATCAGGACAGCTCCTAATCCATTTTTGGAAGCGTCGCTGTAGATTACGAAATTTCCTGCATCTACATCCGGAATTATCAACACCGGTACGCTAGTTAGCCTCTTCTTGAGCTCTTGAAAATTCTCCTCATACTTCTGAGTCCATTCAAACTTCTTCCCTTTTTGGGTAAGGGCTGTGAGTGGTGCAGCGATTTTGGAAAATCTTTCGACAAATCGTCGGTAATATCCAGCTAGGCCAAGAAAACTTCTTATCTCCGTGACATTCTTGGGTGCAGACCATGCACTAACTGCCTCTACCTTTGCAGGGTCCACGGATATTCCCTTCTTTTGAACCACATGACCCAAGAAATGCACTTTCTCCAACCAAAATTCACATTTCGTGAACTTAGCATACAGCTGGTTCCATCTTAGCGTCTCCATTACCAATCTTAGGTGACGCTCATGTTCTGTCTTAGACTTTGAGTAAATAAAAATATCATCAATGAAGACAATAACAAACTTGTCCAAATACTCCTTGAACACACGGTTCATGAGATCCATGAAGGCAGCTGGGGCATTAGTTAGTCCAAACGGCATGACTAGAAATTCGTAGTGCCCATAACGCATGCGAAAAGCTGTTTTGGAGATATCTGATTCCTTGATTCTGAGCTGATGATATCCTGACTGTAAGTCAATTTTTGAGAATAGTACTGCTCCCCTGAGTTGATCAAACAGATCGTCAATTCTTGGAAGTGGATACTTGTTCTTGATCGTGATCTTATTCAGTTCACGGTAATCGATACACATACGTAACGATCCGTCCTTCTTCTTGACAAACAAAACAGGTGCTCCCCACGGGAAATGACTTTGTCGAATGAATCCCTTGTCAAAGAGTTCCTGTAGTTGCACTTGAAGCTCTTTAAGCTCAGCGGGTGCCATACGGTAGGGTACTTTCGATATTGGTGCAGTTCCAAGTAACAACTCAATTTCAAACAAAATTTTCCTTTCTGGCGGAAGTCCCGATAAGTCTTTTGGAAAGACATCTACATATTCCTTTATAATAGGAACATCTTCCGGTGTTAGCTCTATTTCATTGTCCTTGTCTACCATGTTAGCTAAATATCATTGGCAACCATTAGCTAACATCTTCCGAAACAAATTTGGTCGCTGGGCTCCGCGATTGTCCATAGAAACTAAACTCCTCTTCACCGTGCGGGTTGAACGTCACACAACGCTTTCGGCAGTCGATCTTAGCGTTGTATTTGCCTAAGAAGTCCATTCCTAAGATCACATCGAAATCTTGAAGCTTGATCGCGATGAGATCTACAAATAATTCTCTGCTGTAGATGATCACGGAAACATTTCGCATCCAAAAATTGGACCACAAAATTTCTCCGGATGGCAAAGAAGTTTTGAAAGGCTGTACTAGGCTATCCACACCTTTTCCTACTTTCTGGGCGAACTCCAAAGAAACGAATGAATGAGTGGCTCCAGAATCAAACAAGGCAATAGCATCATAAGTGGCGATAGATATCTGACCTGTCACCACATGCGACGTTCCAGCTTCAGCATCCCCTTTTGTATAAGCATAAATTCTGGCCTGGGGTTTAGGGGCTTCCAGTCTTCCCTGGGAAATTGGAGGTCCTTCCAACCTTGCCTGGGCTGCATGTATTTGGCTATTTGCGTTTCGGCTTGGGTACTGAGTGTTCTGAGTCTGAGTATTCAGAGGGCAATTCCTTGCGTAATGCCCCTCCTTACTACAAAGGTAGCAAGTATTTGTCTTCATTCGGCACACTCTAGGGTGCTTCCTTCCACATTTAGGGCACAGAGGAAATTCATTGCTGTTACCCACTATTCCTCTGTTATTCTTCTTCTGAGGGTAATTCCTTTGCTGACCCTGACCCTGACCCTGACCTGTAAAATTTCCCTTTCTTTTGTTCCTCCCGAATTGTTTGGAACCTTGAGCAGGGTTACTTGCCTGACCTTTTGGGTTTGTCTCCAAGCTTTGGCGAGGTTGCGTGGACTTTGCCGCAGCCTTCTCTTCTTTCTTGGTCTTAAAAATTTGAGCCCTTGCCTCCTTATCCTGGTTTATCCAATATTCCGCTCTTAGGGCTCGGCTTATACAATCAGACACCAGGGTAGGTGGGCTACTTCCTGCACTTATCTGCTTGGAAATATCTGTTTTGAACATTTTCATCATTCGCCTCACCTTCTCCTTTTCATTAGGCACCAATTCCGGACACAACCGGGCTAACTATTCAAATTTCTTAACAGCCTCCATGACTGTCATCGAACCTTGCTTCATATTGGTGAACTCATCCTGTTGAGCTACTAAAATCTCCTGGTTGTAATACATGGTTCGAAACTTAGTTACAAAGTCTTGCCAGCTCATAGTGGCAACGTCTCGATGCATCTGGACAGTCATCCACCAATGTCGAGTGTCCTTTTTCAAAGCAAATGAAGCACAGAGAACCTTATCTTGCTCGTTCAGCCTCATAAAGTCCAGAATAACTTGAATGTCAATTAACCAGTTATCTGCCGTTATCGGGTCCGTTGGCCCTTCAAATTTAGGCGCTTTCATCCGCTTGAATCGTTCATACAGCAAATCTTCCCGTACAGGTGGAATCATCTGCCCTCCAACAGGAGCTATTGGTACTTCAAAATTCGGAGGAACTTCTGGCGGAACCTCGGGTTCTACATTTGGTACTGGGGGTACCCTGTTATCCTGAAGAAGAACTTCATCAGCTTTGGGTCCTTGGTTTATCTGAGCCAGTTGTTCTCTTAATCTATCTGTTTCTTGCTGCTGTTGTTGCAGCTGCCTTTGCAAGTTGGCTACCACCGTAGCAAGATCTGGCTCAGGCGGGTTTTCAGGTACAGGTCCACGTCTTGGCGGCATCTTCTAGTCTCCTACGGGATCATAAGAAAAGATATTATTATACCAGGAATATCATTTCTTTCATGCATTTCTTATCACATCAAAACATAACACATCGTGTCATAACATAATTCGTTGCAACGTCATCATATAACATAATCACATTAGCACATCATATTACATACTTATATCATTCATACGCATAACATAGTTTTCATGAACATATCGTACCATAGTACTTAATCTGTTTTTTTGCATACATACAAAAAGTGCGTCATATTTACAAACAATACTGTAAATACATTTCTGGTACATTATACTGTACATACATATCTGTCTCATCATACTTTATATACATGGACAAAATTTTGACGAGAGTGTCTAACACTTCATCGTCATACATAGTCAAAATATCGGGGTTAGAAGTGGCTACCACTTTCCATCATACATAAGTACAAGCCTACTGTCCAAAAAGTACAAGCTAGTACATATCAGTCTAAGAGTCAAAATAAATACACACCAAGTCAGCCTAATCTATGTCGCTACACTAACTGCCGAAGCCGCGTCAGAGTCCTCGTCCCCATCTCCGTCGTCGAGAGGAATCTCCTCCGGGTCATCCATCAAATCCTCCTCCTCCTCCTCCTCCTCATCACTAGAAATATCGATGATTGGAGGATCAACTGGTGGGTCTGCCGGAATTTCTATGACATCATCATCAGCTGAGTCGTCCTCGGCATCCTCCTCCTGCTCAGCCTCAGGAGCTGGCACCTCCTGCTCTGGCATAGCCGGAATCGGCTCTTTCGGCGGTGTTGGATCCACCTCATGTAACGGCTCTCCTATGCCCGCATCATCTACGGGTGTTTGAGGGTCATCCTCAGCTGCCTCATCCTGAATCATGTCAGCGGCCAGCTCAGCCCCTAAAATGTCCTTAATCATATGCCCAATAGTCATCCCTGGCATAGGTTGTGGGACATACTGACGAATACGGCTTGGTAACCCGTTTCGCAGAACTGTCAACACCTCTAATACCAGATGATCAATGTCCTGAGGAATATGAGGTAACATGGCCTCCTGAAATCTTGTACAGTAGTAGGCCATAGGCTCAAGAGGGTACGCATGCGACTCGAGTACGTAGCTATGATAACGCGTGTCATACATATCCCTATAGATGTCAGCATCTCTCTAAGGCGTTCCTGGCCCGTAATCTAATACAGGTCCGAATCGAGTAGTCACCAATGTGCGAAAATGTACCCATGTCCGATCGGGCATCTGTGGCTCTCCAATAGACATCCACCATAAGCGAGCATCGCAAATTAAGCATCGACTTCCCAGTGAGACCTGCAAGCGAGCTGGTATGTGGCTGGTGCGGAAAATCAGCTCTGTATCGTACAACCACGTCCCTAATGGTATTGTCCGGCTAGTACTATCAAACAACAGCAGGTGCGACTCATAAAAAGAGGTCACCGCATCTCTATCTTCGTCTATATGTGCCGGGTCCATCGCGTCGTGTCTACCATAACATAAACATATAATAAATATTTATGCAATAAAAAAATATAAATTCAATTTACAATGATGGTGGCGATGGCAAGCAGACTGTGAAATGGTATAGCAGGGAACCGCTCTGATACCAACTCTGTAACGACCCGTCTTGCATAGGCCGTTACAGTACTTACATACTTATCGACTTAGCAAAATTTAGCGGAAAATTTTTTTTCCAAGCATATGAACATACATACTTTAACTGACTTATGATGTTGTGCGTATGGATATACAATAATTAAACAACTTTGTTCTGTTTGAAATAAAATACTTATAAAGATAAAACGCGTAGCGGTCATGTTCCCACTTTTTCACAGTCGCTCCACCACGCTCCTCCATCATTGCATCAGTCATTAGTCATAAGTTGTTTACCTACAGCATAGACGTAAGACGTGAGCTTTTGCTCAGCAAGTACAACTTGTTAATTCGCGACACAACAAAATAACACATAATAAAACTTGGTACCTCTTAACATGTCATAACATAATAGCATAATATACTTAAACATGCATGAACCATTTATGCTTCATTATGCTTTCTTATACTTTCATCACATACTTCCTATCTTATCTTGACTTATCTTGCTTATGGGCCCCTTACATAAGTGTACGTACCCGGCGCGCAACTATGGAGTGGTTGGGGCGGCCAGTCCATTTCCAACTCAAACCATCGTCCAACCCGACCTCGGACGGGTGGTACGACACAGGTAAGCTTGCTTGCCATCTTACTTGTTTTTCGTGATCTCTTTCTTGATCTTACTCTTATCTTAATTATTGGTGAACATGCTTCATGATGTCACACCTATATATTCATATTCTAACATGCCTCATATCATATCCATGATCTTAACATTTTATCGTAACATAGCTATGATCTTAACATTTCATGTGACATAGCATAAGCATACATCATGTTAAACATTAACCACACGTTTGGCATATAGCAACAACATAAACAATATCACACATCAACATGCTTGGGTAAGCATCACAACAAATGCCTATGCTGTAGGCGGAGTTGTACTTACCTTGGTTACTATGTCCGATGCGGCGCTACTCAGGATTAGCACGCCTTTGCAGGTTATCTCCTGCTACAATGAAGGACATAGGTAAGAGACCTTGATATTATAGGATGTTGGTAGCCTAAACAACATGGTATACAAAGTCCTAGTTGTATGTCCCCTTCATAACTTATAATAGCTTGTGGGGTTACTACAAGTAACCCTCGTGATTAGCATTACCAACCTTGGATCATATCTTATTAGGTTACCTAGGGTAATCCTATAGGCTAGGTCCATACATATATACTTAGGACTAGATTATTATTCAATCCTTAAACTTGGTTGTAACTATGATATCTGGTTTTTCATGTTACAAATTCTTTGTAAAGATTGAATATATGCAGTCTATGCAATTTCATGAAAAAGTTCAGTCTAGAACTTTAATGTGTGTATATTGAGTTTTTTTATAGCTTTATAAGACTCAAAAATGACTGTTTGGAGGAGCAAATAGCCTTTTTGGACAAAAAGGAGTGAAATCTACTCGATTTTAGAAAAGTCAAAATTTTGACCAAAAAGTCAACCGTTGACCCGAAAAGTCAAAGTTTGACCAAAATGGTCAAAATTGTGGAAGATGAATTTTAAGATCTGCATTTCATGTAAATTACTGCAGAAACTCATTTTCCTTGACAGATAATGAAAATGAGAACCGAAACCACCATAGAAAAATCAAGCACATTTAATTAGGTCATGGGGCAGAAAGGGTTTGAGAAAACAAGAAAAATATTTTTCGACCCGATTTTCCCGACGGTAAGTATAAAAATCCAAAACTGTAAAATAATATTTACAGTATTGGAATTTAAATTTTCAAACTCGACGTTTCAAGATTTTCAGTCAACCAAGCTTAATTCAAGATCATCCAAAAGAAAATATTTTTTTTATCATTTTGGTGTGGTGGCCCAATCCAAGGATGACATGTGGACACTTTCCAACTCACTATGAGTTGGCTTCCACCACCATCAATGGCCGGCCACCTTGCATGCCACAAGGCTAAACTTTCAAAAATTTTGGAGAGAAAAGTCTAATTTTTGGAAGTCTCAAAGTTGTCTATAAATAGAGAGCCTTCTATTCATTTTAATTTAAAAACGTAGCAAACCTCTTGCACAATTTCTGCACACCAAGCCGTGGGAGAGAAAGAGAGAAGTTCAGAAAATTTTTTCCAAGCCAACCACTCCAATCCACCTTCGGGTAGTCTAGGAACCGAGGGAGAGAAATGAAAAATTTCTGGCAGCTTGTGCAGCCCCTTGCCGTGGGTTTGGTGCAGGGGAAGGGAAGGAGAGAAACCGGATTTTGAGGGAGAATTTAGGGCTAAGAGTTTCGGGTGGCTTAGCAAGCAAAAGAAGTGAAGTTTGAGTGAGTTTGGAGCTTGAAACTCCACTTGGAGCAGCCACGGGTTGGCTAGAGAGAAAAGAAAAAAAAATTTCGAAATTGAGGGCAAACAGCCCTTGGGTGGCCGAGCAAGCTAGGGAGCAGCCATTGGGACCAAAAATTTAATTTTTGGTGCACCAAGAGTGAGTAGCCGAGCCTAGAAACCAAGGGGTGCAAGGGGGAACAATTTCGGGTACCTAACCCTAAGCCGAATTCCCACTTCAAGTTAAGATAAAATTTTAAAAGTTTTATCAAGCTTTTATTCAAGTTTTTAAGCAATGATTTATGTGTATTTTCAGCAAAAATATGTAAGAGCATAAGCTCATGCATGTGTTTAATTTTCTGCCCATTTGTGCTTGATTGCCGTGCATGATAGGTTAGGTTAGTCTTAGGGTGGTTTTTGGTTGGTGCATGCAATTTAAATTATGATTTGTGCTTGAATTGCTAGAATGGCATGCTAGGGTTTGATTTAGGCTTTATGTCCCCAATTAGGTCAGTTTTGAATTATGCATGTGTGATATGATTTTTGTTAACCAAGATGCTAGAATGTATGTGATGAATGCTTGCTAGGAAACCATGCAACCCTAGGCTATTAGGTTCGGATTTTTGGGTTGCATGATCACGTGGGATGGCTTGGTTAGCCTTTAAGGGACGCTAGACGCGCTGCATGTATGTTGAACTAACTCCCGAAGTGGTCGGTCGAGCTAGAACCCGCGCCTTAGGACGTAAAAATCAACTCTAAAAACGAAACTGCCCTCTCGGGTCCCCAGTGGACAGTTTCGGTAAAGTGGTCATTGCAGGCCGATAGAGGCCGAATGGGCAGAAACATAAAACATGAAAGTTGTAGAATAGGGTGTTTCCTAGGGGGTAGCGTGGGCAGTTTGCCAAAATAAGGCTCCAACGGCCTTCATTTTCAAGAAAAACCGTAGGTGGGTCAGTGAGATCCAGTTTTCATGTTAAACCCGTTTTCAATTTAAAACTGGTACTAATCGGTAAGGAATCAGAAAATTTGCAAAACACGAAAGTTTTAGAACTCTCCGAGGGCTAGAACTTTCGTGAAGGAAACTTTTTCTAATTCAAAATGGATTTTTAATTATAACCTGAAATGTGAAAATTGTGCAGAAATCAATAAATTTCTGTACAAGATTTTATAGAACCAAACTAGGAAAATTATTTTTCGGACTCAAAACACTGTTTCAAGCACGAAAACTGTTCCAAAGGCAGTTTCCGACCCTTAAACATTTTATGGAATTATGGTCCAAGATCTACGAAATTTTTATGAAGCAAGTTATTAGGTTTAAGTTTTTAAAGTTAAGTCTTTTTATGAAAAATGAATGTTAAGCTAAGTTTTAAAGAAAATGGATTTTTAAGTAAAGTTTTGAAGAAAAACCTTAAGACGAAAAGTAACCGGGAATTAGCACCCGAGTTACCGGGCTTAGCCCCGAAGCCCAAAGTTGACCCGAAGAGGGTTGACTTTAGCAACCAAAAAGGTTGACTTTGGTCAACCTATAAGGGAATGAGTTTTTAATAAAGCCCTAGGGTAGGTTTTGACCTAACCCAATGTTTTTATACGTGGGCTTAAGTATATGAAAAGATTTTCAATGTAACCCTTTGGGTTATGAATGGCTTCACGTTTAGGGGGACATATAGCCGAAACCCGCATGAATGTTGGTTAGTTACCAACATACGATGAAGATGGATTAGAAATCTTACATGCGTCCTTCTATTAAGCAGGAGGAGCCCTGCAAGCGGAATTTTGAGGAGGAATCCCAGAGCAACGGACGTAAAGACGGTAAGTACAACACCGTCTACAGCACAAGCTAATAGAGTTATATTATTAGATTCGATGAAGTGCTCGGTGCTATATGCTAAATGACATGTATGCAATATGAAATATGTCAAGTATTTGATTTTATGCTAAGATAAGATAAGAAAGTAATAAAGTTAGAAAAGTGACATCGGAATGTATGTTTACCCATAAACAAGTTTAAGTAAGAAATCAAGTACCGTGTCGTACCACCCGCGCTAGGTCGGGTTGGACTGTGGATTGAACTGGAATTGGTTTGGCCGCCCCAGACAATCCATAGTCGCGCGCCGGATACGAACACGCAGATTAAGGGCCCATAAGATATAAGAACAAGGAAAATAAGGAAGCATAATATGATTTATGCATGCTACGTGTTATGTTATATGTTATGCTATGTGTTATGCTATGTGTTATGCTATGTTGTTAGGATTTAAATGTTATATGTTATATGTTATATGCGACATGTTATATGTTATATGTTATAAGCTATACTTTTGTCATTACGGCTTAAGAGTTATACTTACTGGGCTTTAGCTCACTGTGTAAGTTTGTGCTGTAGGTAAGCAACCTGCTAGCTGATATTGATGCAAGGTGGAGTAGCAAGTTCAAGCACTGTGAATCGTGGGAGATGGAACCGCTACGCGTTTTGCGGTATATATATATAAGAAACATGAAGTGTTTTATGACTTCAAAAAGTTAATATGTTTGTGAACAGAAACAGTACTTTAATTCTATGTTTATAGTTTTTGAGTACTATAAAAAAAAAAAAAAAAATTTCTGGAAGTGACTATTGGTAAGTGACTATTGGTAACCCTGGGCTTTAGACCCAGTGCTATAGTTCGGGTATACGACTTAGTTATTGGTGGTAATCTTCTTACTTACCCCAATTTTAAGAAAACCTAAGTGTATAGTTTCACTTGTTTTCTTTAGAAAATGGGGGTGTTTTATCACCTTTTTTTCAAAAGTCCTCTTTATTTTCCTTATAAAAATTTGGGTTTTCTTTTCAAAATATTTGAAAATGTTATTAAGGGTTAGAACTGCCTTTGAAACAGTTCCTGCAGTCCAATTTATCAGTTTTGGTTCAAAATACCATATCCTTACATTTTTCTAGAAAATCCTGTACAGGAATCTACTGTTTCCTGCACAGTCTTTATAAACTCAGTTATACATTAAAATCTAGGCAGAATTTGAAAAATTTGTCTTCGTGGAACTTTTAGATCTTGAAAAATACTAGAACTTTCATGTTTTATGAAAAACCCAGTTCTAACTTTAACCTTTTCGTTTTCCCCTTGGAACACAGCTGGACGTGCTTAGAGGTCTGGGCACATCACCCTCGGGGTTTTCATGAAAACGGAGGCCGTTGGAGCCTCATTTTGAAAAACTGTCCATGATGGCCCCTAGAAAAAAAACTGTTCTGAACAACTTTTATGTTTTGAGTTTTTTCAAATTCGGCCTCTAAAGGCCTCAAAATTCACTTTTTAGAAAACTGGTCATGATTTACCCGAACCTGATAGTTTTTCGGTTTAGAATTCGTTTTATGTCCTAAACGTGAAACCTAGTTCAACTAGCCACTGCGGGAGCTCTAATACACACATGTAGCAGTTTTCTAACGTAAATTTTGTTTAAACACATTTTCTAACATAGCCATGCAAGCCTAATCAACTTTGGATAATTTTAGTTGCATGATTTGGATCATATCAAGCATATCAAGCATTGTCACTACATTCTAGCAACCTAGCATAAAATTTTCATCTACAACCATCCTAGGGCAGATCAGGGGACATACCATAGACCATCATTTAGCATGCAATTCACAAATTTAAAGCAAGCATGCAAACATAAAATCAAACCACCCTTAATCTAGCTCAAGCACACCCTAGGTTCCTAACTTTGAGCTCAAAAATAAATTGAGCTTATGCTCTTACAATTTTAATTTGAAATACATGTAAATTTCAAATTGAAAGCTTAATTGAAAAAGATGAGGGTCTAGAAGGGTTTACCTTGATTAAAACGCAAGTAGAAGCTAAGGTTGGTTCACCCAAAAATTCTCCCCCTTGCACCTCCCTATGGCCGGTTCTCTTATGCTCAATTTGAACCAAGATGGTGGCTGATTTTGGGTGGCTGCTAGCACTCAATACTAAGCACTTCTAAACACAATTTTTGGTCACTTTTCCACCCACCTACAACCGGTTCTAAGGCTCCAAATCTGGGCACAAAGCTGTCCAAAAAAACTGATTTGCTTCACACATAGAAACCTCACACTCCAAGCACCAAAATCCCTATGTTTATTGAAAATTTTCTTCACTAAACCTACCCTATGATTTTCGGATTTGAGGAGGGAAGAATTGGTAAGAGTTTGGCTGCTTTTTCTTAATTTTTTTTTCAGCCCAAAATCTGATCACAAAGGGGGCTATTTATAGGCAATTTTTGGGGTAGTTTTAGAAATATTTTTGGTTCTCCTTTTTGATAAAACCCCACAAAATACACTTAATTCAATTTTGGCCCCAAGAGTGGCCGGCCACCTCATGTTCTATGGAGGTCTAATTATATTTTAATCTTTTCTAATTTTTTAATAAAACTTAATGATGCCATAAATCCCAAAAGTGATGTCACCCATGATGTCATTAGGACTTGTTTGGCTTTTTTCCATGAAAAGCAGTCCACTTTAAGCCCACACAGATATTTTTGGTACTGAGCTCACTAATACACAATACTGTGGTATAGCATTGCAGTCCAAAATTTATTTGTGTGAAAATGGACAGGAAGAAAAATTTTCTTTTTGCTTAAAACTTTTTGGCCCAAAAATACCTATTTATTGTGCTTGATTTTTCTATGGTAGTTTGATTTCTCATCTACATTTCCTTGATCATAATTTTGGTTTTTTACAGTATATTTTCCATACTGCTCGTCATTTATCTGTGTGGTCAATTATTTGACCACTTTTGGTCAACCTTTGACTTCCTTGACCAAACTTGACCTCCTTGGTCAACTTTGACTCATTTGGTCAAATTTTGACTTTCTTTGACTTTCTCGGTCAAAGTTTGACTTTTTTTGGTCAACTTTGACTTTCTTTGACCAACTTTGACCAATCACAAAATCATAGATTTTCTTCCCCTTTTTACTCAAAAGGTCATTTGCTTAACTAAATCATTCATAATTGAGTCTTATAAAGCTAATAAGAACTCATAAAATAACTTAAAACCCCAATCAGAATTTTGCATAAATACTTTTATGGTTCAGCTTGAGCTTCTCTACAAGAAATTGTATTGACGAAAAATTTAGTTATTACAGGGAGGTCCGAGAGACCTTTCGAATTCTGCGCCTTCGTTTTCGCACATAAATTTCCTCCTATAAGTAGCAGGTTGGACCTTCTTTTTTTCAAGTCTCGCATTTAGAGTTCATGTAATCCTATCGAGAACTGCCAACTACTACCAAGAAGACAACCATTTTCAAGCAACATTCTGAGTGCACGAGAAGTTACTAGAAGGTAAACCCTTTCTCCGTTGTATAGATTTTTCGAGAAGAGGAGTGACCTGTCTGGTGACTCTGAGAACGATAATCTCTCCACGGAGGTTGACATTATAGGTTCCTCAGAGAGCACTAACTCTTTCGACTCCATTGACCACACCACCAATTTGGCTTAAGTCGAAAGGACACTAGACAACTTGTCGGGCATCTCAGACTTCCCTACCTTGAAAGGTGGGCCCGCACCAACTAGGTACCTGTGAGAATGTAGGAAAAAGGGGTAATTTATGCAGCAAAATTTCAAAAATTTTTTCTTAAGATCATACTAACTTATATTGCCATATACAATAAATTATGCTACAATCTACATACCTTTAGAAAAGAAAACATAAATGCCGGAGGATGTGATAAAAAAGAGCTTCAACCAACCAGTCTTCTTTACTATTCTCCAATTTTCGGACTGTAAAGTATATGGGTACTCGGTCACTCGATTGGTATTCATGCACGGCTTTCTCCTTCCAATCACCCAGAACTCTTGTATATACAATAAATTATATTGCCATATACAATAAATTATTCTACAATCTACGTACCTTGAGAAAAGATAACATAAATGTCGGAAGATGTGATAAAAAAGAGCTTCAACCAACTAGCCTTCTTTATTATTCTCCAATTTCCGGACTATAAAGTATGTGAGTATTCGGTCACTTGATTGGTATTCATGCACGGCTTTCTCCTTCTAGCCACCAAAAACTCTTGTAGCTTATTATTACTATAATGGGAGAATAATAATAACCATGCTCACCTTAGCATCTGTGGTCTAAATAAAATAGGAGTCCTAAGGTCTTATTTATAGTAAATGGATTGGGTGGAATTTGAATTCGAATAGGACACTTGAAAAAGATTTTTCTTTCTCTTAATTCCCTAATCTGGTTTTTCTCTTTCTTGGGAAACAGAAAAATCACCTATAATAAGTCTAGGAGATTCAAAATTTGATTCAAATTTTTATTTCTAATTATTTTATGAATTTATCTACATTGATATATTCCATAACTCTAATTTAAATTTAAAATAAAATCATGGTAACTTTATTTGAATTATGTAATAATTATCCAAATAAAATCAATAAGGAGAAAATATTTTCTTTCTTTTATCCTTATAAAAAAACACCTATACAAAGTAGACTAGGATAAGATTCTGTTTCAATTTCAAATCTAAATAGGATAATTATCATACTTAATTTAAAATATTTATTTAAATAAGATTATCTAGATATTTAAATGAACTATCCAACTAATTAATTTATCCATATCTCTTAACTTAAATTAATCTCATATTTATCATAAAAGATAAATATAATTATTTCAAATTTCAAATTTTATCTTCAAATAAATATTTATCCAAACTAAATATTTGTCCAATTAATTAAATGAAACAAAATTCTCATTCTACTCTTGGCAGATAAAATGCCTACACCTAGTAGAAGGTGTTCCAGATTTTTCTCCTCACCAGGTCTAAGAATTAAAGCCATAATAAATATTCCAATTGATTACCATCTGTTAATGAAATTCATTGAGTCAGCAAAGGGACCAATTGGACTTATATATAATATAGGCTCCAATAATCTATGTAATTAATTATTCTATACCAAATAAATTAATCACACAATTATTAGTTTTAAAGTCACATCACTATAAATTTGAAACTGCACTATGAATTATATACTGTATTATGTAAGCCAATGTGTAGCCACAGTCCAATGACCTTTTCATATAGACAAAACCCTCATATGATATTTATGATCAACTTAAAGTCAAAATCCGTTCAATCTTTTGATCACACCATCTTTAATATCCATTATACATCCAATAAGAAAATGATTATTCATCCAAAGTGAATAATTAGTGATTTTCCCAACAAACGACCCTGAGGCGTAGTCCATTTGCACGTTCTATATAATGTCATTTAAAAGGATAACATTTACTCTTTATGAAAGTTATGATTCCATATTTATAAGCAAAGCTCACATCGAATATAAGTCATGTATCCAACGAACCGGTCTAATAGCTTACTACTGCGAGATGTTTTAGCCTTTGGAACATCAAAGTACAAAGTCATAAATACGAAGTCATTTACTTACTTAGGATTAAGGTTATTGCATAATGAATATCAAAAGTGAATTAATCTAATCAAGCAGACCAATATATTAATTACACTTTGATCCATCACTAGGCAATATATTTATGTCTTCATATCGGAGTTGGCTCGTTCTAGATGGTCAAGACAAACCATATTCTTAATTGGCTTTAGACAGCATAATAGTCTTTATATGAGTTAAATCATCACTCTAACCGTACAGACTATGGACTATAGATTTAGACTACTAATTTTAGAACGTTGTCCTCTCACATACAAAATTCTGTTGCATGTAACATTTTAACAATTTAAACACCAAGTGGTCAATGAGCCATATTTGCTTACATTTACTTTAACATGTAAATCTAGATGAGGACAATATAGCAAATTTGTAATGAAAAAACCTCAAATATATTATTAATCATTTCAAAATAAATGAAATACAAGTAAAATTTGTTTCACTCTTAGGGTATTCCCAACAATCTTTCACAAGCCCTAAGCTAGTAAATGTAAGACCCGAAATTTTGTAGTCTTGTAATCTCCTTGTTCATAAGGAATTAGAGTCTAATTTATGTATCTATGATGTGTTATATGAAAAATTATGAATAATAATGAGAAATTCATAATTTTATTTAAACAATATTCGAGTCCTCATTTAATGATTATGAGACTCAATTAATGATTTATGAGCCAAGAATGAGGTTTTTTAAGAAAAAAGAACGAAAAAGGATGAAATTTTACAAAAAGTCAAAGGTTTGACCAAAAAGTCAAAGTTTGACCAGGACGGGTCACAACGTTGACTTCACAAGTACGATGAAGGAATATGGAAAGAATCTCCGAAAATGAAGTTTTACGATCAAGATAGCACAAATAAGCCATAAATCCACCCTAGAAAAATCAAGCACACCGAGATCGAATTAAGGGCATAAAGGTCTCCGAAAAATTGGAGAAAGAGAGTTTTCGGTCCAAATTTACATGGAAGAATTTTTGGACCAAAATATAAAATAAGAATGCTCATCACAGTATTGGAAATAACCGTAGAGCGCGAAAGGAGCTGTGAAAGAACGAAATGACCAAACAAGGCATTGTGTGAGCTAGTGGAAGATGACATCAACCCCTTGACATCACCTTCCACTAACTCAAGTTGCACATGTGGACTCCCTTTCCTCTCAAAAATTCGGCAACTAGATGGAAAAAGAAAAGAAATTGGTTTGGTTTTGGTAACAAAATGGCAATTCAATCACAACCAAGCCAAGGACACCTACCCATGCCTATGACTCACCTTTCCACTAGCCTAAGATAACTTGTGAAGCTCCCTTTCTCCTCCCCTTTGGTCGGCAGCAGCTAAGGACAGGAAAGAAAGAAAAAAAAAATGAGAACAAGACTAGACATAAAGCCCAAAATCAAGGAAAAAAGTTGAACCATTTTTGTCCATCACAAGTCTCCCATCCCCTAGTCACTTTTGCTTAAAATAATGAGTCAAACTTATGCCTTTTCCCCTTGAAATCTCGACAGCACAACCCCTTAATCTCCCTCATTAAATTCGGCTGCACTAGGAAAAGAAAAGGGGACAAGCAAGATATGACATAAAGCCACAATTCAAGGGCCAAGAGGGTAAGCTAGTAGGGGAAATTTCTAGAAATCTATAGGGCCATACCTAGCTGCCCCATATCCCTCCTTTTCCCCTTGATTTTCGACAGCACAACCCTCCTCTCCTTTCCCTTGGATTCGGCTGCAGCTCACATGGGAAACAAGGCAAGTTATCACCAACTCCAAGCTCCCTTGTTCCATCAAAAATCTCTTCCGTCTCTCTAGTCATTTTCATTTGAAAAACCAAGAGAAACTCTAGCATTTTTCTCTCTAGAGGGTCGGCAGCAAGGAAGGAAGAGAAGAGGAGAGAGTGAGAGCAAGAAAAATTCTTGAAGTGCTCATCCTTGAGGGCACGGTTTTGCAAGAGAAAAAGTGAGAAGATTTTGTGGACTTGTGGCCGAAGTTGAGAGAGGAGAGAGGAGAGGAAAAATCTGGAAATTTAGAGGGAAAATATTGAGGAGAGGTTCGGATTTGAGTGGTCTAGCAAGGAACCAAGAAGAAAAATTTTTGGTACACCATTTGTACCAAAACCGTGAGCCACCAAGCAAGGAAGGATTTGAGAAAAAAATCTTGGGGATTTCTCCAAGAGTTGGCTGAACAAGGAAGAGAGGAAGAGGTAAGAAAAACTTGGATTTTTCTTCTTGTGATATTCGGTTTTAGAGGGAGCAAGAAAGAGCTAACAAAAAATTTTTGGATGCCATTTTCTTGGAGAAGCCGTGTGGCTAGAAGGCTAGAAGGAAGGAAGGAAATCTTTGGATTTTAAAACCCTAACTTGGGTTTGAGGTAAATCTCTTAAAACCATCTTGAAATTAAGTTTCATTTAAGCTCTTTAATGGTGATTCAAGTTGGTTGTAAGGACATAAGTCCACTTTAAATTTTCAGCCCTATTTGTTGGTGTGTGTGTGCTTGATTAAGGTTAGGGTTTTGGTTGGCTTATTTTGTTATTTGCTTGCTTGATTTATGCTTGCTTGATGATGGATTTTTCATGCTAGAAATTAGGTTGTATGTCCCATAAGATGAGGCCAAAAATCTGCCCTTGGCAGCCATGAGAGCATGCCAGATTTAGGGTTGGTTATGATGATGCTTGTATGTGTTAATGCATGTGCTAGAGCCTACCAACCCTAGTCTTTTTAATTTTCGGATTTGGGTTACATGGGTTGAATGAGATGGATTTATAGGTTTCAATGGGACGTTAGAAGCGCCGCTTGTTGTGGTATAAGCTCTTGACGTGATCGGTCGAGATAGATTCTGCGAAATAGGACGTAAACCGAACTAAGAAACCAAAACTGCCAATTTGGATTCGAATCTGGCCAGTTTCGGTAAAGGGTAATTTCAAGACCCTTAGAGGCCGAATGAGGTAAAACTCATAACATAAAAGTTGTTCGGAACAACTTTTTCTAGAGGGCAACGTGAGAAGAATCTCGAAATAAGGCTCCAACGGCCTCCGTTTTACCCAAAACCCGTGGCTGATCCCTGGGACGATCTTCACTCAATTTTTCAGAGTCAACCCGTTTTCAAATAAAAATTGGTACTGATCTAGGCCGAACTGGATTTTTCTTAAAACATAAAAGTTTTAGCATTTTTCGAGGGCTACAACTTTCGTGAAGACAAGTTTTTCAAATTCCAAGCCAATTTTTAAACTGGGTGCGTTTTGTGGGAGATGCGCAGGGAGTCCGAAATTTTGCACATGAGTTTCACGAAAATATTTTCTAGAAAAATTGTGAAGTGCTCTTAAATGGTTATTTTAGCTTCAGAAACCGTTCCAAAGGCAGTTTCCGGCCCCAAATGATTTTATAAAAGATTTATTTCGAAAACCATGAATTTTAAGGGCTCGGGTTTGAAATTTCACATTTTTCTCCGAAGTAAAGAAAAAGAGGGTTTCAACCAAGAGTTTACAAGTTAAAGAAAATAATGAGATTAAGCCAAAGTATTTTCTAATTAAAGGAGTTAAAATTTTTACAAGCAAAATGAAGGACTTTTGGAAGTAATTATACAAGATTTTCCAAAAAAATAAGGAAGAGGAATTTTAAAGTAAAATTGGTAAGCAAGCCGATTACGAACGGTAAACGGATATTATATCCGAGTTACAAACCCAAGGATAACCAAGGGTTGACTAAAGGTTGACCCAAGGTTAATTAAGGTTAACCTTAAGGGTTACCCAACATAACCCTAAGGGATACCTATATGTATATTTGGGCTAAGATTTAAAGGGTTAATGGAAATAACCCAATGACAAGGATGTATGAGCAAAGCCCAATAATAGAACAAGGCTCTAATCAAAAAGGTTACCCAACGTAACCTCTTAAGGATTTATCAAAGTTTGATAAAGAATGGGGATTAAAGTGGCCAAGATGGATATCAAATATAAGGGACATACAACCAAAAGTAGGTATGAGTGTTGGTAGGTGACCAACACCTTACGAAAGGATCCTGATCCTATATTTTTGGTATATCAGGAAAGTGAATTGCCGTTACCGACAAAGTTAAGGAACGCAACTTTAAGGATACGGCACTAGAGGTAAGTACAAATCTCACCTGCAGTATGAAAACTAATAAATTATGTTCAAGTATGTGGTTTTCAAATATGCTGCAATATGTTGTGTGCTATATCTCTGAAATGCCATGTTTTATGAAAAGTGCTATTTTTGCAAAATGCTACATTTAAAAAGAAGTGCTATTTCTGCAAAATGTTATGTTTATAAATGTGCTATATTTGTAAAATGTCATGTTTATAAAAATGTCATGATTGCAAATGCCATGAAGGAAAAGAATGTCATGCCATGTTATGAATGAGATAAAAAGTATGTCATCATATAGTGACATCATAAGGTATGTTCACTAAGGATAAATAACATGGTAAGAAATCACAAGTAAAGTGTCGTACCGACCTCCCATAAGGTGGAGGATTTTTCATGTTCAAGTAAAGGATTCACCCTCTCGTTGATGCGGGATGGTGTAATCACCCAATGTTCCCAGAGCAGTTAGGGACCTTGCAACCCCTATCTGTATCTGGAGGGGCGCTAAATAAATGATAGTACGTACACTATGGGGCCCATAAGAAAGATAAGTAAGTTAAAAAGGATTGCATAAATGGAACATAAATGGTTCACGCATATGCATATGGTGATGTATGTTTTCAAGATGTTTTAAATGTTTTGTGAGATTATGTTTGTGCTTACTGGGCGAAAGCTCATCCAGTTATATTTCATACTGTAGGTAAGAAACCTGCAGCCTGAATGGTGGGCAATGTGTGAACGATGTGGCGGCAGATGAAGGCGGTATGGATACCACTACGCATAGTTTCCGCAACCTATTTTTGAGTTAAGAAGTTTTGTATATAAGTATACATGATGAAGACAAGTTTTGTATTATGGTATTTTGGAACCAAAGATCTTAAGTAAACTTTTAATTCAGTAGTAATGATCTACTGCTAATGAAAAATGCTTTTTATAAGTATGTTTCAAAAAAAAAAATTCCTAATTTTTAAATAAAGTTAAGTAAGTAAGGCGTGACAGCCCTACGTAATAAGGGGGCGTCACAGAGTTGGTATCAGAGCGGTATCCTGCCAGCCTACTTCATCTCGCTCCGCATTGTTCCGCAATAGCCCAAGTAAGTTAAATCATTTTCTTACGCTTAGAATTAGATTCTTCGTATTCAACGCATATCGATGGTCTCCATGGAAAATGTTGGGTGTGAGAGTGACGTTGTGTTGTGCCTTAGCTCAATGGTGGTAAACAAGTAATGTATGCCTATGATGAGGAAATTATGTATTTTCCTAAAAACTATGATTATGAAATGAAGATTATGGTTTTGTATAAAAGATATGATTTTATGAAAGTTTGAAAATAAGAAGCTTATTTTGTTGCTTCTATACAGAACCATGCCACCAAGACGTCGAGCGGCACAAGCCCAAAACGTCGATCTTACAGCTCAGCTAAACGAGCTGAGAGAGATGATGTTAGCTCAGCAACGAGAGATAGGTGGGCTTAGGGCTCAAATAGCCCAACAAAACCAAGGACCGCCTGAGGCCAGAGTACCACCGGCACCTGAAGAGCAACCAACGGTACCGAAATTTCCCGAGGAGGAACCAGTGATTCCGGAACACCCTGAGGCCCCAGAAGCACCAATGGCGCCAGTAGCTGCTCCGCCAGCACCTCGAGTTCGGACCCCGGCAGAGCTGTATCATGAATTTCGGCGTATGAAGGCGCCAGAATTCGAGGGATCGACGGACCCGATCGAGGCTGACAACTGGCTCATCGACCTTCAAGTTTTCCTGAACTTCTTAGGGCTCGACGATAGAGAGAGAGTCCTTTGTGCGTCCTTTATGTTGAAAAAAGACACCCGGTTATGGTGGGAAACGGTCCAGATCAGACGGGATGTCAATCAGATGACATGGGAAGACTTCGTTGAGGAGTTTCGTGAGAAATACTTCAACACGGAAGTCATGGAAACCCAGCAGGACGAGTTCACTAATTTCCGTCAGGGAAATCTGTCTGTGGCCGAAGCCGTGAGAAAGTTTGAACAGCTCGCCCGTCTCTGCCCTCAACTATCAGTTCCGAGAGGGACAAAGTGAGAAAAATGATGAGAATGTTCCGGCCGGACTTAGCCGTGATTATCAGCAGTGGCCCCCACCCACCGCTCACTGTCGCCGAGTGCGTCAGTCGAGCAGTTCAAGCCGAATATTGGGTCAGTCAGAACAAGGCGCAACGGGCCCAGTTCTTTAAGGAAATGAATGAGGAAAAGGCCCTAACCAGGCAGAGTCAGACCAAACCAGGCCAACCATCGCAGCAGAAAGGTCAAGGAGGATCTTCTGGCCAACGCGGCAGCAACAAGCCGTATGGCAACCCCCAGCAGAAGAGGAAATGGAATGCTGGAGGACAGGGGAGCCAACAGAATCCTCCCCAGAAGAAGAATGCCCCTGACAACAGTGGAACTCCCCCTTGCCAGAAATGTGGGAGAAAGCACCCGGGAGACTGTTGGGCAGGGACAAACCGCTGCTATCTGTGTGGCAAGGAAGGCCACTTTGTTAAGAATTGCAATGCAAATGTCCAGCACCAGCAGAACTACCAGAGGGGTCAGGGAAGTCAATTGCATGCCGCCCAGATGAAGCTGGAAGGACCTGCAATCCCTCAGGGCCGAGCTGAAGCTCCAGAACCGCAAGGACGCATCTACGCCTATACAAAGGAGGATGCTCAAGCTGGACCGTCCACGGTGGTGACAGGTCAGCTTCCTATTGCCCAACAAGATGCTTATGTGTTGATTGATTCTAGAGCTACGCATTCATTCACATCACCTAGGTTTGCTAAGAAACTAGGTAGAGATAATGAGAAAATCGGAAGAACCTTTTGTACTGCATTGCCCTCCGGAGAAATTTTGTTGTCTGATTATTGGATACGCCATGTCCCAATAATCATATGCGGTAAAGAGATGTACGTCAACCTGATCGTCATTGGCCTATATGACTATGACATAATCCTGGGTATGGACTTCCTGGGAAAGTATAACGCGGTTATCGACTGCCAGCATCGTGCCGTTACGTTTAAGCCAGTTGGAGATAAGGAATTTATCTTTCGAGGATCGACCCCGAAGCAACCGAAGATGTTTATTTCGGCGCTAAAGGCTAGAAAGTTGTTGGCGGAAGGATGTATGGGATTTCTAGCCAACATGGTAGATAAGGCGCAAGAAACCAAAGGTAAGCTGGAAGATGTACTGATAGTCAAGGAGTTTGTGGACGTTTTTCCTGAAGATCTGCCAGGATTGCCACTAGAACAAGAAATCTCTTTTGAGATTGAGTTGCTTCTAGGATTGACACTGTAATAACCAACATTTTATGAATGCATGTTTTCCTCTTAAGGAGATTCAAATTTTAAGTGTATAAGTTATGTGATGGTATATGTTATGATTAATTGCACATTCGTGAATTTTGAAAGTCTAAGATTCAAAATTTAGTGTGAATATGTGATTCGAGCCTTTTATAGAAGGAAGGTGAGATTGGGTTTCTTTAAAAACCTATATAGGTCAAGGATGAATTAACATGACCTAAATTAAGATTAAAATAATATGTAGAAAAGCTATGAGACCATTATGTAAGTTAGAATTAGATAACATACCATATTTGGCTTTATGGGATAATAATTGGTTTCATAAGTAATGACAAAAGGTGGAATAAGGACAAGTGTCACTACTAGGGGTCGGTTAGCTCCTAGGGGCCTACATGTAAGAAATGTTACCGTTTGGGGTCAAAATGTAAACTTAGGAAAAGTTTTAAGTTATGAATTTAATTAGTCATTAGGTGTGTGAATAAGCAAGGAATAGGTATTCCATGACCTTACACAAGCCGAATGTCATATAAGGATAAAAAAAAAAATGTGACAACCTTTGTTTATGTGGACCAAGGTGCACACATTTTATCTCTAAGGAATTTTTGGTAAGTTTAGGAAAATTATGTGTTCATATTTAAGTGTAATCACTTTTGGAAATCCATATTTAGTAACTAGATTTCAAACAAGCTGAAGATCAATCATATACTTAGTAGGATTAGTTAGTTTAAGTTAGAAGTCAATGTACCATCTAGTTAAAGTTAGAGTGCATGATTCGGTTTAGACACTTGGCTACCTAGAAGCCTTTCATCTTGTGGTTTAGGAAGTGAGAAATTCGGTTCTATGAACCTTATGTCAAATAAAGGAAAAGTGTAGGACCTATGAGAACTTGACACCTCACACTAGCTAGAAGCTATAAGTACATAGCTATGCATACTTAGCACCTAAGTTGATCCATGAATGCCAAGTCATGGCCGAACTTCTTAGGGAGCAGCCACCTCATATCAAAGCTGAAAAACAAGAGTGTAAAGCTTGCATGTGTTTAACAAATTCATGCATCAATCCCCCACCCATAACCGGACACACACAAAGGGTTGACAAACCATGCATAATAGCTTGAAAAGATCAATCATGAAGCTTAGATTCTTGTCAAAAGCATGCATGCATTATGCACCTCCTAATCAACCAATCAAGGCATGACATCTAGCACCAAGGAGCCTAAGAATGAAAGTTAGTATGTAATGGCAACTACTTGGTCGGTTGTCATCCTAAAAGATTGCCACCTTTACACCAATTAGTAGACTAGTAGGTAGTGTTGTCTTGCTTATGTTTCACTCCAATGGGCTGCATGTTTCAACCCTAATCACCGAGTATTCCAAGGGTGACACATAGCCATTGCTTACTCTTAGGAAGACACCTCAAAGACTCTAAGAATCACAAGAAAATTTTGAAGGATTACTTGTCAAAGAACCAAGCTTACATCGGACACCTCATGGAATGCATGCACTATTGTTATGACACCTTGACATTTTAAAGCTTATGGCTTCACCTATAAATAGGTGAAAGTTGAACCTTAGAGAGACTTTAGAAAAGCTTGTGTGTGAGCTGTAGTATCTTTATTTCACTTATATAAACCGAGCCTTGTGAGGAGAAGAAAACCAAGAGAAGAGTGAGCTTAGAGTTTGAAGGAGAAACCGGAGGTAGCATCTTTAGAGTGTCTAGAGGATTCTCGGCTTTAGCTCTACTCGAGCTTCTCAAGAACCAAGGTAAGCTTTGCTGTTTTATACCCTTTCTATTAGGTATTAATGTAACGCCCCACCTAGCGTAGGTCGTTACCCTTGCGTACATACATTCATTCATACATAAACTTACTTACTTACTTAGCTTAGAAAACACAGCAGATTTTTTTTTTTTTTTTATATATAGTACACAAAACTATGTACATAACTTAAAATACTGTTTCTGTACATAATATACTAATTATTATTTATAAAAAGTATCTTGTTTTATATAAGTGTATACCACACAAAATGCGTAGCGGCTCCATATACCACGATTTTTACATTGCTTGACCCGCTACTCCCCACCGCATCATCATCAGCTGACAGGCGACTTACCTACAGCACAAACTTAAAACAATGAGCTTGAGGCCCAGTAAGTACAACTCCTAGGCCGTAAAACAAATAACAACAATAAAACATTAACACACAATAACTTAACATTACATACATACATGACATACTTACATAACATACATACATACATAGCATACATACATAACATACATACATACATACATAACATACATACATACATACATACTTACATAGCATACATACATAACATACATACATAACATACATATAACAATTAGCATGCATAGGTCATTTTATGCTTCATTATCTTTCATTATATTTTATGGGCCCTTAGTCTACGTGTTCGAATCCGGCGCGCGACTAATGAATTGTCTGGGGCGGCCAAACCAATTCCAGTTCAATTCATAGTCCGACCCGACCTGATGCGGGTGGATCGACACGGCTCTTAACTTCTTACTCAATCTCGTTTACGTGTGAACATACACTTGGATGTCATCTTTCTACTTAGCTTCTTGCCTATCCTTACTTAGCATTTTTCATGTTGCATTCATGAATACATAGCACATCACACAAGGCACATCATCGAGTCTAATAGTCTAATCCTATTAGCTTGTGCTGTAGACGGTGTTGTACTTACCGTCTATACTTAGTTGTTACGCAGATCCTTGTCCAGCCTCCGCTGCAGAACTCCTCCTGCTCGATTGAAAGTCGTACGTCAGGCTTCAAGTCCATCTCTATTGTATGTTGATACTAACCAACATTCATGCGGGTTTTCGGCTATATGTCCCCCCTAACGTAAAGCCTCTTGTAACCCATAGGGTTTTGTCGGAAAAATCGTATTGTATACTAAGCCCATTTAGAAAACATCGGGTTAGGTCGAACACCTACCCTTGGGCTTGTATAATAACTCGATATCTTGTTGGTCAACCAAAGTCAACCTTATAGTGAGCTAAAGTCAACCCTGTCGGGTTAACTCTGGGCCTTGGGGCGAGGCCCGGTAACTCGGGTGCTGAATCCCGGCTACCATACGTTCTACATTTTTTCTTTTGAAAACTTAACTTAAAATCTCTTTCTTTGAAAACTTGAACTTAAAACCCTTTCATAAAAGACTTAGCTTAAAACTTATTCTTCTTAACTTGTCTTCTTAAAACTTTCGTGAATCCTGGCCTAATTTTTCATAAAATGGTCGAGGGTCGGAAACTGCTTTTGGGACAGTTTCCGTGCTTAAAATAACGTCTTATGTTCGAAAATAAATTTTCCTAAGTTGGTTCTACAAAATTCGTGCACAGGACTTTGTTGAGTCCTGCACCGTTTTCAGATTTTAGCTTATAACTAAAAATCCATTTAGAGTTTGAAAAAGCTTTCTTCACAAAAGTTCTAGCCCTCAAGGAGTTCTAAAACTTTCGTGTTTTACACCTTTTCTAATTCCTTACCGTTTTGAGTCAGTTTTAAATCCAACCCGAGCTTAACTTGAAAACTGGGTCTTCTGACCCACCTACGGTTTTTCGTGTAAAAGTAGGCCTTTGGAGCCTTATTTTGGCAAAGTGCCCGCGTTACCCCCTAGGAAACAGCCTAGTCTACAACTTTTGTGTTTTACGTTTTGGCCAATTCGGCCTCTATCAGCCCAACTGGGACGTTTTCCTGAGACTGCTCCCAGGGAACCCGAGAGACAGTTTCGGTTTTTAGGTTCATTGATTACGGCCTAAGTCGATGGTTCTAGCTCGACCGCCCACTGCGGGAGTTAGGTTCAATTCATGCAGCGCGTCTAGCGTTCTCTCACGGCTAACTAAGCCAACTCACGTGCTCGTGCAACCCGTCAAACCGAGCCTAAATTGCCTAGGGTTGCACGGTTCCACTAACCAAGCATGCATCAAAATTTTTCTAACAACCTAGCATCATAAATCCGAGCCAATCAAGCATCATCAAATCTGACCTAAATGGGGACAATAGCCTACTATACCCTAGCATGCATTCTAGCACAAAAACAAGCATAAAACCGATCAATAAAAGCATGCACAAACCAAGCCAAACACTCGGCTTGGCTCACCACACCACACACGGCCACACAAGCATATAGGCAGAAAATAAACCACACATGGGCTTAAGCCCTTACAACTTTTTGGCTGAAACAAATACACATAATCAAAGCTTTAAAAACCAATTAAAAGCTTGAGAAATCGTTTTAGGGTTTTACCTCAAGTGGGTGGATTTCGGCCCTTAGGGTTTGACAAACCGAAATGGCTCCTATGGTTGCCCCCTTGGTCCTATGGTTCGGCTGCAACTTGTGGTGCACCAATACCAAAATTTTTTGGTCCCTTTGGTTGGTTCCTTGCTCCCCTCGGCCACACAAGAAGGAATGGCCCAAGTTGGACAAATTTTTCACCCTTTCTCACAAGCCACCCGAAGCTTGCTTGGAGGCAAAATCAAGCCTCAAAACACACACCAAACTCACCCAAACTCTCCCCTAAGACTCGGCTAGCTAACCCGAAGTTTGGCCCCAAATTTTTCCCTTGAAATTTGGTCTTCTCTCCCTCGGTTTCCCTGCACCAACACACGGCAAGGCTGCTCACAAAGGGCTGCAAAAATTTCTCTTCCTCTCCCTCGGTTTCCCTAGACTACCCGAAGGTTGGAGGTGAAGTTTGGGCTCAAAAATTTCTGAACTCTCTTCCTCCCTCTCTCTCGGCTTCTTGTGTGCAGAAAAATGGCAAGGGGTTCACTAGGATTTGTGAATAAAATGAATAGAGAGGTGAGCTATTTATAGAGCTCTTGGAAACTTTGAGAAATCCAATTTTTGACCCCAAAATTTTTAAATTTTCTGATTTGGGGTAGCTAGGTGGCCGGCCATGGAGGCTTGTGGGAGACAACAAGATGTGAGTTGTCAAGGGGGTATGTGTCACAAGTTCATTGGTCCACCACATCTTGAAGATAAGAACAAAAGTTTGTTCTAGAAAAATTCTTGAACCAAACTGGGTTTTTCGACTGAAAATCTTGAAATGTCGAGTTCAAAAATTTAAATTTCAATACTGTAAATATTATTTTACAGTTTTTTGAATTTTTAAACGTGCCGTCGGAAATCGGGTTGAAAAATCTTTTTCTCGTTTTCTCAAACCCTTTTTGCTCTATGAGCTCAGAAAAATCGCCGGATTTGAAAAGCGAATAACCGAAGTCTCATTTTCATTATCTGCTAATAAGAATGAGTTTCGGCAATCTTTTTCGTGAAAAACTGATCTTAAAATTCATAATTCTTAATTTCGACCATTTTGGTCAAACGTTGACTTTTCGGGTCAACGGTTGACTTTTCGGGTCAACGGTTGACTTTTCGGTCAAAATTTTAACTTTTCATAAAATGATCAGTTTTCACTTCTTATCGTCCGAAATATCAGTTTTAAGCCCTTTTGAGCTATAAAAACCCACAAAACACATCTGAAAGTTCTGGACTGAACTTTACTCATAAAATCACATAACCACACATGTATTAATTCTCTACAAGAATTAGCAACATGGAAACCAGATATTACAATTAAGTTAAGCTTTAAGTTTATGAGTAAGTTTAAGAATGCCTCTTAGATTGCATGCAAGGTTCGGCTAGTAGGAAATTCGGTTGTAACAAGTTGTATGGTCTCTAGTTTTGAATTTATGTAAGTGTATGATTTTGCTTTGAAATGAAAAGTAGTAGGTTATGAGAAAAACCTATGATCTGATTATGCATGTATGAGTATGCTCAATAAATATGTTCTAAGAAGGAATAAGAAATAAGGAAAGGTTATGTTACACTTAGTGATGTGAAAATAGTAAGAAACATAAGTTGGTCTAATCTATTAATTTGATTGTATGAAAATGTAATAATCTTAAAATGAAGTTAGGATCTTAAAAAGGGAAAGGAGACACCTTGCAAGCTATGTATGAAGCACGGTTTGAACTATTTTGATTTAGAGTGCACATAAAAATTTTGTAAGAAATTGTATAAGAAAATCTGCCACTCTCAGAGTAATAGAAACAGTTTTTCTGGAAACATGTTTTTGAGGGTCTTAGAGGCCGAATTTGTAAAAAGCTAAAACTAAAAAGTTTTTCAGAAGAGAAAATCCTAGGGGACAACGCGGCCAGTTTTTAAAAATAAGGCTGCTAGAGCCTCTGTTTTCATCAAAACCCGAGAGCAAACTTTTAGGGTTCATAAATGTGATTTCGAACTTTTTCAGTAAGAAACCCGAAGGATAGAAACCGAATTAGGGTTTTTGCCAAAAATGAAAGTTGTAGTTCTAGATGTTGTCTACAACTTCTATGAAGAAAGTTTTGTAAAATTCCAAACCAATTTTTAAGTAAACACAGAATGCTATAAGCCGTGCAGGGTGTGGTCTTAACCTTGAGCAGATTTGTAAGAAAAGAAAAGAGGTTACTTTTACCTCACACATTAGGGACCAAACTTGTTAGTTAGGGTCAGTTAAGAGTTAGTCAAATTTGTTAAGCAAGTATGGGAAACTTATACTGTGATTTTATGAACAGGGAGGTAATCCTGTTGAGGTTTTGTGACGGAACCTATACTTAAGATTTTAGCTGAAAAAGAGTAAGTACAACTCCACCTACGGTATAGATGAAAATGTTTTCAATGTTTTTATGTTTGCAAGTTCATGCATACACGTTGATGTTGCATTTATGTATGTTTATGTTCAAGCTTCATAAAGCATGCTCACTAAGTTAATCTCACTTGATAAGGGATGACTACGTTTAAAGAAGAAACTATCTTTTATAAGAAATTGTTTCAAGAAAGGAAATTGTATAAGTATGTTTATGAAATAAGTTTTTTGTGTCGTATCGACCTGCGTTAGGTCAGGTTTGGTTCATGGTTTGAGTTGGATAGGGCTGGCCGCCCCAACCACTCCATGGCAGCGCGCCACGGTACGTACACTTATGTTATGTAAGGATCCTATAAGTTATGTTAAGAAAAGTTATGTTAAGATAAGAAAGCATAAATGATTCATGCATTATGGTTTATGAAATGTTTTGTGGAATGTATGTTGTACTTGCTGGGCCAAAAGCTCACAACTTACATCTATGCTGTAGGTAAACAACCTATCGGTAATCTTTGATGCAAGACGATGGACTCGGCAGGGCACGTTGTGAAATTGTGGGAATGGAGCCATTAGTTTTGAATGTGTACCGTTTATTTTGATTCTCTTATCTATTTGGTATGTAAATATTTTTATAAGTATGAGACAACTAACTCAAGGATGGAAACAAAGGATATTATATATGTAAGTAATTAAGTAACTAAGCTATCAAGTATATTTTCCTATGTTGATAAAAAAAAAAATTTATTCCGCACTTTCGCTATTATAAGTTAAGAAAGGACTATACGAAATGTAAGTTTTAAGTATGGTAACGGTCTACGCTAGGTGGGGCGTTACAGGCACCCGTGTCCAAGGCACTGTATAGGATGGTGCCTGCTGAACTCAAAGAATTGTAAGTCCAGTTGAAGGAGCTCCTGGATAAAGGATTCATCAGACAAAGCTATTCACCATGGGGAGCCCCGGTGTTGTTTGTTAAGAAGAATGACAGCACTCTTAGAATGTGCATTGACTATCGGGAGTTGAACAAGATCACCATCAAGAACAAGTATCCTTTGCCCAGGATCGACGATCTGTTCGACCAACTGAAAGGAGCCTCAGTCTTTTCGAAGATTGACCTACGATCGGGATATCACCAGCTCCGAATCAAGGAAGGAGATGTTCCGAAGACGGCGTTTCGCACTCGATATGGACACTACGAGTTCCTTGTGATGCCGTTTGGACTGACAAATGCACCAGCCGCCTTCATGGATCTGATGAATCGAGTATTTAAGGACTACTTGGATAAGTTTGTCATTGTCTTTATAGATGACATTTTGATATATTCAAAGTCGAAAGAGGAGCATGAGGAGCATCTAAGGATTGCGCTACGGATTTTGAAGCAAAATCAGCTTTATGCCAAGTTCTCCAAGTGTGAGTTCTGGTTGGAGAAGGTCCATTTCCTTGGACATGTAGTCTCTAAAGAAGGCATATCCGTAGACCCGGCTAAGATTGAGGCGGTAAGTAAGTAGCCAGCTCCTAAAAATGTCACCGAAGTGCGCAGTTTCCTCGGATTAGCGGGCTATTACCGACGATTCGACGAAAGATTTGCTAAGATCGCGGCACCACTTACCGCACTCACAAGAAAAGGGAAGGCGTACGAATGGACAAATAAGTGTGAAGAGCACTTCCAAGAGCTCAAAAGCAAGTTGACGAGCGCTCCAATCCTCACAATTCCGGTCGTGGAGGAAGAAAACTTCATAATTTACAGGAATGCTTCCAAGATAGGATTGGGAGCCGTGCTTATGCAGAACGGAAAAGTGATCGCCTATACTTCGCGACAGCTCAAGGAACACGAGAAGAACTATCTGACGCATGATTTGGAGCTTGCGGCGGTAGTATTTGCCTTAAAGATTTGGAGGCACTACCTCTACGGTACGAAATGTGAAGTATATACGGATCATCAGAGCTTGAAGTACATCTTCACGTAAAAAGAGCTAAACATGAGGCAGAAAAGATGGCTCGAATTGGTGAAGGACTACGACATAGATATCCGATACCATCCGGGAAAGGCTAACAAGGTAGCCGATGCCCTCAGTCGGAAGTCGTCTTCCTCGTTGATGTCGATTCGGTCATTGACTGAGCCTCTTCAGAAGGAGATAGTGGAAGCTAGGATCGAGCTTATTATGGGAGGATTAGCGGCTCTAACCTTCCAACCCACTATTTTAGATGGAATGAAAGAACGTCAAGAAGCTGATGCCTCACTGCTTAGGACGAAAAACGAGGTTTTAGAAGGAAAGGAGTCAGACTTCCACATATCCGATGAGAGCGTACTCTATCAGAAGGATAGACTATGCATTCCTAACGAGGAAGTACTAAAGGAAAGGATCATGAAGGAAGCTCACGAGACTCCGTACTCTGTCCATCCTGGAGCCACAAAGATGTACAAGGACTTGAAAGAGAGCTTTTGGTGGCCCAAAATGAAGAACGACGTTGCTACTTTTGTCAGTAAGTGCCTTACTTGTCAAAAAGTAAAGGCGGAACACCAACGTCCAGGAGGAGAACTGCAGAAAATTTCCATCCCAGAATGGAAATGGGACCAGGTGACGATGGATTTCGTGGTTGGTCTGCCTCGAACTCCTAGCGGCAACGACGCTATTTGGGTGGTCGTTGACCGATTGACAAAGTCGGCGCACTTTATAGCCATCAAGCTCAGCTTCTCAGTAGAACAACTGGCAGAATTGTACGTGGCCCAGATCATTCGCTATCATGGAATTCTGAAAACTATCATCTCGGATCGCGACGGTCGCTTTACTTCGAAATTTTGGAATAGCGTATATGAAGCAATGGGTACCAAGCTTTCGTTTAGTACAACTTTTCACCCACAAACGGATGGACAATCAGAAAGGACCATTCAGACATTAGAAGATATGTTGCGAGCTTGCGTGATGGATTTCAAGGGAACTTGGGACAAGAAGCTTCCTTTAATCGAGTTCTCGTACAACAACAGTTTTCACGCTTCAATTGGAATGGCTCCTTATGAAGCTTTGTATGGAAGAAGATGCAGATCCCTAGTCCACTGGTATGAGACAAGAGAAAAAGAACTTGTATCTACGGACTTCATTCGGAAGACCACGGAAAACGTGAAGCTCATACGACAAAGGATGGAGACTGCATTTAGCCGGCAAAAGAGTTATGCCGACAAGCACCGAAGGCCTCTCGAATTCCAAGTAGGAGACTTGGTTTTCCTCAAAGTCGCTCCATTTAAGGGAGTTATGCGGTTCGGAAAGAAGGGGAAATTGAGCCCAAGGTATATAGGGCCGTTTGAGATACTCGAGAGGGTCGGTAACGTGGCCTACAGGTTGGCTCTACCCTAGGAATTAGCATATGTGCACAACGTATTTCATGTGTCGATGCTAAAGAAGTACGTTCCGGATCCCTCACACGTAATCGAGCATGAACCAATCGAGATTCGTGAAGACCTGACTTATGAAGAAAAGCCAGTCCAAATTTTGGCACGAGAAGAAAATGTGCTAAGGAACAAGGTCATACCTTTGGTTAAGGTATTATGGAGGAATCGCCATATCGAAGAAGCGACATGGGAACGGGAAGAAGACATGAAGGGCCCGTTTGGTTCGTTAGTTTGAGTTGAAATATTTTAGTTGTAATAGTAAATTTTTTTGAATTTTTAGAAAAGACAAAAAACTTTTTGAGAAAAAGACAAAAACTTTTTGGGAAAAGACAAAAAAAGTTTGAGTTGAAACGGAGATGAACTCGCGAACCAAACGGGCACGAAGAGAGACTATCCCGATTTGTTCTAATTTTCGAGGACAAAAATCTTTTAAGGAGGGTAGGTTGTAAGACCTGAAATTTTGTAGACTTGTAATCTCCTTGTTCATAAGGAATTAGAGTCTAATTTATGTATCTATGATGTGTTATATGAAAAATTATGAATAATAATGAGAAATTCATAATTTTATTTAAACAATGTTCGAGTCCTTATTTAATGATTATGAGACTCAATTAATGATTTATGAGCCAAGAATGAGGTTTTTAAAGGAAAAAGAACGAAAAAGGATGAAATTTTACAAAAAGTCAAAGGTTTGACGAAAAAGTCAAAGTTTGACTGGGACGGGTCACAACGTTGACTTCACAAGTATGATGAAGGAATATGGAAAGAATCTCCAAAAATGAAGTTTTACGATCAAGATAGCACAAATAAGCCATAAATCCACCCTAGAAAAATCAAGCACACCGAAATCGAATTAAGGGCATAAAGGTCTCTGAAAAATTGGAGAAAGAGAGTTTTCGGTCCAAATTTACATGTAAGAATTTTTGGACCAAAATATAAAATAAGAATCCTCATCACAGTATTGGAAATAACTGTAGAGCGCGAAAGGAGCTGTGAAAGAACGAAATAGCCAAACAAGGCATTGTGTGAGCTAGTGGAAGATGACATCAACCCCTTGACATCACCTTCCACTAACTCAAGTTGCACATGTGGACTCCCTTTCCTCTCAAAAATTCGGCAACTAGATGGAAAAAGAAAAGAAATTGGTTTGGTTTTGGTAACAAAATGGCAATTCAATCACAACCAAGCCAAGGACACCTACCCATGCCTATGACTCACCTTTCCACTAGCCCAAGATAACTTGTGAAGCTCCCTTTCTCCTCCCTTTTGGTCGGCAACAGCTAAGGACAGCAAAAAAAGAAAAAAAAAATGGGAACTAGACTAGACATAAAGCCCAAAATCAAGGAAAAAAATTGAACCACTTTTGTCCATCACAAGTCTCCCATCCCCTAGTCACTTTTGCTTAAAATAATGAGTCAAACTCATGCCTTTTCCCCTTGAAATCTCGGCAGCACAACCCCTTAATCTCCCTCATTAAATTCGGCTGCACTAGGAAAAGAAAAGGGGACAAGCAAGATATGACATAAAGCCACAATTCAAGGGCCAAGAGGGTGAGCTAGTAGGGGAAATTTCTAGAGATCTATAGGGCCATACCTAGCTGCCCCATATCCCTCCTTTTACCCTTGATTTTCGGCAGCACAACCCTCCTCTCCTTTCCCTTGGATTCGGCTGCAGCTCACATGGGAAACAAGGCAAGTTATTACCAACTCCAAGCTCCCTTGTTCCATCAAAAATCTCTTCCATCTCTCTAGTCATTTTCATTTGAAAAACCAAGAGAAACTCTAGCATTTTTCTCTCTAGAGGGTCGGCCGCAAGGAAGGAAGAGAAGAGGAGAGAGTGAGAGCAAGAAAAATTCTTGAAGTGCTCATCCTTGAGGGCACGGTTTTGCAAGAGAAAAAGTGAGAAGATTTTGTGGACTTGTGGCCGAAGTTGAGAGAGGAGAGAGGAGAGGAAAAATCTGGAAATTTAGAGGGAAAATCTTGAGGAGAGGTTCGGATTTGAGTGGTCTAGCAAGGAACCAAGAAGAAAAATTTTTGGTGCACCATTTGTACCAAAACCGTGAGCCACCAAGCAAGGAAGGATTTGAGAAAAAAATCTTGGGGATTTCTCCAAGAGTTGGCCGAACAAGCAAGAGAGGAAGAGGTAAGAAAAACTTGGATTTTTTTTCTTGTGATATTCGGTTTTAGAGGGAGCAAGAAAGAGCTAACAAAAAATTTTTGGATGCCATTTTCTTGGAGAAGCCGTGTGGCTAGAAGGCTAGAAGGAAGGAAGGAAATCTTTGGATTTCAAAACCCTAACTTGGGTTTGAGGTAAATCTCTTAAAACCATCTTGAAATTAAGTTTCATTTAAGCTCTTTAATGGTGATTCAAGTTGGTTGTAAGGACATAAGTCTACTTTAAATTTTCAGCCCTATTTGCTGGTGTGTGTGTGCTTGATTAAGGTTAGGGTTTTGGTTGGCTTATTTTGTTATTTGCTTGCTTGATTTATGCTTGCTTGATGATGGATTTTTCATGCTAGAAATTAGGTTGTATGTCCCATAAGATGAGGCCAAAAATCTGCCCTTGGCAGCCATGAGAGCATGCTAGATTTAGGGTTGGTTATGATGATGCTTGTATGTGTTAATGCATGTGCTAGAGCCTACCAACCCTAGTCTTTTTAATTTTCGGATTTGGGTTACATGGGTTGAATGAGATGGATTTATGGGTTTCAATGGGATGTTAGAAGCGCTGCTTATTGTGGTATAAGCTCCCAATGTGATCGGTCGAGATAGATTCCGCGAAATAGGATGTAAACCGAACTAAGAAACCGAAACTGCCAATTCGGATTCGAATCTGGCCAGTTTCGGGAAAGGGTAATTTCAAGGCCCTTAGAGGCCGAATGAGGTAAAACTCAAAACACAAAAGTTGTTCGGAACAACTTTTTCTAGAGGGCAGAGTGTACAGAATCTCGAAATAAGGCTCCAACGGCCTCCGTTTTACCCAAAACCCGTGGCTGATCCCTGGGACGGTCTTCACTCAGTTTTTCAGAGTCAACCCGTTTTCAAATAAAAACTGGTACTGATCTAGACCGAACTGGATTTTTCTTAAAACACAAAAGTTTTATCATTTTTTGAGGGCTACAACTTTTGTGAAGACAAGTTTTTCAAATTCCAAGCCGATTTTTAAACTGGGCGCGTTTTGTGGGAGATGCGCAGGGAGTCTGAAATCTTGCACATGAGTTTCACGAAAATATTTTCGAGAAAAATTGTGAAGTGCTCTTAAATGGTTATTTTAGCTTCAGAAACCGTTCCAAAGGCGGTTTCCAGCCCCAAATGATTTTATAAAAGATTTATTTCGAAAACTATGAATTTTAAGGGCTCGGGTTTGAAATTTCACATTTTTCTCCGAAGTAAAGAAAAAGAGGGTTTCAACCAAGAGTTTACAAGTTAAAGAAAATAATGAGATTAAGCCAAAGTATTTTCTAATTAAAGGAGTTAGAATTTTTACAAGCAAAATGAAGGACTTTTGGAAGTAATTACACAAGATTTTCCAAAAAAATAAGGAAGAGGAATTTTAAAGTAAAATTGGTAAGCAAGCCGATTACGAACGGTAACCGGATATTATATCCGAGTTACAAACCCAAGGATAACCGAGCGTTGACTAAAGGTTGACCCAAGGTTAATTAAGGTTAACCTTAAGGGTTACCCAACATAACCCTAAGGGATTCCCATATATATATTTGGGCTAAGATTTAAAGGGTTAATGGAAATAACCCAATGACAAGGATGTATGAGCAAAGCCCAATAATAGAACAAGGCTCTAACCAAAAAGGTTACCTAACGTAACCTCTTAAGGATTTATCAAAGTTTGATAAAGAATGTGGATTAAAGTGGCCAAGATGGATATCAAATATAAGGGACATACAACCAAAAGTAGGTATGAGTGTTGGTAGGTGACCAACACCTTACGAAAGGATCCTGATCCTATATTTTTGGTATATCAGGAAAGTAAATTGCCGTTACCGACAAAGTTAAGGAACGCAACTTTAAGGATACGGCACTAGAGGTAAGTACAAATCTCACCTGCAGTATGAAAACTAATAAATTATGTTCAAGTATGTGGTTTTCAAATATGCTGCAATATGTTGTGTGCTATATCTCTGAAATGCCATGTTTTATGAAAAGTGCTATTTTTGCAAAATGCTACGTTTAAAAAGAAGTGTTATTTCTGCAAAATGTTATGTTTATAAAAGTGCTATATTTGCAAAATGTCATGTTTATAAAAATGTCATGATTGCAAATGCCATGAAGGAAAAGAATGTCATGCCATGTTATGAATGAGATAAAAAGTATGTCATCATATAGTGACATCATAAGGTATGTTCACTAAGGATAAATAACATGGTAAGAAATCACAAGTAAAGTGTCGTACCGACCTCCCATAAGGTGGAGGATTTTTCATGTTCAAGTAAAGGATTCACCCTCTCGTTGATGCGGGATGGTGTAATCACCCAATGTTCCCAGAGCAGTTAGGGACCTTGCAACCCCTATCTGTATCTGGAGGCGCGCTAAATAAATGATGGTACGTACACTATGGGGCCCATAAGAAAGATAAGTAAGTTAAAAAGGATTGCATAAATGGAACATAAATGGTTCACGCATATGCATATGATGATGTATGTTTTCAAGATGTTTTAAATGTTTTGTGAGATTATGTTTGTGCTTACTGGGCGAAAGTTCATCCAGTTATATTTCATACTGTAGGTAAGAAACCTGCAGCCTGAATGGTGGGCAATGTGTGAACGATGTGGTGGCGGATGAAGGCGGTATGGATACCACTACGCATAGTTTCCGCAACCTATTTTTGAGTTAAGAAGTTTTGTATATAAGTATACATGATGAAGACAAGTTTTGTATTATGGTATTTTGGAACCAAAGACCTTAAGTAAACTTTTAATTCAGTAGTAATGATCTGCTACTAATAACAAATGCTTTTTATAAGTATGTTTCAAAAAAAAAAAATCCTAATTTTTAAGTAAAGTTAAGTAAGTAAGTAAGGCGTGACGGCCCTACGTAGTAAGGGGGCGTCACAGTAAATGTGTCTTGTCTCGCTTCCCCATCGTCTCTACGTGCCTTTCAAAACTTCTAGCCACCAAAGTCTTAGTAAAGGGATCATCAACGTTGTCTTCGGACATGATCTTACATATATCCACTAGTTCATCCTCTACGTATTCCCTAATTATATAGTATTTCCTATCTATGTGTTTAGTATTTTATGGTGTCTCGATTCCTTTGCATTGGCAATAGCCACATTGTTATCACAATAAAGTGTGATAACCTTATCAACACTCGGAATGACTTCAAGGTCTTCAAAAAACTTGCTGAGCCAAACCGATTCTTTAAAAGCCCCATCCACAGCCACATACTTCGCTTCCATTGTAAAGTCAACAGTGTAACCTTGTTTCACACTTCTTCAAACAATGCCGCTTCCTCCAAGTAAGAACACCGATCCTGAAGTCGATTTCCTCCAATCCCTACACGTTTGGAAGTCTGAATCCGTATATCCTACAAGTGTTTGGTCCTCTCCAGAATATACCAGTATAAAGTTTCTCATATACTTCACAACTTACCAATACTGGGTACAGGGGATTGACTGATATTGACATACTATACTCACTGCATAGCAAATATCCGAGCGAGTGCAAAGCATAGCGTACATGAGACTACCTACAGTTGATGCGTAAGGGGCTTTACTCATACATTATCTTTCTTCCGATGTTTTGGGATAGTCATCCAATGAAAAAGTCAAACCGGCAATAGAAGGTTGAGCACCTTTCTTTGCCTCTTACATTGCAAACTTTTCAATTATTTTATCTATATATGAAGCTTAGGACAAAACTATCATTTTGTTCATTCAATATCTAAAAAGATGAATTCCTAGAACATAATGAGTTTCGCCCAAGTCCTTTATGTCAAACTGTTGAGACAACCAAAGTTTGAATGATGATAAATTCCCTACAATATTTCCAATGAGTAGTATATCATCAACATAGAGAACCAAAAAGACCACCTTTACATATTTTATATGTTTATAAACACAAGATTCATAAACATTCTATTCAAAATCAAAGGTCTTGATCACCTGATCAAATCTTTAGTTCCATGAGTGGCATGCTTGCTTTAATCCATAAATGGATCTAAGCAACTTGCAAACTTTCTTCTCTTGGCCTTTGACCACAAACCCATTAGGTTGTACCATATAAATACTCTCATCAAGATGGCCATTCAAGAATGCCATCTTGACGTCCATTTGCCAGATCTCGTAATTAAGAGTCGTAGCAATGAAGAGAAGAATGCAAATAGACTTTAGCATCGTAACAGGCAAAAAGGTTTTGTCATGGTCAACGCCGGCCTTTTGCATGTAGCCTTTTGTTACAAGTCTAGCCTTGAAAGTTTCAATTTTTCCTTCAACATTTCTCTTTCTCTTGTAAACCCACTTGCACCTAATAGGCTTTATCCCTTTAGGTAGTTCTACAAGTTCCCATACGAAATTGGATGTCATTGAATCCATTTCATTTTTCATAGCCTATTTCTAGAGCTTAGCATTGACATCATTCACAGCTTCACCGTAGGTAATAGGGTCATCATTATGTTCATGAGCTTCAGCTTGGTAAATTTCAGTATCATACATGAAGAAACTTGGTTTCCTAAAAAAAACTCTCCCATTACGTCGAAGCTCCTTAGATTGTTGATCGTTTGCAAGTCTTTCACTAGAACTTGGACTAGGAACTTGTGGAGCAATTTTATCACTCGATAGTTCCTCTAACACTACTTTACTTCGAGACTTAAAGTCATGCATGTAACTTTCCGCAAGGAAAGTAGTATGAGTTGAAATAATGACTTTTTGTTCCTTCGAGTTATAAAATAGACCTCCTTTAGTTCTCTTAAGACACCCAACAAATATGTATAATTCCGAATGTGGCTCCAACTTCTTCGCATCCCCATTCAATACATGTTCCAGGCAACCCCATATTCTTATATAACCGAGAGAGGGCTTTCTTGCCACGCCACAACTCTTACGGAGTTTTAGGAGTTGATTTAGTTGGAATTTGGTTTAGAACATTAAAAACCATTTGTAGTGCATATCCCCAAAAAGATAATTGTAGCGTTGAATAACTCAACATGGATCGTACCATATCCAACATGGTTCTATTTCTCCTCTCAGTTACACCATCTATTGTAGAATTCCTGGTGCAATCAATTGGGATAAAATCTCATTCTCTACAAGATGTCTTAGAAATTCATCAAAGAGATATTCACCATCTCGATTGGATCAAAGTATCTTTATGGATTTACCCAATTATCTCTCCACTTCCGTTATATCTATAGACGTTGGTATGCACTATCTCTAGGAAAGCATTGGCCCTAGTACCTTTAACTCCAAAAAACCTCTTCGTCATTTTTTCCCCAAGGCAAGATTCACATTGTGGAAAACATACCTCCTTTAGAGTATCCGAAGGACCATTTTTCACCAATTTTTGAATCCTTTCTTGATTAATATGAGCAAGTCTTAAATGCCAAAGATATGCCTTGTTATAGTGAGAAGTTTTTAACCTTTTAGAGTTATCAAATAATTCAATGTCAAGTAATGAGTGCATGTCAGGTTTGATAAAAAAAAGATTACCATTCATGCAACCAAAACAGATAAAAGACTTGATTTTATGAATAAATATTGTTTTATTAAACAAACTGAATAAGAATCCTTAATTAAATAAGCAAACAAAATAAGGGTCCTCTTAAAATTAGGAATATAAAAACAATTTTTTAATAAAATAAACTTAAATTTATCAAAGTAAAGAAGCACGTCTCCTACTGCTTCTGTTAACACCAAGCTACCATCCCCGGTTCGATAGACTAGGATGCTGTTGATTTAGATCTGATGACTTCGACAACCTAGATAGGTTCATCCTGAGGGGCCATGTTCTTCGAGCTCTCGGATTCTTCATCTGAACCCCACTTCGGACCAGATGTACTCCATTGCTTGGCTATTCTAGTCGTGGCTACGTCCTCTTCCTAAGTCATGTCTACCATCTACGGACCTGTTCGTGCCCTTGGTTGCTCGGAGGCTTGTACACCGCTTAACTCGTCCATGAAAGAATGATCAGGGAAAGTGGTCGGACCTAACTCCAGTTTCTGCCTCAGCCACTGAACACTTTCTTTGTTGGTAATGCCCTAAAAGTGAAAGACATTTTAATTGTATTTCAATTATTTTGAACTAATTAATAATATAATTGAGTTTTTTTCATTACATATTTGCTATATTGTCCTCAACTAGATTTACTTGTTAAAGTAAATGTAAGTAAACATGGCTCATTAACTACTAGGTGTTTAAACTGTTAGAATGTTACATTCAATAGATTTTTGTGTGTGAGAAGACAATGTTCTAAAGTAAGTAATATAAATCTACCATTTGTAGTCTATAGGGTTAGAGTGAGTATCTAACTCATATAAAGATTATTATATTGTCTAAAGTCAATTAGGGAGATGGTTTGTCTTGACCATCTAAAGTGAGTTGACTCCCAAGTAGAGACATAGATGTAATGCCTAATGATAGTGATATATTGGACTAAACCAAAGTGTAATATATAAGTCCACTTGATTAGCTTAATTCACTTTTGACGTTTATTATGTAATAACCTTAATCCTGAGTAAGTAAATGATTTCATATTTATGACTTGTGTATTTTGATGTTCCAAAGCCTAAAGCGTCTCAGAGTAGTAAGCTAATAAACCGGTTCGTTGAGTACATAACTTATACTCGATGTGAGCTTTGCTTATAAATATGAAATCATAACTTTTATAAAGAGTAAACGATATCTTCTTAAATGACATTATACATGATGTGAAATGGACTAGGCCTCGGGTCATTTGCTGGGCAAATGACTAATTATTCAATTTGGGTAAATAATCATTTTCTTATTAGATGTATAACAGATCTTAAAGATAGCGTGATCAAAAGGTTGAACAGGCTTTAGCTTTAAGTTAATCATAGATATCATATGAGGGTGTTGCATATATGACAAGGCTATTGAACTACAACTACACACTTGCTTACGTAATACAATATATAATTGGAAATGCAGTTTTATGTTTATCATGTGTGACTCCGATATTAATAATTGTGTAATTAATTTATTTAGTATAGAATAATTAAGTACATAGATTATTAGAGCCCATATTATGTAACGACCCGCCTAGCACGAACCGTTACCTTAACTACTACTCTTACTTACATACATACTAGACTTACTTACTTATTACATGAAATACAGCGGAAATTTTTTTTTTTTTATACGGTGCTATCTAGCACATAACTGAACTGAAGAAATCATTTTCAAATAATATATTCTGAAAGATCAAAACGCGTAGCGGATTCCATTCCCCACATTTCACAGTGCCCGGCCACGCTCCTCCATCTTGTATCACTAAAAGCTGGCAGGTGGTTCACGTACAGCATAAACTTAAAACAATGAGCTTTCGCTCAGCAAGTACAACTCCTATCCGCGATACATAACTATAACATCTCAACTTAGCCACATCGTACATGTCATCACAACACTTAACATAACCTTACATAGCATATGCATGAACCAATTATGTTCATTTTATGCTTTCTTATTTCATCTGACTTATTCCTCAACTTATCTTAACTATGGGCCCTTACTTGAGTTACGTACCCGGCGCGTAACTATGGAGTGGTTAGGGCGGCCAGTCAAGTCCAACTCAATCCATAGCCCAACCCGACCTCGGACGGGTGGCACGACACAGGCAAGCTTGCTTGCCGTCTGCTTACTTATCCTCTTGTCATGTCACAATTACTCTTGTCACTCTTATTAGAATTAGTGAGCATGCATCATGATGCCATTATTCTTACTTATACTTATCTCACATTCTCAACTTAGCATGTACTCGTACATTGCATAACATGTCTTATAACCTAAGCACATATCAGTATTGACATGCTCCATAGCATATCAAATAGCACTCAGCATAAAACACACCACTTAGCACATAGCACCTCAACCATGTCTAGGTAAGAATACCCTAATAACCTATGCTGTAGGCAGCGTTGTACTTACCCAACGCGCCTACGTCCGATGCTAAGCTGCTCCGCTTCTGGGTTCAGTTACAGGGTACGTCTGCTTAACCGTAGGACATAGGTAAGGTCTCTAATCTTGACTATAATATGTTGGTTGTCAACCAACATTCATGCAATACTTTGGTTATATGTCTCCCTAACTATAAAACATATAATGTGTGGTTACTCAAGTAACCTTATCATTTGGGTTATATCTCGTAACCCATAAAATCGTATACCATAATCTAGTAGGTTACGTTGGATAACCTTTCATGCTAGCCCTTATCCCATAGCTTATTGGGTTATACTAACCCATGGGATAGTTTCGTTTTACATCTTATTAGGTTAACCCTTGTTAACCTCTAAGGTTACTAAAGTCAACCCTCTTCGGGTCAACCTCGGGCTTTGGGGCTAAGCCCAGTAACTCGGGTGTGATTCCCGGTTACGTATCGGAATTATCTATCTAGCAAACTTGAACTTGAACATCTTAATTTCTTTTCTTTATCCTTGAAAAAGTTTTTGGCTTAAAAGCCTAAAAACTGCTATACTTCCCCTTAAAAATCATTGAATCTTAAAACATGGTTTATAAAATGTTTGAAGGCTAGAAACTGCCTTTGGAACAGTTTCTGTGTTCAAAACAGTGTTTAAGACAGGAACAACTGTTTTTCCTAACTGGTTCTAGAAAACCCTGTGTAGGAATTTCTTGCTCCCTGCACAGTTTTTAGAGTTCAGATTATATTTAAAAATCCCTTTGGAATTGGAAAAAGTTATCTTCACGAAAGTTCTACTTCTCGAAGAGATCTAAAACTTTGTGTTTTACAAAAAATCTGATTCTGCTTAGTTTAGTACCAGTTTTAATTTGAACAAGCTGGTCATGTAAAACTGGGTCTGAACAGACCACCTTCAGTTTTTTGTAAAAACGGAGGCCTTTGGAACCTCATTTTGGCAAATGGTCTGCACTGTCCCCTAGGAAACACCCTGTTCTACAACTTTTGTGTTTTACGTTTTTGCCCATTCGGCCTCTAAAGGCCTACAATTACCAGTTTCCTGAGACTAACCAGTTTGGAACCCGAACTGGCAGCCTTGCTTACTAGAATTGGTTTACGTCCTAATTTGCGGTTTCTACTTTAACCGATCACATCGGGAGCTTAATGACAAATCATGCAACGTTTCTAACGTCCCGCATGTTTCAACATGCTCGCCCAACATACCCATGCAGCCCTAAAAGTCCGAACCCACGAACCTTGGCTGCATGGTTTCTACTCCTAGCATGCATCCAAATCAATCATGCCATTCCATACAATATCATTCCATCTAGCACCCTAACATGCAATCACATACTTTCATGCTTGATTGGGGACATGTAACCTTATTCATGCATCTAGCATGCAACCTATCATCAACCAACAAAAGCACATAAAATTGCATAAAAGAACCAACCACCCCTAGGCTAGCAAATCAAGCACCATGCACTTAGCTAAGAGCACAAAATTAAATGGTGAGCTTATGCTCTTACAAACCATACTTGAAATACATTTAAACTTTACTTTAAAAGCTTAAATGAAAATAGGTTTAGGGTTTTGAAATATACCTTGAATCTCTCAAGGATTGGCTTTAGGGTTGGATCAAAATCTCCCATCTCACAGTTGCTCCTAGGTCCGGATTCCACTCACCAAAGTAGCTCCAAAGACTCGGTTTTTGACCTCAAATTGGCCCTCCACCTATGGCTCGGTCACAACACCAACTTGGCCCCAAAATCTGAAATTTTCTTCCTCTTTTTCCCACCAAACCCGTGGGCTGCACACAAGGAGAGATTTGACTCCAAAACTTGGTTTCTTGCTTGCTTACTCACACCCAAACTTCCCCTAATTACTTCCCTCAAAAATTCTGATTTTTCTCTCTTGTTTTCCCTGCTCACACACCCACGGCAGCAGCTAGGATAGGCTGGAAAAATTTTCTAGCTCTTCCTCTTGCTTCCCCACACAAAACCGAACTCACCTACACCTTGGTTCAAGAAAAATTTTTTGTTTTCTTTCTCCCTCTCACTCTCGGTTTGGGCTGCAGAAAAATGGCCAAAATAAGGCTATATTTTCTGATTTAAAATGGGGAAAATGCACCTCTATTTATAGGCAATGTGGGACACAAAAAGTTTACATTTTGACCCCCAAAATTTTTAAAATTTTGCACAAAAGTCCCCTTAGGTGGCCGGCCACTTTGAGTGAGAATCAAGCAAGAATATGCTAGAATCAAGACACTTGTCTTGCTTGGGTTTGTTCTCAAAAAGGTGATGATGTCATAAATAAAAAATTTATGATGTCATAAATCATAAGGCTTATTTGGCTACTTTTTCAAAAAGCAGTGTAATTTTAAACTCAACACAGATAAATCTAATACTGTGTTGTACTAATACACAGTATTAATATTTTATACTGCAGTAAAAATTTTATCTGTGAAAAATCGGGCTGAAAAATTTTTTCTTTATTTTTTCGAACCCTCTTGCCTTGTACCCTAATTTTGCGTGCTTGATTTTTCCATAGTGGTTTTAGCTCTCATTTATGCTTTCTAACACAAAAAGTTGGGTTTTCGCAGTATTTCTTCCATACTGCATGTCACAAAACTATACTGTCATCACGTTGACTATTCTGGTCAAACTTTGACTTTCCCGGGTCAAAGTTGACTTTTGCGGTCAAACCTATGACCGACGTAGAATCATGCAATTTTCGTCCTTTTTCATCTGAAAAGGTCATTTTCTAATCTAAACTATCATTTTTGAGTCTTATAAAGCTATGAAGACTCATCACGCACAATAAAGTTCTAAATCGAACTTTTTCACTAAATGCTCTCATGGCATGCATTCTAGCCTCTTAAAGAGGAAACAATAACATAGAAAAGTCAGGTATTACATATTATATATGACAAATGAGTTCCTTTACTAGTTCAATATAGTTCATTAACAGATGATAATCAATTGAGATATTTATTATGACTTTAATTCTTGGATTTAGTTAAGAGAAAAATCCAGAAGACCTCTCACAAGGTGTGGGCGTTTTTTCTGATAAGGGTAGAATGAGAATTTTGTTTCATTTAATTAATTAAAAAAATATTTAGTTTGGGTAATTATTTATTTGAATATAAGATTTAAGATTTGAATTGATTATATTTATCTTTTGTGATAAATATGAGATTAATTTAAATTAAGATATATGAATAAATTTAATTTTTTGGATAATTAATTTAAATATCTAGATAACCTTACTTAAATAGAAATTTTAAATTAAATATTATAATTATCCCATTTGGATTTGAAATTGAAACAAAATTTTATCCCAGTTTATCTTGTGTAGGCGTTTTTTATGAGGATAAGGGAAGGAAAAGATTTTTTTTTCTTATTAATTTTATTTGGATAGTTATTATATAATTATTTAATTCAAATAAAATTGTCATAATTTTATTTTGAATTCAAATTAGAATTATGGAATATTATCCATGGAGATAAAATCATAAGATAATTAGAGATAAAAATTTGAATCAAATTCTGAATAGCACATGGAACAATTTTTGTAAACAATGGTTACATACTCATGACTAATTTATTTATTAACCTTCCCTAGAAGCTTTGTTAATTAAATTGGTAGCCAAATAAACGGTTATTAATATATGTCTTAACCTTGGAGGATTTAAAGCAAAATATATTAATTAAACGAAGTACATGTTTTCGACTATTTGATTCATAATCACCCTTTGGTGGCTTGGAGCAATAGATGCTAAAAATAACCATTGCAATGCTACATGTTTTTTCTAAGTTTTTCATGTAGAAATATATTTATGTTTTATTTGCACTATCTTTTATTTATATTTGCTTATGCATTATGTGATGATCATATATATTTATTTCTAGTTCAAAATGATACTAACATCTCTGATTTCAATTTTTACTAAAAATAAATTAAATGGCGATAATTATAAAGATTGGAAAAGAAACTTGCTAATAGTTTTTAATTATGAGAGACATAAGTTTGTACTAACCAAACCTTGCCCCTCGAGCCACTTCTTGATGCATCTTTTGAAGAAGTCTCTATCATGTTTACTTGGTGGAGAGAATCCAATGAGATAGTTTGATACTACATTTTGGCTAGCATGACGAGTACTTCACAAAAGCAACATGAAACCTTTCAAGTTATTAGGGAGATCATGGATAACTTGGAGGATATGTTCAGAGGGCAAGAAAAATTAGTTCAACAGTCTGTGATTACAAGTATCATGAACTATAAGCAAAAGGCGGGTATTCTGGTAAAAAATCATATGTTGGTGCTTAAGGGTTTCTTTGCCGAAGCTGTAGAAAATGGTGCGGAGTTGGACTACAACACCCAAATTGAGATGTGTTTAAAACTCTTTCATAGGATTTTGTCAACTTTAAAGCCACATATAACCTTGGTAACAAACAGTTAGAACTCACCGAGCTCATTAAGCAATTGCAAGTTTAGAAGCTTATGATCAATGATGAGGTATTGGTCCAATCCAAGGGAGAGACCAACTTAGCTGTTGCTACATCTTCTGGTCCTTAAGGAACAAGAAGAAGAAGCTAAAACAAAAAAAGCAAAGGGCTTCTAGCTTTTCCATTCCTCCTATTTTTTATGGCAAGGAGAAGAAGAACAAGAAGCCTAAAGACCCTAAGAAATCCAAATGCTTCCATTGTGGCAAGGTTGGTCACTTTAAAAAGACTTGCAAGGAATTCCTAACCGCCAATGGTAAGGAAGATAAGGATCTTCTTTACTTAGAAGCTAGTTTGGTGGAAGAGTCAAAAAACTAATCTAGGTTGTCGAAGTCATCAGATCCGAATCAACAGCATCCTAGTCTATCGAATGGCAAATAGGGAGATGGGCGATTGTGTTAGGGGCTACCTCTTTTACACAGTGGACTATTTCACTACGGCGGTCACCTCTAAGTACTTGGGGTCGCTACAGGAAGAATTCCAGATCGTGGAGGACATCCAGTTGATCGTGCCTGGTCCGGACAACCTGCATTCTCGTCCTCCGCCCGGTCATGTTACGTTGTCGACGGAGTTCTTTTGGGCTGGCCTTTGTTTACCTTTCCGCCCCTTTCTGAGGTAGATGATACGGAGACTTAACTAGCCCCCATGCAGCTGAACTTCAATGCTTACTGAATACTGATCAGCTGCTTCGTTCTTTGGGTGAAGTACTTTTGCACGTAGTTGTTGATGAAGACATTAAGGCTGTAAGGAATACGCACAAACCAATTCAAGTTCTAGTTGGTCTGGTGACAAGGGCTAGAGTTAAAAGATTCAAAGAAGTGCTAAATAACTTAATCCAAAAGGTTCTACAATAAGAAGAGAGTGTGTTTACTACTGAGAGTGAATAGAGGCTGGTTTTACTCATCAAAGTTGATCCAGAAGGAGCCAATCAGTCATATATGTCCATTGAGCCATTACATGGCTAACTTGCATGTCCATTCTGGGATACACATGCAAGGGGGCTCCAAGCTGATATGGGCGTGTTTTCTAACAAAAAATAAAGTCAAGATTACGTTTTTAAGTTTTTAAGAAGTTTAAGATTCAAAACAAGATTTAAAAAGTTTTAAAAGATCTGATCAAGATTTGATTACTTTGTAATTCTATTTTAGTTTTAAGTTTCAGTTTAAAATTTGAATTTTAGTATTTTTGTTTAGATTTTATTATAGCAGTTGAGGAGTCAAAATCTAATTCCTTCCTAAGGTTTTTTAGGCTTGTTTTTTCATTAAGGGTAGATTAGGAATTTTCTAAATTGTAATTTTGGCTATGTAAGGCTGATTTTTAGATTATGGAAGGAGTTATTTTTTATTTTTTATGTTTATTCATATTGTGAGTTATTCTTCTTGAGGTCTTGAAGAAATTTATCCGAACTTATCAAGAATTCCTTGTGGCGTTCAAATTGACTTATCAAACAGACTTTCCATATCCATTTGTGGCATCTTCACCATACCAAAGTTCTTGCTTTGCTAAGCAATGGGCCGCAGTTTCCATCAAATTTGAAAGATATTGGGTTGGTTGTTCCTAGATTTTGTATCGGGTTGACACATTGTTGGCATGGTTCGTATCAGCTGCCGTTTAATGTGTTCCACAACCTTTATTGGATGAAGACAGCGCCTTCCGTGACTGGGTCAAACTACTTCCAGGGCTACTAAGGGACATTCATCACTAGTTGCCCGGACTCAGACAAGAACTACAAACATTTGTGGTTCTACTCGACGGGCAAGTGGTTGTTTGGTCTAAGTGATTACAGTCAAGTGCTGTCTAGGGAGCGTTCTCCTTTACCTTCTGAAGGGGTTATGTCATGTGGACCCGAAAGCCCCACATGAATCCTCTAACTGGGAGATGATTGAGAAGCTTCGGGAGAAGATGGACCCCGAGCAAAACCAGAATCGATTACTGGCGAATGAAATTTTGGCCAAGTACAATTGATTCGGTTCGTCCTCAACATCCAACTTTCTGCCTGACCAATCCCAACCACATCAATCATAGGAGAAGATCGTGACTGTCGCGATCTCAATGCTTGATCCTTCTATCCACTATAGTGCTTGGATAATGGTTATGGCTGACGGGGCCATTACATCAACTAGCCTATTCAAGGTTCCCCAGGGAGTGCTGACCGCTTCAACATTGGGTCTGTAGTTTGGCGATTCCTCCTTTAGGGAGTGAGGTCCTTGGATAGCCGACAAAGACCTAGACGAAGTGATCTAATAGCTCTATCTCACACATGATCTTCAAATCATAGGTTACCTCCGTCCATAACCTTTATTAGGATGTGGCCTGACTAGATTTTCATAGGTTACCTCCGTCCATAACCTTTATTAGGATGTGGCCTGACTAGATTTTAACTTGTCTTGTTTACTTGCAGAACCAATAATGGCCGACCAAAGGCAACAGGGCTATGCCGATGCAGCTTATGAAAGGGAATGACGGCAACAAGATTTGACCAGTGGGTCAGGGGTCCAGCTCGGTGAGCGGGGGTTCAGTCAACTCTCCAGCTGCTAGGCCTGGGCTAATTCAAGAGGAGCAACCAGGTTTAACCGACCCCCCTTCCAAAACCAAGCGGGATGACTAGAGGTCCTGGGATCCACTAGCGTCCGTGACTGTCAGCATCGATTAGGAGGAAGTCTTTTGTCCAAAGGGCGATCATTGCTAAGTTCGACGATCGCCTAACTTCTAAAGTTACTCAATCCTCCAAGCGCTCCAACTACAGTCGGGCCAGCGTGGACATAATTTAGAAACGTGTCAAGGTACCCTCCTCGGCTACTCTTTTTATTGTTATTGTTGTGTTTTTTTTTTTATAATAATTTTGACCAGGTTGTAACTTTCTTCATTTTAGTTGTCTCCCTCATGCTCTTTAGCAGCGCTACAGTACAAAGTCATTTTCTCCGTAAGGATGAAAAAGTGGCTAGTCTGGTCGCCAACGTAAAGAAATGGAGAGCCATCGAAAGGTTGCCAATGAAAAGGCCAAGAAGACAGAGAAGCGCGCACCGAAGGTCGAGAAGGCAAGAAGAAGGTTGAGAATGAATTGGCCATGGCGTGATCCAAGGACTCCCGCTACCTTCAGAAAGTGCTTCCCGCCACTCTCAATTAGGCCTGCAAGCAAGTGGTCGCCTTTTACGAGAACTTTTCTGAGTTTGAAGCTCGGCTTTTCGACGAATACAAGGAAGGTAGTAGAGACATGAAGACCAGTTTCACGTTGGTCGACCTCAACTTAATTGGGTTGGACTGGTCTTTTATACAATGTGGTCCACCAAAGTAGACTAGGTCGGGTGGACCTGCTCGGATACCTTCTATAGTTGGCTTAGGGTTTTTGTTTTAAATAATCTTCTCCCGGCGGTCCTTGAATCGTGTGAACGATGTGGTCTACTGAAGTAGACCAGGTCTGGTGGATCTATTCAGGTGTCCATTTCGTTTTAAATAATCCCTCAAGTCGTGTTCTAATTAATATCCTGGCACTAGAATCCCGTTTCTTCTCCTGGCTATTCTTGGACTTCGGGAACGATGTGGCCTGCCGGAGTAGACTAGGTTAATCTATGGGATATAATGAATTAAAGCAACAAATAGAGGCGATCTAAAGAAACTTCTTTTCTTTGAGATAATTAACGAATACATAACTTTGAGAAATGACATAACTTCTGGTAAAAATGCTTGAGGTGGTCGGCGTTCTAAAGGTGAACAAGGGCCATCCCGTCTTGGTTGGCATGTTGGTATGTCCCTGATCGCACAATGTTGGTGACTTTGAATGGTCCTTCCTACTTGGGGCTAAAGAAGCCCTACCCAAGCTTTTGGACTATAACTTTCTTGAGGACTAGGTCTTCAACCTTGAAAGTCCTTGGTTGGAACCTCTTGTTGTAGTCCTTGGCTACCATATGGTTATAGGCGGTGGTGCGATTAAAGGCTTGTTCTCTTTTTTCTTTGACCAGATCAAGTTCAACCATTATCTGTTCAGCATTATTCTCCTCATCATAATTCTCTACTAGATAACTTGGTTAGCCCATTCTGGCTAGTATGATGCCTTTACACCAAAGGTCATGGTGAACAGGATTTCCCTAGTTATAGTGCAATTAGTGGTCCAGTAAGCCTAGACAACTTTGGGCAGTTTATCGATCTAGGCCCCTTTATGTTTATCCAGCTTCTTTTACAAGTTTTCTTTTATGGTCTTGTTAACGGCCTCGGCTTACCCATTACTTTAAGGGTACCCCAGGAAAGAGAATACTTTATTGATCCCAAATTGTTCACAGAGGGCGATGAAGCTTAGGTTGTTGAACTGTTTCCCATTGTCCATGACCACGATATACGGGAGCCTGAGCTTATAGATGATATTCTTCCACAAGAAGTTGGTGCACGTAGCCTCCGTTTGTTGAGCCAGGCATTCCATTTCTATCCATTTTATAAGATAGTTTATAGTTACAAAGCAATATTGGAAATGGGATTTGGCCATCAGCAATGGTCCAATCAGGTCATGTAATAACCAAAAATTTATATGGACTCATGATTTTCTTGTACATAAGAAATTTAAGTTTGTACTATGCACTTACATAGTGTTTCATGAAAATCATGAGTATCAATGCGAAATTCATAATTTTATCAGTAAATATTTGAGTTCTCATTTAATTAGTTATGAGGCTCAATAAGCTGTTGTTTAGCCAAGAATGTGATCTTTTGAGTAAAAAGGGATGAAAAATTCTATAATTTCATGTTGGTCAAAGTTTGACTAAGAAAGTCAAAGTTGACCAAAAAGGTCAAAGGTTAACCAAGAACGGTCAAACGGTATGACTGTATTATCATATGATATGCAGTATGAAAAATATACTGCAAGAACCGTTTTTACGGACAAGATGACATGAATAAGAATTAAAACTACCATAGAAAAATCAAGCACATTAAATAGGATTTAAAGGGCCAAAAGGCTTTTAGCAAAAAGAAAATTTTTCGTACAGTCCATTTTTACACAGATAAATTTTGGACTGCAGTGCAGTATAACAGTATTGTGTATTAGTGAGCACAGTACTAGAAATATCTGTGTTGGCTTAAAAGTGGACTGCTTTTTAAGGAAAAAGGCAAACAAGCCTTAATTAGGTTTACATCACCTAAGCCTTTAATTATGATATCATAAATGGGATTAAGCTAGCATGGAAAGAAATATGGAAGCTTCTAGGGGGTGAGTTTGCCGGCCACCTAAGGGGGGGAATTGTGCAAATATTGCTTCTTCAAGGGCTTTTATGCAATTTTAAAAAGTTTTCTCTCACCTATAAATAGGTGATGAAGGGTGGCCATTTTGTTCACCAAAAATTGGAAATTCTAGCCAAACTTTGCCCATTTTCCTTCACCAAAAACCGAACTTGAGAGGCAAAAGAGAAGAGAGAAAAAAATTGAAAACAAAAGAGAAAAAGGCTAGGGTGGTGGTCGGTTTTCTCATGCAACAACAAGCCAAGGTTTTGAAAAATTTTTGTGCCCTTTCTAGGCCTAGTGGCCGGCTGTGAGAAGGAGAGAAAGTGAGGAGAAATTAGGTTGGAGTGTGATCGGTTTTGGTTGAAGCAAACACCAAGAGATCAACACAATTTTAGTGCCCAAACAAGCTAGGCAAAACCAGTTTTGGTGGAGTTTAGGGGGGGGGGGAGGGAGAAATTGAAAGAGGTAAGTACAAACCTCACCTACAGTATGAAAAATAGTAAGCTATTTTCAAATATATCACATGTTTCCATGTTATGCTATGATATGCTATGTTATGCTATGATATGCTATGCTATGTTAAGATATGCCATGTTAAGTTATGATATGCCATGCTATGCTAAGATATGCCATGTTATGGTTAATATTATTTTATAGCGACATCATGAGACATGTTCATTAATATTAAGCCATATGGTAAGAACATACAAGTAAGGTGTCGTACCAACCTCCCACTAGGTGGAGGTTATATGTTTCAAGCTTAAGTTTAGATTATCAACCTCTCGATAATACATGAGGGTATAATGATAATCAACCTTCCGTTAGACCGTGAAGGGTTATGTTATGTTTATGTTCCCATAATTGTTAAGGGTCTTGCAAACCCTGACGTTCTGAGGATTGCGCGCTTTTGGTACGTACACAAGGGGCCCATATGTTAAGCAAGATAATAAGTTCGAGTTAATAAAAGATTCATAATTGTACATAATTGGTTCATGCATAAGTTGCACGACATTTGTTATGTTTTGTGAGATTATGTTTGTGCTTACTGGGCGAAAGCTCACAAGTATATTTCATACTGTACGTAAGAAGCCTGCAGCTTAATTGGTGGGCCATATGGACGATGCGGCGAGTGAAGGGCGGTGAGGGATACCACTACGCAAATTATCCGCAAGCTCTTTTGTGATGATATGTATATATATATACACACCTTAAAGTAAAATTATGTAAATATGAAGTTTGAAAACTTGACTATATCTTTACTTTTCAGTATGTATGTATGACAAGTTTACTATGTGAACTCCTCTATTTACATATGTTTAAAAAAAATATATTCTCAAATTTCTAAGTAAGTTTAAGTTATTGAAACCAATAAGTAGTTTAAGTATGTATGGTAACGGCCCTACGTAGGTCGGGGCGTTACAGGTCAAGTGCCCATTTGGCGAATGCCCATGCATTAACTACTGAGATGAGTTTTTCCAGTGAGACTTAATCAACCTTGTGAATTGTTGGCACTTAATGCACTTCTAGGTGAACATTTTAGTGTCTCTATCCATGGTCAATCAGTAATATCCCTGACGAAGGCAATTAAAAGACAAAGTGTTCCCCCCAAAGTGATTTATGCATGCCCCACTGTGTATTTCCTTAATTAAATATTCAGCTTTTGATGGTCCATCACATCGTTGATATGGAGCAGAGTGTCTTTTTCAATACAATTTTTCGTTGATTATGGCATACCTTGCTGAAGTATTCCTAATTCTATAGGCCTCTTCCGGATTCTCTGGGAACTAACGTGTGGTGAGTAGTCCATGACCAGGTCTATCGAAGTTTTGACCTTCTCGTTGTAGAACACTTGCTTGGTGCTAGGCTGGTAAAGGCATTCCATAAGTACAAAGACTAGGTCCTTGGTATTAATTCTGGAGGCTAACCGAACTAGAGTGTTTACCTCATTATTCTTAGACCAAGGTATCTGGGTCACGGTGTGCTTCCTAAATTGATCGAGGAAGCCTTTAACCTTTCTAAGGTATGTAGTCATTCATTCCTCCTAAGCCTAAAATCCCCTTGTCACTTGGTTGACTATTAGCACTGAGTTGCTGGAGACCTCAATGGCCTCTACTCTAAGTTCCTGTGCCAAGTCAAGACCAGTGATCAGAGCTTCATACTCCGTTTCATTGTTTGACACTTTGAAGTCAAAATGAAGGGCGTAGCTGGTTTTGTATTGATCGGGGCTGATCAGTACTAGTCCTGCTCTAAAGCCTCCTAAGCTAGATGATCTGTCCTCGAATAGCTTCCATCAGGGGGGTCAGGAACTTGTGTGTTCAGGCCTTCTATGGTAAATGTGGCAGTGGTTGTGATAAATGCACAAAAACACACTTTTGTTCATATAATTTATTAGATAATTTACAATTTAAATAAGTATTTTTATAATATTAATTCATAATATTTTACTTTGGAAATATTTATAATTTTATTTATTTTGATTGATTGATTTATTTATTTATTTATTTTTCTTTCTTTCCTTCTCTTCTTTTTCCTTTATTTTCCTTTTCTTTCTCCTTTCTACTGCATCTCCAGCCCATCAGGCTCGCGCGAATCAAGCCGCAATCACTGCAGCCCGAGACTCCAGCCAACCTCAGCTCCACCTCCAGCTGACCCACGCGAGTTCCGGGCAGTGTCTTCAGCCAAGCCCACATGAAATCAGCCTCATTTTCTCCCTCCAGCTGCACTCCAGCTCCAAGCCCACGATCCAAGCAACTCCAACACCAAGCCCAGTGTGAATTTCGAGCCGAAACTCCAGCCCAGCTGCCAGACCAACCCAGCTCCTCCTCCAACTGACCCAGCATGAATCTCGGGCCGAACTTCCAGCCAAGCCCGCTCGACTCCAGCCCAGGCAATCCAGTCCCTTAGGCTGGTTTACCGCGAGTCCCCAAGCAAATTTCCAGCCCGACAGCATGATATTTGGGTCGAGATTCTCTCCTCTGATGACTGGACATGGAAGCTTATAAAAGGATGGTTGCTCAACAAAGAGAGGACATTTTTTCCATGAGAGTTTTGGCTGAGTTTTAGTGTTAATTTTTTTTTTCTTGCATTTTTCATCTCATATTTTCTTGTTAGAATTTTGTGAGATAGATTGCAAGCTAGGCTAAATTTCTCTTGGTGAAGCTAGAGATGAACTCATGTGTTAAGTTTTCCAATTGAGGTTTTGTTTGTTTGATTTTATAATGCATATATATTTGAGTGAAATATTCTTCTCCATTTTCTAATTTTCTTTGAATGCTAAATACTATGTGCCAAGTTTTTATATAGATTTAGTCATGCTTTTTCTATGTAAATTTTGTCATGTAATGTTTTGTAACTAGAATTATTTTATAAATTGATCTTTTACTGCAATATTGTCGATTTGATATATTGTCAATTTTATATAATTTATAATAATAATCGTTTTGGTCCTAACGTGAGAAGTCTAATTCATTTGAATACTTTTGTTAAATCAAAACTAAAATTGGAAAACAATACATATGAGGAATTCTTAATGCTTTACCACCTTTTGATTATTGAATTTTCCTCTACCATAAATTTCATTGTCTTTAAATTTGTTTTAAAAATCACAAAAATAATTCATCTTCTTCTCTCTTTGATTACTTATTTCTCTAACACTTTGTTACGCTAGTCCTTTCTTGTTTGTTTTGATCACCTCCTCGTGGGATCGACTGTCCAAATTGTACTGCAATCGACCGCTTGTTTTTGTACACATTTGGGCGTAATCAGGTTGTTTTCTCCATTAACCTAAGTGCTGGTTCAGGTTTCTCAGTAAACTCAACTACGAAATCAGTTGGAGTTTGTGCCTTGATTGCTGTCCGCAGAATGTACTAGATGTCGAATTCCCCAAACTCAGTGGCCTACTTGATAATCCGATTAGACAACTCATTGTTTTACAAGACCTGACGAAGTGGGTAACTGGTTGGGACACGGATAAGATGGTCTTGGAAGTAAGGTTTCAGCTTATGGACCAATGTGATTAAGGCCAAGGTAAGCTTTTTTAAGGGAGTGTATCTTCCCTCTATCCTTTGGAATGCCTTGTTACTGCAATATATGGGCATCTGTATTTTTTTCTCTTCTTGGACCAATATTGAGCTAACTGCCTTTTCAGATACTATCAAATACATAGAAAGCACTTCCCACTCAATGGCTTGGACAATAGAGGCGGGCTTGCCAGGTACATCTTGAGGCCCTGAAAAGCCTTTTCGCACTTGTCATCCCAGTTGGTTTTGCCTATGCTCTTAAGTGCTTGGAAGAAAGGGTGGCACTTGTCGATGGACTTGGACACGAATCGAGATAAAGCTACTATCATCCCAATTGGTCTTTGAATTTCTTTAATAGTGCGAGGCGATTGCAGGTCTACTACAGCCTGTGTCTTGGCCGGGTTCACTTTAATACTTCGGTGGTTTACTATGAACCCAAGGAACGTCCCAAATTTGACTCCAAAGGCATATTTGGTCGAGTTCATCTTTATCTGATATTGTTTAAGGATATCAAAATAGTATTGCAGGTCCTTAACGTGCTCACTCGCTCACTTGCTATTCACCAACATGTCGTTAACATATACTTCCATGGACTTCCTGATTAGTAGTACAAACTGTTGGAAAAATCGAATCCGGTATCAGAGTTTCGGCGCAGCGGATGTTTTAAAAATTTTATGTCGTTTCCGGAAAAGAAGCTCATGATGCATATAACAATAAATTAAATTCATGATCAAGCGTACCTTATTTCTTGGATTCCGAAATTACTCGAGCGTTTGACCAACGTGTCTTCTCTACTATTCTCGAGTTCCACGTCTCAGAGTGTGTGTGGGCACACGTTCTATGAATCCAAGCGAGCGGTAATACTTTCCGAAGTCTAGATCCCTCCTTCTTAATTCCGATGATCCTCGTTGAGAATTTGATCCAACTTCTTTCTTCCAAACTACAAAACAGGAACCAGTTAACCTCCTATGAAAATAATCACTCGGTTTAACCTTCCTCACAGTTTTGATTTAATTGAATTTTCTTTCTTTTACTCTCTCACAAGATAGCCGAATTTTTGATGTGGAAGAAAACCCAAAAAAAAATTTTTTTTTTCTTCCAAAAAACGTTTTCCCCTTATAAAAATTATCAAAAATTGGTTTTTCAAGAACTCCTAGCCTTTATATAGTATTCCAATCCTTTTCAAAATTTATCTCCTACTTGAAAAATAATTAATAATTATTTTTCCGGATAAATCTTGAACTAAAGGATCATACAACTTTAGGGCTAGATTCATTGAACCTAAAAACAATTTTTCAAGAGGAAATCTCGACTAAAAATTCAGCCACAAGTGAGATAGATCATGATTGGTGGTTCAAATTTTAAATCAAGAATCTAGACTAGTCAAAAGATCCTAATCCTATCTTAATTCAAACTTCTTTTAAACCTTTTCAAATTTAAATAAGATTCACTTATTTGAATAAATATTTTCCATTAACATTATCCATATTAATTAATTTAAATCAATGAAATATTTCAAATTTTCTTTCCTCACAAAAACAGTGCACCTCTTTAACTGGGAAAGAAAAATCCATGAAATTATCTCCATTATTTAAACCAATTAATAATTTAATGTTAGGAATATATTTAAATAATTTTGAAACAAAATTTTCTTCCCTCCATACAATTAAAAAATGTGCACCCTTTATAATTACGAGAGAAAAATTTTGTTTTCCAAAATTCAAAAAAATCTTATTTTCAAAATTCAAATTAACCAATCACATGTTGACAAATCATTTGTCTACAAATTTCACATGTCCAATCCTTTCTGGATTGCATGTTAGAGAGTACCATGTCTTAATAGACATTTCTAAATTCCATTTATAATTTACCGATCTCATTAGGAATAAATCCCGAGACGCTTCGTGGAACTATATGAGCTAATAGAGGGACCCGATGGAAATATGTAAAGAGACTCCTATAATTGTGAAAAATTAATCCCAGATTAATTATCCATCAATTATCAACTTCAAAACTATTCCACTAAAAGTTTGAAGCTGAACTTCTGTTTACATACCGTATTACGAAAGCTCTCTCACGTTGTGCTTCTTCCATGATTTATTCATCGCTTGCTTAATCCCCATAGGTTATCCATGATTGAATTAAGGACTTTTTCTGTTTTACCTTTTCAATCATTTTAACTTTAAGTTCAATTATTCTCCATTGAAAGAACCACCAATTGTAAAACCATACAATTGGTAAACTACCAGAGAACACAAAGTAAACCGATGGGCAAGATCTTGTTATACTATCTTTCAATCCCCGAATAATACCTTTAAGTAGATAACATTTACTATCGTTAAGATAGCTATGGATTCCGTATTTATTAATCTTGATTTCTCCATCCATAAGTCATGCACCCAAAACACAAGTATGTTGACCATGAATTAACAGTGTCTCACCTTTAGTGCATCAAAGTACATAAGTCATGGATGCAAACTCAAGTAATCATTTCAGGATTAAGATTAATGCAGGATGATAATCAAAGTATCATTGATTCTTATAAACGGAATTATTAAACCGAATCAATTAACACTTTAGGTCCAGTCCAATGTCATACCTTAATACTGGTATACATTAAAGTTCTACTCGGAACCTATCCGATGGTCAAGACAAACCATCCCTCCAAGGAAGTAGACAAACTTTACAATCTTGTCATGAATAAGATCCCCAAATCTTATTCCGTTGATTGCGGACTATTTATTTAGACTGTTATCAAATTACCACGTCTTCTATGCATACCCCGTATACGTATGGTAATTCGATATATTACCAACAGCCTAGGAGTATTTTATGTTTGCTCAAAATAATCATACAATTAACAAATGAAAGTAAATAGGACACTACTTATTAAATATGAATAATTTCCTCTTATTAATATCAAAATGTCATATTTACAGAAAATCCCTAATATTGATTTTCTATCCTTAGGGTACATATAGATCCCAACAATCCCCCACTTGCCCTAAGCGAGTAAATGTGACATATTACGCATCCACATGCCTTTGACGTGTTCTTCGAATCTTCTGGCCACCAAAGTCTTCATGAACGGGTCAGTAAGATTGTCCTCTGATGCGATTTTACAAACCGTCACATTTCCACTCTCAACAAAGCCTCTGATAATGTGATATTTTCTGTTAATATGCTTACTCCTCTTATGATGCATAAGATCCTTGGTATTAGCTACTGCTGCACTGTTGTCACCGTAGAGCACCATAGCTTTATCCATACCAGGAACGACTTCAAGGTCACTAAGGAATCTGCAGAGCCAAACCGCTTCCTTTGATGCCTCACTGGCTGCCACATACTCGGCTTCCATGGTCGAGTCAGCAATACAAGATTGCTTAACACTCCTCCACATAATGGCGCCACCTCCAAGGGTAAAGACAGATCCTGAAGTCGATTTCCTTGAATCCTGATCTGATTGAAAATCAAAATCTGTATATCCTATAGGAACAAGGTCCTGACCGGAATATACTAGCATATAATCCCTCGTTCTCCGTAAATACTTAAGTATATGCTTGACCGCAGCCCAATGGTTCGGTCCCGGATTCGACTGATATTGACTTACCATACCAACCGCAAAACAAATGTCAGGCCTAGTGCATAACATAGCATACATAAGATTACCTACTGCTGATGCATAAGGTACATTTTTCATACGCTTCCTTTCTTCCGATGTCTTGGGACAGTCATATCTAGAAAGCTTGATTCCAATCCTGAAAGGTTGAGCACCTTTCTTGGAATCTTTCATAGAAAACTTCTCAAGTACTTTATCAATGTATAAAGCTTGGGAGAGTGCTATCATTTTGTTCTTTCTATCTCTAAAGAGTTGAATACCAAGAACATAACTAGCTTCTCCTAAGTCCTTCATGTCAAACTATTTGGCTAACCAAACTTTGACAGATGATAATATTGCCACATCGTTTCCAATAAACAATATATCATCCACATAAAGTACAAGGAACACCACTTTCTCGTTCTTGATACATTTATAAACGCATGGTTCATCAATGTTTTGTTCGAATCCATAAGTTTTGATCACCTGATCAAACCTAATATTCCAAGAACAAGATGCTTGCTTTAATCCATAAATGAATTTAAGCAACTTGCATGCTTTGTCTTCTTGACCCTTTGCCTTGAACCCGTCTGGTTGTATCATATAGATATCTTCCTCAAGAGAGCCATTTAAGAAAGCTGTCTTGACATCCATTTTCCAGATCTCATAATCGAGAGCAGCCGCAATGGATAATAGAATACGGATTGACTTAAGCATTGTTATAGGCGAGAAGGTTTCTTCATAGTCGATTCCTTCTTTCTACGTATAGCCCTCCGCTACAAGTCTTGCCTTGAAAGTTTCCACTTTCCCATCCACACCTCTCTTCCTCTTGTATACCTACTTACACCCAATCGGTTTTATACCTTGGGGTAAGTCTACAAGTTTCCAGATCCTGTTGGAATCCATAGATTCCATTTCGGTGTTCATAGCTGTAAGACCCGAAATTTTGTAGACTTGTAATCTCCTTGTTTATAAGGAATTAGAGTCTAATTTATGTATTTATGAAGTGTTATATGAAAAATTATGAATAATAATGAGAAATTCGTAATTTTGTTTAAACGATGTTCGAGTCCTCATTTAATGATTTTGAGACTCAATTAATGTTTTACGAACCAAGAATGAAGTTTTTTAAAGGAAAAAAAACGAAAAAGGATGAAATTTCACGAAAGTCAAAAGTTTGACCAAAAAGTCAACTTTGACCAAAAAGTCAAAGGGTTGACCAAAAAGTCAAAGTTTGACCGTAACAGGTCACAACGTCGACTTTACAAGTATGATGAAGGAATATGAAAAGAATCTCCGAAAATGGAGTTTTATAAGCCGTAAATCCACCCTAGAAAAATCAAGCACACCGAAAAAGAATTAAGGGCAAAAAGGTCTCCGAAAAATTGGAGAAAGAGAGTTTCGGTCCAAATTTACATGGAATAATTTTTGGACAAAAATATAAAATAAGAATGCTCATCACAGTGTTGGAAATAACTGTAGAGCGCAAAAGGAGCCGTGAAAGAACGAGACAGCCAAACAAGGCATTAAGAGAGCTAGTGGAAGGTGACATCAACCTCTTGACATCACCCTCCACCAACCCAAGGCTACACATGTGGACTCCCCCATTTTCTTATAAAAAAAATTCGGCAACTAGAAGAAAAGAAAGAAAAAGAAATTGGTTAGTTGGAAACCAATAGGGACTTGAAAGCCAACCAAGTCAAGGACACATGCCCATGCTTGTGACCTCATTCTCCACTAACCAAAGATTGAGCTTGTCCTCCCTCTCCCCATATTCGGCTGCCCCATGAAAGAAAGAAAGAAAAGAAAATCAAAGGGGACAAGAAGGTATGGCATAAAGCCATAAAATAAGGACCCAAAAGGTGGGTTAAGTATTAGATTTTTCTAGAAGCTTTCTAGAGCTAACCATGGGCTGCCACCTACCCATTTTCTCTCCACCAAATCCGGCCACTCAACCCCCCAATATCCCCCTTGGATTCGGCTTCAATGAAGGAAGGAAAAGAGACAAGACTTAAAGCCCAAAATCAAGGAAAAAGATTGAACAACTCTTGTCCATCAAGTCCCCTCACTCTAGTCATTTTTGGTTGAACAAAAATGAGTCAAACCCATGCCTTTCCACCCCAAAAATCCGGCTGCACAACCCTTCTTCCACTCCCTTAATTTCGGCTGCAATGGGAAGAGAAAGACTTGACACAAAGCCTTGAATCAAGGGCAAGAAACCAACCACTAAGTCACATCACAAGTCCTCCCTTTTCCTTGTGCCTTTTGTGGGAAAAAGAGAGCCAAAAACTCTCATTCTTCCTTGTGATACTCGGCAGCAAGAGGAAGAGAGAGAGAGAGAGAGATTCAAAAAGTTTTGGGTTCCCATTCCAAAGGGTGCACGGTTTTGAGAGAGAGAGAGAAAGATTGGAAAAAAATTTTGGTGATTCTACCAAGTGTTAGCCGACCAAGAGCAAGAGGAAAAAGAGGTAGGTGGATCTTGAAAAATTCTTGGTTGTCTCCTTTGAGAATGCTCGGTTTTTAGAGGAGCCTTAGAGCTAACAAAAATAAAATTTTTGGATCTCATTGTGTGGTGAAGCCGTGGGCTAAGAGCAAGCCAAGGGAGGAAGGAAAACTTTGGGATTTCGAAAACCCTAACTTAGGTTGAGGTAAATCTCTTAAACCTCCTTAAATCTAAGCTTTATTTAAGGTTTTTAATGATGATTTGGAATGGTTTGTAAGGACATAAGTCCATTTAATTTTCTGCCCTCATCTATGGTGTGTGTGTGTGCTTGATAAGGTTAGGTTGGTTGGCTGATTTTTTATGCTTGATTGCTTTAAAATTTGTGCTTGAAAATGATGGATTTTTCATGTTAGAAGATAGGTTGTATGTCCCATAAGTTTAGGCCAAAGATCTGCCCTTGGCAGCCAAGAGAGCTTGCTAGACTTAGGGATGGATTTTTGTGTGATGGTATGTGATGATGCATGAGTTAGAATCATGTAACTCTAGTCTTTTTAATTTTCGGATTTGGGGTTGCATGAGTAGAATAAGATGGATTTATGGGTTGTAATGGGACGTTAGAGGCGCTGCTTGATGTTTTCTAAGCTCCCGATGTGATCGGTTGAGTTAGTTCCGCGAAGTAGGACGTAAACCGAAAACAACACTCAAAACTGCCAGTTCGGTTTCGAACCTGAGCAGTTTCTGGAAAATGAAAATATCATGCCCTTAAAGGTCGAATGAGGTAAAAGTTAAAACACGAAAGTTGTTCGGAACAACTTTTCCTAGAGGACATCATGGACAGAATCTCGAAATAAGGCTCCAAAGGCCTCCGTTTTACCCGAAACCCGTGGCTGAACCCTGGGACGTTCTCCACACAGTTTTTCAGAGTTAACCTATTTTCAAATAAAAAATGGTACTGATCTAGGCCGAACTAGATTTTGTGCAAAACACAAAAGTTTTAGCATTTTTCGATAGCTACAACTTTCGTGAAGACAAGTTTTTCAGATTCTAAGCCGATTTTTAAACTGGGCGCGTTTTGTAAGAGACGCGCAGAGAGTCCGAAATCAAGCAAATAAGTCTCACGAAAATCTTTTCTAGAAAAATCATGAAGTGTTCTTAAATGATTATTTAGCTTCGAAAACCGTTCCAAAGATGGTTTCCGACCCCAAATGATTTTATAAAATATTTATTTCGAAAACTATGAATTTTAAGGACTCGGGTTTGAAATTCACATTTTCCCATAAAGTAAAGAAAAAAAAGGGTTTCAACCAAACATTTCCAAGTTAAAGAAAATAATGAAATTTAAGCCAATGAATTTTCTAATTAAAAAGGGTTAGAATTTTTACAAGCAAAATGAAAGATTTTTGGAAGTTAATCACACAAGATTTTCCAAAAATAAGGAAGAGGAATTTTTAAGTAAATTGGTAAGCAAGCCGATTACGAACGGTAACCGGATATTATATCCGAGTTACAAACCCAAAGATAACCAAGGGTTGACAAAAGGTTGACCCAAGGTTAATTAAGGTTAACCTTAAGGGTTACCCAATATAACCCTAAGGGATACCCACATGTGTATTGGGCTAAGACTTAAAGGGTTAATGGAAATAACCCAATAACAAGGATATATGAGCAAAGCCCAATAAGAGAACAAGGCTCTAACCAAAAAAGGTTACCCAATGTAACCTCATAAGGACTTATCCAAGTTCAATAAAGAATGGGGATAAATATGGCCTAGATGGATATCATGAATAGGGGACATACAACCAAAAGTAAATGTGAGTGTTGGTAGGTCACCAACACCTTACGAAAGGATCCTGATCCTATATTTTTGGTATATCAGGAAAGTGAATTGCCGTTGCCGACGATTTAAGGAACGCGATTCTAAGGATACGGCACTAGAGGTAAGTACAAACCTCACCTGCAGTATGAGAGCTAGTAAATTATGTTCAAGTATGTGGTTTTCAATTATGCTGCAATATTTTGTGTGTTATATCTATGAAATGCCATGTTTTATGAAAAGTGCTATTTTTGCGAAATGCCATGTTTATAAAAGGTGCTATTTTCGTAAAATGTTATGTTTATAAAAAAAGTGCTATTTTTGCAAAATGATATGTTTGTAAAAAGGTGCTATATTTGCCAAATGTCATGTTTATAAAAATGTCATGTTTGCAAATGCCATGAATGAAAAGAATGCCATGCCATGTTATTAATGAGATAAGAAGTATGTTATCATATAGTGACATCATAGGGTATGTTCACTAAAGATAAATAACATGGTAAGAAATCACAAGTAAAGTGTCGTACCAACCCCGCCAAGGTGGAGGATTTCTATATACAAGTTATGGATTCACCCTCTCGTTGTTGTAAGAGGGTGTAATCACTTGTGTTTTCCTGGAGCAATTAGGGACTTGCAATCCCATCTAACTGTATCTGGAGGCGCGCTATATGTTAAAGGTACGTACACTATGGGGCCCATAAGAAAGGTAAGAATGTTAAAAGAAATGCATAAATGGAACATAATTGGTTCACGCATATGCATATGATGATGAATGTTTTTTTTATGATGTTTAAATGTTTTGTGAGATTATGTTTGTGCTTACTGGGCGAAAGCTCATTCAGTTATATTTCATACTGTAGGTAAGAAACCCGCAGCTTAATGCTGGGCATTGTTGGAGCGGTGTGGCGGCAGACGAAGGCGGTATGGATACCACTACGCATGGTTTCCACAAATCTTTTGATAAGTAAAGAAGTTTGTACATATGAGTATGTATGGTAAAGACAAATTATGCTTTACGATATTTTGGAACTAAATTCCTTAAGTAAACGTTTACTCAAGTAGTAATGATAAATTACTGATGGCAAATGTTTTTATAAGTATGTTTCAAAAAAAAAATTCCTAATTTTCAAGTAAGTAAGTAAGTAAGGTAAGGTGACTGCCCCACGTAGTAAGGGGGCGTCACAATAGTCTTTTGCCAAAGACTAGAATCAACTTCCTCCATAGCTTTCTTGTATGTAGCCGGATCATCAATATGTTCTATGGATTCTGCTTCATAAACTTCACCATTGAACATGTACCTTTTAGGTTCCTTGATAATCCTCCCACTACGACGAAGCTCTTGTGGTTGTTGATTCTTTAGTGATTTTTTCACAGGGTTTTCTGTGACTTTAGGAACATCCAAACCCGAAGTCATCTCCTCAAGCACTACTTGCTACGAGGTTTAAAGTCTTCCATGTAACTTTCCTCCAGGAATGTTGCATGTGTTGAAACAAAAACTTTATTTTGCTTCGGATTATAGAACAGACCACCTTTTGTCCCTTTTGGATAGCCAACAAACAAGCACACTTCTGATCGTGACTCCAATTTCTTCGCTTCCTTATCCAAGACGTGTGCCGGACAACCCCAAATTCGAATATTATTCAAATTAGGTTTCCTACTCGTCCATAACTCGTAAAGAGTTTTAGGAACCGATTTGGAGGGAACCTTATTTAGAATATAGCATGCAGTTTGTATGGCGTGCCCCCAAAATGACAAAGGTAAAGTGGAGTAACTCATCATAGACCGGACCATATCCAATAGGGTCATATTCCTTCTCTCAGCTACACCATTCTGTTGAGGAGTACCAGGTGCAATCAACTGGGATTGTATCCCATTCTTTATCAAATATGCTAAGAACTCATCCGATGGGTATTTCCCACCTCGATCCGATCGAAGTGTCTTAATGGACTTGCCTAATTGTTTCTCCGCTTTAGCCCGAAACTCTTTGAACTTGTCAAAGGCTTCGCTTTTGCGGATCATCAAATAGACATATCCATGCCTTGAGTAATCGTCAATAAAAGTGATATAATACTCATACCCACCACGTGCTCTATGTTCATGGGACCACAAACATCTGTATGCACAAGTTCTAAAAGTTTCTTGGCACGACCATCCTTGGCAGCAAAGTGTCGTTTAGTCATCTTGCCCTCCAAACAGGATTCGCATTGTGGCCAAGGTTCAACCTCGTATAAGTCGAGCCATTCATCTTTTACCATCCTTTGAATTCTGTTAAGGCTTATGTGACCAAGTCGTAAATGCCAAAGATATGATTTGTTAGAGTGAGAAGACTTATGTCTTTTAGAGTTCTTTTCCAATTCTGTATCAAGCAGTGAGTGCATCTTAGGTTTGATAAAATAAAGATTTCCATGCATCCATCCATTACAGATAAGAGAATTGTTTTTCCTAATAACAACTTTATTATTAAAAGAAACTGAATAAGAATCTTTAATTAAATAAGCTACCGAAATTAGGTTCCTCTTAAAATTAGGAATATAAAAACAATGTCTCAAAACAATAAACCTAAATTCATCAAAATAAAGATGCACTTCTCCCACTGCTTTAGCTCGCACCAACGTCCTATCGCCGATTCTTAACATAAAGTCCTCCTCATGCAGACTTCTCGTTACCTTAACCCCCTGTAGAGAAATACAAACATGGTTAGTAGCTCTAGAATCTATAACCCAATTGTCTTTAGATTCTTCCACTAGACAACCCTCAAGATACAGGACATTGAAATTACCTTTCTGCTTTTGCAAAGCCAGGAAATCTCGGCAATCCTTCTTGAAATGTCCTTTCTTCCCACAGTGAAAGCATTTAACCTTTTTGGGATCCACCTTCCGCTTCTTAGTCTTGGTAGACTTCTTAGAAGCAGGTGCATTCACTGCAAACTTGTTCCCCTTGTTCTACCCTTTTTTCCTTCTTCCTTTTGGGATTAGGAACAGACGAACTAGGTTCAGCCAAATTTGCCTCGGCCTTAGATCCAGAACTCTTAAAAATGTTCTCAAAGGCTTGCAACTCTTTCATCAATTCTGTTAAAGACATCTCCTTCCGGTTAAGGTTGTAAGATGCTTGAAACAAATCGAAATCCTTGGATAAGGTTTGGAAAATCATGACCAATTGAGTTGCAGCATCGATCTCAGCCCCATTTGCCTGAGCCTCAGACAAATAAGCCATGACTTTCATCATGTGCTCCTTGATGGGAGTTCCAACCTTCTACCTGCAGTTCATGAGACCTTTAATAGCATCAGTCTTAGCCTGGATAGTTTGTTCACCAAACATTTCCTCCAGGTTATCCATGATCTGCCTAGCAGTTTGATGTTCCTCATGCTGTTTCTGGAGCACGTTAGACATGCTCGCCCGAATATAGCACATGGCACTAAGGTTGGAATTGTCCCAGCGCTCAAGCGCTACAAAATCCCTATCAGGAGCATCGATCGCAGGCGTACGTGGTCGAGGTTGGGTTTGGACAAAACTGTATTTCTCAAAGTTTAGGACGATTAGCAAGTTCCTTTTCCAGTCATTAAAATTCTCGCCAATTAATTTGTTTTGCGCAAGTATCACAGATAAAGGGCTCAGCATTTTGATCTATAATAAGAAAACATGTAATAAGTATGAGCAAACATCCTATCAGTTTATAAAATATGATTTTGTAATGAAACAAAAAGATCTATATGCAATCTAAATGTTCATGTGTAAAACCCTTAAAACACATACCTTACAACGATAATTCCTAGCTACCGCTTTCTAAGCTACCGAGGGGTAGTAAATATATATTAACTATAGTTAATTTGGCCACTACTTTACATAACAGAGCCTCGAGGGAGGGTTAATAAATAAAGTAGCATGAGTGTATAACTATCGTTTCCAATTTTGAATCCATATTTTACATCCGCCATCGAGGGGTGATCTAAACATAAAATATGCCCAAAATTATTATCCTTTCGGAATCCAAATCAGTGTGTAAAACCGAGTAGTAGGCACTATCATGCGTAACTATTGGACCAACGATGGAGGCCGTAGGTCTTAGTGTGTAAAACCTTCTCCCATTCAATCTTTTAAATTATAGTTTTTGTTTTTCATGCATAAGCAAATTTATTGAGTGGCACTCCTTAGTCTATATGGCATGTTATCAATACATCACGAAATAGTATAACATATTCATCTAGCAACTCATCATCCATGATTTGCAAAATATGTAAATAGCCGTGGATCATGATTCCATCCTAAAGAAAAAAAAATTGTAAAATTTACAAAAATTAACCGAAACATATATCGGCCTTCATTTGTAGATCCATGCCTTGTATCCTTCTTCAATATGTCTTCCTTTTCCAATGTCACATCTTTTTAAATTTAAAATTAAATTTAAATTTCAAAAAAGATTATATGTAATTTTTAATTTTAATCAAAATTACAAAATATCAAAATTTAAATTAAAAATCCGGTTTATTAAATTTTAAAATTTAAAATTTGAAATTTCCAAATTTCAAATTTAAATCACAAAATTTTAAAATTCATAATAATATCCATTAAATTTAAATTTAAATTTTCAATTTTGATTTCCAAATTATCAAGATCACATATCATCAGAAAATTAAATTTTCATTAAGATTCTTGTGATTTTTTTAATTATTTAAAAAAAACATTTTTTAAATTGAAAAAATTTCAAAAAACAAAAAATCACATCCTTTGAAAATTTTCATACCTTCGTTCATCTTCAATCTCCTTGAATCCATTGTAGCCCGAATTTTACAAAAAAAATTCCTATGCCGTTTCCGGCTTACAAAAATTCTAGGAATTGAAAGAACGACCTAGCGATGATAATAGATCGCATCTATTATACTTGAAAAACCTAAATACAAATTCTAACCTCTATGGAATCATGACCGGCAAAATTAAACAAGCATCATATATTATCAAAATAATATAAAACATTCATTCATCCATACATCCATTCATAATATATTTAACATACTCAAAATAAAACGTAGAGTACCAACTCTCTAAAATATTTCATTAATGCATAAAGAGAAATTTATTTGATCAAATAATTTATATTATATGCATGATCATGAGTTTGCTCTGATACCAATTGTTGGAAAAATCGAATCCGGTATCAGAGTTACGGTGTAGCGGAAGTTTTAAAAATTTTATGCCGTTTCCGGAAAAGAAGCTCATAATGCATATAACAATAAATTAAATTCATGATCAAGCGTACCTTATTTCTTGGATTCCGGAATTGCTAGAGCATTTGACCAACGTGTCTTCTCTACTATTCTCGAGTTCCACGTCTCAGAGTATGTGTGGGCACACGTTCTATAAATCCAAGCGAGCGGTAATACTTTCCGAAGTCTAGATCCCTCTTTCTTAATTCCGATGATCTTCGTTGAGAATTTGATCCAACTTTTTTCTTCAAAACTACAAAACAGGAACCGGTTAACCTCCTATGAAAATAATCACTCGGTTTAACCTTCCTCACCGTTTTGATTTAATGGAATTTTCTTTCTTTTTCTCTCTCACAAGATAGCCGAATTTTTGATGTAGAAGAAAACCCAAAAAAAAAAAATTTTTTTTCTTCCAAAAAACGTTTTCCCCTTATAAAAATTATCAAAAATTGGTTTTTCAAGAATTCCTAGCCTTTATATAGTATTCCAATCCTTTTCAAAATTTATCTCTTACTTGGAAAATAATTAATAATAATTTTTCCGGATAAATCTTGAACCAAAAGATTATACAACTTTAAGACTAGATTCATTGGACCTAAAAACAATTTTTCAAGAGGAAATCTCAACTAAAAATTCGGCCACAAGTGAGATAGATCATGATTGGTGGTTCAAATTTTAAATCAAGAATCTAGACTAGTCAAAAGATCCTAGTCCTATCTTGATTCAAACTTCTTTTAAACCTTTTCGAATTTAAATAAGATTCACTTATTTGAATAAATATTTTCAATAAACAGTATCCATATTAATTAATTTAAATCAATGAAATATTTTAAATTTTCTTTCCTTACAAAAACAGTGCACCTCTTTAACTAGGAAAGAAAAATCCATGAAATTATCTCCATTATTTAAACCAATTAATAATTTAATGTTAGGAATATATTTAAATAATTTTGAAACAAAATTTTCTTCCCTCCATACAATTAAAAAACGTGCACCCTTTATAATTACGAGAGAAAAATTTTGTTTTCCAAAATTCAAACACAATCTTATTTTCAAAATTCAAATTAACCAATCACATGTTGACAAATCATTTGTCTACAAATATCACATGTCCAATCCTTTCTGGATTACATGTTAGAGAGTACCATATCTTAATAGACATTTCTAAATTCCATTTATAATTTACCGATCTCATTAGGAACAAATCCCGAGACACTTCGTGGAACTATATGAGCTAATAGAGGGACCCGATGGAAATATGTAAAGTGGCTGCTATAATTGTGAAAAATTAATCCCAGATTAATTATCCATCAATTATCAACTTCAAAACTATTCCACTAAAAGTTTGAAGCTGAACTTCTGTTTACATACCGTATTACAAAAGCTCTCTCACGTTGTGCTTCTTCAATGATTTATTCATCGCTTGCTTAATCCCCATAGGTTATCCATGATTGAATTAAGAACTTTTTCCGTTTTACCTTTTCAATCATTTTAACTTAAAGTTCAATTATTCTCTATTGAAAGAACCACCAATTGTAAAACCATACAATTGGTAAACCACTAGAGAACACAAAGTAAACCGATAGTCAAGATCTTGTTATACTATCTTTCAATCCCCGAATAATATCTTTAAGTAGATAACATTTACTATCGTTAAGATAGCTATGGATTTCGTATCTATTAATCTTGATTTCTCCATCCATAAGTCATGCACCCAAAATACAAGTATGTTAACCATGAATTAACAGTGTCTCACCTTTAGTGCATTAAAGTACATAAGTCATGGATGCAAACTCAAGTAATCATTTCAGGATTAAGATTAATACAGGATGATAATCAAAGCATTATTGATTCTTATAAACGGAATTATTAAACCAAATCAATTAACACTTTAGGTCCAGTCCAATGTCATACCTCAATACTGGTATACATTAAAGTTCTACTCGGAACCTATCCGATGGTCAAGACAAACCATCCCTCCAAAGAAGTAGACAAACTTTACAATCTTGTCATGAATAAGATCCCCAAATCTTATTCCGTTGATTGCGGACTATTTATTTAGACTGTTATCAAATTACCACGTCTTCTATGCATACCCTTTATACATATGATAATTCGATATATTACCAACAACTTAGGAGTATTTTATGTTTGCTCAAAATAATCATACAATTTACAAATGAAAGTAAATAGGACACTACTTATTAAACATGAATAATTTCATCTTATTAATATCAAAATGTCATATTTACAGAAAATCCCTAATATTGATTTTCTATCCTTAGGGCACATATAGATCCCAATACAAACATCTTGTTTACCAATCTCTGATACATGGCCTCAGCATTCTTTAGACAAAAGGTATAACCCGGTAAAAATATAACCCTTGGTCCATTGTAAATGCGGTCCTGACCTAGTTAGTTTCGCTCATAGGGTTTTGGTTGTACCCGAAGTATGCATCCATGAGGCTAAAAAGCATGTGACCAACTGTTACGTTGACAAGTTAGTCTAACTATGGCAAGGGGAAGTAGTCTTTTGGGAAAATTTTGTTTAGGTCTATGTTGTCTATATAGACCCATTACTTGTTATTGGCTTTCTTGACTAGGACCACCGTTTGCGCACCATTCCGAATAGGTCACTTCTCGGATGAAACCAGTGACGAGCAACTTCTTCACTTTCTCATTAACGGCCTCATACCTTTCAAGGTTGAAAGCTCTTCTTTTCTGGACTATCGGTTTATGCTTGGGGTTCATGTGCAGCCGATGACACATCAATGCCGAGTCAATCTGGGGCATGTTCTCATGGGACCAGGTGAAGACATCCCTGTGTTCTAAGAGGAACTGTTTCGGTTTCACTCAGATTTTCGACCGGAGCTTCAATTCGAGCAGTACTGTCATGTCTGGGTACTTGGGGTCCAGGTGGTAGGGGACGAGATCCTTAACAGGTTATGCTCAGGTTTCTTATTCAGACATGCAAGGGTCTAGGTCACTTAACGGTTTGATTTTGCTGTTGGGGTGTCAATCTCATCGATCTTGAAAATGGTGGTCACCACAGCTAGTTGGGGTACTTGGTAGCACAATTTATTCATTGTTTCGACATAACCTTTCCTAGCCCTCTTCTGGTTCCCCTTGAAAATATCGATTATGTTAGGAGTAGGGAACTTTGGAGCTTGGTGATAGGCTGAGACTATAACTTTCAACGCATTCAAGGTCGGCCTTGTAATAACCAACTTTTTCACAGACTCGTGATTTCATTAGATACAAAGGAAATCTAAGTCTATACTATGGATGTCTGTGTGAGTTCTTGATCTGGTTTTTGAGTTCTTGCAGTATTATAAGATTCAATGATAGTTTATTAAGTCGAGTAGGAGGCCTTATGGTGGAAAGGCAGAATTATGATTTATGATGTTAGTCTAGCTTATGTATGACCAGGATAGCTCATGACTTGAATAAGACGGTACTGTAGTATAATAAACAGTATTGAAATTATACTATGGCTGACCGTCATTATAGATGTAGAGTTAAGAATAAGGAATGTGATCGCTCTAGAATAATTAGGAATAATATTTGGAACAATGAGGACTAAGTAGCTTCAAGTCCTAAGAAAAACCTATACACGGTCCAGTTAAGTACAGATAAATTATAATCTGTAGTCAATATTACTATACTATTGATAGTTAAAACAGTATTGATACTATTTAAATCATTAAGAAAATTAATTGCATATTAGGAGGGAATACCAACCAGAGCCCTACTTGGAGGATAACTCATCATAGATAATTATGTAAATTTAGGAATTTTTGAAATTATGGAAAGAATTAAGTAGATTGATATTGTAACGACCCGCCTAGTACAGGCCGTTACAGTACATACATACATGCATTCATACATAGCTTTTACAACTTACTTAATTATTACATGAAACACAGCGGAAAATTTTTTTTTTTTTATATAAGGCGTATATACATATACGAAACATAAAACATAATTAACAAAACGCGTAGCAGTCCCCATTTTCCACCATTCACAATGCCCGGCCACGCGATTCCACCTTGCATCATCAAATGCCAGCAGGTTGTTTACCTACAGCACAAACTTAACACAATGAGCTTTCGCTCAGCAAGTACAACTCCTATACCGCGACTCGTGACTTATAACAAAACATATCCTCATTCTATTGCATATACTTCAAGACATATACCATGCATGAAACAATTATGTTCATATTATGCTTAATTATTTCTGCATCTATTATTCTACATAGGGGCCCTTAACATGTGTGTTCGTACCTGGCGCGCGACCATGAATTGGTTGGGGCGGCCAAACCAAATCCAACTCAATCCATAGTCCAACCCGACCTGGTGCGGGTGGCACGACACAGGCGACGTATCGCCTTTACCTACTGTTCACCTTATCATTCTGATTCGTGTCATACATGATCTTATTTCATGAACATCCCGTTCAATGACATTTTATCATCATTCATATGCACTTAATATATTTCGTAAGCATATGTTGCTTACTTAACACATTTCATAGCATAAACTTATTACATATATATAACATAGCATCTCATCATAATACATAGCACACCAATAATATCTAGGCAAGTATACAATTACTAGCCTGTGCTGTAGGCGGCGTTGTACTTACCTTGTCTATGCCTGTTGATATGCTGTTCCACTTCGGGGCTCAGCTGCAGGTTATATCCTGCTTAATCGAAGGACTAGTTAATACTCTAGCCTATGACCATAATAATGTTGGTTATCCACCAACATTCATGCAATGCATTGCTATATGTCCCCCCTATCTTAAAACATTTTACGTGTGGTTACGTTGGATAACCTTTCTTATCTATCACGTGTGAGAGCGTAAAAAGGTTAGGCTAACTCCCAACCTTAAACTTATCATTATCCTAATTAGGTTAACCGAAGTCAACCTCTTGATTACTAAAGTCAACCCTCCTTTGGGCCAACTTCGGGCTTTGGGGCCAAGCCCTGTGATTCGAGTATAAATTCCCGATCACCGTTCGTCTTACCTCTTTACCTTGCAAACCTTGAACTTGAACCTTTTAATCCCTTATCTTTATCTTTGAAAAATAGAGCTGTAGCGTTCCTCAACCGATCACATCGGGAGCTTAATGTCAATTCATGCAGCGTTCCTAACATCTTGCATGTCCCAACATGCAGCCCTAACCCGTTCATGCAGCCCATAGAAACCGACTCCTAACCTAGGGTTGCATGGCTAGCATGTTCAAATCATTCAAGCATTCAACATACATTCATTCCATCACATACCAAATAAATTCCTAGCATACTATCACATGCTCAAACATACTTCTAGGGGACATATACCCTCATGTAATCTTTCTAACATGCAATCCTATCCTTCCAAGCAACCATAAACATATTAATGAACATAAAGAAACCAAACCACATCTAGCAACCTAATCAAGCACATTTAAGGGCATAAACTAAATTAGTGAGCTTATGCTCTTACAACCATTAACTTGAACAAATACATTTAAATTTGAACTTAAAAATTTGATTGGAAAAGGATTAAAGCTTTTGAAAATTTTTACCTTGAAGTGGATAGGGTTTGGCTCTAGGACTTGAACCAACTCTCACACTCTTGGCTCTAAACTTGCAAACCGGTTCTGGCTCACCAAAGTGCACCAAACTTGGCTGATTTTTGGCTCAAAAGTGCCTTCCTCTAATGCACGGCTAGGACACCTAAAATGTACCAAAAATCTGAAAATTTTTCTTCTATTTTCCTGCACAACCCGTGTGCTTCTAGGAAGAGAAAAGGGTTTCGAAAACTCACCCTAAGCTTGCTCGAATGAACCCGAACTCTCCCTCAAGCTTTCCTCTAAAAAAAATCTGATTTTTTGCTGCCCACGGTTACAGCCAAGAACAAGGGCTGGAAAAATTTTTCCTCTCTTTCTCTTGCTCTCCCACACAAACCGAACAACACACTAACTAGTTGGCTCAAAATTTTTTTCAGATTTTCTTCTCACTTAGCTCTCGGTTTTCTTGCTGATTTTTGGGCATAATAGAGCTGCATTTTCTGATTTAAATGGGGGAGGAGGCAGCCTATTTATAGGCAATGTGGGACACAAAATGTTTGCACTTTAGTCCCTAAAATTTTTGAAAAATTGCACAAGAAACCCATTAGGTTGCTGGCTGTTTTGGAGTGGAAGCCAAGTAAGAAAAAGCTAGAAGGGGACACATGTCTTGCATGGATTTGTTCTCCAAAAAGTTGGTGATGTCATAATTCAAAACTTTATGATGTCATAAATCATAAAGGGCTTGTTTGTCTCCTTTTCCAATAAACAGTAAAATTTAAACTTAACATAGATAAATCTAATACTGTATTGCACTAATACACAGTATTAATATTTTATACAGTCATAAAAATTTTATCTGTGAAAAATCGGGCTGAAAAATTTTTTCTTTATTTTTCCGAACCCTTTTGCCCTGTACCCTATTTTTGCGTGCTTGATTTTTCTATAGTGGTTTTAGTTCTCAATTATGTCATCTTATGCGAAAAATGAGTTTTTCATAGTATTTTTCCTATACTGTATCTCATAAAATTGTACAGTGAGGGTTTTGATCATTTTGGTCAAATTTTGACTTTCCCGGGTCAAAGTTGACTTTTTTGGTCAACCCTTTGACTTTCCTAGAATGATGCAAATTTCATCTCTTTTCTTCCGAAAAGACCATTCATCAATCAAAACAAGCATATTCGAGTCTTATAAAACTATAAGAGCTCGTAACACATATTGAAGTTCTAAAGTGAACTTTTATCTAAAATGCCGATACGGCATGCATTCAATTCCTCTAAAAAGGAAATAATAATCATGGAAAAAGTAGGTATTACAATCTACCCCCCTTAAAAATTTTCGTCCTCGAAAATCAGCACAAACTGGTGTATTTCTTTCTAATTGGCCATCGGTCTGAAGTTGAAATGTCGTACTAAACGTTAATTTCACGCCCACAGCAGCGTGAATACTCATCCAAACTCACAAAGTTAAGCGTCCATCACGATCCAGATACTCGATCTTGGTACTCCATGTACCTTAACGACTTAAGCTGCTTAGATTCCTGCCAATCTTTCTACCGAAAAGGTGGCTCTATTCGCGATAAAATGGGTCGATTTGGTCAATCGGTCGACAATGATCCAAATCTGTCGCTCCTAATTGTAGTTCTAGGTAGTCCTACGAATAAATCCATGGTAGTTCGCTCCCATTTTCATTCTGGAGACTCTGTTTCCTGCAAATTTCCTCCGAGATGTAGGTATTCAACCTTGACTTTCTGACAAGTTGGACTCTTTGACACGTATTCCGCTACTTCACCCTTCATGTTGAGTTCCGCAACTGCTCGTAACGGTTAAATCTTTCCTTATCGTACTAGCTAAACGTCCCACAACGCTCTAAGTAGTCGTACTTAGCGTTGTAATAACTTAAGAAATTAGTTTCTAAGATCACATCGAAATCCTAAGACTTGATTGCGATGAGATCTACAAACAATTCTCTGCCACATAAAACCATAGAAGTATTATGCACTCAGAGATCAAACCACAAAAATTTTCTCAAAAAGGCAAGGAAATCTTTATAAAGCTGTTTAAAACCCTTTTTACACTACTTCTTACTTTCTGGGCACTCTCAAAAAAATACATACAAGTGAGTGACACCAGAATCATATAATACAATAACGTTCTATATGGCGATAGAAGTCTATTTTGTCACCGCGTGCGAAGTTCCAGCTTCGGCGTCTCCATCGGTGTAAGCATAAATCCTGGTCTGAGGTTCAGGAGCCTCTAATCTTCCTTGCGTAATTGAGGGTCCTTCGAGCTTTACCTGGACTGCGTGCAGTTGACGCTGGTTGGGGTTCCGATTCTGGTACTGCGGTTGCTGATTCTGGTTATTTAGGGAACAGTTTCTTGCGTAGTGGCCTTCCTTGCCACACACGCAGCAAGTATTCGTTCCCTTTCTGCATACGCCGGGGTGTTTCTTCCCACAACTTTCGCATGTAGGGTAGTTAGTATTAGTATCCTCATCCCCTTGATTATTCCTCTTTTGGGAAGAATTCCCTTGTTGGGTCTGGCCCGAGAAATTCCCTTTTCTCTTGTTCTTCCCAAACTGCTTGGGACTTTGGCCGGCGTTATCAGCTTGGCCCTTCAAATTCGATTCTGCATCTTGACGAGGTTGCGTGGTCTTAGCAGCGGCCTTTTCCTCCTTCCTGGCTTTGAAGATTTGAGCCCGAGCCTCTTTGTCTCTGTTAATCCAATACTCGGCTCGTATGGCTCGGCTCACGCAGTCTGACACTGTACTAGGCGGACTACTGCCAGCACTGACTTGCTTGGCAATGTCGGTCCTAAATATTTTCATCATGAGTCGTACTTTTTCAGCCTCACTTGGTACTAGATTCGGGCATAACCGAGCGAGTTGCTCGAATCTCGTGATCTCTTCCATCACCGTCATTGATCCTTGATGGAAGTTAGTGAGTTCATCTTGCTGCACGGCGAGTACTTCTTTGTTGTAGTACATTGCACAAAACTCGTTCTCGAAATCTTGCCAGGACATTGCTATCGTGTTCTGGCGCAGTTGCACTATTCTCCACCAATGCCTCGCATCTTTCTTGAGAGCGAAAGAAGCGCACAGCACCTTCTCTTGCTCCGTAAGTCGCATAAAATCCAAGATGACTTGGATGTCGATAAGCCAATTGTCCGCGGCTATCGGATCAGTAGGTCCTTCAAATTCAGGTGCTTTCATCCTTCTAAAACGCTCATAAAGAAGATCCTCACGTACTGGCGACGGGTTCACTGGTACTCCGGCCGGTGCCATCGGAATTTCCACATTCCGAGAGATTTTTGAAGGAACTTCAGGTTGCGCATTAGGCACCTGAGGTACCACTGGAGGAACTGGTGGTGCTTGTTGGGGCACTTCTTGGACCTGAGGTCCTCGATTCATCTGAGCTAGTTGCTCGCGAAGCCTCGTCGTCTCTTGTTGCTGTGCCAGCAACTGCTGCTGTAGGTTAGCCACTAAGGTTCCTAAATCCGGCTGAGGCGGATTTGCAGGTGCGTTTCGGCGCGTACGTACCATTTCTAAATTCCTATATAGGGAAAGATATCGTACTATCAATATCTTTTCCTTCATGCAAATCTTAATGTATCATATAATATATCCTTACATCTTACCATAATCATTCATATCATACATAACATCGTATCATTCACATAGCATACCATAACTTAATAACATGTCCGTATCATACTAGATACTTTTCAAAACCATAACATAACTTCTTATCATATATCCCGTGTCTCCACGGTCTCTTTGTATAATTTCAAAAGTACACCATAGTGTCAAAAGTACATCGTTTCAAAAGTACATACTGTTGATATCCATATTTACATATTTTCAAAAATACATAATACTGTACAAACGTATATACATGGCCAAAAATTTGGATGGAAGTGTCTACCACTTTACCATCCTACATAATATACAGCCTAACGTCCGAATAAACAAACTATATAGTTAGTCCTACTGTCCCAAAAAAATACAGCGGCCCTAGATCTAAACGATAATCTCGAGCGTAATAACGGACGCATCGAAATCAGAATCGTGGTTCACGTCCTCATTTCCATCATCCAAAATAATCTCATGAGGCTCCTCCTCCAACGGAAACTCCTCCGGGTCGTCGAGGTCATCGTGATCTGATACCCAGTCCCAGCCACCCTGCTCAGGCTCCGGCTCTATCTCCTCATCATCGTCCTCATCGTCCTCGTCATCACTGGAGATGACGATGACTGGGGGGTCCTCCGGCTCTGGTGGATCGATCGGTATAACGTCGTCGTTCCGAATCCTCATCGGCGTCCATAGGATCCGCAGCCTCTTGGGCTAGGATCTCCTGTACAGGTACAGCCGATATCGGGTCCTCGGGCAACATAGGCCCAACCTCATACTGTGGCTCACCCTGGCCGGCGTCATCTGCTGGAGCCTGTGAACTGCTGGCCTGACCGTCAGGGCGGACTATCTGGGCGATAATCTCAGCTTCAAGGATATCATCGATAAAACTACCGACCGTCATCTCCGGTGTAGGTGATGGGACGAATGTGCGAATATGATCCGACACTCCGTTCCGTAGGAGTACTAACGCCTCCAACTCAGGCATCGGAATATCCGAGGGAACATATGGGAGCATCGTCTCCTGGAACCTCCAACAGTAATGACTCATCGTCTCACCCGGGTACGCATGCCAATCCTGTGATAACCTCTGGAAGCCAGAAAGTCGCATGTCTCTGTAAATCGCAGGATCCCTGACAGTCTCGTCGATCCTTCGCACAGGTAACGGTCCATATCGGGTAAGTACGATAGTCCGAAAATGCGCCCACGTACGACTGGGCATCTGAATCTCTCCCAAAGTGATCCACCACATCCTGGAATCTCCTACCAGGCACCTACTGGCGAGGGTGACCTGAAGATGTGCCTCGATGTGGCAGATCTCAAAAATCCGCTCCATATCATGTAACCATGCTCCGATCGACACCGATCGTCTCGTACTATCGAAGTATAAAGGCTGCGACCGGTAGAATGCAGCGACGGAGTCTCGATCCTCCTCTATCTGGATCGGGTCCATGATATCGTGTCTAACATACGTAACTTTAAACATAAGTATCTTTGTATACACTTAAAAATAAAATAAGCCTAATACTTACTTGCAATGGTGGAGGCGATGGCAGGCAACTGTGAATTCATGTCACAAGGGAACCGCTCTGATACCAACTCTGTAACGACCCGCCTAGCACAGGCCGTTACCGTACATACATACATGCATTCATACATAGCTTTTACAACTTACTTAATTATTACATGAAACACAGTGGAAATTTTTTTTTTTTTTATATAAGGCATATATACATATACGAAACATAAAACATAATTAACAAAACGCGTAGCAGTCCCTATTTTCCACCATTCACAGTGCCCGGCCACGCGATTCCACCTTGCATCATCAAATGCCAGCAGGTTGTTTACCTACAGCACAAACTTAACACATGAGCTTTCGCTCAGCAAGTACAACTCCTATACCGCGACTCGTAACTTATAACAAGACATATCCTCATTCTATTGCATATACTTCAAGACATATAGCATGCATGAACCAATTATGTTCATATTATGCTTAATTATTTCTGCATCTATTATTCTACATAGGGGCCCTTAACATGCGTGTTCGTACCTGGCGCGCGACCATGAATTGGTTGGGGCGGCCAAACCAAATCCAACTCAATCCACAGTTCAACCCGACCTGGTGCGGGTGGCACGACACAGGCGACGTATCGCCTTTACCTACTGTTCACCTTATCATTCTGATTCGTGTCATACATGATCTTATTTCATGAACATCCCGTTCAATGACATTTTATCATCATTCATATGCACTTAATATATTTCGTAAGCATATGTTGCTTACTTAACACATTTCATAGCATAAACTTATTACATATATATAACATAGCATCTCATCATAATACATAGCACACCAATAATATCTAGGCAAGTATACAATTACTAGCCTGTGCTGTAGGCGGCGTTGTACTTACCTTGTCTATGCCTGTTGATATGCTGTTCCACCTCGGGGCTCAGCTGCAGGTTATATCCTGCTTAATCGAATGACTAGTTAATACTCTAGCCTATGACCATAATAATGTTGGTTATCCACCAACATTCATACAATGCATTGGCTATATGTCCCCCCTATCTTAAAACATTTTACGTGTGGTTACGTTGGATAACCTTTCTTATCTATCACGTGTGAGAGCGTAAAAAGGTTAGGCTAACTCCCAACCTTAAACTTATCATTATCCTAATTAGGTTAACCGAAGTCAACCTCTTGATTACTAAAGTCAACCCTCCTTTGGGCCAACTTCGGGCTTTGGGGCCAAGCCCTGTGATTCGAGTATAAATTCCCGATCACCGTTCGTCTTACCTCTTTACCTTGCAAACCTTGAACTTGAACCTTTTAATCCCTTATCTTTATCTTTGAAAAAGCTTTTGGCATAAGAGCCGAAAAACTGCTATAATTCCCCTTAAAAATCCTTGAATCAAAAAACTGGGTTTATAAAATATTTGAGGGTTTGAAACTGTCTTTGGAACAGTTTCCATGTTCAAAACAGAGTGTTTAAACAGAAAAACGATTTTTCTCTATGGGTTCTATAAAAATCTGTGCAGGAACATTTTGCTCCCTGCACAGTTTTTAGATTTCAAGGTCTAGCTTAAAACCCTTTGAGAATTAGAAAATGTTTTCTTCACGAAAGTTCTATCCCTCGAAGAGTTCTAAAACTTTCGTGTTTTAAGCAAAATCTGGTTCTACACCGTTTAGTACCATTTTTTATTTGAATCTCGGTGATTCTAAAAACTGCGTCCTAATGGACCACCTTCGGTTTTTCATGAAAACGGAGGCCTTTGGAACCTCATTTTGAGAAACGGTCTGCGCTGCCCCCTAGGAAAGACCCTATTCTACAACTTTTATGTATTACGTTTTTGTCCATTCGGCCTCTAAAGGCCTACAATTACCGATTTTCTGCGACTGACCAGTTTGGAACCCGAACTGGCAGCCCTACTTACTAGGTTTGGTTTACGTCCTAATTTTCGGTTTCTACCTCAACCGATCACATCGGGAGCTTAATGTCAATTCATGCAGCGTTCCTAACATCTTGCATGTCCCAACATGCAGCCCTAACCCGTTCATGCAGCCCATAGAAACCGACTCCTAACCTAGGGTTGCATGGCTAGCATGTTCAAACCATTCAAGCATTCAACATTCATTCATTCCATCACATATCAAATAAATTCCTAGCATACTATCACATGCTCAAACATACTTCTAGGGGACATATACCCTCATGTAATCTTTCTAACATGCAATCCTATCGTTCCAAGCAACCATAAACATATTAATGAACATAAAGACACCAAAACACATCTAGCAACCTAATCAAGCACATTTAAGGGCATAAACTAAATTAGTGAGCTTATGCTCTTACAACCATTAACTTGAACAAATACATTTAAATTTGAACTTAAAAACTTGATTGGAAAAGGATTAAAGCTTTTGAAAATTTTTACCTTGAAGTGGATAGGGTTTGGCTCTAGGACTTGAACCAACTCTCACACCCTTGGCTCTAAACTTGCAAACCGGTTTTGGCTCACCAAAGTGCACCAAACTTGGCTGATTTTTGGCTCAAAAGTGCCTTCCTCTAATGCACGGCTAGGACACCTAAAATGCACCAAAAATCTGAAAATTTTTCTTCTATTTTCCTGCACAACCCGTGTGCTTCTAGGAAGAGAAAAGGGTTTCGAAAACTCACCCTAAGCTTGCTCGAATGAACCCGAACTCTCCCTCAAGCTTTCCTCTAAAAAAAATCTGATTTTTTTCTCTCTTTCCCTGCTTGCTGCCCACGGTTACAGCCAAGAACAAGGGCTGGAAAAATTTTTCCTCTCTTTCTCTTGCTCTCCCACACAAACCGAACAACACACTAACTAGTTGGCTCAAAAATTTTTTTAGATTTTCTTCTCACTTTGCTCTCGGTTTTCTTGCTGATTTTTGGGCATAATAGAGCTGCATTTTCTGATTTAAATGGGGGAGGAGGCAGCCCTATTTATAGGCAATGTGGGACACAAAATGTTTGCACTTTAGTCCCTAAAATTTTTGAAAAATTGCACAAGAAACCTATGAGGTGGCCGGCTGTTTTGGAGTGGAAGCCAAGTAAAAAAAAGCTAGAAGGGGACACATGTCTTGCATGGATTTGTTCTCCAAAAAGTTGGTGATGTCATAATTCAAAACTTTATGATGTCATAAATCATAAAGGGCTTGTTTGTCTCCTTTTCCAATAAACAGTATAATTTAAACTTAACATAGATAAATCTAATACCGTGTTGCACTAATACACAGTATTAATATATTATACTGTCATAAAAATTTTATCTGTGAAAAATCGGGCTGAAAAATTTTTTCTTTATTTTTCCGAACCCTTTTGCCCTATACCCTATTTTTGCGTGCTTGATTTTTCTATAGTGGTTTTAGTTCTCAATTATGTCATCTTATGCAAAAAATGAGTTTTTCACAGTGTTTTTCCTATACTGTATCTCATAAAATTGTACAGTGAGGGTTTTGATCATTTTGGTCAAACTTTTACTTTCCCGGGTCAAAGTTGACTTTTTTGGTCAACCCTTTGACTTTCCTAGAATGATGCAAATTTCATCTCTTTTCTTCCGAAAAGACCATTCATCAATCAAAACAAGCATATTCGAGTCTTATAAAACTATAAGAGCTCGTAACACATATTGAAGTTCTAAAGCGAACTTTTCTCTAAAATGCCGATACGGCATGCATTCAATTCCTCTAAAAAGGAAATAATAATCATGGAAAAAGTAGGTATTACAATATATGAAAAGATTTTTTTGGCTTAAACCTCCCATGGCCGGCAATTGAAGAGTATGGAAGGCAAAATTTTTTATTTAAGGCCAATTATGTAATTTAAGGAGAATTTTAGAAAAAAAAAAATAAATGTGAGAAATTATGAAATTTTCACCTATAAATGGGGGTGGATGGCAGAAAGTTGAACCATTTAGTTAGACCATCAAACTTCTAGTTCTCTTCAAAATTTTTCCTCTCTCGCCCTTAGGAAAAAGAGAGAGAGAGAGAGAGAGAGAGAGAGCCAAGAGTGGCTAATTGCTAGTGGAGGGTGTAGAGCAAGATTTCTTTCATCTCAAGGTCTAAAGCAATCTTTCCAAGCTTAGAGGTATTATTCTTGATCCTCTAACTAAGAATTTCACTAAGTTTTGGTTTGAGAATTTATGTGTATTTCAAGTTATGGATTGTAAGAGCATAAGCTCATTATTCTTGTTTTTCCTATATTATGGTTTTTACATGGTTGGTTATGCTAGATCTATGCTTAGGTTATCTTGTTTGCTAGCCCTAAGCATGAATTTGATTTTATACTCTTTGATGAGTTTTAAGGTTATGTATGCTCACTATGTGTTTGTGATTATACTCTAACATGTTTGAATATGGATATTTTATGTATAATGGTTATGTGAATCCTATGTGTATGGTGGTTAAGAAATTAACCTAACAACACAATTTGGTAAGCTGTAAGGTTATCAATATTGTGTTTTTCATGTAAATAAACAAGTGAATAATTGAATGTTAAGAATGAACTCGACGCGCTGCATATTGATGTAGGTTCATGGCTTCGACAGTTTTAAAGTAGTGTGTGCGAATTTTTAAATAAGAACCAATAAAATACAAACTGCTGGTTTTTAAGGATAATCTGGACAGTTTTCTACAAACTCAATTTTGAGTCCCTTAAAGGCTGAATTTGAAAAAATTTATAGGGTCCGTTTGACGAATGAGTTTGAGTTGAAAAAGTACAGTTTGAGTTGAAAATTTTTGTTGACTTTTCAGAAAAGACAAAAACTTTTTTAGAAAAAAACAAAAACTTTTTCAGAAAAAGACAAAAACTGATATGAAAAAGTACAGTTTGAATTAAATTGCCAAACGAGGCCATAGTTGCAAAGTTGTAGAAAACAAAAAACCCTAGGGGGCATCAAGGACAGTTTTTTTTTTTTTTTTAAAGGCTTCAAAGGCCTCTAGTTTTATGAGTTTTCAAAACTGGCCGGTCCATATACTATACACAGCCAGAATTCTTCAAGGAGAAAAAGGGACAAGTTAAAGATAGATTTGAGTTTTGAACAAGGGATTAAAGTTGTAGGTTTCGATGAGATCTACAACTTTTGTGAAAAAAACTTTTTCAAAATCTAAACGGATTTAAAGATAAAACTGGATTTTTAAAACTATGCATGGTATAGGAAATTCTTGCACCCATATTTTCAACCAAATTAAAAGGCTATTTTCAAAAGCAGTTTTTAAGATTTTATAATTTTTATGACCCCTGTTAAAAAGAATTATGGTTTTACAAAAAATAGTTTTAAAAGGTTTTGAATCCATTTGAAATTTCACAAGTGATTTTTAAAAAGCAATTTCGAGTATTAAATCAAGATAATACTTAATTTATGAAATCAAGATATTTTTCCAAGTAAAAAAGGTGTTTTTCTAAGAGAATAAGGTATTTTTGAGAAAAAGGAAAATAAAAATAATAGGCCCAAGTTACTTACAAATATTGTAACAATTATATAACGGATGATAGTCGGGTTAGAAACCGACTAATTGATCAATTAATATGTTATGATTTATTGAGTAATATGGTAGAATGATTCCTATGCTTGGTTTGAAAACAGGAGTACAACCTGTTGTCGTCCCTTGTTGGAATGATAGACTAAGAGCGTAGAACAACTTGTAAGTAGAACTCCATCTACAACATGGGCAAAAAATATTTTCACTGATTTGCATGTTTTTTAAAGCTCATGCATTAATGTATGTGATGCATATGTTTTATGTTTTATTATTGTGACATCATAAAAGTATGCTCACCAATAATAAAATCACATGACAAGAACAAGACTAAGATTTCAAGTAAGAAATGATAAAGATTCAAGTTTTCAAGTATGAAATAGTGATGATTCCATTTTTCAAGCATTTTCAAAACAAGAAAAAGTTTTTAAGAATTAAAATAAGTTTTCAAATATAATGACAAGCAAGTTTTCTTGTGTTGTACCGACCTACTATAAGAGCGGGTTTGGTCTATGATTTGAGTTAGATTAGACTGACTGCTCAAACCACTCCATGGCTGCGCTCTACGGTACATACACTTATGTTATGTAAGGGGTCTGAAAAATATGCTAACATAAGAAAGCATAATTAGTTTGTTAAGAAAGCACAATTGATTCATGCATTCTTTATTAAGATTGTTTTGTAGAAAAAGAAGTTGTACTTGCTGGGTGAAAGCTCATAACTTATGTTTATGCTGTAGGCAAGCAGCCTACCGGTAATGTATGATACAAGACTGTGGAGAATGGCATAGCAGAATGTGAAACCTTGGGTTGGATACCGTCATGTGTTTTAAAATTCCTTGTATTATGTTATGTCAATTTGATGATACTATTATCTAGTAATCAATATGATTTATAAGATGTGTTAAGATAATATGAAAATTCAATACTTAATTAAGTACGTATATATATAAGTATGAGGTTAAGATAAGTTTTAAATTTAAGTTTAAAAAAAAAATTCGGCACTTTTGCAAGGTTAAGTAAGTTAAGTACTTAAGTAAAGTAAGTATGGTAATGCCCTACGTAGCCGGGTCGTCACAAGTCTTCCCTAGATAACATTGTAAACCGATAGTTTGTAAACGACAAGGAACTCCACCATTTGGGTAGCCTTTTCTGGTCCGTCACCCACAGTGAATAGGAGACAAATTAGGCTAGCTACTTAGACACATTTACCGGCGAATCCGTATAGCAAGGTTTGGATGGGTGCCAAGATTGCTCCATCAATTTTTAGCCTAGTGAAAGGTGTCCATGAACAACATGTCTACAGATATCCTGTTGTCAATCAGGACACGCCGAATGGTGTTATCAGTTATCTTGATTTATCCAACCAGAGCCTCATTGTATGGGTGAAGAAGCTTGTTAGTGTGACGCCCCCTTACTACGTAGGGCCGCCACGCCTTACTTACTTACTTAACTTTACTTAAAAGTTAGGAATATTTTTTTTTTTTTTGAAACATACTTATAAAAACATTTGTCCTTAGCAATATATCATTACTACTTAAGTAAACATTACTTAAGGTCTTTAGTTCCAAAATACCATAAAGCATAATTTGTCTTCATCATGTACATACTTATATATACAAAACTTCTTTACTCAAAAATCGGTTGCGGAAACTATGCGTAGTGGTATCCATACCGCCTTCGTCCGCCGCCACACCGCTCCAACAATGCCCAGCATTCAAGCTGCAGGTTTCTTACCTACAGTATAAAATATAACTGAATGAGCTTTCGCCCAGTAAGCACAAACATAATCTCACAAAATCATTAAAACATCTTGAAAACATACATCATCATATGCATATGTGTGAACCATTTATATTCCATTTATGCATTTCTTTTAACTTACTTATCTTTCTTATGGGCCCCATAGTGTACGTACCATCATTTATTTAGCGCGCCTCCAAATACAGATAGGGGTTGCAAGGTCCCTAACTGCTCTGGGAACATTGGGTGATTACACCCTCCCGCATCAACGAGAGGGTGAATCCTTTACTTTAACATGAAAAATCCTCCACCTTATGGGAGGTCGGTACGACATTTTACTTGTGATTTCTTACCATGTTATTTATCCTTAGTGAACATACCTTATGATGTCACTATATGATAACATACTTTTTATCTCATTAATAACATGGCATGGCATTCTTTTCATTCATGGCATTTGCAAACATGACATTTTTTATAAATATGACATTTTGCAAATATAGCACTTTTATAATCTTTTGCAAAAATAGCATTTTTTATAAACATAGCATTTTGCAGAAACAGCACTTTTTATAAAGCATGGCATTTCATAGATATAGCACACAACATATTGCAGTATATTTGAAAACCACATACTTGAACATAATTTACTAGCTTTCATACTGCAGGTGAGGTTTGTACTTACCTCTAGTGTCGTATTCTTAAAATTGCGTTCCTTAAATTTGTCGGCAACGGCAATTCACTTCCCTGATATACCAAAAAGATAGGATCAGGATCTTTTCGTAAGGTGTTGGTGACCTACCAACACTCATACCTACTTTTGGTTGTATGTCCCCTATACATGATATTCATCTTGGCCACTTTAATCCTCATTCTTTATTGAACTTTGATAAATCCTTAAGAGGTTACGTTGGGTAACCTTTTTGGTTTAGAGCCTTGTTCTATTATTGGGCTTTGCTCATACATCCTTGTTATTGGGTTATTTCCATTAACCCTTTAAATCTTAGCCCAAATATACATGGGGGTATCCCTTAGGGTTATGTTAGGTAACCCTTAAGGTTAACCTTAATTAACCTTGGGTCAACCTTTAGTCAACCCTTAGTTATCCTTGGGTTTGTAACTCGGATATAATATCCGGTTACTGTTCGTAATCGGCTTGCTTACCAATTTTACTTTAAAATTCCTCTTCCTTATTTTTGGAAAATCTTGTGTAATAAACTTCCAAAAATCCTTCATTTTGCTTGTAAAAATTATAACTCCTTTAATTAGAAAATACTTTGGCTTAATCTCATTATTTTCTTTAACTTGTAAACTTTTGGTTGAAACCCTCTTTTTATTTACTTGGGAGAAAATGTGAAATTTCAAACCCGAGCTCTTAAAATTCATGGTTTTCGAAATAAATCTTTTATAAAATCATTTGGGGCCGGAAACCACCCTTGGAACGGTTTCCGAAGCTAAAATAACCATTTAAGAGCACTTCACAATTTTTCTAAAAAATATTTTCGTGAAACTCATGTGCAAGATTTCGGGCTCTCTGCGCATATCCCACAAAACGCGCCCAGTTTAAAAATCGGCTTGGAATTTGAAAAACTTGTCTTCACCAAAGTTGTAGCTCTCGAAAAATGCCAAAACTTTCATGTTTTAAGAAAAATCCAGTTCGGCCTAGATCATTACCAGTTTTTATTTGAAAACGGGTTAACTCTGAAAAACTGGGTGGAGAACGTCCCAGGGTTCAGCCACGGGTTTTGGGTAAAACTGAGGCCGTTGGAGGCTTATTTCGTGATTCTGTCTGCATTGTCCTCTAGAAAAAGTTGTTCCAAACAACTTTCGTGTTTTGAGTTTTACCTCATTCGGCCTCTAAGGGCCTTGAAATTACCATTTCTCGAAACTGGCCAGATTCGAATCCGAATTGGCAGTTTCGGTTCCTTATTTCGGTTTACGTCCTATCTCGCGGAATCTATCTCGACCGATCACATCGGGAGTTTAAACCACAACAAGCAGCGCTTCTAACGTCCCATTGAAACCCATAAATCCACTTAAATTTAAAGTGGACTTATGTCCTTACAAACCACTTGAATCAATATCAAAAACACTTAAATAAGACTTGATTTCAAGGTGGTTTAAGAGATTTACCTCAAACCCAAGTTAGGGTTTTGAAATCCCAAAATTTCCTTTGGTTCCTTGGCTTGCTCACCCACACGGCTTCACCATGAAGAAGGCATCCAAAAATTTTTTTGTTAGCTCTAACTTGTTCTAACCAAAACCGAAAATCACAAGAAGAGAAACCAAGTTTTTCTTACCTCTTTCTCTTCTTCCTTGTTCGGCCACCTTCTTGGAGAATCCCCAAAATTTTTCTCAAATCCTTCCTTGTTGGTGACTCACGGTTTTGGTGCAAATGGTGTACCAAAAATTTTTCTTCTTGGTTCCTTGCTAGACCACTCAAATTCGAACACCCTTGACCCAAAAATTCTCCAAGTTTCACTCACCCCTTTTTCCCTCTTTCTCTTGCTCGGCCAACACCCAAAATCCACAAGAAATTTTCCAATCTTTCTCTAGCACTCTCCCTTGCAAAACCCGAACTCTCTAGGATGGAAAAACCCAAAAACTTATTGAATCTCTCTCTCTCTCTCTCTCCCTCTTGCTGCCGAGTATCACCCAAGGAAAATGAGAGCTTTTGGCTCACTTTTTCCCACAAAAGGCACAAGGAATGGGATGACTTGTTGATGTGACTTTGTGGTTGTTTGCTTGCCTTGAATCAAGGCTTTATGTCTTGTCTTTTCTTTTCTTCATTGCAGCCGAATCCAAGGGGAGCTGAAGGGGTGGGTTGCAGCCGGATTTGAAGAGGAAAAAGGCATGGGTTTTAGTTCATTATTTTAAGCAAGAAGTGACTACAGGATGCGGGACCTTTGATGGACAAAAGTGGTTCAACTTTTTCCTTGATTTTGGGCTTTATGTCTAGTCTTGTTCCCATTTTTTTTTTCTTTTCCTTGCTGTCCCTAGCTGCTACCGACCAAAGGGAGGGGGAAAGAGAGCTTCACAAGTTATCTTAAGCTAGTTGGGAAGGGGTGTCATAGGCATGGGCTTATTTTTGACTTGGTTAGGATTGAATCACCATTTAGTTACCAAAACCAACCCAAACCCTTCTCCTTTTCCCATCTAGTTGCCGACCATTTAGAGTGGGGGAAGGCTGCCATTTGTAGTCTTGAGTTAGTGGAGGGTGATGTCAAGGGTTGATGTCATCTTCCACTAGCTCTTCCAAGGCCTTGTTTGGTCATTTCGTTCTTTCACAGCTCCTTTCGCGCTCTACAGTTATTTCCAATACTGTGATGAGCATTCTTATTTTATATTTTGGTCCAAAAATTCTTCCATTTAAATTCGGACCGAAAATTCTCTTTCTCCAATTTTTCGGAGACCTTTTTGCCCTTAATCCGATTTCGGTGTGCTTGATTTTTCTATGGTGGATTTGTGGCTTATAAAACTTCATTTTCGGAGATTCTTTCCATATTTCTTCATCATACTTGTGAAGTCGACGTTGTGACCCGTCCCGATCAAACTTTGAATTTTTGGTCAACCCTTTGACTTTTTAGTCAACCCTTTGACTTTTGGTCAACCCTTTGACTTTTTTGGTCAAAGTTGACTTTCGTAAAATTTCATCCTTTTTCGTTCTTTTTCCTTTAAAAACCTCATTCTTGACTCGTAAATCATCAATTGAGTCTCATAATCATTAAATGAGGACTCGAACATCGTTTAAATAAAATTATGAATTTCTCATTATTATTCATAATTTTTCATATAACACATCATAAACACATAAATTAGACTCTAATTCCTTATGAACAAGGAGATTACAAGTCTACAAAATTTTGGGTCTTATAACCTACCCTCCTTAAAAGATTTTCGTCCTCGAAAATTAGAACAAATCGGGGTAGTCTCTCTTCATGTCTTCTTCTCGTTCCCATGTCGCTTCTTCAATATGGCGATTTCTCCATAATACCTTTACCAATGGTATGACCTTGTTTCTTAGTACTTTTTCTTCTCGTGTCAAAATTTAGACTGGCTTCTCCTCATAAGTCAGATCTTCACGAATCTCGATCGGTTCGTGATCCAATACGTGCGACGGATCCGAAATGTACTTCTTTAGCATCGACACATGAAATACGTTGTGCACATATGCTAATTCCGGGGGTAAGGCCAACTTGTAGGCTACGTTCTCAACTCTCTCGAGTATCTCGAACGGCCCTATATACCTTGGGCTCAATTTCCCCTTATTTCTGAACCGCATAACTCCCTTAAATGGAGCGACTTTGAGGAAAACCAAGTCTCCTACTTGAAATTCGAGAGGTCTTCGGCGTTTGTCAGCGTAACTCTTTTGCCGACTAAATGCAGTCTCCATCTTTTGTCGTATGAGCTTCACGTTTTCCGTGGTCTTCCGAATGAAGTCCATAGATACAAGTTCTTTTTCTCTTGTCTCGTACCAGTGGACTGGAGATCTGTATCTTCTTCCGTGCAAAGCTTCATAAGGAGCCATTCCAATTGAAGCGTGAAAACTGTTGTTGTACGAGAATTCAATCAAAGGAAGCTTCTTATCCCAAGTTCCCTTGAAATCCATCACGCAAACTCGCAACATATCTTCCAAGGTCTGAATGGTTCTTTCTGATTGTCCGTTCGTTTGTGGGTGAAAAGCTGTACTAAACGAAAGCTTGGTACCCATTGCTTTATGTACGCTCTTCCAAAATTTCGAAGTGAAGCGACCGTCGCGATCCGAGATGATAGTTTTCGGAATTCCATGATAGCGAACGATCTGGGTCACGTACAATTCTGCCAATTGTTCTACTGAGAAGCTGAGCTTGATGGCTATAAAGTGCGCGACTTTGTCAATCGGTCAACGACCACCCAAATAGTGTCGTTGCCGCTGGGAGTTCGGGGTAGACCCACCACGAAATCCATCGTCACTTGGTCTCATTTCCATTCTGGGATGGAAATTTTCTGTAATTCTCCTCCTGGACGTTGGTGTTCTGCCTTTACTTTTTGACAAGTAAGACACTTACTGACAAAAGTAGCAACGTCGTTCTTCATTTTAGGCCACCAAAAGCTCTCCTTTAAGTCCTTATACATTTTTGTGGCTCCGGGATGGACAGAGTACAGAGTCTCGTGAGCTTCTTTCATGATCTTTTCCTCCAATTCTTCCTCGTTAGGAATACATAATCTATTCTTCTGATAAAGAATGCCTTCATCAGAGACGTTGAAATCCGACTCCTTCCCTTCTAAAACTTCATTTTTCGTCCTAAGCAGCGAGGCATCTGCTTCTTGACGCTCCTTCATGCCATCCAAAATAGTGGGTTGGAAGGTTAGAGCAGTTAATCTTCCTGTGATAAGCTCGATTCTGGCTTCCATTAGCTCCTTTTGAAGAGGCTCAGTCAATAACCTGATTGACATCATCGAGGAAGATGACTTCCGACTAAGGGCATCGGCCACCTTGTTAGCCTTCCCGGGATGGTATCGGATATCTATGTCGTAGTCCTTGACCAATTCGAGCCATCTTCTTTGCCTCATGTTAAGCTCCTTTTGTGTGAAGATGTACTTCAAGCTCTGATGATCCGTATATACTTCACATTTCGTACCGTAGAGGTAGTGCCTCCAAATCTTTAAGGCAAATACTACCGCCGCAAGTTCCAAATCATGCGTCGGATAGTTCTTTTCGTGTTCCTTGAGCTGTCGCGAAGCATAAGCAATCACTTTTCCGTTCTGCATAAGCACGGCTCCCAATCCTATCTTGGAAGCATCGCTGTAACTTACGAAGTTTTCTTCCTCCACGACCGGAATTGTGAGGATTGGAGCACTCGTCAACTTGCTTTTGAGCTCTTGGAAGTGCTCTCCACACTTATTTGTCCATTCATACGCCTTCCCTTTTCTTGTGAGTGCGGTAAGTGGCGCTGCAATCTTGGCAAACCCTTCGACAAATCGTCGGTAATAGCCCGCTAATCCGAGGAAACTGCGCACTTCGGTGACATTCTTAGGAGCTGGCCACTTACTTACCACCTCAATCTTAGCCGGGTCTACAGATATGCCTTCTTTTGAGACTACATGTCCAAGGAAATGGACCTTCTCCAACCAAAACTCGCACTTGGAGAACTTGGCGTAAAGCTGATTTTGCTTCAAAATTCGTAGTGCAATTCTTAGATGCTTCTCGTGCTCCTCTTTCGACCTTGAAGATATTAAAATGTCGTCAATAAAGACAATGACTAACATATCCAAGTAGTCCTTAAATACTCGATTCATCAGATCCATGAAGGCTGCTGGAGCGTTTGTCAGTCCGAATGGCATGACGAGGAACTCGTAGTGTCCATATCGCGTACGAAACGCCGTCTTCGGAACATCTCCTTCCTTGATTCGGAGTTGGTGATATCCCGATCGTAGATCAATCTTCGAAAAGACGGAGGCTCCTTTCAGTTGGTCGAAAAGATCGTCGATCCTGGGCAAATGATACTTGTTCTTGATGGTGATCTTGTTCAACTCCTGATAGTCGATGCACATTCTTAGAGTGCCGTCCTTCTTCTTAACAAACAACACCGGGGCTCCCCATAGTGAATAGCTCTGTCTAATGAATCCTTTATCCAGGAGCTCCTTCAATTGGACTTGCAATTCTTTGAGTTTAGCAGACGCCATCCTATACGGTGCCTTGGACACTGGTGCCGATCCTGGGAGTAACTCAATCTTAAAAGAGATTTCTCGTTCTGGTGGCAATCCTGGCAGATCTTCAGGAAAAACATCCATAAATTCCTTGACTATCAATACATCTTCCGGCTTACCTTCGGTCTCTTGTGTTTTATCCACCATGTTGGCTAGAAATCCCGTGCATCCTTCCGCCAACAATTTTCTAGCCGTTAGCGCAGAGATAAACATCTTTGGCTGTTTCGGGGTCAATCCTCGAAAGGTGAATTCCTTATCTCCAACTGGCTTGAAAGTGACGGCACGACACTGGCAGTCGATAACCGCGTTGTACTTTCCCAGGAAGTCCATACCCAGGATAACGTCGTAGTCGTACAAATCGATGACGATCAGGTTGACATACATCTCTCTACAGCATATGATTATTGGAACATGGTGTATCCAATAATCAGACAACAAAATTTCCCCGGAGGGTAATGCAGTACGAAAGGTTCTTCCGATTTTCTCATTATCTCTACCTAGTTTCTTAGCAAACCTAGGTGATGTGAATGAATGCGTAGCTCCAGAATCAATCAACACATAAGCATCTTGTTGGGCAAAAGGAAGCTGACCTGTCACCACCGTGGACGGTCCAGCTTGAGCATCCTCCTTTGTATAGGCATAAATGCGTCCTTGCGGTTCTGGAGCTTCAGCTCGGCCCTGAGGAATTGCAGGTCCTTCCAGCTTCATCTGGGCGGCATATAACTAGCTTCCCTGACCCCTCTGATAATTCTGCTGGTGCTGGACATTTACATTGCAATTCTTAGCAAAGTGGCCTTCCTTGCCACACAGGTAGCAGCGGTTTGTTCCAGCACGGCAGTCTCTCGGGTGTTTCCTCCCGCATTTCTGGCAAGGGGGAGTTCCACTGTTGTCAGGGGCATTCTTCTTCTGGGGAGGGTTCTGTTGGCTCCCTTGCCCTCCAGCATTCCACTTTCTTTTCTGCTGGGGGTTGCCATATGGCTTGTTGCTGCTGCGTTGGCCAGAAGATCCTCCTTGACCTTTCTGCTGCGATGGTTGGCCTGGTTTGGTCTGACTCTGCCTGGCTAGGGCCTTCTCCTCATTCCTTTCTTTAAAGAACTGGGCCCGTTGCACCTTGTTCTGGCTGACCCAATATTCGGCTCGAACTGCTCGACTGACGCATTCGGCGACAGTGAGCGGTGGGTGGGGGCCACTGCTGATAATCACGGCTAAGTCTGGCCGGAATATTCTCATCATCTTTCTCACTTTATCCCTCTCGGAACTGATGAGTTGAGGGCAGAGACGGGCGAGCTGTTCAAACTTTCTCACGGCTTCAGCCACAGACAAATTTCCCTGACGGAAATTGGTGAACTCGTCCTGCTGGGTTTCCATTACTTCTGTGTTGAAGTACTTCTCACGGAACTCTTCCACAAAGTCTTCCCATGTCATCTGGGTGACATCCCGTCTGATTTGAACCGTTTCCCACCATAACCGGGCGTCTTTCTTCAACATAAAGGACGCGCAGAGGACTCTCTCTCTGTCGTCGAGCCCTAAGAAGTTCAGGGAAACTTGAAGGTCGATGAGCCAGTTGTCGGCCTCGATCGGGTCCGTTGATCCCTCGAATTCTAGCGCCTTCATGCGTCGAAATTCATGATACAGCTCTGCTGGGGTCTGAACACGAGGTGCTGGCGGAGCAGCTACCGGCGCCATTGGTGCTTCTGGGGCCTTAGGGTGTTCCGGAATCACTGGTTCCTCCTCGGGGAAGTCCGGTACCGCTGGTTGCTCTTCAGGTGCCGGTGGTACCCTGGCCTCAGGCGGTCCTTGGTTCTGTTGGGCTATTTGAGCCCTAAGCCCACCTATTTCACGTTGCTGGGCTAGCATCATCTCTCTCAGCTCGTTTAGCTAAGCTGTAAGATCGACATTTTGGGCTTGTGCCGCTCGACGTTTTGGTGGCATGGTTCTGTATAGAAGCAACAAAATAAGCTTCTTATTTTCAAAACTTTCATAAAATCATATCTTTTATACAGAACCATAATTTTCATTTCATAATTATAGTTTTTAGGAAAATACATAATTTCCTCATCATGGGCATACATTACTTGTTTACCACCACCGAGCTAAGGCACAATCCAACGTCATTCTCACAACCAACCTTTTCCATGGAGACCATCGATATGCGTTGAATACGAAAATCTAATTCTAAGCGTAAGAAAATAATTTAACTTACTTGGGCTATTGCAGAACGATGCGGAGCGAGACGAAGTAGGCTGGCAGGATACCGCTCTGATACCAACTCTGTGACGCCCCCTTACTACGTAGGGCTGCCACGCCTTACTTACTTACTTAACTTTACTTGAAAATTAGGAATATATATTTTTTTTTGAAACATACTTATAAAAACATTTGTCCTTAGCAATATATCATTACTACTTAAGTAAACGTTACTTAAGGTCTTTAGTTCCAAAATACCATAAAGCATAATTTGTCTTCATCATGTACATACTTATATATACAAAACTTCTTTACTCAAAAATCGGTTGCGGAAACTATGCGTAGTGGTATCCATACCGCCTTCGTCCGCCGCCACACCGCTCCAACAATGCCCAGCATTCAAGCTGCGGGTTTCTTACCTACAGTATGAAATATAACTGAATGAGCTTTCGCCCAGTAAGCACAAACATAATCTCACAAAACCATTAAAACATCTTGAAAACATTCATCATCATATGCATATGCGTGAACCATTTATGTTCCATTTATGCATTTCTTTTAACTTACTTATCTTTCTTATGGGCCCCATAGTGTACGTACCATCATTTATTTAGCGCGCCTCCAGATACAGATAGGGGTTGCAAGGTCCCTAACTGCTCTGGGAACATTGGGTGATTACACCCTCCCGCATCAACGAGAGGGTGAATCCTTTACTTTAACATGAAAAATCCTCCACCTTATGGGAGGTCGGTACGATATTTTACTTGTGATTTCTTACCATGTTATTTATCCTTAGTGAACATACCTTATGATGTCACTATATGATAACATACTTTTTATCCCATTAATAACATGGCATGGCATTCTTTTCATTCATGGCATTTGCAAACATGACATTTTTTATAAACATGACATTTTGCAAATATAACATTTTTATGATCTTTTGCAAAAATAGCACTTTTTATAAACATAGCATTTTACAGAAACAGCACTTTTTATAAAGCATGGCATTTCATAGATATAGCACACAACATATTGCAGTATATTTGAAAACCACATACTTGAACATAATTTACTAGCTTTCATACTGCAGGTGAGGTTTGTACTTACCTCTAGTGCCGTATCTTTAAAATTGCGTTCCTTAAATTTGTCGGCAACGGCAATTCACTTTCCTGATATACCAAAAAGATAGGATCAGGATCTTTTCGTAAGGTGTTGGTGACCTACCAACACTCATACCTACTTTTGGTTGTATGTCCCCTATACATGATATTCATCTTGGCCACTTTAATCCCCATTCTTTATTGAACTTTGATAAATCCTTAAGAGGTTACGTTAGGTAACCTTTTTGGCTTAGAGTCTTGTTCTATTATTGGGCTTTGCTTATACATCCTTGTTATTGGGTTATTTCCATTAACCCTTTAAATCTTAGCCCAAATATACATGGGGGTATCCCTTAGGGTTATGTTGGGTAACCCTTAAGGTTAACCTTAATTAACCTTGGGTCAACCTTTAGTCAACCCTTAGTTATCCTTGGGTTTGTAACTCGGATATAATATCCGGTTACCGTTCGTAATCGGCTTGCTTACCAATTTTACTTTAAAATTCCTCTTCCTTATTTTTGGAAAATCTTGTGTAATTAACTTCCAAAAATCCTTCATTTTGCTTGTAAAAATTCTAACTCCTTTAATTAGAAAATACTTTGGCTTAATCTTATTATTTTCTTTAACTTGTAAACTTTTGGTTGAAACCCTCTTTTTCTTTACTTCGGAGAAAATGTGAAATTTCAAACCCGAGCCCTTAAAATTCATGGTTTTCGAAATAAATTTTTTATAAAATCATTTGGGCCGGAAACCGCCCTTGGAACGGTTTCCAAAGCTAAAATAACCATTCAAGAGCACTTCACAATTTTTCTAAAAAATATTTTCGTGAAACTCATGTGCAAGATTTCGGGCTCTCTGTGCATCTCCCACAAAACGTGCCTAGTTTAAAAATTGGCTTGGAATTTGAAAAACTTGTCTTCATGAAAGTTGTAGCTCTCGAAAAATGCTAAAACTTTCATATTTTAAGAAAAATTCAGTTCAGCCTAGATCAGTACCAATTTTTATTTGAAAACGGGTTAACTCTGAAAAACTGGGTAGAGAACGTCCCAGGGTTCAGCCACGGGTTTTGGGTAAAACGGAGGCTGTTGGAGCCTTATTTTGAGATTCTGTCCACGCTGTCCTCTAGAAAAAGTTGTTCCGAACAACTTTCATGTTTTGAGTTTTACCTCATTCGGCCTCTAAGGGCCTTGAAATTACCCTTTCCCGAAACTGGCCAGATTCGAATCCGAATTGGCAGTTTCGGTTCCTTATTTCGGTTTACGTCCTATCTCGCGGAATCTATCTCGACCGATCACATCGGGAGTTTATACCACAACAAGCAGCGCTTCTAACGTCCCATTGAAACCCATAAATCCATCTCATTCAACTCATGCAACCCAAATCCGAAAATTTAAAAACCTAGGTTGCTTGGCTCTAGCACATTCATCAACACATACAAGCATCACAAAATCCATCCCTAATCTAGCATGCTCTCATGGCTGCCAAGGGCAGATTTTTGGCCTCATCTTATGGGACATACAACCTAATTTCTAGCATGAAAAATCCATCATTTTCAAGCACAAATTTTAAAGCAAATGAGCATCAAAAATCAGCCAACCAAACTCTAACCTTATGAAGCACACACATACCAACAATGAGGGCAGAAATTTAAAGTGAACTTATGTCCTTACAAACCACTTGAATCAACATCAAAAACACTTAAATAAGACTTGATTTCAAGGTGGTTTAAGAGATTTACCTCAAACCCAAGTTAGGGTTTTGAAATCCCAAAATTTTTTTTGGTTCCTTGGCTTGCTCACCCACACGGCTTCACCATGAAGAAGGCATCCAAAAATTTTTTTGTTAGCTCTAACTTGCTCTAACCAAAACCGAAAATCACAAGAAGAGAAACCAAGTTTTTCTTACCTCTTTCTCTTCTTCCTTGTTCGGCCACCTTCTTGGAGAATCCCCAAAATTTTTCTCAAATCCTTCCTTGTTGGTGACTCACGGTTTTGGTGCAAATGGTGTACCAAAAATTTTTCTTCTTGGTTCCTTGCTAGACCACTCAAATTCGAACACCCTTGACCCAAAAATTCTCCAAGTTTCACTCGCCCCTTTTTCCCTCTTTCTCTTGCTCGGCCAACACCCAAAATCCACAAGAAATTTTCCAATCTTTCTCTAGCACTCTCCCTTGCAAAACCCGAACTCTCTAGGATGGAAAAACCCAAAAACTTCTTGAATCTCTCTCTCTCTCTCTCTCCCTCTTGCTGCCGAGTATCACCCAAGGAAAATGAGAGCTTTTGGCTCACTTTTTCCCACAAAAGGCACAAGGAATGGGATGACTTGTTGATGTGACTTTGTGGTTGTTTGCTTGCCTTGAATCAAGGCTTTATGTCTTGTCTTTTCTTTTCTTCATTGCAGCCGAATCCAAGGGGAGCTGAAGGGGTGGGTTGCAGCCGGATTTGAAGAGGAAAAAGGCATGGGTTTTAGTTCATTATTTTAAGCAAGAAGTGACTAGAGGATGCGGGACCTTTGATAGACAAAAGTGGTTCAACTTTTTCCTTGATTTTGGGCTTTATGTCTAGTCTTGTTCCCTTTTTTTTTTTTCTTTTCCTTGCTGTCCCTAGCTGCTGCCGACCAAAGGGAGGGGGAAAGAGAGCTTCACAAGTTATCTTAAGCTAGTTGGGAAGGGGTGTCATAGGCATGGGCTTGTTTTTGACTTGGTTAGGATTGAATCACCATTTAGTTACCAAAACCAACCCAAACCCTTTTCTTTTTCCCATCTAGTTGCCGACCATTTAGAGTGGGGGAGGGCTGCCATTTGTAGGCTTGAGTTAGTGGAGGGTGATGTCAAGGGTTGATGTCATCTTCCACTAGCTCTTCCAAGGCCTTATTTGGCCATTTCATTCTTTCACAGCTCCTTTCGCGCTCTACAGTTATTTCCAATACTGTGATGAGCATTCTTATTTTATATTTTGGTCCAAAAATTCTTCCATGTAAATTCGGACCGAAAATTCTCTTTCTCTAATTTTTCGGAGACCTTTTTGCCCTTAATTCGATTTCGGTGTGCTTGATTTTTTTAGGATGGATTTATGGCTTATAAAACTTCATTTTCGGAGATTCTTTCCATATTTCTTCATCATACTTGTGAAGTCGACGTTGTGACCCGTTGTGACCCGTCCCGATCAAACTTTGACTTTTTGGTCAACCCTTTGACTTTTTGGTCAACCCTTTGACTTTTTCGGTCAAAGTTGACTTTCGTAAGATTTTATTGTTTTTCGTTCTTTTTCCTTTAAAAACCTCATTATTGGCTTGTAAATCATCAATTGAGTCTCATAATCATTAAATGAAGACTCGAACATCGTTTAAATAAAATTATGAATTTCTCATTATTATTCATAATTTTTCATATAACACATCATAAACACATAAATTAGACTCTAATTCCTTATGAATAAGGAGATTACAAGTCTACAAAATTTCGGGTCTTACAGTTGGATTCATCATTGGTAAAGGTAATCGAGACACTGGCTTAGCGTGACATCTTTGCGATGTGTTCGGCCATGTTAATATATTCCCCATGTGATACTTGCCTAGTATCCCGAGCGTAGCTTCTCCTACTATTTTCTGTATCACCTAAGGTTGTTCCCCCAAAAATGGTACGAACATTGTACTCGAGCTCCCCAATGTTGGTTCGGTCACCCGTTCCTAAAGTAGGGTGTGGTCAAACCTGGCCGGTTTAATTGGCCCCACTTGTTAGAGTAATGGCCTTCTCTATAGATTCTCGTAGGTATCCATCTCGAACTAAGAGCTCTATTTGATCCTGTAACTGTGTGCAATCTTTCATTTTGTGGCTAGCATCCTTGTGGAAATTGCAATATTTATTATGATTCCTACAAGACCAGTCCATTTTGATCAGCGGGGGGTCTCGGAGTAGTCCCTTTCCGGAGATCTGGTTTATCACGTGCTCCGCCGTAGTGACCAGGGGAGTTTATTGATGGAACTTTCCTACAGGTGTTTTGAGCTTTGATGTAGTTTCAGCTTTGCAGGTGGCATTCTTTATGGTAGGATGTGGCGTTCCAGAACTCCCTAAAGGCGTTGGTGAGAACTTGAATGGGATCCATCAAGTTCTGGACGTTCCTGGTTAGGATCTTCGTCTATGTTGGTTTTCGCAGTGCTCGCGCACCGCTCTTGTGTTTGGCTCACCAAGTGCTTTAAGAACCGATATGGGCGGGTTTCTTTTGGCCTTAGTTGTCCTAGTTGGCCTGTTTTTCCATGGGCTTAGCAAGTTACGCAAGTGGTGTGGAAGGGCAGGTGAATGAAGAACATGGATGATTGAGAAGTGGTCACCGAAAAGGCATGACGCCCTCCTTCTAGTGCCAAAATGTTGATGCCAAAAATCTCTGACAAAACACTAGATGAGATCGCTTAATGTGATCAGCCTTGTACAGTCTTGCTCCATCTAGTCACCTGCAAAAGAAAAGCACCTTGGAGTAAGGGGGACACTGGTGGGGTGTTTGCTAATGGCATTCTGATGCTTAAGTCAGTAAGGGGCACTGATGAGCAAGTTAAGAAGTAAAGTTTTGACAAGGAAAATTAGTCAATACCTGAGGGAGTGACGCATTCCTCTATTTATAGGTGTTTTCCAGAGGGTCGGGTCCTTGGGTAACTTTGATGGGTCATATTCTGAGTGGTCCTAGAGGATAGACATGCTCCGAGTATACAGATAATTGACCTCCACTAGACGGATGCCACGTTACCTACCATTCGGGTGATGGGGGACATGAGTGTAGGTCATTAGTACTAGCGCAAGTGGCCAATACTATGTTAATTCGGTTAGGTGGTGGAAGGTGGTGTTGGAGTAGGGACAAAGACAGGTCAAGTGATAGGTACCGGGTGTTAGGTGTCAGGTGGTGCAGAGTAGTAGGTGTGGCACATCCTACCACAATATGGTTGTCAGTTGGTACGGGACGGCATGACAGGGGCAACTTAGGCCGACCATCCTGAAAGGGACTTAGTTGTGGTCAAGAAAGTGTTGCTTGGGCTAATATATCAGAGCCCGATGGTGATCTATTCAAGGTTCTAAAAGTAGATGTAAGTCGGGGATCAGTAGCTCAACGAAGGTGTCGGTAGGTCTACCCGATGACCCTGAGAAGGAACTTTATTTGTAATCACGAGCCGACTTTTCTAGTCTGATCTGGTCTCTTTGAGTGGTCGGATCTTCTCCATTGGGAGGGCAGAAGAGCCTACTAGTTCTTGTGCACCTCATTCCCCAATGAATAAGTGATCTCCGATACGGAATAATTACACCATCAGCAATCGATTGCATGGTTTTCGAGAAATATTCTGAAATAATTTCATCTCTTTTAGGGGAAGACCAAAATAATGAACTTTAATTAAAAAATTCATCAGCCTCGTCCCAGTAGTTCAACGACATTTTCTAGAAGCAAATGCTGCATTTTTTTTAAAAGAATAAAATTCTTGACAAGGACATAAACACAGTCGTGGTCGTGGTCATGATCGGCTCTTGATGGTTATATCATTCCTTCCTTCCACAGGATTCTTGGAGCTTTTACAGTATTTGCATTTTAAGCATTCATCAAGATGTCTACGAAAACAAAAATTTCATCGCTTTTTGCTGTAGGTTGTGATGGTGAGGTTTTTTTTTTTTTTTTCTTTGATTGTTTCAGTATACACATTAATTCAAGATACATTTCTACATCAACGTCAATTTTTTTTCCCGTGATATCAAGTTCAACGAACTCCGGCTTTATAAGATTTGACACGATCATAACTCTCATCCAATGTAAATGTAAATAGAATCACAATTTATAATTTCAAAACAGAGATAGTACAATTAAACTTATAGGTTAATCATAACAACAATGTATAAAAGAGGAAAAATAGAAATATGAGCAATCTAATGAAAAGTTGAAAAACTGTTGGAGGGAATATCTCCAACAAAAAGGGAAACCGTATAGATGATGATGAAAACAATAATAAACAATGACAGTGGACTAAACAATTATGAAATTTTTACTGAAAACGAATCTTATGGAGAAGATGAAGAAACTGGAGGATGAGACAAGTTAAGAAATGAATTATAGGTATTTAGAATTCACCAATTTACAGAATGCAAACTAGTCGTTATATTACCCTTGGAAGCGAATAAAAGTTTTATTTAATGATATAGAAAACCAAACGAATAACAAGAGTAATATAAGATGTATATACATATGTATGAATAACAGTATAGATATGTCAAACTACTTGGCAAACATTTCGAATGATATATATATATATATATAAATAATAATAAGTAATTGTAATAAATCGGTGACTCAACCATGCAAGTTAATTAATTGCATGAATGTTAGTTATAGCTTTGGTTCTCTCTTTCTCTCTAATATCCGACGAAGTTAGATTAGTGCAGTTAGATACCAACAATAATATCATTAAAAGATACAAATAAACTTTCTGTCTTAACATCGTAGTATTATAAATAGGTGACAATTTATATGTAGTAATGGTGTTATACGAGTATAAATAAATGAATAGAATATTTATTTATTTATTTTTTTTTTTTTTTGCTTAAGCTTTAGGTAGAAACTCGTAATAGAATTAGAGTGAGTATTCGTGCTAATAACGCGTTACAAATTAAACTGACAGATGTAAGACTACAGAAAGTTTAAGAGAAAGAAACTAAGGTGGAGGTACATCTCAATGAATCTTTCGTATCAATAATAACGGAAACTAGGACACCATAGAGTAATATTTGAATCACTATGAAGTCACTGTGTACAAAACCATAAATCAATATTTGTACAATAACTTATTATTCATCACTGTTTGCCTATGATTTTTGACGTTTTACAACAGATTTTTATTTTATTTTTTTTTTTTTTTGAATATAATAAGAAATCATGAATTTGTGTCGCACGTAGGATGAATTTTAACTTAATTTTTGTATACAATTTATTAAAATTCATGACAAAGATTATAACACTTTTATTTAGGGTCCATTTGGGGTTACATTTGGAAGCGGTGTTTTGGAGATTTTTAAGTTTTAGATATGTGCGTTTTGTGAAAATGAACTGTTTGTAGTGAGAAAATGTAAAAACTTGAAACATATTCAAAAAAAATTAACAATATAGATCTTGTTTCATTCCTTTTAAATTTTAATATAATTTGAAAAAAAAAATCATCTCATTTTGACTTAAAATGATAAAGTTATGAATTTTTAAAGTTTGAGTTTTTTGAAATTGTTTGAAAAAAATAAATAATAAAATTGGAGAAAAATAACACAAAAAAAAAAATTTTGAAAATATTTTTCCAACATTGACCCCAAAACAGGGCCTTACTTTCAGAATGCTTTTATTCTCAAATGTATCAAAGTTTGATAAGCTAAAACACATATTTTTTTTACTCTTAAAGAAAACCGTGACACATACACACATCTTAAAAAAGAATTTGACATTTATTAAATTTTATAAATGTAACCTACTAATAATTTCACATCAAAATATTAAAATAACATTTTTACTTTAATAATTAAAAAAAACAAAATTTCAAAATATTTAAAATTAATAATACATTTACTAGTAAATGAAAATTTTACTAAATAAATGATATATCTATAAGATATAAATAAATCATTTATCTAATACTCTGTGTAAATAAATTATTTACTTAATAAATCTATTATTTATTATAAATATTTTAGAAACTTATTATTTATTTTAATTATTTTCTAAAAATTACTATTTACGTTCTGTTCCTACTCCACCTCAAAATCAATTAAGCCAGATATCTATGCCAGAAAGAAAAAATCATGCAAGATATTTTTTGACATATTTATGAACACCACTAGATATCTTTCTCATTGTACGGTCCAGATTTGTTTGAGAAAATTAAAAGAGAAAAAAAAAAAAGCAAAAGAAAAGAAAAAATTATGGAATTCTCTCGTGGCATTGCATCCTTTGTCTTCTTCTTCTCAACCCAACCGAACCAAACTCCAATCATTCTTCATCGTCAAAAAAAGCAATCGTCCAACAAAAATCGATTCTTAGTCCCTTCGACCCGTTTAAGGTCAGCTGTTTTAGATTCCCTTTTTTTTTTTTTTTTTTTTTAAATTTTTTTGAATTCCTCTGATTTTACTCTTCTTATACTCTTTTCAGACCGTAGCCTGTAGATGATCATGACTTGGGTAGCTGCTGCTGCTTCTTCTCCTGCTTCGACGTCTCTGATCACTTCCCTGAAATTCTCGTCAATATGTCAACGGTGTTCTCGTTCGTCGTGTCCGGGCTTCCATGTGCTCTGCCGCAGTGGATCCTTCTCGGCCTCCTCGTCCAATTCCATAGGCAGCCACCTCAAATTCTCTCTCCATGACGCTCTCGATTCGTCTGGAATCCAAACCTCCCATGCCAGGGTCTGTGTTTAAATTATCGGATTTTTTCATATTTGTATACAAACTTGTTCTTGTAAATTATTTGACTGATTATCAATTTAATTTCTTAGCAGAATTTAGTAATATTTTGAATGCCATTTTTCCCCTTTTCGTGAATTCTTTTCATTTCGTTGAAATGGACCTATTTCCTTTGTGGGTTGATCTGTTTTGGTGAAAATTTAATTCAATGATTAGACTATTGGAATTTCTTCGAAAAAAATGAAGAGATAAGTAATTATCAGTATATAATCTTAAAATATTTTCTTTCAGTTTCTGTTGGTCAACTTCGTTTCCATATATACGTCATGAAAAAAGTAGTTTCATAGCACATCATGAAACTAAAATATAAAGTTATCAAGAATAAAAAAGTTGGGATAAAACAGTTAATTCGGTTTTGTAGAACTTACGGAATTTTGATATATGTGCATTTGTGACATTGGAATAAAAATATTTTAGGTGTGTATCATTGTTCGTGTTTAGCTTCCCATTTGTAAATTATACATCCCAATTACAAAGTTAAATTTTTTAACAAAAAATTTATGTCAAAGCACCAGTGCAGTTTTTTGTTGTCTCCGGATTTGAATCAGGATTGATTATTTGTGAAAATTCAATGCATTTGTGATAATCGAACAGGAAGCTAGGGAAGGGTTCTGCTCACAGATTGAGAAACTTTCTGACATAGAGAGAGAAACCAGCATTAGCATCAATAGATATGTTGATTTGGGGAAAACGGCTCTTTATATCGCAGCAGAGGATGATTCCCTCGTGTCTCATTCATCCGTTCCG
>CM046383.1:19080927-19095927 GCA_025413485.1 Ficus microcarpa
TTCAAATGTGATCCTAATAGACTCCGTCAAAATACTACTAATCTCATTTAGATGCTACCAAAAAAAAAAAAAAAAAAAAAAAAAAGAAAGAAAAGCACATTTTGTACAATAGTGGTCCTAATAAACCGGTAAATCTTGTCCGTCATTCTGGCTCTTCCCAAGGGCTTATCATGATCATATTTTCGAGCTGGTTCAACTCAACTCAGTTGACAGAGAGATTACTGACTAGCAAGAGAGAGAGAATAAAGAACAATAATAGAAATTAAAGAGAGAGGGTTTTGGTGATTGGACAACGAAGAATCCGAACGAGAATTGGGGGGTGTGTGTTGGGTTGCTATCCGGGACATCTGGTCCGACTTCTTCTATTCTGCACGTTACTTTCATCCCTCTCACCAGATTTTAATTAGCCCTTCTGATTTATCTCTCTCTCCTCTCTCTCTCTCTCTCTCAATCAAATTATAAACAAGTAATATCATGCAGACATTGATAAAGACCACAATATTAGAAAAATTAGTGCTGTTGCGCTAAGACAGGGTACCATTCCTATCTCTCAACAAGCAAACAAAAGTGTATATATATAAAAAGAGTATATATATGTGTATGTATATATTAAAAAAATAAAATAAAAAATAAAAAATAGAAAAACGTCGTTGTCTTGTAAGCAGTCAACGGCGCTGGCTCCCACCAAGCACCAACTCCTCACCTCTGCTTTGCTTTGGTTTCCTAGGTACTCAAATCCAAAGTCGCCTTCATCACCAAACACCTTTCTAGTTACATCCCCACTACTACTCCTTAATGTTCACTTTTCTTTTTCTTTTCTTTTTGTTTTTTTTTTTTTTTCATTTTAAATGTGAATCTCATCCCCATGCATATATGTAACAACTTATATATATACATGGTAATGTTGGACAACCTTTTCATTTTCTCTTTTTAGCTTTACATGTTGTCCAATTTATATATGTAACTATATATATATATATATAGAGCTTTTCTCTTACACATGATAAGTATACACGCGCACTATATGGTATCTATATTGCACTAAATTTGATGATATATTCTGACGGATCTGTGTATTTCCCAAGTGTGTTTGTCTATATAAAAGATAGTGATCGAAAAAAGTGGCACGCCGCACGTACGTTATATATACATATATATAATATGTGTATGTAGATGTAAATAGTAAGATTTTACATTTCTTAGCTAGCTTGACAACTGGCTAATTACTTTTACTGCCGATCAGTAATTTCTTTTGATAAAAGCAAATACTATAGCGATTGTTAGGAGTTATTTATTGTATTATAATATCTTTCTGTCAAGTTTCTTCCATATTCCTTTACAATTAGTTGTTATACATACATAAATATCAAGCCAAATTGTATAAAATAATCCGTATATGATTAGTTGGTTCCACGACCAAGATTACTGGGCTATATTTTTTATGTTTTTAAATGGTGTCTGATATATGCAACGTTATTCAACATATTCCAACAGAAAAACACAGAAATTAAAATTAGGTCAAAATCATTTAAAACTTTTTAAAATGACGTGACAATATATATATATATATTTGTTAAAATGATAATGATGGTTATAAATCATTTGGAACACAAAAAAATAAGACAAAAAATTTGCATTTTGGGTTTATTTACTTTCAGCCAAAGTCCAAAACAACTAGCGTTGTTTTTGCGCAGCGGGTTTCATAATTCTACTAAATAGAAATTCATTACCGAACCAATAAAAATTTAGACTGATTTTGAATCTTGTGAGTGAATGAAGTCTTCAAGAAAGACACAGCCTTCGCTTTAGAGAGAAGAATTAGAAAAGACAGAAACCATTGAAAAGGCTGTGAAGAGAAGAAAAAAGCAGGCTTTGGTGCAAGTGCGACAACAACATTTCTGTACTTATCTTTAATCACCTCCCTTTTAATTAAACTAATCACAATCCCATTATCTTCTCCCAATAAAAAATTACGCAAATTGAAAAAGCTAATCCGATATTGGGAACTATACATATGGACCACACCTAACCAAAGGGAAATATTGAAAAAAATTAAAAAATAAAAAAAAAGAATAAAAAACTTTAAAATAGTTTTCCATGTGAAGAGCACCAATTGCTTCGAATCTAGCATATAAATGTTGCATGTTCTCACTCTCCCACAAGCCGCTTTTCCCTCCAACGGCCGAGAAGTGGCTTGAGATTGTTGCACAGTTTCTTGTCCTTTCGAGGAATAGGGCATTTAAACTTTAGTTTAATTAATTAATCAATTAATCAATCAAATTTGCATTGAGCATATTCACAATATTTTAAGAACTAAACAGCCGACCAAACTGAGGTCACCATGTGATAGATAGCGATGGATATGGAATCATTCTTGTAATCTCTTCACCTGCTTGCTTAGCGCGTTTTTTTTTTTTTTTTTTTTTTTTTTTTTTTTTTGCATTTTCAAATTATATATATATAAAACATGAGGGCAAGTACAAGATCGGTTGGATAGAATAATGTCAACGTTTTTATGGTATAACAAAAGCCATAACTACTGGTTGATGGGTTTGTAATTTCTTTGGTTTGTGAACACTAAATTGATCTCCTTCTTCGATTTCAACTTGTGTTGAATTATTCTTTGGCTCTATGTGTGTGTGTATTATATATAATATTTTCTTTGGCAAACCAACTTTCAATTTCACCCTTTAAAGTTTTGACTCCAGCGGTTTCCTTTTGCTCTACGTATATTTGGCATTCAAAGAAACTCAAGGGTCATATATGTTTTAGATATATATATATATATACATGATATATATGTGTATAGTACTGTTAATTTGACTTGGTAGTTGTTAGCAAGTGTAAAGTATAATAAGTTTTATCCCAAATAAGCTTTTCAGATCAATTTCCTTGTATTTTAAAGCAAGAGACTGGGAAATGAAGACATTATCCATCGATAAGTACTGTGCACTATTATATTAAGCTCATGAATAATGTATAAAATTAGATTATTAATATAAGTTTGTATCTTGTTCAAATATTTTATATATGTGTATATATATATATATATATGTTTATATTATGTAGTTGAAAAGGAGTAAGTTTTTAAAAAATATTGCTCCTGCATATTTGGAAGTGCCACAAGAGAACCTTCTGAATCAAGTTTAAGATTTTGGTACAATAACAATAATTAGATGGGACTAAGAAAGTAATTTTTAACAGTACTAATACATATATAATTGATAAGAGATTGAATATATAGCACATTGGTCTCTGGTATTCATATATATTAAGATTGTCCCTATATAATATAATCAAATGAGCCTTCGAGGCATTAGTTTTAAACACACACATATATATATATGTTTAAATATATTATTATAACTTCTTTACGTTATAAAAGTTCTCAAACAGGAAAAAAAAAAATAAATGTATAAAGTTTCTTTCATTATAAATTAAATTGAAGTTTAATATATGCATAATAAAGCTACCTATCAGGACGCCTGGAACTACTAAATTAATCGTTATGAGGTTAACCTGGGAAAAGAAAACAACATGATTATTATTAATCAAATTAAAAAAATGGTCACTGCAAAAGATACCATATCCGCACAACAATATTAGTGTCTATTCTTTTAGAAATATTTATATATATATATATATATATATCCATTACAGAAATAGATTTAAAATAGCCAGTTGTGATACAAAAGATTTTGATATTATACAATGAAGGGTTTTGCTGATTTATAATATTTAGAGCAACGAATTAAAATTTAGTAGTGCCTAAAACCGTACGTCTTTACAAATATTAATTTTTACTATATCGTACTAATACACCTAATAATTATATACTAATGTTGGGATTGAAGCTTTTCTTGTGTCGTTACAGAAGGGGAAGAAAAAAAAAAAAAGATGTCTAAAAATGAGGTTTCTCTCAAAATAACTAATATAACTACCATCCTAATAAAAGTATAAAATGGTCAGCCTTATATATACATGTGTGTGTGCGTGTGTGTGTGTGTTTATAAATGCATATATATATATATATATATATATGTCTTAATAGTGTTGCAATCTTATATGATTTTAAGTGCATAACTGGATTATCCACGACGAAAATGCAAGTTTTCTTGTCGTATTTGGTTTGTGACACCAGATTATTCAAAAGTCATTTAGTGGTGGAGCTTAATTATATTCAGACCGTCAGAAAGACTGTTGACGTCCTTTAAAATTTAAATTAAAAAAAAAAGTCATAAAAGTTATGCTACGGACAAATTGTCTCACAAATTTCGATAAATGTTGACAAATAGCATAATTGGTAAAGTTGTAATGTCTTTATTAGAGAAAATTACAGTAAGAATTATTTTACGAAATAATTAAAATGAATAATAATATTTTAATAAATTTAAAGTAAACGGCGAATTTGTTAAGTAAAAAATTTTAGATAAACAATAAAATTTATTAATTAAATAATATATTTACAAGAAGAAAAATAAATTATTTATCTGGCTTGTTATTTACTGTTATTTACTCTAAACTTTTTTCATAAACAAAAATTAACTTCAAATATTTTTTAAACATACGTTATTTATATCATTATTTATGTAAAAATGCTACTTAAGTCTTTCTTCCTTTTTCTATAAAATTTATAAATATCGGCCATCAATGTTCGTCGTTTTATTTCATCAATGTTTTATTAGCTAAATAATTACTTTTTTTATCACCTAGTATACTAATACACTTTTCAGATTAGTGTAGTATGGTTCTATGTTTGAGCCTTGTAAGAATTTTTTAAATATTGAGACTTCTGTTAGTTTTTATATGTAAAACTAGTTGATTATATATATATATATATATATATATATTGAATGTTTACGATATGATCCTAACACCATATCTAAACCCCATGAAAAATGTTTCTTTGTTTGGTTAGAACTTACAAATGTATCGACTCACCTGCTCACTCGGCCCAGTTTTTAGAATTGATCCATAGAAACATGGAATTCTTCCACCTGCGAACGCCTGTCGATCGGTATGGAAGAACATGTGTCATTTTTTCACGGTGATTTTAAGGATTACCCCTCAAAAAGCACACCTTTTGAAAGATTTTTACATCTTTAATGGCTTCAAGACTTTAATCTTTTTATAAGATAAGTTAAATTTCAACATTATATATCTTTTTAGAATTATCTCCTGCCAGTCAAACGGATAATCTGATAGATTACTACCTGTAATATACCAGAATATCATTCGACGACCAAAGTCAAAATGGACCCCCAATAGTCTACAGTCTCCAGTCTTCAGTCTTCAGTAGCTGGCATTAGTTGCCGTGGAGTATTCTGGTAGAATACTTTTGATAATCAGCATGGGTCTTTGGTTGTCGATGACCAAAGAGTCTTATTCTAGTAGAATACTTTTAGTAGTCTATCAAAATATTTAGAGTTAAAAATAATAAATAGCAAATTTATCAAGTAAATGATATATTTACTTCTTATAAATATGTTATTTATCACGTAAATTTACTGGTTATTTAAAATAAAACCTTAATATCTATTTCAATTATATTTGTAAAAATACCATCAATTACAATTATGATATTAAAAAAAAAAAAAAAAAACCTTGCCAGATATCCTATGCTAAGAACTTAGTAATACTAACAACTAAGTAATAATAGTGTGCTTTCCAATTAAAAATAAATAAATAATAAAAATAAAAAACCAACATCACAACAACAGCTTGAACTTGGCAATAGTGAGGGGGGGAAAAAAAATTTTCCCGTTTTTTAATAAGGAGTAATAGTAAGGATTTAAGTCATCCACGGACAAGTCCCTCTCGTGTAACATTAGTGGGAGTTTTCAATAAATGGAGCATAAACATGTCCATTACAAAGGGATACGGCCCATAAATTGGGTCCGAAAGGGACTCTAGATCTTTCGCGTATTTGGATGATCAGGAAGGATGGTGAAATATCAACCAAAGTTTCCTGTGAGGAAGTTTTTTGACAAATAACAGAAATTTTTAAAAATTAGTTAAAACTTTTTTTTTAAATGGTCAATCAATTTTTTAAATGATTAATTGGTAATTGATCGCGTAATTTTGTTAATTTGGTAAAGAGTGATTGACCGTAATCAATAATTGATTGATCATAATGTAAATCACTAATTTTCAAGTCAATAACTGATTGACTATGGTCAATCATTAATTGATCAAATATGGAAAAAATGACAAATGGCTATTTCGCTAAGTAAAAAAAAAAAAAAAAGAGAGAGATTCAATCATCTATTAAATTGAATGATTAAAATAGGCCACTCAATCTAATTTTTCTTTTAAAAAGAAATAGTTGGTGGCCATCAGAATATTTGACTAATCATAGTTAATCATATCAGATCACTAGATGATTAACTGATAAAATCACATATTGATATCGATCAATCATCCGTCAAATAATTAATTACTGATTGATCATTAAAAGAAAGAAAGAAAGATGATTCTCTAAACTTCACAAAATTTGGGACATTTAAAAAAAAAATCTTAAGAAAATCTCATATTCCCACGTGTCTATATATCTGTGTGTGCGTGTTTTTTTTTTTTTTTTTTTTTTGTCCTTTTGAGTGAAAACTTCTTATTATTAGTTGATAACAAGATAAGAATAAAGAGACGTAAAGGAATACACCATGATTCTAAATCATAAAAACAATTATCCAAGAACAAAGTGATAGGGAGAGATTTTTGTCACTCTTCAAACCAAATTTCTTTTCATTTGATCACTTATGACTTCAATTAAAGCTGTAAATAAGGTGGATTCCTTCTTATCGATGCAGCTGAATTCAATCCTCTTTTAACTTGCATCTGAAGTCATCATCAATCGAAACTCTTCAAAATCTACAAAGCCATCACCATTCTTGTCCACACCTTTGATCATTTTTCTACACTCTCCGAGACTGCACTTATCACAACCGAGATTGACAAGAACCCGTCGCAACTCCTCGGCCGAAATCTTCCCGTTCTTGTCGATGTCGAAGACCAAAAAAGCATCCATGAGATGTTCATGTTCTTCCTCACCACCAGTATCGATCACCACGTCCATGAATTCATTCAAGTCAACATAGCCATCTCCATTGCAGTCCATTGCTCTCACCATTCCTTCGGCTTCCTTGGTAGCAATGGACTTGTAGTACCCGAGGCACACCAACACTTGACTAAGCTCGGAAGGGGAAATTTTCCCGTCCCCGTTTTCATCGATGGCCTCGAAAACTTTCCTAAACTGGTTTGACACTTCCATGGCCGGAAAATCTGTTCTCGACACATGAAGCCTTGACCAAAGTTTCCTCCTTGGCTTTGCTTTCTTACATCCCCGAACCATGCTCGGGGCTTCAAACTCCTTTAGAAGAGCTTTAGCCCTCCGGCGGAGTGCTAAAAAGCAACCCGACATAGAAAGAGAGACAGGCAATGGATGGTAATCGAAAATGCAGAGAGAACTAGAAGATAAACTTATGGCAATGAAAGTTTAAGAGAATAAACTCGTTTCCTCTTCCGTGAGAATCCATTTAATGATTGTGAGAGAGAGAGATGTCAAGAAACAAGAACCAAGTCCAATCACTGTATTTGATAGAGTCTTGTTGTGTGGATGCCAGCTGAATTAGGATAAGTGAAGTGCCGGCATAAATCGTTTTCAATCAACTTTAACCATTTTGGTTTCTTCCTCTACGTGGAATCCGCAACTGAAGGTGTCAGTGTCACTGAAGGTGTCAGTAATTGACCGAGTGTGTGTTTGGCGCACCGTTTTGAGTTCAAAAATTTTGGATTTGAGTTGATAATCAAGCCGACAGCTCGTTTGAATCTGACCAACTCTAACTAATCCAATGTGCCCGTTCAACAACCCCCTTCAATATTCGTTTAAACGAGCTAAAATATAAGGCATTTTTAAATGATGTGATGCAAATATTGTCCATGAAATATTTATATGAAACTCACTCGTTTATGAATTTAAAAAAAAAAAAAAAAAAAAAAAGAATAAGAAATGTGACTTTAACATACAACCGGGAATATATCTATGAACTCTAAATGGAGAGCTAAACTCCTGAATAAACTAGAGCAAGGCAATGAAATGCATTCCTAACTCTTCAATACACTATTACACTATATTTCCGATAACAATTATTATGTAAATCAAAAGAAAGGATAATGGGAAGTTCAGGGCGGGGGGAAAAAAGAAAAGAATATCATACATCTCAACATGCAGGGTCCATCTAACCATAATCAACATGATCGAAGCAAAACCGGACCCACGGATGAACTGAGCATATCGCTTAGAGCCGCCTGGACGTCATTTGACCCGTGTTCACAACTTATTAAGCTTGAAAGTAGGGGAAAGAAAAGAGTCAAGTTGTTCTCAAATGAAGTTTCTCCCAAGCTACAGATTGCTTGAAGTGTAGTCACGATGAGAGGACCACGTGCCGCCAATTCTCTCCGCTTCCCAGAACCAAGGGGAATTTCCCAATGGGGCTTTCCGCCACTAGATGATTCTGATGACTGTCCAAAACGAGAGCTTTCGATGTAGAACTCTAAAATCTTCCTGCAGAGGTTAACAAGGTGGGCTTCCACCTCTGCCTCCTCATACCCTGGAGGTCCATCTTCTATGAGGTTCTGCAGGAATGTGAGGCAAAACTGGTAGGACTCGTTTTCGAGACGTAATAGTGGTGGATCTTGCATTTGCGTCATGGAGCCAAACTCCTGTAGCTTTGAACGCAGTGTGGTATTGCTGTTGATCTTGTGAGCGTGAGATGCTATGTCTTGCAGAGCACCGAAGAGAACCAAGATGTTTTTGGCAGACAAGTGAGTTCGATACATGTTGTAAATCTCAGTCACCGCCTGTCAATTTTAATGAGAAAAGCATGCAACGTTCAGGAAGTTGTTTCAATATAGCATAGCATAAATGAAGCTTATCATATTACCATATATTAATCATCAAAAGTAACATAAAATCAGAGATGGATTATTACCTGAATCAACAAAAGCTGAACAGCAGCCCTGCATTTAACATCGGATATACAAGTGTAAAAATGTTGCATCCTCAGTCTCTCCGAATCTTCATCAGGGATGCCAGACACAGCAGTCTCTCCATTACTTTCCCGGCTAGAAGCTATTTCATTATTTCTAACAATGCCACCTCCACTCGTCATGAAAGAGAAATCAGGCAAAGTTGAATTTGCAGCTTCTTGTAACGACAAAACCACTTCTAGCCACTTTTCATCAGAATACAGATCACCAGCATTGCTCATCAAACGAACAAATGCGGCAATACCAATACCAGCCAGGCTTTGGTGAGGACGCTTAATAAAACTTACTAAAAGTGTCAAAACTTTCTTCAAAAGTGGGTTGACCGTGCTGTAAAATTTCACGAAAAGATCTACAACTAATTGAAGGGCCAATGTGCACGTCTCATAGAGCCAGGCATCTTGATCAAGCTCACTCGAATCCCCATCACCTTCCTCTGGTGAGTCCTCTCCAGATGGATCAATAGCATGCCGCACGTAATCAAATATTGGGAAAAGAACCGATTCAAACACCCGTTCCCACAACGGCAGGGAGAAAAGGTGACCATGGTTTCGTAAAGTCTCGAACAGCACTTGCAAGGCACTCTTTCTGATTTCAGGCCTAGGGTCAAAGCTAAGTTCTGACAAACCTGCAGAAAGCAAGAGTACATAAAATTAAATTCCATGAATTCATTTTACATTAAGCAAATAGAACAGGAGAATATAAAAATATAAATAATGTCTGCAGAAACAGAAGCTCTTTAACAAGAAAAACACCAATTCATGTAAAACCTCACCGGCCAGTAAAGGAAACCAGAAATAGAGGTTGTCATCCTTTTCTGGCATTTCTCCATGATCCAGTTTTCCATCTTTTCCAATTTTAGGTGAAGACGGAGAAGTTTTTCCAGAAGCATCCTTATCCTTGTTCCTTGCAGAGGAGCCAAGATCTCCCTGAGCAAGTTTTGTTGCGCAGAACCGAAGAAAAGCGATAGCATTGAGGCTAATGTCTTTGTTGAATCTACTATTTGTGAATGCAACAAGACAATTCACACAATCTGTAAAGGTCGTGGTTTCTGTCTCGGTGATATATGGGAAGTAATCTCTGATTATTTTCTCAAGTATTTCAAAGGCCAAGAGCACAATGTTTTTGTGGTCATCATAAGCTGCCGTAGTGAATACCTGAAGAAAGTCAAGACGGTACAAAGTATTAGAAGTATGGAATAAAAACAGCTTAACAAATCAGACCAATAACTGATCCATCATACCAAAACTACAAGAAAGCAAAGACATTGTGCAGTTGCATTACCATGAACATGCTCTTCCATCCGGATTTGACATTATTGACACGAGATAGAACCATTTGCGAGACACATCTGATGATTAATTCTCTAATTTCAACCGCACTACTTTTGCGCATAACAATGACGAAAGGCTTCATAAATTCGTTCTGGAAATTATAATTAGCCAATTCTTCTCGCTCTAAAAATTTCATTGACAACTGGCGTAAGGAATCCATTGCAAAAATTGCAATAGAAAGGTTTTCAGAACAACCAATTGTTACAAAGAAATCGGAGAGCACATGCCAGATGCTTGACCACACAAGCCTGATACGATTCATGTTATAGTGCCTGATATTGAGCCAAAAATCAAAAGGAGAGAGAGAAGATTAAGTCAAACTAAAATTTTTGTCAAAGCAGCAATAAGAAACTAATAAATGACGAAAACAATTACACCTAAATTAAGTGATGCTTACGCAATCTCAACAATCTTTGTAAGGCTAAAAACTCGAGGATCAGATGCAGATCGCAACTCTTCCATGGAAACCTTGCAAAGAGCCTTAACAAAGTCAACAATTGCCTCACTATTCAACTTTTGACTCCGTGTGAAGATGCGACTCATTTCGGAGCTTCCAACTTGTTCTAACATGTTTAAATTAGAAACTAAATTGTTCATCTGTTCCGATGTGACAGACGCATTCCCTCCAATGCCAGCACTGTCATATGAACCTCTCAGCACCGAGGCAGCTGCATACTGCATTCGCCCAGGTCCCTTTTTCTTTAAAACAGGAAGGATCGTTGACTTATTTTGTTTTGATTTTTCTGACTCATTCTGCGGAAAAGCAAAAAATGTGGCATCTGGGGGAGCACCCTCTCCCAACAGATGCAAATGTTCAAACCTAGAGACACAAGTCAAAATATGTTCCCAAGCTTCTTGCAAGTAGTTTCCATCCTCATCGGCAATTGTCACTATTGCCTAATAACGATATAAACAAATTCAAACGTCAGATTCATTGAAAGATGGCATTTGTTTTTAGAAGAGCACTTTCTTTTTGTCATAATATGACATGTTATAAATTAATTAACAACAAAACAACACCCTGACTTAACTGGATAATGTAACACAATCTCTATACTGACCTTAATTGCATCTATGTTTCTCTGCTTGATATCCGCAGGAGAGTGGAGGGAAGTAAACTTTGCAAGTGTAGTGACGAATGCATCTCTATGAGTTTTCATGGACATTACAGCAGTAACATGGATCGCATAACGAATGCCTTCAAGACATAGAGCTATTATCACTTCATCATCACTCTGGTCAAGGGGAACACTGAATGCAGCCAGCATTGGAGCCCAGCATACCTCGATCATAAATCTTAAAATCACGACATCTGTTGCAGCATAATACACAGACCTGCAGATTTTACATTCAAATATAAATTAAGACAGAAATCAAAAAGATTATTTGCTTTGAACGTCAATGTCATCTTGCAAAAGCAAATCCAAACTCAAATATTTGGAATGAAGTTGAGTTCAGTTGAACGTATGCCATAAGTTGTATATCAAGTTTTTTGACTACTTGGTCTTACTCAGATTTTCGTGCTTTTTCTTTGAACTGTTCCTGCATGTGCCTATAAAGATCATCACTGGTCTCCATATGCTTGTCATCCCATTTACGGATCACAATGTTCAAGATCGAGTCCAAGCCCAAGAGTCGATTTGTGTTAGTTGATTGTATCTGCTGAGGAGCAAAATCATTTTCTTTCATTTTTATCTCATTTCTTGAAATTCGCTCAAACAACGACCTCAAGTACTCTTCAGGTAAATCTTTTCCATCATCTATGCCGCGATTGTTCCTTATAAAATCATCAGCCGACATCTGTGAATTTTAATAGCCATAGAGAAAACCATCAGAATTATCATCTTTGTCTTGACACCCATTAATGGAAATGGTACTTGTGACTCACCTTGTTCTTGACCATAGGGTTATGAGCGTCTGTATTGAGCATTATCACAGAATAAGCAAGGACGTAGGCTGTGTCCGCACTGATAAAAGCCTTTGGGTTGCATTTGCAATACCGCTCAGCAAACTTTTCCATGATTCGATCGATCTTTTGTGCCTCACCAGGCAACCTAAAACCTTGAAGAAAGGCCCTGATTGCCTCATCAAACTCCATACCTTGAAAATCAAAGGAATCCACATAGGCATGCATCACTTTCAACGACAAGTCTTCTCTTTCACCAAGGTAATCGCCAATCAAAGTCTTGCTCAAACCAGATGCATTTCTAAGAAAAGCTGCTATCTCCTCTGGTGAATTGCCCACCTTATTTGCATTTATAAGGAACTCAATTCCTTTCTTGGGTTTCCGGTTAAAAAGAGATATACCTTCCTGCCACAAGATTACATTAGATTCCAAGCACGACCACCAAAAGGTACACCTGAATCCATCCTACAAAACCATATTTCCTTACCTGAAGTTCCAACTTGTAAGCACGGCGTTGCTCAATTGTTAAAGCATCAGAAGCCTCATTCGAGGCTTCAGATTGAGAATCTGATCCTTCTGCAGGCTCATCACCGTTTCCATTTGCCAAGGGAAGACTTCCTGGTTCAGGACTGCTTTCAGTTGCGTCACTTTTCTTGGGAGAATGAGGATCTGGAATGCGCAATTGTTTGTTCATCCAATCTCCCATCGACCTTAAAACAGCCACTAAACACTTCATAGCTTCGAGTTTCATGGTTGCCTCTTGAGGAGGTAACAAGGTGGTGACTCCACCAGGAGGAACACCTTGTGCTGTTTTAAGAAGTCCATTAACCATCCTAGCATCATCACAACAACAAAAACAGAAATGGACATTCCATCAATAAAAACCTAGTCAAACATGAAACAAGAAGAGCACGAAATGTAACAAAGAGACCAAAAAAGACAAATTGATATTCTAACACTGTCAGCGACCTTGCAGCAGTCTATATCAAAGAATAAGTTGTATAGTACTACAGTGTAACATGGCTTACCTCTCGAATATGTTCGATGAATTGACATCACAATCGTAATTGATGAATATGTCTACCAAGATTTGTGAATCAACACAGAGCTTGTCAAGAAACCGAAGCACTATCATCTTCTGCTGAAAATTAGGTTGTGCAACATTTTCCAAAACTCTGAGAACAATCATAGGAAAAAAGACTCCAATTTCTGCTTTCAGTCCGGCTCTAAATCTTGACACAAGACTAATGAAGATGGAGCAAGATAGCTGAAAAACTATCATAAGAGTCGAAGCACTGTTCTTCAACAACGAAAGACACAGGTACTGCTTAATGGCACCTAAAAACCTGTTTCACATGCACATCAAAAAAAAAAAAAAAAAAAAATTCATGGAGAGACTGCCGAGTAGGATAAAAAGCATAAACCCATGAAACATGCGAACTAAACAAGTGAGACATTATGTCTAAGTATAGGTATTTCTTCCATTAACTAAGGAGTTAAACCACAAGTTTTATTCACTAAAAGTTCTTCTTAAAATAATAGGAATCCTCAAAATCAAAGTTTAGATCATCTTAAGTACCCCAATATCCCACGAACTCGCATATCCTTCCCAATAAATTAATATATATAGACAAGCAACCAAAATGAAAACAGCAAACGAAGCCCGAAGCTATACTAATGTCCAGCTTCCAATGTTCATTTTCCGCGGCCGCACAATAGATACAATGGTAAATCAATTCTAAATCTTTGTTCACTAACATTGAAATATAACGGCATATTGTCATTAATTTTTCCACTTAAGTTGACCAATGCTAATTCCCATATAAATTAGATATGAATCAGTTAAACCATTACTCATTATATGCAAGATACTTCATCAACAACCAAAATTAGCTAAACGTGAAGCAATTAAGGACAGTAAACTACATTAGAAATAATCATATGGGCAAATAAAGATCTGAAATGTTAAAAATACCTCTCACTAGTTCGAAAAACAGCCCCTGCATTCTCCAGCAAAATCTTCAACAACTCCAAAGCCACAATCTTTCCCTTCATCAATTGAGGATCAGCCAATGCCTCCTTGGGAGGCGTCTTCATCGAAAGCTTACAAAGCGCTCGGAACACGAGAAAAGCGTCCCTCCTCAACTTGTTCCCGATCTGAACTTCCAAATCGTCGTCTCTCTCCCCTTCCCCGTCCGCCAACTCCCCTTTCCTTCCCTCCAAGGCCGTCTTGTACATACTGATTTCCCAATACTTAGCGTCTAGCATATCCTTATCCGTCGAATCCAACAAATCCGTTGGGTTTGTCGTCTCAACTGCAGTTGTCTCGAATGCGCCATCGTGTCCGCTGAGTGAGCTTGGCGTGACGGGGTTCAACACTCCGTCAATGTCCTGCATAATTTTGGTTATGAATCCTTGCACGAACATCGTCATTGACCCATCGGCATCAGATTTCTCGACCGGTTCCATCAATTCAGCTACAACAATGGGCTGAATTGGCACTGTGGACGAGTCGGCCTCCATTCTCCGGAACACTATCACCAGCATTTGGATCAATGATGCTTTGGCAGTAGTCTGATTAACCACATTCTTACTTCCGAGGTATATATCGTAGCAAGTCCTCACAATCTGAAGCAAACAATCCCCGTGAATTCGCAGCGAAATTGACGTGACCGCCGACAAGAGCGTCTTCAAAACCGAGAGCTCCATCTGATCGTC
>CM046383.1:19096027-19114018 GCA_025413485.1 Ficus microcarpa
AAAAAAAAAATCCCACCACCACCCTCTACCACCACCAAACTAAACCCAGAACACCCCTTGACCGATCTTCAATCCATAAACAATTTCGTACAAAATCCTCTCTCTTCTTTCATGTGACAAACACATGTATTTTGGTCCATTTCTGAATCGAGATCAATAGAAGACAAAGACAGACAAAGACAAGAAATGAGCGCAAACCCTAGCAGCAGCAGTGGTGGCAGTGGCAGCGGCGGTGGCGGTGGCGGAGGAGGAGGAGGAGGACCGTGCGGAGCGTGCAAGTTCTTGAGGAGGAAGTGCGTGCCGGGGTGCATATTCGCGCCGTACTTCGACTCGGAGCAAGGGGCGGCGCATTTCGCGGCGGTGCACAAAGTGTTCGGAGCAAGTAACGTCTCCAAGCTCCTCCTCCACATCCCCGTCCACAAGCGCCTCGACGCCGTTGTCACCGTCTGTTACGAGGCCCAGGCCCGCCTCCGTGACCCCGTCTACGGCTGCGTCGCTCATATTTTCGCTCTTCAACAACAGGTACATATTTCCATATTTATTATATAGGTCAATATTGTCATTGTCATTGTTATTATTATTATTCGTCATGTTTTATAATTTGTCTACTCATGGTTGATGATTTTTGTCATTTTTGGTTGAAATATGTTAGTACCATTATATTCTTCCGTTTTTTTTTCCTTTTTTGAAACGGATCTGTTTTTTCTAACGTATATAGGTTTTGGAATGATTTATATTTCTTTCTGAATTTCGGAAAATGTCTTCATATATCTGTTTTTATTTCTTCTTCTTCTTCTTCTTCTTCTTCTTCTTCTTCATATTTTTGGGTAATATATTTTCCCCCCTAAAACACATAAGGCAAGCAGATCAACAAAAAAGGGAATAGGGGGCACCATGCCCTTGGTTACAGGAGACGTGTCTTTGTGTGTAAGGGCTAAAGTGAGGGAATTAAAAGTTGTTTCTTTTTGGTCTTTATGGAGATACAAAATTTGGCGAACGGATCAGAATAGAAAAGAATAGAAAAGAAAAAAAAGAAGAAGAAAAGGTTATAAAATTAAGAAAATTAATAAATGGAGAATCAAGGAAGAATATAAGGGGACTGCTGGGTTAGCAACTTAGGGGACAGTTTAGTGCGTTTACTGAAATCTTGAACGTTTTTTGGATTAACAAAATAATGTGGTCGGCGGTTACTATGTACACAAAATAGTGTTATATTTATATATATATATATATATATATATATCTATAAGCGCCTATGTCTTGAGCCAATTTTGTGTGCAAAAATTCTAGGCTTTGCTGGTATTAAGGAAATGGTCGGTTTTTCTGCCTCTAGGAATTCCATTCAGACTTTTGGTTAGGGACAGGAGTCACTTTCTTAATTTATATTAATCTCCAATCTATTCTATTAATTAGTGCTAATTATTGCTTCTTCTCCTACTTGCGGCACAAGTAGTAGTAGGGATAATCTTGTCATCTTATACCATTCTAGTGAACTGCAAAGAATGTGTTTGGTTGTCCAATAAAAAGAGAGGAATATTTCTTTTTTTCTTTTTTTAACTTTAAGGTGAGAGGATTCGAATTCTACACTTCTGATTATAATTAGTTGTGGAGTAACTGTTAAGTTATATCTGCAAACATAGGAATATTTCTTTCATTTTCTCATTTCTTCAATAATATCTTTTTCTTTTTCTTTTCTCTTTTTTATATTTTATAAGTTGAGGGTGGTAGATTTTAATTCTATATCTTATAGGGAAGTAAGGTGTGGAATTATCACTAGATCATGCATATAATCAAAATTTAATTTTTTTAAAAAAACTGGATGGTTTTTAAGTTTTTTGGAAGATTAGAAATGGCATTGTCTTCCTTTTCATAATTTACTAAGTGTTCCATCTCATTTTCACATATTAGCCACTTTTTTCTTCATCATGTTTAAAATCTATGATCTACAAAATAGTTATATATCATTGACACAACATAGGTTGGTTGATGTGCACATCTATTCTCATAATGCGAATTTAAATAAATTTGTATATATATATATATATATATTTATTTATGTATCCTTCAAAAATCAAATGGGATATCTATTTACACATACATCATAGTACGTGTGAAAAAACGACTAGTAACTATATATGTCAATTAAGTAAAGCTTGAACTATGAAAATGATAATTATCGTAAGAAGAAAATTTTTTTTTTTTTCCATTATTTCTATCCTTTTCATGAGAATCCTTTAAATGTTGGCAATCCCATGTTCTAATGCTCGAAGTTTAAGCACTGATTTAGTATAACCAAAGGCAAGAAGCCATACCTTTATCCAAAATTATATATATATTTTGCTTTTTATAGAAGGACTATATATTTAAGCTCTGTAGAGAGTACGAAATGACGTCATAATTTACGAAATTTTATAGAGGAATATCACTTCCAGAGATAGTTTTATTCTTGATTTTCTTGTATGTCTATATAATTATTCATGTGTTTTTGAAATCTGAACATAAAATAGATACAAAACTTCTCCTTATAATCTTTAGTTTATTAAGCTAATAACTTGTTAATTTTCTCTTTTTTTTTTTTTTTCGTTAATAATTTTGTTTGTGCAGGTGGTGAGTTTACAAACCGAGCTCTCCTACTTACAAGCCCACCTAGGAACATTGGAGCTTCCATCACCACCACCAGCGCCACCGCCGCCGCCAGCAGTCCCCAACCCGCCACCGCTCTCAATCGCCGACCTTCCATCAGGCTCGGCGGTGCCCGTGACATACGATTTGTCATCGCTTTTCGAGCCCGTCGTGCAGCCTTGGGCCGTGCAGCAGCGGCAGCAGTTGGACCCTCGCCAATACGGTGGCTCAAGTGCTGGCTCCTCATCAACTGGTGACGGTGGTGATCTTCACGCTTTGGCTCGTGAACTTCTGCGCAGACATGGCTCGCCACCGCCGCATGCATCCATGCCGTGTTCCGATGCTTCGCAATCTCCATCTCTCTCAAAATGAGACTGATCTCTGACCTAAATACTCAAAACTGGCTTGCCTGAAGTTCATTGTTTGTCATGGTCAGATACTTGTAGAAAAAGGCGGCAGCTTAATTTTAGGTTGTTTTCAATGGTCGAGTGACGTTAATAACTGATCCATATTTGTATATTTTTTCATATCTTCTTCCTTTTCTCTTTCCTTATCTCTTTTTGCTGAAAATTAATACTATTGAAACTCTCAATTAGTTTAACTTCATTCTACATCTTACATGTTACATCTTATCTTACTTCTTACTTTTCTTCTAAAAGTGCGGAAAGCTATCGACAAAGTTGCTTGGGAGAAGTTAACATATCTTTTTTATTTTATTATTATTTTTTACAAAAGATATGGATTACAACTATATTGGAATCATTTGTGTAAGAATGGCCCACATCCTGTCCAACTCGAGAAATAGGAATTAGGGCCCGTTTGGTGGAGTAGTTTGAGTTGAGATTTTTAAATTTTAATAGTAAATTTTTTTGAATTTTCAGAAAAAACAAAAAAATTTTTGGGAAAAAGACAAAAATTTTTGAGAAAAAAGACAAAAAAAGTTTAAATTGAATGGTTTGAACCATTCAACCAAACACCCCCTTATATTGAGCCTCCGTTTAAACTACCAACTCCAATAGGAGTTTTCACTATCCTATTCTAAAGCTTTTGATTAGTTCGAGATTTTTAAATTAAAATTAATTTATTTTTTAAAATTAATTATAATTTTTATTAACTTTTTAAAGGGAAAAAAAGATGCAAAAATACAGTTTAATTAAAGTTAAGTTGAAATATCAAACGAAGCATAAATTTCTAAATTTGTCTCATTTTCACTCTTTTCTTTAAAAAAAAAATACTCTAACTTCAAAAGTTTATTATTTTTAAATAGCACCAAAAAAAAAAAAAAGAACAAGAAAAAAAGAGAAATGATCGAAATAAGATCCATATTATATGTTTTTTTCTAAACATATTTCAAAATTTTTACGTTATTTTCTATATCACAGTTCATTTCTCATTCAGTATTTCCAAACCAACCTCAAAACTTTGTCTCCAATTGTCACTCCAAACGATCCCTGAGAAAATTAAGGAAACAATCTCTTAAATAGACATATTTATATTTTTACCCTATCTTATTGCTTGTTTTGATTTTTGACCATTCATACTTATCTATTTTGAGGTAAATTAAAAAAAAATAATAACTGAGCTATTATAACTGGGATAATAATACAAATATGTGCTCTATGAAGGGTAATCTTAGCATTTTGCATACTTTTAATTGGTTGTTCGTATTTTGAGCGGCCATATTCAAAATTTGGCAGACATTAAGCTTCTACTACTATCTATACAAGAAACCCACAAGAATACCTTGCGAATTAGAATTCCTATTTTCGGATAAAAAACAGATCGTAGAGACCTTTAGAAAATTCAAAATTAGTGTTGCCATTTGTTTTAAGATATTAGTCATCTCTTTTTTTTTTTTTTTTTTTTCCTTCTTCGTCTGTTTCTGTTTTGTTTTGTTTTGTTTTTTTGTTTTTTGTTTTTTTTTTTTTTGGGGTTTGTTTTTGGTTGATGATTTTAAGATGCTGATTAAGCTCTAGCCACACATGGTATAGTTAAATGGGTATTTGAAAGTACTACAAGCATCCAACCAAAATTTAGCAAAATATTACTTCAGAAGGAAATAATTTGGTCGTTTTTCTTTACTACTTACTCTGGCTCTGAAGTTTGTACAAGTTAATCACAAATTCAAACCTACCCCCACCGTCCCGGCGAACAAAAACATGTCTGTTACACCATTGTCACTTAGCGTGCAAAAATAGGACATGGTGATAAATATCACCACGAACGCCAAACCTCCAAACAATTAGATTTCGGTGGTGGCTCGGTGAAGTTACAGAATGCTGGTAAGTTTAGAGGGTGAGATTCTTGTCAATCAGAAGAACCACACAAAAATGAGAATACAAGATCAAAGGTTCGAGATAGAAGCTAAGAAGCATGAATTTCGGAATCGGCTTCCTTGAAAGTGTATTCTCTTAAGACGAGATCTACTTCTTTAACAACTCCAAGCTTTCTAAACCATCCCACTAATATTTCTGAAGCTTCTTTCCCTACCACGATACCATCTCTCTCCAACTCCATCAGAAACTCCAACGCCCGCTGAAGCTTGTCCTCCTTTTCATAAGCACACAACACTAAAGCTACACATTTATCGCTCGGTTCAAGGCCTGCCCCCCTCATGTTTTCAAAAGCAATGCGTGCCTTTTCACTTTGGCCAGATTCTCCATAGGCGTTAATTAGGAGCCCGCACAACTTGGGGTCAGGCAATATACCAGCAAGCTGAATAGCATCAAACACTCTCTGAGCTCCTTGGGCATCACCAGTCATTGAATACGCTCTTAACAATGCTTTGTAGACTTCACTTCCGGCGTAAATTTCTTGAGCGTCCATTTCTCTGAGTAAATTCTCTCCCTGTTCTGGCAATCCAGCTCGGATGTAGGCCATGACCATTGAGCCATATGATCGTTTATCCAACGGTTGTCCAAGAAGCTTCAGCTCTTCAAAAGTTTCTTCAGCCAGCTTAAGATTACCAGCCTTGCTGTACATGTAGATAAACGTGGTTAAGGTTACCTGATCACAGATAAAGCCTCTACTTTCCATAGCTAAGAGGATCTTTTCAGCGTCTTCAAGCCGATTTTGCCTACCATAACTATGGATTATCTTTGTATAGTCACGGATATTGGGTTCAAAAGATTCTTCTAGGAGAGCAAGTTCTGCCACCTAAGAAATGTGCAAAGAGCCGTATTAAAATTCAGGCTTAAAAATTAGTTTTAATTTGGACCCAACTCTGATAAGTCGAAAAATGTATCAGCATGTTTGGAACTCATAAAAAATTCAAAATAAGAGAGTAGCAACTTGCCAGACTCAAACAGACAACCATGAAGTGTTAATAGCAAATCCCCCCCATGTTCTATCAAATGGTGCATTTTATTCGATGTTTTCAGGAATGCTACAAATATCACCCATGTTTCGCCGATAAGGTTTAACACGACATATGAAACATACAGATAAGTTTACAGTTTCTGAAAACATAGGATGGAAAGCAGCAATTTGACAAAACATAGTGGAGGTTTTTGTGATTATCCCGGTATTTGAAATAGTTGAATGCCAAGAGGTCATAAAAACTTTGACAAAAAGCCAAAAGAATTCTAAACCACATCCGTGTAAGATCAATTTCAGTACTTAACAGAACATAGGAACCTTAAAATGCATGCAAAACGTGATTGTTGATACAGCCTAGTGATAATTACACACCTGACACTAATGTAAGACTCAGAGGTCAAATCCCCCACCCCAGATTCAAAAAATAGATAAAATAAAATAAAATGCATGCGGAACAACTACTAATTCATGATTACACAACTAAACCAGCATTTTTCATGTTTAATATCCAAAATTTTCAACTTTCTACCTCTCTCTCGTCCACAACATAGTTTACTTCAAAAGTTTCGTCCTTTAACATTAAACACATCAAAATATCAACAGACAAGTGAAGCTAAAAAATAAAAATTAAAAAAAAGAGAGAATCCATCAAAGAAATCATATTTCATCAACCTTGAAACTACAGAGCAGACCCAATAAAGAAAAAACCAAAAATCAGAAAAATAATGGAATTAAGAGCTAAAAAAAAAAAAAAAACCTGAAGATAAAGTGGGTGATCCATAATTCTCAATTCTTTGATAACGGCGAGCCAATCGGCTCTCCGAGGCTTCATAATCCTCACCCACGTAGCCAACAGCTCAGACAAGCTAGCTTTATGAGGAGAAAAGCAAATAAGCTGCTTCATCAGAGTCTTGCAACGCTTGGTCATCTTTGGAGAGATTTGTGAAATCGCTTCCTTTTGGGTCTCTGTAATCTCGGGACCCACTTCGACCCACTTGAATCTTGGTTTGCCGTCTCCATTTTCGGCCGCTTCCACGGTCGTCGCCGCCTGTGGCTGTCGAAAATGGAGGCTCCGAGAGGCGAAATTCTTGGGGAGGAAATGGAAATGGGTTTTTGGGATTTTGTTGGGGGGTGAGATTAGTGGGTGGAAAGTGGAGGCCATGGCTGAAGTGAATGTGTCCATCAAATTGAGTGTTTTTTTTTTCTTTTTTTTTGGGTTTTTGAAATTCGGAAATTGGGAAGAAGAAGGAGTTTCAGAATTAAGAGTGGCTGAGGTCGCGACGGGAAAGATGGAATCTAGCGGCGGGAATTCTCCTCGGGCTGGGCTTTGTTCCCGGACAAAGTAAAAGACATGTCGTATAGGCGGCAAAACGACAGCAATGCCAACCGAAGGACGAGTTGTTAATGTCGACGAGGAATATTTCCTCTGGCTAAATTACGACATTTCGTCGTTGTTGTTGTTGTTGGACGGTCAAATATAAACGTAAATAACTTAAGTACTTAACTGCACGAAGACCCGTAGAATTTGAATTTGAATTTTATAATCTGACAACAATTTTATATTTAATTTTATTTTTGAAAATAGAATTTTAATTTTCTTACCTCAAATTCAAAAGAAAAAAAAAAAAACAATCATACAAAACAAATCATTCAAAAATAATATTAAAAAAATTCATACAAAACAAATCATTCAAAAAATATATATATATATATATACAATAAAGTTTAGATAACAGAAAATACTAAAGGCATCAATTCTATTTATTAGGAGAATGACACAAATATTTTTTAACATAAAAAGTGTTTGCATGAGATAATCACTAAAAATTAGGATAATTTCATACGGATGGTCTCTAAGCCCTGCGAGTTGCCACAGTTTGGTTCTTATATTTTAAATTTCAACAAATTTACTATTGAATTGTTGATTTCGTTGCAATGTCGGTCAAATTGCAAACCAATAAAAGTATAATTAATCTAAAAATACAGTATTTTTAGACTAATTATATTTTTATTACTTTGGGTGATTATCATCTTTACACCTTTTTTTAAACATATTTTTCTTTTGAAAGATCATCCAATAAATTAAGTTAATTAAAATTACACAAATAAATTTAAGACTCAAATTAAAAATATAAAATAAAAATAAAACTTCGATCCTCCTTGCTCGCTCCAATGCCTAAACGGGAATGGGGGCAATGCAGACCGGCAAGGTGGATTGCAATGGCGGTGGGATGCGATGGCGTCTAGGATCTTGGTGAGATACAAAATTTTTTTGTTAATTTGTTTTCTGCTAATGCTGTAAATTTTAAAGAATATGTGGAAAATGACCTATTTTGAGTATTTCGTTAAACAAGTATCTCAAATTTTGTCACTTGAAAAAATAGTTGTTTGTTTTAAATGGTCAATCAGTAATCGACAAATTGATAATTGGTCAATCATTAATTATCATCACTAATTAATCAATATTAATATGTGTTTTTTTTTTTAGTCAATCACTGTTTAACCTAATCAATCAACATTTTTGCTTTTATCAGGATACCCAAGGAAGTTTTTACACTAAAAAAAAAAAAAAAAAAAAAAAACTTCTAGTCAAAACTACAAAAAAAAAATTTTTGATTTTAAAAGAAAAAAAATCTTCATAATTTAATTTGTTACCTATATTAGAGTATCAATAATACAATACAAACTTTATTATAATTTTTGCCGTAATTATTACAAAATTTTCAAAAAATCAGTTTGATTTATTAAACTCTTTTAAAAATATGGTTCCAAATACATAAAAACCATAATTTTTACTTAGATTCTTCTATTTAAAAAAAAAAAAAAAAAGAAATTCCTCATGATATCTTGCTGTTAGAAGAAACATAGATTATACTAAGCACGTCGTTCATGAAAATAAACGACAAATATTTTGTATGAGAACGACATATAGTTTGCTACATGCACAGTAAACTTCTACATAAAAACGACATTTCGTGGCCCTTGTCATGCTGACAATAATCTTCTAAAGTGTGAAGGGCATGTGTTGACATATACATGAAGCAAAAAATCTACATCCAAAATAATCAGTTGCATCTTTTTATCGTTATAGAGAAAAAAAAAAACTATGTGTCGTTTCTGGTGTGAACGACAACCTAATATGAAACACGAAGAACATGTCCTTTTAATTCTTAAACACAGCAAAAATTAGACAAAACAAAAGCAACAATTCATTACTCAACATAAACAACGTAAAATTTCGAATGAAATAAAAATTTTGCATTTCCACTTAAAACAACAATAATTTGTTCTAATTAAGCTTTTATTTTTGTTCCGTCATGTTAATGGCGCAGCTGATGCCATTTCTTAATTATCCTTATTAATAATTAAAGTAGTTTATTCTCAAAAAGTAAAAACAAAATTAATTTTCTAAACGAGGAACAGCTAGATGTGTTTAAACCTTAACGACAATCTGAAAAAGTTATGTTTACGCAATTTTAAGCACCAAAGACTACGTCGTTTACGATTTGGACGACACACAGTTGCAATGTTAACACATCGGCAAGCCTTCCCCCGGTAAGAAATAGGGTGTCGTCTAATTTAAAAACGACAAGCAACATCTTTTTGTTTTGTTTTGTTTTTTTTCTTTTTAAGTAACAAACGACATATTGTTTTAGGAAAACTATCCTACTGTTTGTGAAAAAAAAAATTTATTTATATTATTCTTTGCTAAATGTCTTTCGGAACATTTCACTTTCATTTCACATTCATATTTTTGCATTTTATCAAAAAGAAAAATACGCATCCATTTGATGTTTCATCTTTAACTTAAATTTTTCATTTCAGTTTTTGTAATTTTCTGAAAAATCAACAAAAATTATAATTAATTTTTAAAAAATCAATCAATTTCAACTTAAAAATTTCAATACCAATCGGCGAACTACATGCACCGCACCCTAAAATAAAAACAGTGATCTACAAGTTACTAAATAAAAATATTTTCTTTTTCTTTTTTTTTTTTTTGGTAATTAAGAAGGAAAAAAAATATACAGAGAGCTAGGAATTTATAATTGGTTCCCAATCCTCAGCATCCCAATTGTAAAAAGGCCAAAATCCAATTATCCTTGTCTTACCAACAAATTCAGAGACAACTACCAGCCTATCAATATACAAGTATCACTATCACCTTAAAAAAAAAAAAACAAAAAACAAAAAACAAAAGATAGGATACAGAAAAAATAAAAAAATCTTACAGACAGGAATTTGATTTTAAATAGCATATTTGTTTTAAAAACTGTTAGTTTTAATTTGTATATATATATTTTTTATATTAATGTGATTTTAATATAGATTTATCATTCAAAAATATTAACCGATGATCAAATAAGTACCAAATTATTTATAAAAAAAAAAAAAAAAGGAGAAGAAAAAAGCATAAATAGAAAAGGTGTTCTTCAGTGAATAGTTGCGAAGCACTATAAAGAAATGTGCTGTTGAGTCCTATAAAAGTGGCAGCGAAGTCTATATCATTGCAATTTTGAATCATAAACGCCAAAGTTATGGCAAATAATTGAAGCACCAACCAAAACCCAATGTGTAGTTTAAGAAGTTTGGCCGTGTCCTTGATGGAAAAAAAGGGAAACAAAATAAACACCTACTTTATCTATTTCCTACCGAATGAAATCTTTGTTAAAAATTTGAATTTTTTTTTGCATTTTATCTCCTTTTTGATGTATGTATTTATATATATGTGTTACAAAAGAAGCACTACTTGTTTGGTTATGATCAAATGCAACTTTCCACACGTATGTGAAACACAAGTTATACACTCATGAAAGAGTGAGTGAGAGAGATAGAGAAGAGCATTCTTGATTGAAGGTTTTACGTATCGTTGGGGCTCTGGTTTTCAAATTTCATCTATGAGTCCGATGTTAAATGTTGAGTTTAGAAGTTGGTTTCATGCCATCGAGTTTAGAAGTTGGTTTCATGCCATCCGAGAAGGAGAACGGCTACGAAATTGAAGCTATGAATGGTGTTAGGTTATTGTTGATGGCGAGACATGTTGGAGTGCATTGAATGTTGATCATCATCATGGCTTGTCTTTTGGAGGTTTTGGTTTGCAAGAGGAGGCGAATAATATGGTGGTATCTATCGGCCTTTATTGCCACTGGAGACATGTGTTTGTCAATTGCTTTTCTTTTATGCCATTTTCTTCCTATATTTTGAGAGACTTTGCTCTCCATAGTATTTTGATTTAATAACTTTTGAATTTTGTAATTTTTTAACAACAACTGTATGTTCTTATCCCTATTAGGTTAGGTAATTGTCTTGTTTGTTTAATATTTGGTTTTGCTTTTTATTGACAAGATTTATTTTCTTTGCAATTGGTTGTGTGGCCTCGTTAATAAAAAAAAATTTTCATCAATTGATCACACGTTTCCATCAACTATAGAAGATTTGTTAAAAGAGCCATATATGCACTCGAAATTTGGAATTCTTTTTAGGTGTCTTCCATTTGTGACATCCCATATATGCTATTTGTACTTATACGTCATTTGAGTTTTTTGATGGAATGGATTGACAATTCATGTTAAATTTTTTGTAGTAAGAGGTTGTGTGTGAATTGTTGAATGTCTTGCCTTTTATATTTTGGAATATAAATTTCATTTTCTTAAAAGAAAAAAAAAACCCCAAAAATGTGTATGAGTTTAATTAGAGAACTAAATAATAATTATGTTGCAAGAAGCAAGTACTAATGAGATTTAACTCACCAAAAAAAAAAAAAAAAAGTAATAAGCTTTACCAGCGTCATTAGCCAGTACTTTGAATAATAATGGGTGTAGGCGACGTTACAGCCTTCTAAATTTCATTTCCTTTACTCAATTTGATAGGCCATGAACATTCATTATGAATTTGCCCAATAAAGATAAATTATGAAATTTCATCCAATAAATAGCTAACGGTTTGTTTGGTTGGTTAGTTTAAGGTGAAATATTTTAGTTGTAACAGTAAATTTTTTTGAATTTTCAGAAAAGATAAAAAATTTTTTGAGAAGAAGACAAAAGTTTTTTGAGAAAAAGACAAAAAAAATACAGTTTGAGTTAAAATGAGATCATGAGACAAACAAAGACTAAGAGTAATTACTACGTTTGTAGGAAAAGAAAAAAAAATGTTTTGAAACCTTTATATTGGAGAACATCATTTTATACATCCTCTTATAAATTTTAGAAAAGAAAGAAAAGTGTCCTCAGGGATGAATTCCTCTGACGATGATAATTATAATTACTATTTTAAAAATGAAAGCAACTTCAAAGTGCCAGAAAGAACACGTGTAAACTGTTCCATGCGTTTGTGAAATACTTTTCACATACTAGTGATGAGCACGTCTGGATAATTAAAAAAAAAAAAGTAAATCAAATGGAAAGTAGTTGAATGAGTTATGTAAATTATATATATATATATATGTATGTATATTTATATATATAGATAGATAGGGATACATTTGAGAAAATAGTTTCAATTGAGATTAAAAAATGAAAAAAAAAAAAGAATGAAAGAATGAAAAAAAGGAAAGGAAAAGGGGGAAGGAAAAGAAAAGAAAAAAAACAAAGAAGAAAATGTCACATATCAAGTGTATAAGGTAATACTTTGGTTATTTTAATATAGTAATAGTAAAGATAAAAGATAAAATAAAGACTAGTTGTGTAGCATGTGTCTTGTGCGTGCATAATAGATAAATAAAATGAAAGCAGAAAAAAAAATAAAAAATATATATATATAAAATGCCATGTGACAATGACTGAATCGCCGCATGATCAATGATGTGCCTATCAAATGACAGTAATAGATAGATAGATAATAGATTTATTTTGTTTCATTCCTTTCTCTTTCTTTCTAAACATTTGTCAATACCATTGACAAATATATCTTTTATTATTAGTAATAGATAGATAGATAATAGATTTATTTCGTTTCATTCCTTTCTCTTTCTTTCTAAACATTTGTCAATACCATTGACAATTGTTATTTAATTATTTAAACTTGTGGATTAGAGGATTCAAATTCTTAACTTTATATAGAATTAGGCATTGAAATAAACACTGGATTATATTTGCGACCCACGATTGTTACTTTCAAAATACATAATTGCATCCTTGATTCTATTGTTGCTTAACATTTTTATATCTGAAATTTTCCTATGTAAGCATTTGAACAAGTTACTGCGAGATAAAAATGTCTCTGTCTTCTTTCTTCATTTTTTTCTGTTCTCCAACCCCATGTCAAAATTCTTTGGACAGGTTTTCTAATTAGTTTTCACATCTGTAATCACTTTTCTCTAAAAGTATCACATCTAATTTTCCACACGTGTATGTCGTGGGAATCTATCATTTTGTCATAGATGATTATCGAAACCTCGGTTCTTCTAGCAAAACTAGATCGTTGTTGAAAAACAAGACTGGTTGTTTTGTTGTTTTTGTATATGCATATATATATATATATATATATATATCAGGTAGGAAAAATATCCTTATATTCAATACGCAACAGAAAAATAAACTAAAATAGAAATATAGAGAAGACAAATAATTTCCGTGATTCGGCAAAATTACCTACATCTATGGGAGAGAGAGAATAAATTTACTAACACTTTTACAATTACACACCCGTCAAACACTTTCAACCTCCTGATACCCAAAACCCCTTACATTTTTTGTGTATCTCTCTTCTCACTTTTCCTCAAAAGGAAGCATACATTCTCTTTTTTTTTTTTTAACACACTTACGCACACTCTTAACATAAAACACTGATTTGTAAGCTCTCAATGGGACATAATAATACAACTTTTCCAAACTTATAAAATAGAAACTTATCTAAAAATTAATTTTACTCACATACCTAACAATATTGCTATACATATTATGTTGGAGTTAGATTTTGTCCTTGAATCTCTACTTTTCATTAGTCCTAGATAATATGTTTGACTACTTCCCCAAATATTTTGGAAATATTCCATGAGAGTCAAATTCTTAAAATATTCCGTTAGAATCTCAAATCAATCCTAGCATGAATTTTCACGACTTCAGCTGTCTCATTAGCGACATTTCTCTGTAATTTCGAATTTCTTCAATGTTCTTCTCTTCTTCAAGCATTATAGTAAATATTTTCTCTGTACAAAATGAAAGTCTGAACACTATAACGAACTCAACTCCACTTAAGAGTGAACCATTGCAAATTCGTTCCTGTATCAAGTTTTTTACTTTATTTATTAGCTCATACATTGAATCGATGTTAGACAACGAAGTAAATATCAAAACGACATTCTAATTAATAATTAACACAATAAAGATCAATTGTCAATTTATTTACTATAGATTTAGTGCGCATTTACTTTGTTCGAAATAAAAATGAAAATGAGTTGTTATTTTATTTCTCATTTAATTATATATTTACCTACAAAATGGATAATAAGAATTTAGGATCCGTTTAGGGATATTTTTGGAGACGAAGTTTTGTAGGTTAGTTTGAAAATGTATGTTTAGTTGAAATATAAATTGAAAATGAACTATGATATAGAAACTAAATCAAAAATTTAAAATATGTTCGAAAAAAAATGCAAAATATATCTTGTTTCATGCATCTTGTTGTTGTGAGCATTTTGACAAAAATGTTATCTTATCTTAATTTTAAATAAGAATGTTATAGACTTTTAAAGTTTTAGTTTTTTAAAAATAGAAGAGAGAGAAAAGAAAATGTAGATTTAGAAGTTTTGAAATTAAGATAGCAAAACATTCTCTGGAGACGTTACCCAAAACGGACTCTTAGTTAGCCCTCCACAGTATAGAGAATGAGGAAAAAGAATAACAATCCTTGCATTTTTTTCGTATCAATTACTTGTCAAATGCAATTGGTGTCAAATTTACTTTTATACTCTTAATAAGTTTTCATGTGTCAACGATTGTTTGATTGTGAAAAATGATATTTTAATAATTACATTAATAAGACTTTTATAATTATATTTAGTAAACACTAAAAAGGAATTGGATTGTTTTTCATTATACCTATGTTACTCCGAGGAAAAGTTTCCTCATCCAAAAGGAAAACCTTTCACTAACAAGAGAAGGCGTCGAGAATGCCCCTAAAATTGGAGTGCTCGATGTCGAGACAAAGTTAGAAGAGAAGATTATCCCACGATCCTATGTAGCCTAAAGTCATGGGTAGTGTTGGAATTCATCCACGATGATTTTTTCAAGTCTAGAAAACGTGGGAAGTTATCAAGATATGTGTCAAATATGTGTAAAATAATGAGAAGTGGAGTTATATGTGTAACCGCTATGAACTATTTTAGGGGGTGTTTGGTTGGTTAGTTTGAGTTGAAATATTTTAGTTGTAATAGTAACTTTTTTTGAATTTTCAGAAAAGACAAAAAACTTTTTGGGAAAAAAACAAAAACTTTTTGAAAAAAAAAAATAAAAAAAAGTACAGTTTGAGTTGAAATGAGATGATTAAACAAACACCCCATTAATATACGAAGAACCCTTCCTATAAAGGGCATAGATGCAATTTTTGCACACTGAATAGAGAGTCCCTATCCTTGTACTTCGAGAAATATAGAAAAAACATCCTACAAAGGACGTAGTCTAATTTAAAACGAACCTTTATATATCTCTTTATGTTGTTCCCTTTTTGCTTATTGGACGTGAGAGAAAGTCCTGAATGCAAGTAGTGAGGAAAATTCTAAATAGATGATTTTTCACCATCCACACCTTGTTATAACAGACAAATTAACAGTAAGAAAGAAACCAATAATCTCTTTTTTGTTCCTTTACTTTCTTTTATTAAAACGCACCCGCAGAAGAGTCAGATGATGCTAGTTTGAAATTTCTGTCCTTTTTTCCATTCAGATGGGAGTCGTTGCTGATGTGCAACCGCCTCATTAATTGGTTAATATGAACAACGATACTGATTGGCTTTATGAAGATTTTTAATTACAAATCTTTGGTTTTTAACAATTGAAATAATTGGTGGCCATGGTATACAAGTGTCTTTTATTATTATTATTATTATTATTATTTAACTTATCTATAAGTGTCTCTTTAGGATAACTTTGTTTTTTTGTTTTTGTTTTTGTTTTTTTTTTAAATGAGATTTATCATTTAAGATAAAATGGGACACAAACATCAATATCAAAAATAAAACAACATAAGGTATAAGAGACATAACTCTCGATTAGGATCCATTAAAATCTAATGAAGCTCAATGAGGAAGATATAAGCTAAAGGGGTGTTTGGTGAATGAGTTTAGTTTAAGATTTTTAAGTTTTAATAGTAATTTTTCAGAGAAAACAAAAAATTTTTTTAGAAAAAGACAAATATCATGATGAAAAAAGTACAATTTAGTTTAAAATAGTGTTGAAACCAAACATGCCCTAAGACCCATTATAGGGAATGTTCTAATAGATCAAGAGACAGTCACTCGCATTACAGAAGCTGCAACAAACTTCGCCTAGCCATTACACTAGCAGAACCAATGGAAATATATCGCTAGAAAAGAACTCGAGCGAAACACACACAAAAAAACAAACCGAAGGTGGAGGAACTGCATCTTTTATTACAAAATTAAAACAAAAATATAAGAACAAACTATTAATATAAAAAAAATCGATTGCAAAATTCTCGCTTCACGTGAAACAACTCCTCGGCCACACGACACAACTCAAAGCAAAATAATCGGCTTAAGGTAAGGGATCATAGCACCTAATATTGAACAATCAAGACATTGCTGGATGTCAAACCACCGAAAGCTTGTTGGTTATATCTAATAAAAGAAACTCCCATCTAAAATCTTTCGATTTCATTCCGACCAAAATCGTCGAGCTGCCGATCACGTTCGCTAACTTTGACAATGGTGGCAATAGAAGTCCCACACAAAAGAAAACCTCAAATATAAAAAATTTGAGAGAATAAGGGGTAGAGAAAAAGAGAAACCCTAAAAGCCACCAATTTTTTTCCAGTTTCGAAAATTTCTTTTGAATAAAACCTCTTTTTTTTTTAAGAGAGATATATATCATTAATTGAAAACAACCTCTTATGAGTCCCTAAAAAAAAAAAAACGTATATTAGGGTCAAAAAGGGATTCATACAAGTCGTAAAGACAAGCAATAATTCATTAGAAAAATAATAATTCCCGATCACCAGCTGAGAAAACCAGGTTTAAAATAGTCAATTAGGTGACGAAATACCGAAAACACCCCCCACTTCACATTCCTTATTCTCTCTTCCACCTCGATTCGAACACATATCTTCTCGAAAACGATCAGGGTACAAAGGTCATTTCGCCTAGGACTTTGAACCTTCAACACAGAACAAAAAAAAGGAAAAAAAATCCTAAAACGCGATCTAATCTTAAGCCCTCTGTGTCTCTCTCTTTTCCAGTCCCACCACTCTCCACGATACTTCTCTTCTCTCCTCTCTACGTTTCGAATCGGAGCAACCACTGAATTAACTCGGCCGCGACAACTCACCGAGTCAGCAAGCACTCTCAAAGGTTTACGTCAAGCGACTTGGACCTTCTGGAAAACCCAGCGCCCGGCGACCTCATTTTCAGATCTGACTCACTGAGTCGCGACTCGTAAGGATTCCGGGAATGGCTTCCCCGGAAGCCGATTCCCGCCTGAGCCAGGTCGTGTCCCCAGCCTTGGACCGAATCATCAAGAACGCCTCTTGGCGCAAGCACGCCAAGCTTGCTCACGAGTGCAAAGTCGTCCTCGAAAAGCTCGGTTCCAAGCAGCCTCCTGATACCGGTCCAGATTCGGAGGCCGATGCGTCCGGACCGGGGCCGCTCCACGACGGCGGCCCGACGGAGTACTCCCTCGCTGAGTCCGAGTCCATCCTCAGCCCTCTGATCAACGCCGCCTCCTCTGGCGTCCTCAAGATCGCCGATCCGGCCGTCGATTGCGTTCAGAAGCTAATCGCGTATGGCTACTTGCGAGGCGAGGCGGACCCTAGCGGCGAAGAGGAGGGGAAACTCTTGGGGAGGCTGATTGAATCGGTGTGCAAATGCCACGATTTAGGC
>CM046383.1:19114118-19132118 GCA_025413485.1 Ficus microcarpa
GACAAAGTTAGAAGAGAAGATTATCCCACGATCCTATGTAGCCTAAAGTCATGGGTAGTGTTGGAATTCATCCACGATGATTTTTTCAAGTCTAGAAAACGTGGGAAGTTATCAAGATATGTGTCAAATATGTGTAAAATAATAAAATAATGAGAAGGGGGTGTTTGGTTGGTGGAGTTATATGTGTAACTTTTTTTGAATTTTCGACAAAAAACTGGGAAAAAAACAAAAACTTTTTGAACTATTTTAATATACGAAGAACCCTTCCTATAAAGGGCATAGATGCAATTTTTGCACACTGGAATAGAGAGTCCCTATCCTTGTACTTTGAGAAATATAGTAAAAACGCCCTACAAAGGACGTAGCCTAATTTGAAACGAACCTTTATATATCTCTTTATGTTGTTCACTATTTTCTTATTGAACGTGAGAGAAAGTCCTGAATGTGAGTAGTGAGGAAAATTTTAAATAGATGATTTTTCACCGTACACACCTTGTTATAACAGACAAATTAACAGTAACAAAGAAACAAATAATCTCTTTTTTGTTCCTTTACTTTCTTTTATTAAAACGCACCCGCAGATGAGTCAATGATGCTAGTTCGAAATTTCTGTCCTTTTTTCCATTCTGATGGGAGTCGTTGCTGATGTGCAACCGCCTCATTAATTGGTTAATATGAACAACGATACTAATTCGCTCTATAAAGATTTTTAATTACAAATCTTTGGTTTTTAACAATTGAAATAATTGGTGGCCATGGTATACAACTGTCTTTTATTATTATTATTATTATTATTATTTAACTTATCTATAAGTGTCTCTTTAGGATAACTTTGTTTTTTTGTTTTTGTTTTGTTTTTTTTTTAAATGAGATTTATCATTTTAGATAAAATGGGACACAAACATCAATATCAAAGATAAAACAACATAAGGTATAAGAGACATAACTCTCGATTAGGATCCATTAAAATCTAATGAAGCTCAATGAGAAAGATATAAGCTAAAGGGGTGTTTGGCGAATGAGTTTAGTTTAAGATTTTTAAGTTTCAATAGTAATTTTTCAGATAAAACAAAAAATTTTTTTTAGAAAAAGACAAATATCATGATAAAAAAAGTACAATTTAGTTTAAAATAATGTTGAAACCAAACATGCCCTAAGACCCATTATAGGGAATGTTCTAATAGATTAAGAGACAGTCACTCGCAGTACAGAAGCTGCAACAAACTTCGCCTAGCCATTACACTAGCAGAACCAATGGAAATATATCGCTAGAAAAGAATTCGAGCGAAACACATACAAAAAAACAAACCGAAGGTGGAGGAACTGCTTCTTTTATTACAAAACTAAAACAAAAATATAAGAACAAACTATTAATATAAAAAAAATCAATTGCAAAATTCTCGCCTCACGTGAAACAACTCCTCGATCACACGACACAACTTAAAGCAAAACAATCGGCTTAAGGTAAGGGATCATAGTACCTAACATTGAACAATCAAGACATTGTTGGATGTCAAACCATCGAAAGCTTGTTGGTTATATCTAATAGAGAAACTCCCATCTAAAACCTTTCGATTTCATTCCGACCAAAATCGTCGAGCTGCCGATCACGTTCGCTAACTTTGACAATGGTGGCAATAGAAGCCCCACATAAAAGAAAACCTCAAATATAAGAAATTTGAGAGAATAAGGGGTAGAGAAAAAGAGAAACCCTAAAAGCCACCAATTTTTTCCAGTTTCGAAAATTTCTTTTGAATAAAACCTCTTCTTTTTTTAAGAGAGATATATATCATTAATTGAAAACAACCTCTTATGAGTCCCTAAAAAAAAAAAAACGTATATTAGGGTCAAAAAGGGATTCATACAAGTCGTAAAGACAGGCAATAATTCATTAGAAAAATAATAATTCCCGATCAGCCAGCTGAGAAAACCAGGTTTAAAATAGTCAATTAGGTGACGAAATACCGAAAACACCCCCCACTTCACATTCCTTATTCTCTCTTCCACCTCGATTCGAACACATATCTTCTCGAAAACGATCAGGGTACAAAGGTCATTTCGCCTAGGACTTTGAACCTTCAACACAGAACAAAAAAAAGGAAAAAAAATCCTAAAACGCGATCTAATCTTAAGCCCTCTGTGTCTCTCTCTTTTCCAGTCCCACCACTCTCCACGATACTTCTCTTCTCTCCTCTCTACGTTTCGAATCGGAGCAACCACTGAATTAACTCGGCCGCGACAACTCACCGAGTCAGCAAGCACTCTCAAAGGTTTACGTCAAGCGACTTGGACCTTCTGGAAAACCCAGCGCCCGGCGACCTCATTTTCAGATCTGACTCACTGAGTCGCGACTCGTAAGGATTCCGGGAATGGCTTCCCCGGAAGCCGATTCCCGCCTGAGCCAGGTCGTGTCCCCAGCCTTGGACCGAATCATCAAGAACGCCTCTTGGCGCAAGCACGCCAAGCTTGCTCACGAGTGCAAAGTCGTCCTCGAAAAGCTCGGTTCCAAGCAGCCTCCTGATACCGGTCCAGATTCGAGGCCGATGCGTCCGGACCGGGGCCGCTCCACGACGGCGGCCCGACGGAGTACTCCCTCGCTGAGTCCGAGTCCATCCTCAGCCCTCTGATCAACGCCGCCTCCTCTGGCGTCCTCAAGATCGCCGATCCGGCAGTCGATTGCGTTCAGAAGCTAATCGCGTATGGCTACTTGCGAGGCGAGGCGGACCCTAGCGGCGAAGAGGAGGGGAAACTCTTGGGGAGGCTGATTGAATCGGTGTGCAAATGCCACGATTTAGGCGACGATCAGATGGAGCTCTCGGTTTTGAAGACGCTCTTGTCGGCGGTCACGTCAATTTCGCTGCGAATTCACGGGGATTGTTTGCTTCAGATTGTGAGGACTTGCTACGATATATACCTCGGAAGTAAGAATGTGGTTAATCAGACTACTGCCAAAGCATCATTGATCCAAATGCTGGTGATAGTGTTCCGGAGAATGGAGGCCGACTCGTCCACAGTGCCAATTCAGCCCATTGTTGTAGCTGAATTGATGGAACCGGTCGAGAAATCTGATGCCGATGGGTCAATGACGATGTTCGTGCAAGGATTCATAACCAAAATTATGCAGGACATTGACGGAGTGTTGAACCCCGTCACGCCAAGCTCACTCAGCGGACACGATGGCGCATTCGAGACAACTGCAGTTGAGACGACAAACCCAACGGATTTGTTGGATTCGACGGATAAGGATATGCTAGACGCTAAGTATTGGGAAATCAGTATGTACAAGACGGCCTTGGAGGGAAGGAAAGGGGAGTTGGCGGACGGGGAAGGGGAGAGAGACGACGATTTGGAAGTTCAGATCGGGAACAAGTTGAGGAGGGACGCTTTTCTCGTGTTCCGAGCGCTTTGTAAGCTTTCGATGAAGACGCCTCCCAAGGAGGCATTGGCTGATCCTCAATTGATGAAGGGAAAGATTGTGGCTTTGGAGTTGTTGAAGATTTTGCTGGAGAATGCAGGGGCTGTTTTTCGAACTAGTGAGAGGTATTTTTAACATTTCAGATCTTTATTTGCCCATATGATTATTTCTAATGTAGTTTACTGTCCTTAATTGCTTCACGTTTAGCTAATTTTGGTTGTTGATGAAGTATCTTGCATATAATGAGTAATGGTTTAACTGATTCATATCTAATTTATATGGGAATTAGCATTGGTCAACTTAAGTGGAAAAATTAATGACAATATGCCGTTATATTTCAATGTTAGTGAACAAAGATTTAGAATTGATTTACCATTGTATCTATTGTGCGGCCGCGGAAAATGAACATTGGAAGCTGGACATTAGTATAGCTTCGGGCTTCGTTTGCTGTTTTCATTTTGGTTGCTTGTCTATATATATTAATTTATTGGGAAGGATATGCGAGTTCGTGGGATATTGGGGTACTTAAGATGATCTAAACTTTGATTTTGAGGATTCCTATTATTTTAAGAAGAACTTTTAGTGAATAAAACTTGTGGTTTAACTCCTTAGTTAATGGAAGAAATACCTATACTTAGACATAATGTCTCACTTGTTTAGTTCGCATGTTTCATGGGTTTATGCTTTTTATCCTACTCGGCAGTCTCTCCATGAATTTTTTTTTTTTTTTTTTTTTGATGTGCATGTGAAACAGGTTTTTAGGTGCCATTAAGCAGTACCTGTGTCTTTCGTTGTTGAAGAACAGTGCTTCGACTCTTATGATAGTTTTTCAGCTATCTTGCTCCATCTTCATTAGTCTTGTGTCAAGATTTAGAGCCGGACTGAAAGCAGAAATTGGAGTCTTTTTTCCTATGATTGTTCTCAGAGTTTTGGAAAATGTTGCACAACCTAATTTTCAGCAGAAGATGATAGTGCTTCGGTTTCTTGACAAGCTCTGTGTTGATTCACAAATCTTGGTAGACATATTCATCAATTACGATTGTGATGTCAATTCATCGAACATATTCGAGAGGTAAGCCATGTTACACTGTAGTACTATACAACTTATTCTTTGATATAGACTGCTGCAAGGTCGCTGACAGTGTTAGAATATCAATTTGTCTTTTTTGGTCTCTTTGTTACATTTCGTGCTCTTCTTGTTTCATGTTTGACTAGGTTTTTATTGATGGAATGTCCATTTCTGTTTTTGTTGTTGTGATGATGCTAGGATGGTTAATGGACTTCTTAAAACAGCACAAGGTGTTCCTCCTGGTGGAGTCACCACCTTGTTACCTCCTCAAGAGGCAACCATGAAACTCGAAGCTATGAAGTGTTTAGTGGCTGTTTTAAGGTCGATGGGAGATTGGATGAACAAACAATTGCGCATTCCAGATCCTCATTCTCCCAAGAAAAGTGACGCAACTGAAAGCAGTCCTGAACCAGGAAGTCTTCCCTTGGCAAATGGAAACGGTGATGAGCCTGCAGAAGGATCAGATTCTCAATCTGAAGCCTCGAATGAGGCTTCTGATGCTTTAACAATTGAGCAACGCCGTGCTTACAAGTTGGAACTTCAGGTAAGGAAATATGGTTTTGTAGGATGGATTCAGGTGTACCTTTTGGTGGTCGTGCTTGGAATCTAATGTAATCTTGTGGCAGGAAGGTATATCTCTTTTTAACCGGAAACCCAAGAAAGGAATTGAGTTCCTTATAAATGCAAATAAGGTGGGCAATTCACCAGAGGAGATAGCAGCTTTTCTTAGAAATGCATCTGGTTTGAGCAAGACTTTGATTGGCGATTACCTTGGTGAAAGAGAAGACTTGTCGTTGAAAGTGATGCATGCCTATGTGGATTCCTTTGATTTTCAAGGTATGGAGTTTGATGAGGCAATCAGGGCCTTTCTTCAAGGTTTTAGGTTGCCTGGTGAGGCACAAAAGATCGATCGAATCATGGAAAAGTTTGCTGAGCGGTATTGCAAATGCAACCCAAAGGCTTTTATCAGTGCGGACACAGCCTACGTCCTTGCTTATTCTGTGATAATGCTCAATACAGACGCTCATAACCCTATGGTCAAGAACAAGGTGAGTCACAAGTACCATTTCCATTAATGGGTGTCAAGACAAAGATGATAATTCTGATGGTTTTCTCTATGGCTATTAAAATTCACAGATGTCGGCTGATGATTTTATAAGGAACAATCGCGGCATAGATGATGGAAAAGATTTACCTGAAGAGTACTTGAGGTCGTTGTTTGAGCGAATTTCAAGAAATGAGATAAAAATGAAAGAAAATGATTTTGCTCCTCAGCAGATACAATCAACTAACACAAATCGACTCTTGGGCTTGGACTCGATCTTGAACATTGTGATCCGTAAATGGGATGACAAGCATATGGAGACCAGTGATGATCTTTATAGGCACATGCAGGAACAGTTCAAAGAAAAAGCACGAAAATCTGAGTAAGACCAAGTAGTCAAAAAACTTGATATACAACTTATGGCATACGTTCAACTGAACTCAACTTCATTCCAAATATTTGAGTTTGGATTTGCTTTTGCAAGATGACATTGACGTTCAAAGCAAATAATCTTTTTGATTTCTGTCTTAATTTATATTTGAATGTAAAATCTGCAGGTCTGTGTATTATGCTGCAACAGATGTCGTGATTTTAAGATTTATGATCGAGGTATGCTGGGCTCCAATGCTGGCTGCATTCAGTGTTCCCCTTGACCAGAGTGATGATGAAGTGATAATAGCTCTATGTCTTGAAGGCATTCGTTATGCGATCCATGTTACTGCTGTAATGTCCATGAAAACTCATAGAGATGCATTCGTCACTACACTTGCAAAGTTTACTTCCCTCCACTCTCCTGCGGATATCAAGCAGAGAAACATAGATGCAATTAAGGTCAGTATAGAGATTGTGTTACATTATCCAGTTAAGTCAGGGTGTTGTTTTGTTGTTAATTAATTTATAACATGTCATATTATGACAAAAAGAAAGTGCTCTTCTAAAAACAAATGCCATCTTTCAATGAATCTGACGTTTGAATTTGTTTATATCGTTATTAGGCAATAGTGACAATTGCCGATGAGGATGGAAACTACTTGCAAGAAGCTTGGGAACATATTTTGACTTGTGTCTCTAGGTTTGAACATTTGCATCTGTTGGGAGAGGGTGCTCCCCCAGATGCCACATTTTTTGCTTTTCCGCAGAATGAGTCAGAAAAATCAAAACAAAATAAGTCAACGATCCTTCCTGTTTTAAAGAAAAAGGGACCTGGGCGAATGCAGTATGCAGCTGCCTCGGTGCTGAGAGGTTCATATGACAGTGCTGGCATTGGAGGGAATGCGTCTGTCACATCGGAACAGATGAACAATTTAGTTTCTAATTTAAACATGTTAGAACAAGTTGGAAGCTCCGAAATGAGTCGCATCTTCACACGGAGTCAAAAGTTGAATAGTGAGGCAATTGTTGACTTTGTTAAGGCTCTTTGCAAGGTTTCCATGGAAGAGTTGCGATCTGCATCTGATCCTCGAGTTTTTAGCCTTACAAAGATTGTTGAGATTGCGTAAGCATCACTTAATTTAGGTGTAATTGTTTTCGTCATTTATTAGTTTCTTATTGCTGCTTTGACAAAAATTTTAGTTTGACTTAATCTTCTCTCTCTCCTTTTGATTTTTGGCTCAATATCAGGCACTATAACATGAATCGTATCAGGCTTGTGTGGTCAAGCATCTGGCATGTGCTCTCCGATTTCTTTGTAACAATTGGTTGTTCTGAAAACCTTTCTATTGCAATTTTTGCAATGGATTCCTTACGCCAGTTGTCAATGAAATTTTTAGAGCGAGAAGAATTGGCTAATTATAATTTCCAGAACGAATTTATGAAGCCTTTCGTCATTGTTATGCGCAAAAGTAGTGCGGTTGAAATTAGAGAATTAATCATCAGATGTGTCTCGCAAATGGTTCTATCTCGTGTCAATAATGTCAAATCCGGATGGAAGAGCATGTTCATGGTAATGCAACTGCACAATGTCTTTGCTTTCTTGTAGTTTTGGTATGATGGATCAGTTATTGGTCTGATTTGTTAAGCTGTTTTTATTCCATACTTCTAATACTTTGTACCGTCTTGACTTTCTTCAGGTATTCACTACGGCAGCTTATGATGACCACAAAAACATTGTGCTCTTGGCCTTTGAAATACTTGAGAAAATAATCAGAGATTACTTCCCATATATCACCGAGACAGAAACCACGACCTTTACAGATTGTGTGAATTGTCTTGTTGCATTCACAAATAGTAGATTCAACAAAGACATTAGCCTCAATGCTATCGCTTTTCTTCGGTTCTGCGCAACAAAACTTGCTCAGGGAGATCTTGGCTCCTCTGCAAGGAACAAGGATAAGGATGCTTCTGGAAAAACTTCTCCGTCTTCACCTAAAATTGGAAAAGATGGAAAACTGGATCATGGAGAAATGCCAGAAAAGGATGACAACCTCTATTTCTGGTTTCCTTTACTGGCCGGTGAGGTTTTACATGAATTGGTGTTTTTCTTGTTAAAGAGCTTCTGTTTCTGCAGACATTATTTATATTTTTATATTCTCCTGTTCTATTTGCTTAATGTAAAATGAATTCATGGAATTTAATTTTATGTACTCTTGCTTTCTGCAGGTTTGTCAGAACTTAGCTTTGACCCTAGGCCTGAAATCAGAAAGAGTGCCTTGCAAGTGCTGTTCGAGACTTTACGAAACCATGGTCACCTTTTCTCCCTGCCGTTGTGGGAACGGGTGTTTGAATCGGTTCTTTTCCCAATATTTGATTACGTGCGGCATGCTATTGATCCATCTGGAGAGGACTCACCAGAGGAAGGTGATGGGGATTCGAGTGAGCTTGATCAAGATGCCTGGCTCTATGAGACGTGCACATTGGCCCTTCAATTAGTTGTAGATCTTTTCGTGAAATTTTACAGCACGGTCAACCCACTTTTGAAGAAAGTTTTGACACTTTTAGTAAGTTTTATTAAGCGTCCTCACCAAAGCCTGGCTGGTATTGGTATTGCCGCATTTGTTCGTTTGATGAGCAATGCTGGTGATCTGTATTCTGATGAAAAGTGGCTAGAAGTGGTTTTGTCGTTACAAGAAGCTGCAAATTCAACTTTGCCTGATTTCTCTTTCATGACGAGTGGAGGTGGCATTGTTAGAAATAATGAAATAGCTTCTAGCCGGGAAAGTAATGGAGAGACTGCTGTGTCTGGCATCCCTGATGAAGATTCGGAGAGACTGAGGATGCAACATTTTTACACTTGTATATCCGATGTTAAATGCAGGGCTGCTGTTCAGCTTTTGTTGATTCAGGTAATAATCCATCTCTGATTTTATGTTACTTTTGATGATTAATATATGGTAATATGATAAGCTTCATTTATGCTATGCTATATTGAAACAACTTCCTGAACGTTGCATGCTTTTCTCATTAAAATTGACAGGCGGTGACTGAGATTTACAACATGTATCGAACTCACTTGTCTGCCAAAAACATCTTGGTTCTCTTCGGTGCTCTGCAAGACATAGCATCTCACGCTCACAAGATCAACAGCAATACCACACTGCGTTCAAAGCTACAGGAGTTTGGCTCCATGACGCAAATGCAAGATCCACCACTATTACGTCTCGAAAACGAGTCCTACCAGTTTTGCCTCACATTCCTGCAGAACCTCATAGAAGATGGACCTCCAGGGTATGAGGAGGCAGAGGTGGAAGCCCACCTTGTTAACCTCTGCAGGAAGATTTTAGAGTTCTACATCGAAAGCTCTCGTTTTGGACAGTCATCAGAATCATCTAGTGGCGGAAAGCCCCATTGGGAAATTCCCCTTGGTTCTGGGAAGCGGAGAGAATTGGCGGCACGTGGTCCTCTCATCGTGACTACACTTCAAGCAATCTGTAGCTTGGGAGAAACTTCATTTGAGAACAACTTGACTCTTTTCTTTCCCCTACTTTCAAGCTTAATAAGTTGTGAACACGGGTCAAATGACGTCCAGGCGGCTCTAAGCGATATGCTCAGTTCATCCGTGGGTCCGGTTTTGCTTCGATCATGTTGATTATGGTTAGATGGACCCTGCATGTTGAGATGTATGATATTCTTTTCTTTTTTCCCCCCGCCCTGAACTTCCCATTATCCTTTCTTTTGATTTACATAATAATTGTTATCGGAAATATAGTGTAATAGTGTATTGAAGAGTTAGGAATGCATTTCATTGCCTTGCTCTAGTTTATTCAGGAGTTTAGCTCTCCATTTAGAGTTCATAGATATATTCCCGGTTGTATGTTAAAGTCACATTTCTTATTCTTTTTTTTTTTTTTTTTTTTTAAATTCATAAACGAGTGAGTTTCATATAAATATTTCATGGACAATATTTGCATCACATCATTTAAAAATGCCTTATATTTTAGCTCGTTTAAACGAATATTGAAGGGGGTTGTTGAACGGGCACATTGGATTAGTTAGAGTTGGTCAGATTCAAACGAGCTGTCGGCTTGATTATCAACTCAAATCCAAAATTTTTGAACTCAAAACGGTGCGCCAAACACACACTCGGTCAATTACTGACACCTTCAGTGACACTGACACCTTCAGTTGCGGATTCCACGTAGAGGAAGAAACCAAAATGGTTAAAGTTGATTGAAAACGATTTATGCCGGCACTTCACTTATCCTAATTCAGCTGGCATCCACACAACAAGACTCTATCAAATACAGTGATTGGACTTGGTTCTTGTTTCTTGACATCTCTCTCTCTCACAATCATTAAATGGATTCTCACGGAAGAGGAAACGAGTTTATTCTCTTAAACTTTCATTGCCATAAGTTTATCTTCTAGTTCTCTCTGCATTTTCGATTACCATCCATTGCCTGTCTCTCTTTCTATGTCGGGTTGCTTTTTAGCACTCCGCCGGAGGGCTAAAGCTCTTCTAAAGGAGTTTGAAGCCCCGAGCATGGTTCGGGGATGTAAGAAAGCAAAGCCAAGGAGGAAACTTTGGTCAAGGCTTCATGTGTCGAGAACAGATTTTCCGGCCATGGAAGTGTCAAACCAGTTTAGGAAAGTTTTCGAGGCCATCGATGAAAACGGGGACGGGAAAATTTCCCCTTCCGAGCTTAGTCAAGTGTTGGTGTGCCTCGGGTACTACAAGTCCATTGCTACCAAGGAAGCCGAAGGAATGGTGAGAGCAATGGACTGCAATGGAGATGGCTATGTTGACTTGAATGAATTCATGGACGTGGTGATCGATACTGGTGGTGAGGAAGAACATGAACATCTCATGGATGCTTTTTTGGTCTTCGACATCGACAAGAACGGGAAGATTTCGGCCGAGGAGTTGCGACGGGTTCTTGTCAATCTCGGTTGTGATAAGTGCAGTCTCGGAGAGTGTAGAAAAATGATCAAAGGTGTGGACAAGAATGGTGATGGCTTTGTAGATTTTGAAGAGTTTCGATTGATGATGACTTCAGATGCAAGTTAAAAGAGGATTGAATTCAGCTGCATCGATAAGAAGGAATCCACCTTATTTACAGCTTTAATTGAAGTCATAAGTGATCAAATGAAAAGAAATTTGGTTTGAAGAGTGACAAAAATCTCTCCCTATCACTTTGTTCTTGGATAATTGTTTTTATGATTTAGAATCATGGTGTATTCCTTTACGTCTCTTTATTCTTATCTTGTTATCAACTAATAATAAGAAGTTTTCACTCAAAAGGACAAAAAAAAAAAAAAAAAAAAAACACGCACACACAGATATATAGACACGTGGGAATATGAGATTTTCTTAAGATTTTTTTTTTAAATGTCCCAAATTTTGTGAAGTTTAGAGAATCATCTTTCTTTCTTTCTTTTAATGATCAATCAGTAATTAATTATTTGACGGATGATTGATCGATATCAATATGTGATTTTATCAGTTAATCATCTAGTGATCTGATATGATTAACTATGATTAGTCAAATATTCTGATGGCCACCAACTATTTCTTTTTAAAAGAAAAATTAGATTGAGTGGCCTATTTTAATCATTCAATTTAATAGATGATTGAATCTCTCTCTTTTTTTTTTTTTTTTACTTAGCGAAATAGCCATTTGTCATTTTTTCCATATTTGATCAATTAATGATTGACCATAGTCAATCAGTTATTGACTTGAAAATTAGTGATTTACATTATGATCAATCAATTATTGATTACGGTCAATCACTCTTTACCAAATTAACAAAATTACGCGATCAATTACCAATTAATCATTTAAAAAATTGATTGACCATTTAAAAAAAAAGTTTTAACTAATTTTTAAAAATTTCTGTTATTTGTCAAAAAACTTCCTCACAGGAAACTTTGGTTGATATTTCACCATCCTTCCTGATCATCCAAATACGCGAAAGATCTAGAGTCCCTTTCGGACCCAATTTATGGGCCGTATCCCTTTGTAATGGACATGTTTATGCTCCATTTATTGAAAACTCCCACTAATGTTACACGAGAGGGACTTGTCCGTGGATGACTTAAATCCTTACTATTACTCCTTATTAAAAAACGGGAAAATTTTTTTTCCCCCCCTCACTATTGCCAAGTTCAAGCTGTTGTTGTGATGTTGGTTTTTATTTTTATTATTTATTTATTTTTAATTGGAAAGCACACTATTATTACTTAGTTGTTAGTATTACTAAGTTCTTAGCATAGGATATCTGGCAAGGTTTTTTTTTTTTTTTTTTAATATCATAATTGTAATTGATGGTATTTTTACAAATATAATTGAAATAGATATTAAGGTTTTATTTTAAATAACCAGTAAATTTACGTGATAAATAACATATTTATAAGAAGTAAATATATCATTTACTTGATAAATTTGCTATTTATTATTTTTAACTCTAAATATTTTGATAGACTACTAAAAGTATTCTACTAGAATAAGACTCTTTGGTCATCGACAACCAAAGACCCATGCTGATTATCAAAAGTATTCTACCAGAATACTCCACGGCAACTAATGCCAGCTACTGAAGACTGAAGACTGGAGACTGTAGACTATTGGGGGTCCATTTTGACTTTGGTCGTCGAATGATATTCTGGTATATTACAGGTAGTAATCTATCAGATTATCCGTTTGACTGGCAGGAGATAATTCTAAAAAGATATATAATGTTGAAATTTAACTTATCTTATAAAAAGATTAAAGTCTTGAAGCCATTAAAGATGTAAAAATCTTTCAAAAGGTGTGCTTTTTGAGGGGTAATCCTTAAAATCACCGTGAAAAAATGACACATGTTCTTCCATACCGATCGACAGGCGTTCGCAGGTGGAAGAATTCCATGTTTCTATGGATCAATTCTAAAACTGGGCCGAGTGAGCAGGTGAGTCGATACATTTGTAAGTTCTAACCAAACAAAGAAACATTTTTCATGGGGTTTAGATATGGTGTTAGGATCATATCGTAAACATTCAATATATATATATATATATATATAATCAACTAGTTTTACATATAAAAACTAACAGAAGTCTCAATATTTAAAATTCTTACAAGGCTCAAACATAGAACCATACTACACTAATCTGAAAAGTGTATTAGTATACTAGGTGATAAAAAAAGTAATTATTTAGCTAATAAAACATTGATGAAATAAAACGACGAACATTGATGGCCGATATTTATAAATTTTATAGAAAAAGGAAGAAAGACTTAAGTAGCATTTTTACATAAATAATGATATAAATAACGTATGTTTAAAAAATATTTGAAGTTAATTTTTGTTTATGAAAAAAGTTTAGAGTAAATAACAGTAAATAACAAGCCAGATAAATAATTTATTTTCTTCTTGTAAATATATTATTTAATTAATAAATTTTATTGTTTATCTAAAATTTTTTACTTAACAAATTCGCCGTTTACTTTAAATTTATTAAAATATTATTATTCATTTTAATTATTTCGTAAAATAATTCTTACTGTAATTTTCTCTAATAAAGACATTACAACTTTACCAATTATGCTATTTGTCAACATTTATCGAAATTTGTGAGACAATTTGTCCGTAGCATAACTTTTATGACTTTTTTTTTTAATTTAAATTTTAAAGGACGTCAACAGTCTTTCTGACGGTCTGAATATAATTAAGCTCCACCACTAAATGACTTTTGAATAATCTGGTGTCACAAACCAAATACGACAAGAAAACTTGCATTTTCGTCGTGGATAATCCAGTTATGCACTTAAAATCATATAAGATTGCAACACTATTAAGACATATATATATATATATATATATATGCATTTATAAACACACACACACACGCACACACACATGTATATATAAGGCTGACCATTTTATACTTTTATTAGGATGGTAGTTATATTAGTTATTTTGAGAGAAACCTCATTTTTAGACATCTTTTTTTTTTTTTCTTCCCCTTCTGTAACGACACAAGAAAAGCTTCAATCCCAACATTAGTATATAATTATTAGGTGTATTAGTACGATATAGTAAAAATTAATATTTGTAAAGACGTACGGTTTTAGGCACTACTAAATTTTAATTCGTTGCTCTAAATATTATAAATCAGCAAAACCCTTCATTGTATAATATCAAAATCTTTTGTATCACAACTGGCTATTTTAAATCTATTTCTGTAATGGATATATATATATATATATATATAAATATTTCTAAAAGAATAGACACTAATATTGTTGTGCGGATATGGTATCTTTTGCAGTGACCATTTTTTTAATTTGATTAATAATAATCATGTTGTTTTCTTTTCCCAGGTTAACCTCATAACGATTAATTTAGTAGTTCCAGGCGTCCTGATAGGTAGCTTTATTATGCATATATTAAACTTCAATTTAATTTATAATGAAAGAAACTTTATACATTTATTTTTTTTTTCCTGTTTGAGAACTTTTATAACGTAAAGAAGTTATAATAATATATTTAAACATATATATATATATATGTTTAAAACTAATGCCTCGAAGGCTCATTTGATTATATTATATAGGGACAATCTTAATATATATGAATACCAGAGACCAATGTGCTATATATTCAATCTCTTATCAATTATATATGTATTAGTACTGTTAAAAATTACTTTCTTAGTCCCATCTAATTATTGTTATTGTACCAAAATCTTAAACTTGATTCAGAAGGTTCTCTTATGGCACTTCCAAATATGCAGGAGCAATATTTTTAAAAAACTTACTCCTTTTCAACTACATAATATAAACATATATATATACACATATATAAAATATTTGAACAAGATACAAACTTATATTAATAATCTAATTTTATACATTATTCATGAGCTTAATATAATAGTGCACAGTACTTATCGATGGATAATGTCTTCATTTCCCAGTCTCTTGCTTTAAAATACAAGGAAATTGATCTGAAAAGCTTATTTGGGATAAAACTTATTATACTTTACACTTGCTAACAACTACCAAGTCAAATTAACAGTACTATACACATATATATCATGTATATATATATATATATCTAAAACATATATGACCCTTGAGTTTCTTTGAATGCCAAATATACGTAGAGCAAAAGGAAACCGCTGGAGTCAAAACTTTAAAGGGTGAAATTGAAAGTTGGTTTGCCAAAGAAAATATTATATATAATACACACACACATAGAGCCAAAGAATAATTCAACACAAGTTGAAATCGAAGAAGGAGATCAATTTAGTGTTCACAAACCAAAGAAATTACAAACCCATCAACCAGTAGTTATGACTTTTGTTATACCATAAAAACGTTGACATTATTCTATCTAACCGATCTTGTACTTGCCCTCATGTTTTATATATATATATAATTTGAAATGAAAAAAAAAAAAAAAAAAAAAAAAAAAAAAAAAAAAAAAACGCGCTAAGCAAGCAGGTGAAGAGATTACAAGAATGATTCCATATCCATCGCTATCTATCACATGGTGACCTCAGTTTGGTCGGCTGTTTAGTCCTTAAAATATTGTGAATATGCTCAATGCAAATTTGATTGATTAATTAATTAATTAATTAATTAAACTAAAGTTTAAAGGCCCTATTCCTCGAAAGGACAAGAAACTGTGCAACAATCTCAAGCCACTTCTCGGCCGTTGGAGGGAAAAGCGGCTTGTGGGAGAGTGAGAACATGCAACATTTATATGCTAGATTCGAAGCAATTGGTGCTCTTCACATGGAAAACTATTTTAAAGTTTTTTATTCTTTTTTTAATTTTTTTAATTTTTAATTTTTAATTTTTAATTTTTAATTTTTTTCAATTCTTCACTTTGGTTAGGTGTGGTCCATATGTATAGTTCCCAATATCGGATTAGCTTTTTCAATTTGCGTAATTTTTTATTGGGAGAAGATAATGGGATTGTGATTAGTTTAATTAAAAGGGAGGTGATTAAAGATAAGTACAGAAATGTTGTTGTCGCACTTGCACCAAAGCCTGCTTTTTTCTTCTCTTCACAGCCTTTTCAATGGTTTCTGTCTTTTCTAATTCTTCTCTCTAAAGCGAAGGCTGTGTCTTTCTTGAAGACTTCATTCACTCACAAGATTCAAAATCAGTCTAAATTTTTATTGGTTCGGTAATGAATTTCTATTTAGTAGAATTATGAAACCCGCTGCGCAAAAAACAACGCTAGTTGTTTTGGACTTTGGCTGAAAGTAAATAAACCCAAAATGCAAATTTTCTGTCTAATTTTTTTGTGTTCCAAACGATTTATAACCATCATAATCATTTTAACAAATATATATATATTGTCGCGTCATTTTAAAAAGTTTTAATGATTTTGAACTAATTTTAATTTCTGTGTTTTTCTGTTGGAATATGTTGAATAACGTTGCATATATCAGACACCATCTAAAAACATAAAAAATATAGCCCAGTAATCTTGGTCGTGGAACCAACTAATCATATACGGCTTATTTCAAACAATTTGGCTTGATATTTATGTATGTATAACAACTAATTGTAAAGGAATATGGAAGCAATTTGACAGAAAGATATTATAACACAATAAATAATTCCTAACAATCGCTATAGTATTTGCTTTTATCAAAAGAAAGTACTGATCGGCAGTAATCGTAATTAGCCAGTTGTCAAGCTAGCTAAGAAATGTAAAATCTTACAATTTACATCTACATACACATATTATATATATGTATATATAACGTACGTGCGGTGTGCCACTTTTTTCGATCACTATCTTTTATATAGACAAACACACTTGGGAAATACACAGATCCGTCAGAATATATCATCAAATTTAGTGCAATATGAATACCATATAGTGCGCGTGTATACTTATCATGTGTAAGAGAAAAGCTATATATATATATATAGTTACATATATAAATTGGACAACATGTAAAGCTAAAAAGAGAAAATGAAAAGGTTGTCCAACATTACCATGTATATATATAAGTTGTTACATATATGCATGGGGATGAGATTCACATTTAAAATGAAAAAAAAAAAAACAAAAACAAAAAGAAAAGAAAAGAAAAGAAAAAGAAAAGTGAACATTAAGGAGTAGTAGTGGGGATGTAACTAGAAAGGTGTTTGGTGATGAAGGCGACTTTGGATTTGAGTACCTAGGAAACCAAAGCAAAGCAGAGGTGAGGAGTTGGTGCTTGGTGGGAGCCAGCGCCGTTGACTGCTTACAAGACAACGACGTTTTTTTATTTTTTATTTTATTTTTTTAATATATTCATACACATATATATACTCTTTTTATATATATACACTTTTGTTTGCTTGTTGAGAGATAGGAATGGTACCCTGTCTTAGCGCAACAGCACTAATTTTTCTAATATTGTGGTCTTTATCAATGTCTGCATGATATTACTTGTTTATAATTTGATTGAGAGAGAGAGAGAGAGGAGAGAGAGATAAATCAGAAGGGCTAATTAAAATCTGGTGAGAGGGATGAAAGTAACGTGCAGAATAGAAGAAGTCGGACCAGATGTCCCGGATAGCAACCCAACACACCCCCCCAATTCTCGTTCGGATTCTTCGTTGTCCAATCACCAAAACCCTCTCCCTTTAATTTCTATTATTGTTCTTTATTCTCTCTCTCTTGCTAGTCAGTAATCTCTCTGTCAACTGAGTTGAGTTGAACCAGCTCGAAAATATGATCATGATAAGCCCTTAGGGAAGAGCCAGAATGACGGACAAGATTTACCGGTTTATTAGGACCACTATTGTACAAAATGTGCTTTTTTTTTTTTTTTGGTAGCATCTAAATGAGATCAGTAGTATTTTGAGAGAGTCTATTAGGATCACAGTTGAAATTGATGAAATTATATACTTTAAGAGTCCAGATTTACTATTTTATTTTCATATCTCAATGACTATCCCCTCAATAGTATTTTGATAACTCATTAATTTGTTCAAAAGTTTTTAATAGTTAACATTGTTTATATGTCTATATTTTTAAATTCAAATCACATGACAAAATACTATCGGGGGACAACCAATTATGAGATAGAAAATTTACAAT
>CM046383.1:19132218-19157218 GCA_025413485.1 Ficus microcarpa
GAAACCGACGGATTTATATTTTGTTTTCTTTTTGGTCTGAAAATGATGATAGATATAAATGACGTAAAAGCATGCAGCTATCGCACAATGGTGGCACACTGAACAAAGACGCAGATTCATCAATAAATTTTCTACCCTCAAAAATCAAGAATAAAGTTATTTATAATGGATCCCCCTTTCGGTGACTCGGCTCATGACCTTGGAGCTTTTATCCAATGATATGTCATCTCTCCAAGAGGTTCATTAATGAAGATTCCCAAGTTTCTCCGTAGCATTGGCATATCTTGGAGGAATAAGGCAAAAAGAAAGAGGATTCTTCTTGATATTTATACATATATCCCTATATATTTTTTTTAATGAAAGCTGTTACCACATTAATTAAATCAGAATTTTAATTTTATCTATCGTCTAGGGTTTTCTCTCTTGCGCTAGGGACTCGAGTCATGTGTCACCTTCGGATTGGTCACCAACTCCCGGTCTTGATAGCGAGGTCTCGAGGAGTTGGGATCATGATTTTCTGATTGACTCCCAGCACTGGTAGTGAGTTCTTGAGGAGTAGAGATCATGATTTCTGCTGGTGGTGGTGGCGGCTGAGACGTTTGATAATTTTTTGTGGTGTGTCTAACTAGTTTACCTTGTTGAAACTCCGCACTTGTTTCTCCCCTTAAGTGATTCATTCCAATTTATTAGAAGATCTGATTATTGTTTGAGGTTGATCACCTTACGTTTAGGGATCATTCACTCCAATGTCAGTGTTGTATCTCTTTGACTTAGAATGAAATTTCCCTTTTTAAAATTAAAATATTAACTTTTTTTTATTCATATATATTTTTATAATTTTAGGATGGGGAATTCTAACGCTACATCTTATAATGAAATCAAATATGAAATTATCACTAATCTGTGTTTATAGCTGCTTATTGTTTATTTGTATATTGTTTGACATGATTATAATATTAAACTCACCAGTAGATCTTCTTCTAATACAAGCTCCCTATAATAAAAATAACTGTTGTCTAAAGTTAACATGATAGTTAGACAATCGTCGTGTAATCCACCATTGTAGAAAGGTTCAAGATACCATGACAGTTTATAAACCATCGTGATTAGGCGATATTCCACGACGGTAAACACCGTTATCAAATAGAGAAATAAGGCGGTAAGAGTTGCTAATGCGAGAACTTTACATGATTGTTTTTGTAAAAACCATCATGTAAAGTATGGTTTACACGCCAGTTTGGTAAAAAACGTCGTGTAAAGTTTAGCATCATTTAGCACACCACGTATAATGTGGAGTTTACACGACGGTTGTAATAAAAACCGTCATGTAAACTACATTTTACACGATGGTGTAATAATAAACCATCGTGTAAAACCGTTGTGTAAAGTAGAGTTTACACGACGGTTTTTACAAAAACTGTTGTGTAAACTCCACTTTACACGATGGTTTATTATTACACCATCGTGTAAAGTTCAACATGAATTAAAAAATAATTTCACATTTTTTGGTCATTTCCCATGGGCGGCCTAACCCGTGTGTTATCCAATACACAGCCTAAAATAAGATTAACAAAATAATAGCTACATTGTATCAATATAAAAATACCATACACTACATTATAAGTTTACATATCATATTTAATGAATTGCATTACAAATTTAGACCATTATCCACTAATCGATCCATATCATCACGGTATAAAATGCTTTGCTTTCAAGTTAGTCTAATCATTAGCATTAGAGACTATGTCCCTCATAAAACCTAAAATAAAAAAACCATACACATTCAACACTACTCTCTTGGCGAGAACAAGGACGATCCGAGATTTTTATTTATAATCTCGTCTCTTTTTAATCCCTTCTCCGGCTATAAGCTTCTAGTACATTAGGGCTTTTGCAAGTTTGTAAATTTTAAAATAATTAAGTTGAATACTATTAAGATTAAATCAAAATTTAGCATATGAAAATTTACTTACATGTTCATTAGATTAGTAAAATCATCTCGTTTCTTATCCCGAAAAGGATCAAAATAAATGACTAAATCCTCCAATGGATCAATAACTCCCAAAAATCAATGTCGCCCTCTATTATGCGGCACGAGATAAAGTCACCATTTCGGTGTGTTACGCAAAAAGGCAACAAGAGCATCGAATCGCTCTCTAAGGCCAACATCTGAAGTATCTGTTCTAATTAGTGAGATCAGGGCCAGAGACACAAACACAAACTTTTTAACTCGCTCGTTAGCAACACATAGTTCCACCAAATATTTGCATAAGAATAACAAAAATTGTTACACTGGACAACATATATAAGATTTTTCAGATAAAATAAATAAAGTTTAGAGATAAATGAAATACGTGAGATATCCTAATAAACAATTTGCACTGATTTCTTGAAAAGTAATGAACTTATAAATATCATGAAAGTTAAGAAATGTAAGCATGTTAGCACTACTAGTTTTGTATGGTATCGGGACCTCTATCTGATTACTTTCATGCATGGAACTAAGTGCATAACAAGCCAAAGGCCTCAACTCCATGTTCATTTTATTAAAGTCAAACGAAGATCTTTGTTGTTCCGCATCATGTTGTACCTCAGTTTGAGAGTTGATTGGTTTTTCTCCTATCTTTTTTGGGCATTTGTTTCCCTCAGCTGCTCGGTCAAAAATGTAACTAGGCCCTCGACTTGTCTTGTTCATACTCATATCGAGCTCAATTAATATTTTTGGCTAAGTGACAAACCCATTAATAGCCTCCTCCACAGTTATTGCCTCGTCTATCGAAATAGGTACTGCCACTTTTTTTTTAATTTTAGCACAATGATTGATACTCGCACGTTCCCTTCACCTAGTGGTATCCCATGGACTATATAGGTGGGAAGGCTCTCCATCGATGCCTTCCCGTTGCAACAAGCAACTGTCCATCCTGAAGTTCATCCTTAATAAAGAGCTTACACTCCTGACTATCGACTGGCATGGTTGGCGGATCAAACACTCCAGGTTGTTTATCATGGAGAGTGCAACTAGGCTTAAAGCTGTTATATTGGTCAATGGTTGGCATATTCTCCTGGTAATGGCTCCATATCTTTCTTTGCATATAGATCACGCACCATCTCCTTTAATTCTTCAATTTCGTACCTCATTGACAATATTACAATATCAACTTTTGAACTTTGCTTTAGGTTGAAGTACTGAGACAGCTTTATGAACTTTGATTGACCACAGAGACATCCTGGGTGTTTGGGTTTAGATAATGCTTGGGTCAATGCATCATTAGTACCAACAGATTCGAACTTTCCTTGGGTCTCCTGTGTGTTGTACTCCACCTACGGGGGAATTAAAAACACATATTATAAATAAAAGTGCTATAAGTGGATCTAATGATGAAGAATTTATTATTAATTAGTAAACTTACTTTCAACTCGCCAACATGTCGATATGATGGATCCTTGGACTCTCCATCTTTTATTGTCCGTGATTCTAACCACAACCCATCTCTTTTTTTCCCATCTCTACTTCTCCTTAAACTATAATTTATTATCGTTAATATACATGAATAATTTTAAAAAAAATTATGACGATTTATCATCGTTAGTATACCAATTTTTGGTCAAGCTTTCTATATCCATCTTGGCCTCCTCTTGATGTATATTCACTATTGGCCCTTAATTCTCTTCCACAATCCAAAAGTTGTTGAAATTGTAAGGATGATTTATACTAAATGAATTTCACCCAATCATCTACTTCTATATTAAGGTAGTTGTCAATTACTTTTTGAGGCCGTTTCCACACAGTTTATTGTGATAGGAAGTCCTCGACAAAAGTCTTGTAAAGATCATGTCAAAAATTCGTTTTAACTTTACCACATGATTTTAAATAAGCATTCCAAAACCCTTCATCCACTATGAAAGAAGTAATGATTTCTTTCCAGATTAGGTTTTTCGTTCCATCTAAATCATGGGACTTCCAATGTTTTATCCATATAGGAACGTGCTCTCGAGCGAGTACATCAATCTGTTGGGATCTAAATGTACCCTAAGGATAGAAAATCAATATTAGGGGTTTTCTGTAAATATGACATTTTGATATTAATAAGAGAAAGTTATTCATATTTAATAAGTAGTGTCCTATTTACTTTATTTGTTAATTGTATGATTATTTTGAGCAGACATAAAATACTCCTAGGCTGTTGGTAATATATCGAATTACCATATGTGTACGGGGTATGCATAGAAGACGTGGTAATTTGATAACAGTCTAAATAAATAGTCCGCAATCAACGGAATAAGATTTGGGGATCTTATTCATGATAAGATTGTAAAGGTTGTCTACTTCCTTGGAGGGATGGTTTGTCTTGACCATCGGATAGGTTCCGAGTAGAAACTTTAATGTATACCAGTATTGAGGTATGACATTGGACTGAACCTAAAGTGTTAATTGATTCGGTTTAATAATTCCGTTTATAAGAATCAATGATGCTTTGATTATCATCCTACATTAATCTTAATCCTGAAATGATTACTTGAGTTCGTATCCATGACTTATGTACTTTGATATACTAAAGGTGAGACACTGTTAATTCATGGTTAACATACTTGTGTTTTGGGTGCATGATTTATGGGTGGAGAAATCAAGATTCATAGATACGGAATCCATAGCTATCTTAACGATAGTAAATGTTATCTACTTAAAGGCATTATTCGGGGATTGAAAGATAGTATAACAAGATATTGGCCATCGGTTTACTTTGTGTTCTCTGGTTGTTTACCAATTATATGGTTTTACAATTGGTGGTTCTTTCAATGGAAACAATTAAACTTTAAGTTAAAATGATTGAAAAGGTAAAACGGAAAAAGTCATTAATTCAATTATGGATAACATATGGGGATTAAGCAAACGATGAATTAATCATGGAAGAAGCACTACGTGAGAGAGCTTTCGTAATACGGTATGTAAACAAGAGTTCAGCTTCAAACTTTTAGTGGAATAGTTTTGAAGTTGATAATTAATGGATAATTAATCTAGGATTAATTTTTCACAATTATAGGAGCCTCTTTACATATTTCCATCGGGTCCCTCTATTAGCTCATATAGTTCCACGAAGCGTATCGGATTTGTTCCTAATGAGATCGGTAAATTGTAAATGGAATTTAGAAATGTTATTAAGACATGGTACTCTCTAACATGCAATCCAGAAATGATTGGACATGTAAAATTTGTAGACAAATGTTTGTCAACATGTGAATGGTTAATTTGAATTTTGAAAATAAGATTGTGTTTGAATTTTGGAAAACAAATTTTTTCTCTCCTAATTAAAAAAGGTACACGTTTTTTTTAATTGTGTGGAGGGAAGAAAATTTTGTTTCAAAATTGTTTAAATATATTCCTAACATTAAATTATTAATTGGTTTAAATAATGGACATTATTTCATGGATTTTTCTTTCCTAATTAAAGAGGTGCACGGTTTTTGTGAGGAAAGAAAATTTGAAATATTTCATTGATTTAAATTAATTAATATGGATAATGTTTATTGAAAATATTTATTCAAATATGTGAATCTTATTAAAATTCGAAAAGGTTTAAAAGAAGTTTAATCTAGATAGGACTAAGATCTTTTGACTAGTCTAGATTATTGATTTAAAATTTGAACCACCAATCATGATTTATCTCTTACTGTGGCCGAATTTTTGAGGAGTGATTTCCGCTTGAAAAATTGTTTTTAGGTTCAATGAATCTAGCCCTAAAGTTGTATGATTTTTTGGTTCAAAATTTATCTAGAAAAATAATTATTAATTATTTTTCAAGAAGGAGATAAATTTTGAAAATGATTGGAATACTATATAAAGGCTAGGAGTTCTTGAAAAACAATGATTTAATTTTCTTATTTTGGGAAAAACGTTTTTTTAAATAAAGGGAAAAACAAATTTGCGTTTCTTACACATCAAAAAATTCAGCTATCTTGTGAGAGAGAAAAAGAAAGAAAATTCCATTGAATCAAAACTGTGAGGAAGGTTAAACCGAGTGATAATTTTTCATAGGAGGTTAACCGGTTTCTGTTTTGTAGTTTTGAAGAAAGAAGTTGGATCAAATTCTCAACGAGGATCATCGGAATTGAGAAGGAGGGATCTAGACTTCGGAAAGTATTACCAGTCGCTTCGATTCATAGAATGTGTGCCCACACACACTCTGAGACGTGGAACTCGAGAATAGTAGAGAAGACACGTTGGTCAAACGCTCTAGCAATTCCGGAATCCAAGAAATAAGGTATGCTTGATCATGAATTTAATTTATTGTTATATGCATCATGAGCTTCTTTTCCGGAAACGGCATAAAATTTTAAAACTTCCGCTGCGCCGTAACTCTGATACCAGATCCGTTTTTTCCAACAATTGGAATCAGAGCCAACTCATGGTCATGCATATAACATAAATTATTTGATCAAATAAATTTCTCTCTATGCATTAATGAAATATTTTAGAGAGTTGGCACTCTAGGTTTTATTTTGAGTATGTTAAATATATTATGAATGCATGTATGGATGAATGAATGCTTTATATTATTTTGATAATATATGATGCTTGTATAATTTTGCCGGTCATGATTTCATAGAGGTTAGAATTTGTATCTAGTTTTTCAAGTGTAATAGATGCGGTCTATTATCACCGTTAGGTCATTCTTTCAATTCCGAGAATTTTTGTAAGTCGGAAACGGCATAATAATTTTTTTTATGAAATTCGGGCTACAATGGATTTAAGGAGATTGAAGATGAACAAAGGTATGGAAATTTTCAAAAGATGTGATTTTTTGTTTTTTGGTATTTTTTTTCAATTAAAAACGTTTTTTTTTAATAAAAAAATCACAAGAATCTTTTTGAAAATTTAAATTTCCAATGATATGTGATCTTTTTAATTATCAAAATTGAAAATTTAAATTTAAATTTAATGGATATTATTATGAATTTTAAAATTTTGTGATTTAAATTTAAGATTTGGAAATTTCAAATTTTAAATTTTAAAATTTAATAAACCGGATTTTTAATTTAAATTTTGATATTTTGTAATTTTGATTAAAATTAAAAATCACAAATAATCTTTTTGAAATTTAAAAAAATGTGACATTGGAGAAAAAAGACACACTGAAGAAGGATACAAGGCATGGATCTACAAATGAAGACTGATATCTGTTTCGGTTAAATTTTTGTAAATTTTCAATTTTCTTTTCTCTAGGCTGGAATCATGATCCACGGCTATTTACATATTTTGCAAACCATGGATGATGAGTTGCTAGCTGAATATGATATACTATTTCGTGATATATTAATAACATGCCATACAGACTAGGAAGTACCACTCAATAAATATTGTTTATGCATGAAAAACAAAAACCCTAATTTAAAAGATTGAGTGGGAGAAGGTTTTACACACTAAGACCTACAACCTCTATCATTGGTCCAACAGTTACGCATAGTAGTGCCTACTATTTGATTTTGACCCGGGAGTTCCCTTCGGATAGGTATCTTATCTAGAGCGCACACTGATTTGGATTTCCGAAAGGATAATAATTTTGGGCATATTTTATGTTTAGATCACCCATCGGTGGCGGATGTAAAATATGGATTCAAAATTGGAAACGATGATTATACACTTATACTACTTTATTTATTAACCCTCCCTCAAGGCTCTGTTATGTAAAGTAGTGGCCAAATTAATGATAGTTAATATATATTTAATGGAGTTTGCTCCATAGATGAATATGTATTAATCGGAAGGGATTCGTGTTCTTGGCTAGTTATTCTATGACTACCCCTCGGTAGCTTAGAAAGCAGTAGCTAGGAATTATCGTTGTAAGGTATGTGTTTTAAGGGTTTTACACATGAACATTTAGATTGCATAAAGATCTTTTTGTTTGATTACAAAATCATGTTTATAATCTGATAGGATGTTTGCTCGTATTTATTACATGTTTTCTTATTATAGATCAAAATGTCGAGCTCTTTATCTGTGATATTTAAGCAAAACAAATTAACTGGCGAGAATTTTAATGACTGGAAAAGGAACTTGCTTATCGTCCTAAACTTTGAGAAACACAGTTTTGTCTTAACCCAACCTAGACCACCTACGCCTGTGATCGAGGCTCCTGATAGGGATTTTGTAGCGCTTGAGTGCTGGGACAATTCCAACCTAAGTGCCATGTGCTCTATTCGGGCGAACATGTCTAACGTGCTCCAGAAACAGCATGAGGAACATCAAACTGCTGGGCAGATCATGGATAACCTGGAGGACATGTTTGGTGAATAAACTGTCCAGGCTAAGATCGATGCAATCAAAGGTCTTATGAACTGCAGGCAGAAGGTTGGAACTCCCATCAAGGAGCACATGATGACAGTCATGGCTTATTTGTCTGAGGCTCAGGCAAATGGGGCTGAGATCGATGCTGCAACTCAACTGGTTATGGTTTTCCAAACCTTATCCAAGGATTTCGATTTGTTTCAGGCATCCTACAACCTTAACCGGAAGGATATGTCTTTAACGGAATTGATGAAAGAATTGCCAGCTTTTGAGAACATTTTTAAGGGTTCTGGATCTAAGGCTGAGGCAAATTTGGCTGAACCTAGTTCGCCTGCTCCTAATCTCAAAAGGAAGAAGGAAAAGGGAAAGAACAAGGGGAACAAGCCTGCGGTGAATGCACCTGCTTCTAAAAAGTCTAAAAAGACTAAGAAGCGGAAGGTGGATCCCAAAAAGGCTAAGTGCTTTCATTGTGGGAAGAAAGGACATTTCAAGAAGGATTGCCGAGAATTCCTGGTTTTGCAAAAGCAGAAAGGTAATTTCAATATCCTGTATCTTGAGGGTTGTTTAGTGGAAGAATCTAAGAACAATTGGGTTATAGATTCTGGAGCTACTAACCATATTTGTATTTCCCTACAAGGGTTCAAGGTAACGAGAAGTCTGCATGAGGAGGACTTTACGTTAAGAACCGGCGATGGGACGATGGTGCGAGCTGAAGCAATGGGAGAAGTGCATCTTTATTTTGATGAATTTAGGTTTATTGTTTTGAGACATTGTTTTTATGTTCCTAATTTTAAGAGGAACCTAATTTTGGTAGCTTGTTTAATTAAAGATTCTTATTCAGTTTCTTTTAATAATAAAGTTGTTATTAGGAAAAACAATTCTCTTATCTGTAATGGATGGATCATGGAAATCTTTATTTTATCAAACCTAAGTTGCACTCACTGCTTGATACAAAATTGAAAACGAACTCTAAAAGACATAAGTCTTCTCACTCTAACAAATCATATCTTTGGCATTTACGACTTGGTCACATAAGCCTTAACAGAATTCAAAAGATGGTAAAAGATGAATGCCTTGACTTGTATGAGGTTGAACCTTCACCACAATACGAATCCTGTTTGGAGGGCAAGATGACTAAACGGCACTTTGCTGCCAAGGATGGTCATGCCGAGAAACTTTTAGAACTTGTGCATACAGATGTTTGTGATCCCATGAACAAAGAAGCACGTGGTGGGTATGAGTATTATATCACTTTTATTGATGATTACTCAAGGTATGGATATGTCTATTTGATGACCCGCAAAAGCGAAGCCTTTGACAAGTTCAAAGAGTTTCAGACTGAAGCGGAGAAACAATTAGGCAAGTCCATTAAGACACTTTGATTGGATCGAGGTGGGGAATACCTATCGGATGAGTTCTTATGATATTTGATAGAGAATGGAATACAATCCCAGTTAACTGCACCTGGTACTCCTCAACAGAATGGTGTAGCTGAGAGAAGGAATAGGACCCTATTAGATATGGTCCGGTCTATGATGAGTTACTCCACTTTACCTTTGTCATTTTGGGGGCACGCTATACAAACTGCATGCTATCTTCTGAATAACGTTCCCTCCAAATCGGTTCCTAAAACTCCTTACAAGTTATGGACGAGTAGGAAACCTAATTTGAATCATATTCGAATTTGGGGTTATCCAGCACACGTCCTGGATAAGGAAGCGAAGAAATTGGAGTCACGATCAGAAGTGTGCTTGTTTGTTGGCTATCCAAAAGGGACAAAAGGTGGTCTGTTCTATAATTCGAAGCAAAATAAAGTCTTTGTTTCAACACATACAACATTCCTGGAGGAAAGTTACATAGAAGACTTTAAACTTCGTAGCAAAGTAGTGCTTGAGAAGATGACTTCGGGTTTGGATCTTCCTAAAATCACAGAAAACCCTGTGGAAAAATCACTAAAGAATCAACAACCACAAGAGCTTTGTCGTAGTGGGAGGATTGTCAGGGAACTTGAAAGGTACATGTTCAGTGGTGAAGTTTATGAAGCAGAATCCATGGAACATATTGATGATCCGGCTACGTACAAGGAAGCTATGGAGGATGTTGATTCTAGTCTTTGGCAAAAGGCTATGAACACCGAAATGGAATCTATGGATTCCAATGGGGTCTGGAAACTTGTAGACTTACCCCAAGGCATAAAACCGATTGGGTGTAAGTGGGTATACAAGAGGAAGAGAGGTGTGAATGGGAAAGTGGAAACTTTCAAGGCAAGACTTGTAGCGAAAGGCTATACGCAGAAAGAAGGAATCGACTATGAAAAAACCTTTTCGCCTGTAGCAATGCTTAAGTCAATCCGCATTCTTTTATCCATTGCGGCTGCTCTCGATTATGAGATCTGGCAAATGGATGTCAAGACAGCTTTCTTGAATGGCTCTCTTGAGGAAGATATCTATATGATACAATCAGACGGGTTTAAGGCATAGGACAAAAAAGACAAAGTATGTAAGTTGGTTAAATCCATTTGTGGATTAAAGCAAGCATCTCGTTCTTGGAATATCATGTTTGATCAAGTGATCAAAACTTATGGATTCGAACAAAACATTGATGAACCATGTGTTTATAAATGTATCAAGAACGAGAAAGTGGTGTTCCTTGTACTTTATGTGGATGATATATTGCTTATTAGAAACAATGTGGCAATATTATCATCTGTCAAAGTTTGATTAGCCAAATAGTTTGACATGAAGGACTTAGGAGAAGCTAATTATGTTCTTGGTATTCAACTCTTTAGAGATAGAAAGAACAAAACGATAGCACTCTCCCAAGCTTTATACATTGACAAAGTACTTGAGAAGTTTTATATGAAGATTCCAAGAAAGGTGTTCAACCTTTCAGGATTGGAATCAAGGTTTCTAGAAATGACTGTCCCAAGACATCGGAAGAAAGGGAGCGTATGAAAAATGTGCCTTATGCATCAGCAGTAGGTAGTCTTATGTACGCTATGTTATGTACTAGGCCTGACATTTATTTTGCAGTTGATATAGTAAGTCAATATCAGTCGAATCCGGGACCGAACCATTGGGCTGCGATCAAGCATATACTCAAGTATCTACGGAGAACGAGAGATTATATGCTAGTGTATTCCGGTCAGGACCTTGTTCTTATAGGATATACAGATTCTGATTTTTAATCAGATCAGGATTCAAGGAAATCGACTTCAAGATCTGTCTTCACCTTTGGAGGTGGTGCCGTTATATGGAGGAGTGTTAAGCAATCTTGTATTGCGGACTCGACCATGGAAGCCGAGTATGTGGCAGCCAGTGAGGCATCAAAGGAAGCGGTTTGGTTCCGCAGGTTCCTTAGTGACCTTGAGGTCGTTCCTGGTATGGATAAAGCTATGGTGCTCTACTGTGACAACAATACAACAATAACTAATACCAAGGATCCTAGGCATCATAAGAGGAGTAAGCATATTAATAGAAAATATCACATTATTAGAGGCTTTGTTGAGAGTGGAAATGTGACGGTTTGCAAAATCGCATCGGAAGACAATCTTGCTGATCCGTTCACGAAGACTTTGGTGGCCAGAAGATTCGAGGAACACGTCGAAGCATGGGGATGCGTAATATGTCACATTTACTCGCTTAAGGCAAGTGGGAGATTCTTGGGATCTATATGTGCCATAAGAATAGAAAATCAATATTAGGGATTTTCTGTAAATATAACATTTTGATATTAATAAGAGGAAGTTATTCATGTTTAATAAGTAGTGTCCTATTTACTTTCATTTATTAATTGTATGATTATTTTGAGCAAACATAAAATACTCCTAGGTTGTTGGTAATATATCGAATTACCATATGTATACGGGGTATGCATAGAAGACGTGGTAATTTGATAACAGTCTAAATAAATAGTCCGCAATCAACGGAATAAGATTTGGGGATCTTATTCATGATAAGATTGTAAAGGTTGTCTACTTCCTTGGAGGGATGGTTTGTCTTGACCATCGGATAGGTTCCGAGTAGAAACTTTAATGTATACCAGTATTGAGGTATGACATTGGACTGGACCTAAAGTGTTAATTGATTCGGTTTAATAATATCGTTTATAAGAATTAATGATGCTTTGATTATCATCATGCATTAATCTTAATCCTGAAATGATTACTTCAGTTCGTATCAATGACTTATGTACTTTGATGCACTAAAGGTGAGACACTGTTAATTCATGGTCAACATACTTGTGTTTTGGGTGCATGACTTATGGATGGAGAAATCAAGATTCATAGATACGGAATCCATAGCTATCTTAACGATAGTAAATGTTATCTACTTAAAGGCATTATTCGGGGATTGAAAGATAGTATAACAAGATCTTGACCATCGGTTTACTTTGTGTTCTCTGGTGGTTTATCAATTGTATGGTTTTACAATTGGTGGTTCTTTCAATGGAGAATAATTGAACTTTAAGTTAAAATGATTGAAAAGGTAAAACGGAAAAAGTCCTTAATTCAATTATGGATAACATATGGGGATTAAGCAAGCGATGAATAAATCATGGAAGAAGCACTACGTGAGAGAGCTTTCGTAATACAGTATATAAACAGGAGTTCAGCTTCAAACTTTTAGTGGAATAGTTTTGAAGTTGATAATTGATGGATAATTAATCTGGGATTAATTTTTCACAATTATAGGAGCCTTTTTACATATTTCCATCGGGTCCCTCTATTAGCTCATATAGTTCCACGAAGCGTATCGGGATTTGTTCCTAATGAGATCGGTAAATTGTAAATGGAATTTAGAAATGTCTATTAAGACATGGTACTCTCTAACATGCAATCCAGAAATGATTGGACATGTAAAATTTGTAGACAAATGATTTGTCAATATGTGAATGGTTAATTTGAATTTTGAAAATAAGATTGTGTTTGAATTTTGGAAAACAAATTTTTTCTCTCTTAATTAAAAAAGGTACACGTTTTTTTTAATTGTGTGGAGGGAAGAAAATTTTGTTTCAAAATTGTTTAAATATATTCGTAACATCAAATTATTAATTGGTTTAAATAATGGACATTATTTCATGGATTTTTCTTTCTAATTAAAAGGTGCACGGTTTTTGTGAGGAAAGAAAATTTGAAATATTTCATTAATTTAAATTAATTAATATGGATAATGTTTATTGAAAATATTTATTCAAATATGTGAATCTTATTTAAATTCGAAAAGGTTTAAAAGAAGTTTGAATCTAGATAGGACTAGGATCTTTTGACTAGTCTAGATTCTTGATTTAAAATTTGAACCACCAATTATGATTTATCTCTTAGTGTGGTCGAATTTTTGAGGAGTGATTTCCTCTTGAAAAATTGTTTTTAGGTTCAATGAATCTAGCCCTAAAGTTGTATGATCTTTTGGTTCAAAATTTATCTAGAAAAATAATTATTAATTATTTTTCTAGAAGGAGATAAATTTTGAAAAGGATTGGAATACTATATAAAGGTTAGGAGTTCTTGAAAAACAATGATTTGATTTTCTTATTTTGGGAAAAAAGTTTTTTTAAATAAAGGGAAAAACAACTTTGCGTTTCTTACACATCAAAAAATTCGGCTATCTTATGAGAGAGAAAAAGAAAGAAAATTCCATTGAATCAAAACTGTGAGGAAGGTTAAACCGAGTGATGATTTTTCATAGAGGTTGACCGGTTCCTGTTTTGTAGTTTTGAAGAAAGAAGTTGGATCAAATTCTCAACGAGGATTATCGGAATTGAGAAGGAGTGATCTAGACTTCGGAGAGTATTACCGGTCGCTTCGATTCATAGAACGTGTGCCCACACATACTCTGAGACGTGGAACTCGAGAATAGTAGAGAAGACACGTTGGTCAAATACTCTAGCAATTCCGGAATCTAAGAAATAAGGTACGCTTGATTATGAATTTAATTTATTGTTATATGCATCATGAGCTTCTTCTCCGGAAATGGCATAAAATTTTAAAACTTCCGCTGCGCCGTAACTCTGATACCAGATTCGTTTTTTCCAACACAATCCGACTCATTAATTCATCACCATGCTTCCCTTCTGGTTGTCCTTTCTCGTCAATGGTGACTTTAATTCGTTCACGTCTTTTCCTTACTATATGAACTTATTTCATTAGAGTTGCCCTTTATTTACCGTTGCCATTAGGATTAAATGGGTCTCTTCTTCATAGTCTTCCCTTCTTGTATACTATAGTTATATTTTGTGTCATTTTTTATTACAATACTCACCTAAAATTATTGCAACATAAATACACAAAACAAATAAATAATCGGTTCAATTTAATATAATCAAATTTACATTCATCAAGAACGTTAAAAAATCCGAGTATATTACACTAAATCTATGTAATTAAAACACCACTTTTTTGTTTGTATATTAAATAATTCTACAAATTCCCCTTACAAATGCAAGAATGCCCTTAAAAAATTATATATATATAAACACTTGAAACAAATTCCGAATGATTAACAAAATGAAATTCCATTTTGACATTTCATTGAGCATGTGGTGGGCGGAAAAAAAATGCATGGAATATAGTCTAAAAAGATCTTAAATTGCCAAAAAAATGCACAAAAGATTCATTTACACAGAGCAACAAAAAAAAATTTTGAGCAACAATAAATGCACAAATTACACTCTAAGAAAGTTACTAAAAATTTGTGTTTGTATTTTTGTTGGAAAACAAGAAATTAAGCAATATGGAAGTTACCTTGTTTTTCTTTGCTGCAAAAGAGTCACAGCCTTGATGGGAAGAGAGAGCAACAGTGACGGAAATGGGAGATAAAGGGGAGGGTAGTGTTGAGGGTGATGGGAGAATGAGAGAGAAGGGAGAGTGTCGGCGGCGTCAGCGGGAGAATGAGAGAGAAGGGAAGGTGGTGGCGTTATCTGCGGCCGAAGGAGAGAGAGGGTAAGACAAATCGTCAAGTGGTTGAGAGGGAAAGAAAGATGAAAATGATGAGAAAAGATGAGAAAAATGAGTTTATAATTAAAGGGTTACACGTGAATTTCAATGCCCAAAAATTCAAATTTTAAAATATTTTTCGGAAAGTTTACACGACAGTTTCTAGTTGAAACCATCATGCAATCTCATCTATTTCTCAAGATACGACGATGGTTTTCAAGAAAACTTTCGTCGTATCTCAAAATTACACGACGATTTCAACCAAAAACCGTTGTGTAATCTTGTTCTATTTCTCAAGATACGACGACGAACGCAACAGTTTCAACTAGAAACCGTCATTTAATCTCATTTTTTTTAAAATTTTTTCCTTTTCTTTTTTCTTTTGTAATCCCACAGCCTACTACCCTGTGTGTTATTTAAACAATGAACCAAACTGCTATAGTATTGATCCCTGTTTAATATTAATGTTCAATATATATCAAGCAACATAACAAATTAAACTCTCTAATACATAGCAAATTAAAATAAAATGGTAATCAAAAGGAGTCAATTAACAATAATGATACACAAATGACAAAATGTTCAAGTTTAACTCCTTTTTTTTTTTTTGCTTTCTCAACACGTATCCACTCAGTATATCGAAGTAAGTGAGAAACATCATTATCAAAATCATCAATCTTCTTAACTAGTGGCAATCCCTTTGTGAACGACGGAATGTCGATGCAATCTTCCTCATCTTCTTGACCATCACGAATCATTATTTGTTTCATCACACAACTAAGGATAACTCTAAATTGTTGGGATCCTTTGTATAAAATACTTGGATTGCTTGTGATGCCATAATGAATGAATCATTTTTATATCCCAGTCGTTTAAAGTCCACCACTGTGATGCCATCACTATTAATTCTAACATAATTATTGTCGGCCCACTTGCACTTAAAGAGTGCTACTTGCAATCCACAATAATCAAGTTCCCAAATGTCTTCAATGAAACTGAAGTAGGTCATGGTCCCATATACTGGATTATTGTCCTTCGCGGATGAAATTTGCATAGCCTTAGCATGAAGACTCACACCGCTATTTTGAACGAGATGCTTCTCATCTCTTTCACAAGTGTAGAATGTATAACCATTGATAAAGTATGATATATACCATGTAACCATCATCGACGGTCCATTAGCTAGCTTTATTAAGTCTTGCGAAATACCGGCCTTCTTAAAGACATGTCTTCATATCCACAGATGAAAGGTCCAATTATTTTCATTTGCAACCACTTTTCATTTCTTTCTTTTCTTAGATTTATATCTCTTAATTCTTTTAGGTGAACCTTAATAAAAAGCTCAACTTCAACCCTTTTATGTAAAGTATAGGGACAAACTTGTTCCTATTCACCTCAATTTACCAAAGAAGGAATGCTGACAAATAGTCCTTTCGAGTCATTGTTTGTAGTCTTTGGCAACCTATTGCTTTCGCATTAGACAAATACTCAGAGCAAATTCAACCGATTCCTTAGCTATGTAGCTTTTATACATCCTTCTAGCCTATTTCGGTTCTTAACATAAACCTTCAAAACCTTCATGTACCTTTCAAAAGGATACATCTTTCTCAAGTACATCGGTCCACATATCTTAACGTCCCCAACTAAATGCACCGTTAGATAAATCATATGTCAAAAAGGATGGTGGAAAATACTTCTTAAGCATGCATATCTTAACCAATTCTGATTGTAGCGAATCTAGGATAAGTGGATCAATTACCTTGGAGCATATCGAATTGAAAAATGAGTATAACTTGGTAATTGCGAATCTCACATCCTTCATTAAAACTCCTCGCAAGACAAACGGTAATAACTATTACTTCAAAATATAACAATCATGTGTTTTCATTCGAATGAGTCTCAAATCCTTTATAGACACCAACCTTTTGAAGTTGGAAGAAAACTCGTTAGGTACTTTTACAAAAACAAGCCATTCACAAAAGCTTTCTTTTTTCTTCTTATCTAAATATTGTGTACTTTTCTAGAGATAAGTAAGTGGCATTCCCTCTTTTTGTGGGGAGCAAATTAAGTCTAATTTTCAATCCCTTTAGATCCAACCGTGCTTTTTCACCATCTTTGGTCTTATTACGAATGTCAAACAATGTGTCCACTATCAATTTATAAATGTTTTTCTCAATATGCATAACATCCAAACAATGGCGAATGAAAAGTGACTTCCAATATGGAAGTTCGTAGAAGATTGACCTCTTTTTCTAAGGTCCATTGACTTCCTGATCTTTGTTACTTCGTTTTCTTTTCGTGAACACTACTTTAAAATCTTTAACCATCTCAAATACATCTTTGCCCATCAAAACCCGGGGAGGGATTTTTTCTACGGTATTACCATCAAAAGCCTTTTTTTTGTTTGCAGTACCGATGATTTTTTTGTAAGAATCTCTTAGGATCAAGGTAAATGGTTTTCTTACCATTATTCAACCGGATGGAAGATGTTTCTTTTATACAAACAGGACAACTTATAGAACTCTTTATTGAATAACCAAATAGGTTTCCATAAGCGAGAAAGCCATTAATTATCCACATTAACATTGTATGAAGTGTGAATGTCTCTTGATGGTAAAAATCTCTAACTTTTTCCCCTTGTCCCACAAGCTCTTTAGATTATCAATTAGCGGTGCCAAGTACACATCAATATCATTCTTTGGCTCTTAAGGACCAGAGATCAATAAAGTCAACATCAAGAACTTCCGCTTCTGGTTCAATTTCGGAGGGAGATTGTAGTCGACAAGTATGATGGGCCAAGTACTATGCATACTACTTATATTACCATGTGGGTTCATTTCATTCGCTGATAAACCTAGATGTAGATTTTTGTGGTTTTGCACTAAATTCAAAATGATTTCTATCAAAGGTCTTCCATTGTGGTGCATTGGCTGGATGTCTAAGCATGTCATCTTCAACACATTTATCATGATACCAAGTCAATTATTGGCATGATTGGCATTACGGATTAAATGCCATAGACGTGACACCGGAGGAATGCACCATAACACCTTTGACGACACTCATTTGCTACCATTCGTTGGCTTCTTACCCTTCTCCCATCTTGACTCTTTATAAACTGGACATTCATCAAAATTTTCATACCCGTTTTCGTAAAGGATGCAATTATTTGAACATGCATGAATTTTTTCATATTTCATTCCCAAAGTGTTTAGCGTCTTCTTAACTTCGTACATACTAGCTAATATTTTATTATCAACCGGTAAAACCTCTCTTAGAAATTCTAAAAGAGTTATAAAACTAGAATTTGTCCACCTTCCTAATGCCTTCATATTCTATAATTTGACCAATGTTGATAATTTCGTATATTTAGTACACCCGTCATACAAGGGCATCTTGACATCATTTATCATTGCATTAAATAACTTCGAATAGTGCACAAAATGTTCTTCCAAATTATTAATCATATCAAACAAATTTTCACATACATCTTCCTCAACATTAGGTTCTTTTCCTTTGTTCTTCGACGTTGGATTCAAACAAGTTTCACCATGTAAATATCATATTTGGTATAAACAAATAATCCCACATTTAAGCGGATGTCTTCTAACTTTATCAACTGATTGAGACCTATGACTTCCACAATCCACACAAGGACACCTAATCTTATCATTTTTCATGTGAGTTTTGTCATTGACAAAACTTCTTCAACACCATCTTGATATTTTCTAGTCAATCGATTAGCCCACATTTATTTTCAATCCATTTACAAGAATCCGGCCTAAATCAAATTAAAGATCATAAAATACATTCAATAATCAAGTGTTTACAATTAAAATAATACATATCAAGTTTTTGACATAATTTAACAAATCATGCTTTAAAAAAATAAAATAAAATAAAAATCTAAAGTTTTATATATCTAAAATATCTACAATGAATACAAAATAACTCGAAAGAGTAAGTAATCACTTATAAATAATGACTATAAGAAAGTGTTGGTAAGGTGGACTATAGTAATGACGCTGAATGGCAGCGGAGGATCTGTTTTCGCAGGTCTTTGTACTGTTTTTCATAGTTGTAGAATTGTTTTGCAAAATGAAATTAGGACTAGTAAGGATTTTTAATTAGAAACTGCACAACGGTTTAAAAAAACCGTCATTGAAACTCATAGATTACACGACAGTTTTCTTAAACTGTCGTAGAAAGTGAAGATTACACAACAGTTTAAATAAACCATCCTGTAATCTATAAGTTTCCATGACGGTTTTATTGATAAACCGTCGTGTAATCTCAACTTTCCGTGACGGTTTTATTGAAACCGTCACGGAAAGTGAAGATTAGATGATGATTTCAATAAACCGTTGTGTAATTTATCAGTTTCCATGATAGTTTTAATAAACCGTCGTGTAATTTTTCACGACGGTTTCAATAAACCAATGTGCAATCATAGGGTGATCCATTTTAGACGACGGTTTTTAAAAAACCGTCATGTAATCTCCGCCGTCTATTCCAACTTTTGTAGTAGTGCTAATTTTAGATTAAAAAAAAAAAGAAAAAATAAGAAGAAGAAGAACGTGTCATCAAGTGCACAAATATAACTTCTTTATTTAAAACAAACATACGCTAGCTAGAAAGCTTTTTTCTTGTTGATCACTTTCCAAAATTGAGCACTTTTTGGAGGAGAAATATTCCATTTGCAATAAGATACATGAATTTTATCTAAAATTAAAACAAATGTACGTTAGATAGAAAGCCTTTTCCATCTTCATTTTCCTAAATTAAGCCTTTTTTGGGGAAAAACATTTGTTGTTGAATACCGTGTGTAGTAGGACACATGAATTTAATCTAATTTGGAGTTTCTTTAGTATAATTTGGGTTGGAAAGAAGAATGGGGTGGGAGCCAGAATAAGCTTTTATTAACAACCTACTTATTTTATTTTATTTTTTGTTGCAACTAGTTATCCACTTAAAATTAATTCACACGCCTTACAGACATTGCTCATTCAGGAATTTATTGGAGAAACTTAATTAAACAATGTCTTTTAATAATTATGTTCGATAAGTTAAAACATTTTATAATTATTTTATTATTAGTATTATTGAATTTGTGTTTGTCTACATAGAGATCTTATTTATAATGAATTTTCGCTTTCAAAAAAATTTTTTTTTTGAAAAGGGAAATTTTGTTTCACACAAAACAAAATACATGAGACATAAATGGTCACAAGTATAAAGGAATTCGACCCTAAATCAAAAACTGGATCCACCAGTAAAGGCCAAAATAGCATAGGGGTGAATATAAGTATCAAAAGTCAAACATGACAAGGGAAGCCCTGTCAAACATACAAGTGCCAAGACTCAAACATAAACTTCGAGCTTGACCATTGCTCGTTAAACTACTCCAAAACAATTGATGGACTAGCTCTATCAACTGAGATTGATCACCACGTAATGAGGGCACTCACACTATGGCATCCGATAACAAACGGATGGGAGTCACAAGCGGAGGATATCGTCTCCATTATTATCGAAGCAAAAACACCAGAGTAAATAAAAAAAATATACCAAAGGAATGGAAATATCAATGCTCATATTACAATAAAACAAAAGAATGATCCAACTGGTAGTAATCCATCGACCATCGAACAGATGCCAAATCGGAGTGGAGTCACCTCAGAAGGACAACCCACCTCCAAGACAGGTTAGATCTGCCCCAACGAATGTGCTGCTCCACACACAGCCACCATCACAAGAAAGCCGATGTTGACGCAAGTTTGGGGACTGAACTTCAAGGTCGAAAGCCCGACAATGCGCCCGGAGGCAGCGCTAAAGCTTCGACCAAACACTACAACTTTTTTTTTGTATTCAAAGAGAGAAAGAGAAGGAAAGAGCCTTTCTAAAATTTTCTCACAATAAATTTTCTAAATTTATTGATTCAATCTAATAGACACATATTTCCTTTGTTAAATAAGATATTTGGAGAAAGGAACAATAAGGAGAAAACGAGAGACTGAGAATTAAATAATCTTATCTTCCATTTAATAAGTTAGTTGGAAATGAAATTTTTAAGTTGGAGTTGGTTGATTTTTCAAAAATTAGTTATAAATTTTGTTGACTTTTTAGAAAGAAAAAAAAAAGGACAAAAATTGAGATAAAAAAGTACATTTTAACTAGACTTAAACTAGAATACCAAATAGAGGCTTAACATCCATTTAAGAGTGGTTTGGATTAAAAAAAAAGGGGGTGGGGGGCGGGGGGCGGGGCGGGGCTTTGGGGAGGGGGGTGGGGAAGGAAAACGTAGAACTTTTTTTTTTTTTTGGATGGGAGGAAAATATGTAATTTATAAAGTGAAAGTGAAAGTCCACAATCTTTTACTCCATGTGAATTTTAAAAATCAAGATTTCTTTGAGTTGGAGAACGTGCCTTTTTTAGATGTAACGTAGGTCCGTCATTGCTTTTACGAGGAAACTTCTGCCAGAAAGATAAACATAATTAAATAGCAGAAAGGACGTTGACACATCATTTTTAAAGTTTGGGACACTTTGTGATGAGGACTAAAATTTTAGATAACTTTTGAAATTTATCTTTTAAATATGCGCATTTTGTATCAATATTCTTTTTCTATTTCTATTTCTTTTCCTTTTCCTTTTTCTTTTTTCTGGAAAAAGCTATGTTGATTCGTGTATTGATACTTAAACCAATCTTTTTTGACCTTTTGAGGTCATCTTATAAGCTATTACCAATTGTAAGCACTGTAATAATTAATTGACCTTCAATAATTCTGCTGATACCTCTATAAAATAGAGTTATTTTACCATTTTTATTTATCTAATTTGATTATGTTTTTGAGTATTTTAATTTATTATAATTTAATTCAATTTAATTATGTTTAATTTTAATTTAGGATAGTTTATTTTGATTTTACTTCATTTTGTGTAATTTCATTTTATTTAGATTTAGAGTAATAGTCATTTTAATATTTTGTCATTTATTTGTCCCTCAGATTAATTAATTTTTCTCATTTGTGTAATTTAATAAGGTGAAAATTGAATTTGGATCAATTTTGGGGAAATGACAATAAATCGATTAAAAATTCAAATTAAACTGGAAGCTAGCAAAAGCCACGCGTGAAAGGAGAAAAACCATCCAAACTGCCACCAAGACCGTTCGATTGCATCCCAGATCGCGCCACAACGCGCGTGGAGAGAAAGCCAATAGAGCAGCGTGAAGGTTAAAGCTGCGTCAGCCCAGTGCAGCAACTTGTTGGTTCCCATGCGCATACGTGCACGTAGCTCCCGTGATCCATCGCCTAAACCGATTCTCTGTCCGACACGTGTTTCAGGGAACCCACTCTCTTCCCCGCATTCCAGCCGATCCAGTCCAAGGCGCCACGTGTCCGGCCACAGTAGGGCCTAAGTGCGCCCCACGTGGCGCTTTTCTGAGCTGAAAGAAAATTGAAAAAAAAGGGGGAAGGAAGCAAAGAGATCGGGGAGGTTTTTGGAGGCCGTGGTACAGAGGCCGAACCCAGAGAGGAAAGAAGAAAGAAAATGAAGAAGAAAAAGAAAAAAAAATAGAAAAATAGAAAAAAAATAGTGTAGGATTTTTAGGTTTAGGAATTAGTTTTTATTTTTAGTTTTAGACTTTATTTTCAATAAATTTCAAGGGAGATGACATTTGAAGAACAGAGAGGAGGAGATGAGAAATTGGAGAAATTTTTGAAGATTTATGAAAACAATTATTGGGGTTTTTATTCCTTTTTCTTGTCTATTTTATTTTTGTAATTGGAAGATGCTTGAACCATTTGATTTGCTTAATTTTATTTATTTATTTTCATTTATGGATATTGTGTAGTTTATTGATTTTAGGATTTGATGTAGCTCTAATTGCATTATATTTTGATGATTTAGCTCATTGTTAATGAAATCTCTAGTCAATTCATTTGTGTTTTTTTTATGGTTAATGCTTCTAATTTGTTGGGAAATGAATTAGTGGATTTGATTTATGAATTTTAATGCTCAGGAGAGATTAATTCATTAATTGATTTATAAAATATAATCTTAGTTGTTATTAAGTTCGGAAGGCCGATGACACTTTGATAATCATATAAGAGTATGCTTAATGAATGTGTAGGTAGATAAGTTAGATATGGATATCAATTTGGACTTTATGCATATTATCTCATTTGACACTTGAAAGAGGTAGTAAGATTAATTTGGAGCCCTTGATTGATAAACTGATTGAGATTAATTAGCAATTTCTTAATAGGAAGAACATAAAGAGGATAGAGTGAAGTCAAGACCCCATTATTTGTTTGTGTCTTTTTATTCGTTTGGTTTTGTTTGGTCATTTTAGTTTACTTTATTTAGTTTAATTTGCATTTTTACTATTGTTCAATCGGTCGTTCAAATAATTCTAATGTTAATGAATTTCGCTAATTAACTTAAATTTAAATACAATTCTCATGGGATTGACAACATTACTCATCTTATATTATTTGTACGACTTGTACACTTACGAGATTTTACGCAACATCTTCTTTTTCTTTTATCTTTCTTATTTGGCAACGAAGTAAAATAATTAGTTTTTCAAAATGTAACATTGAATAATTTTTAGCCAAGCACAACGAATAAAAATAAATAAAGGAGAAAAAAAATCATGTATAAAACTCTATAGACATTTTCATGATTATAATAGGATTATTCTAAAAATTCCACTCGAATTATAGTCATTGTAACACTTTATCCTTTCAAATTTTAAAACATAACATTTGTTCCTCTCCAATTATAAAATCATAATAATTTTGCCCCCTACATTGATTTTTTGACCGAAAAACTCACATACATGATAAGGAAATTAATGGCACTTTAGTTAACCAAAAAAAAAAAAAAAGTATTAACAACAAAAATTTCCCTCAAATTATTGGCCTCATAACACTTTGCCCCCGATCTATGTTCCTCTGGTCTATGTTATTTCCTAGATTTCATATAATTTTAATCAAAAAACTTAAAATATGCATTAGAACAAAGGGTAAAATATTAATTCCATATTTAATATCTCAACAATTATAAATTGAATGCTTGATATGTGTAATTTTTATTCATGAAAGTAACAGAATGACTAAATTTATTAACGGAACAAAGATTAGGCGAACAGATGTGAATTTAAGAGTAAAGTATTACAAGACTATAATTTAAGGGGGATTTTTATAGTTACAAGGGAATGATTATAACAAAATGGAATTCCATTTTCAAAATTCAAAAAAGAGAGGTGATATTTGAGCCCTCTAATGGGATACGTATTATAATTATTTTTACAATTATTATTATTATTCTGAAGAAGTTCAGAGACAAGGCTTCTTAGGTGCAAACCAATTGTCATTACAAACGGTTACCTGGAAATAATCGTGTGCCAAATTGTAGCCGACGACAAAGATCCATTGTGTTGACCAGGACCATTAGAAAATGACGTTGTCTCTACCATATAATTATTCATAGTACATGTTTTGTTTGAAATTTACATAGGAGATAATTATTTGCATTCAATTCATTGGTCATGGTATAGAAACGTAACCTAACAGAAACATCTGCATGTGAAGTCTCAATCAACATAATTTGCAATTCGGTATATATAGAAACTACTCATTTATTAAGTGCAATCATACCTGTAGGGCATAACATGAACTCGTCTAGTTAATCTACAATAAAATGCGTGTTTAATGACACAAAATTTATGACATTTTTCTGAAAGTATCATCAAAGTATCTTTAAGATGACATT
>CM046383.1:19157318-19177318 GCA_025413485.1 Ficus microcarpa
TCTCCCAGGAAGTAAAACAAGCTTCCCTTTAACTTCACCCTTTTCGGGGCAACTAATTGTGACTCTAGCAGGGTTAATGTTAGTCCCACTTTCCCCCCTTGGACTTCTTGTCACACTAACAGAGAACAAATTGTCTTTCTCCCCGGTATGAGCAGCTGACATGAAGCCAAATAACGAATTTTGAAAGTTGTTAGTCCGGCGCCTTGGCCGGTTCCTGCCCAATGAACCATCTGCGCCTGGAAATGAGCCTTCTTGAGACGCAGGACGAATGGCAGGCTCGCTTGTGAACCTCCCAAGGTAACGAACCTTCTCAGGAATGGCTATAATGGACTGAGTCTTCGGGTTGTCTACGTTCGACTGAAAAAGGGCTTTAATCTCTTCATGACCTTGTTGGTCAGCCAGTGCTCTTGGGGTCCAACCATGGAGGTCTGGTTTATCAATGTCCGCACCTTGTTCCAAGAGGTACTTGACAATCTCAATGTTGTCCTCGGAAACCGCCACGTGGAGGGCAGTGCTGCCGTTGCTTTTTGGGGATGTGACATTGCCGCCATACCGAACTATCTCCTTGAGCAAGTTCAGGTTGTTTTGCTCTGCTGCAATGCATGCAAAATGTCCCACATCGCCGGCGTCTAAAACGGCTCTGTTGTTTATCAACACCTTGGCGACCGTGTCATGGCCTTCTAGTATTGCCTCCCATAATGGTACATTGCCATCAGAGTCTGAAAAATACAAGAAACAAAATCAATTTATAAACAAAAAAATGAGCTTTCTACGATAAGGTATTACCAATACCCTACTGGTAGTGCATATTTATGAATGTTAAATATAGTCAAAATCATATTCAAATTAAAAAGTACACAAAACTAACAAAACACTAGACATATTGTTTTGCTAATAAAAAAGGAGATCAGTGGTGTCTTCATGTCCCCAAACTAGCGCCACTTTGGGAATCTATTGATACCATAGGTGTAACGGAAAAAAAAAAAAAAAAAAGGACCTAGTCCATGCTTTTTCACTTAACATTCCAGGGAGTCTAAAGTTATCAAAGTCCAGTCTAATATGGCATACTATTAGAGAGGCATAATTGTAGTCTCACAGCAGACAATGAGATTTGACCACTGGACGCCAGATAAGAGAGTCTTGATAGGTCATCCTCTTATCGCTATGTCACCATTACCAATGGTGAACGTGATATATATTGGATATGAATATCTAGAGCTCTCTAAGTAGGGTATTTTAACATTAGAAATGTATTCGTCTCCTCGAGCAGAAAGTAGAAAGAGTCATTGACAAGAGTTGACAATATGGAATGTGTATGTTTCCCTCTTTAATTAGAGTTGATAATGCAATATGTATAGTTAACTGGTTGTTTATCACAAGAATGAGAAGAGTTGTGGTGTCCATGTTAGAGAAGGTGACATCATATGATCTTATTATAAGCAGATAAGAAAAGGATATATATTTTCAAATAATTTTATGAAGTCAACAAGTAAGAAAAACCAGATTGCTTTGACTTTAGCTTCCTGAATATAACTAACTATAATTAGCAAAGCCTAGCTGTATAACTAGAACATATTAAATAGGAAACCTTTCCATGCATGCCATTATATATTACAGACAAAACATGGCCATAAGTTTAGTTTAAAAGAAAAAACTAAAACCTATGATGCTACACGTGTTTTTTTTTTTTTTTTTTTAACTTTTAATCTTATTATAATGCACTTGGCCTGTGATTATGTTGCATAGATCATAGATCCCAAAAAGTCAACTTGAAAACCTTGCATTTATAAAGATGACATATTGCCTCATGCTTACACACAAACACACACACACACATATATTTATATTTTCTACTTGTAAGATAAGAAGTGGGACTTGCACGTACATACACACATATATATGTGTGTATGTATCCATGTATGTATGTATACTGACGGGACAACTGAACTGTACTGATAGGTCAGATTACATTGTAACCTTAATTTCAGGAGCTCATTTCCATTTTAGAGAAGAGATATTTTAAACAAAAGAAATTGAGACAGTTATGAAAAATTGGTTACCAGATTGGGAAAATTGTAAACAGATATTCTATGAAAAATCTGACCATTCGAGGGACGAAAAGGCAATATAAAGGACTGAACGAAAGAAAGAAATAAAATTCATATGTAAATATAATATATATATATATATGTATTATACGTATGATAAAAGGGAAAAATAACAGGTGAGACTGATTTCACAGATTTCGGCTAGTCTTTTGAAAAAAAAGAGGAACATCTGACATGGAGAATTCTTTCCGACGAAACGAAACCAAAACAAATATTAAAGCATGTTGTATGATGCTTGGATTTTAATGAAATATATGGCAACTACTTCCAATGAACAACTAAGCATCAAAATTATTGACCATTATTAAACTCTCTCATTTCAACTCTCTCTCTCTCTCTCTCTCTCTCTCTTTTAAAGGCTTTATTTTTTACTTTTTTAAAGAAGACCAAATCAAAAGGCGTGAAATTCCATGTTAGATTTCTAGATAAGGTTTTCATTAACATAATAGAGTCAAACCATATAGTATATAACCAAGTTCCTTTTTTTTTTTTTTTTTTTTTTTTTTTAAATAACTCCTTTTTTTGTAATTTAAAATTTTGGAAGGCGGTTGGTTTAATGAATCGCTGCATTTTAATACTTATGTATTATTTAGTTTGAAAACGAGTATAAGTATATAATAGGACATGATTACTTGACTACCATATGTATATTTACCATAAACTAGAAGTCTCTTCCTTCAATAGTCATACAGTATCCTAATTTTTGTTCTATTACAAAACTCAACTTGAAATGTAGTTCATCTAATTGATTTACATATCTGGTCCCACTCCAACTGATAGATATAGTAAAGTCAAAAGACGGGTTACCTCTAGCATTAGGATCCGCCCCGTAGTCGAGAAGGAGAAGCACGCAGTTTTCGCTCCCTTTAGACGCTGCTATATGCTGGTTTTACATGAAAAGAACAAAGAAAAGGAAGTTAAAAAGAAAGTAAAATTTTGCATCATCATAGTTTGATGTGCTTGAACTAAGAATATTGTCAATTACCAGAGCTGTCCTTCCGCTGTTGTCTGATTCGTGTATGTCCAAACCTCGTTTCAACAACTGATGCAACAACAAATCATCTCCTCTCAATGCTGCAAAGTATAAACTGAGTGGTAGGTCCATTCGACCACGAGCTAGCATGTTCTCTGTCTCCAACAAAACGCCGTCCATGATGGGGTCCTTAAGGTCCTTCAAATGCTGTTCCGCCAGCCAAAAAGACAGGGTACATGTAAGTGTTGTTTCGTGTCAACTAACACATAATCAAACACATGTTTCCCGTGGTTTTCAAAACAATGGACCTCGCACAGGTGGATAGAAGGGCTCATGAAATCGGAAAGAAATTTCCCAAATGGATTTAAATGAGACATCTTAATTGAATCCACGGACCTGAAGAAGGTTATTCATTATTATGGTCCCGTCTCCTACATTTGCTTGGACTATGTTCAAGAACGCGGTCCGGTTCAACCGAAGTAGCTGACTCAGTCGCTTGGTTCGTACTGTAAAGAGTTGTGGCCTATAACAAAGCACCCCAATCTCACCGCATAGATCTCCAGATTTTACCTCCCCTACAACCTGCAATTAGTCGAACCAATGTTAGTTAGCAATGGAACCAGGATTAACACTCTAATCTCAGAGTTTCGTTTGTAAAGACTTGCCTGTTCAAGTCCGTTTCTGAGAACTACTAGGTCCTGTGAAGTATTTCAAACATTAGATTTACTAGATCATCAGGAATATAAAGAGAAGTTACAGAGACTGAAATATTAATGAAATTATTACCGCTGCACCAGTGACAAGTATGTAGAAATCTGTTGGCGCTTCATTCTGCAAAATTACATCTTCTTTTGGTGGAAAGTACTCGGCTTTCATCTCCGAGACCTTTTAGTTGCATAAGGGGCAAAAAAAAAAAATTAAAACACTGTGGAGGAAAGGCAAAAAATCGGAAGAGAGATAGCTTCGAGAATTACCAGCTGAAAAAGCAAGTCATTTGAAACACCACGAAACAAGTAAACCTTATCGACAAGAGAGTAAAAGAGATAATGAGAAATGCTCGACCGGATGGCTTTAGGAAGCGAATCAAGAGTCTCCTGTTGTTGGAGTCCCTCTGAATCTGTTCTGAACTTCAGACACAAATGCGCCAGCATCTGATCTTGCAATCGAACAGGAAGCTGATTCCTTTGAGCAAAACTGGAGGCCGCTTGTATAGTATCCCTCTGTAAAATTAAGTACACAATGTTACAACATATATTAGGATGTTAAACCAGATGCGGAAAACGACAAGAGTGAGAGTGTACTCACAAATCTCCTAGTTCTACTTGTGCCGTGGACAACCAAATTGGTCATGTTACCAATCAAGTAAGCTGTCAATCCGAGATTGAAAAGCATGTAGAAAATATCAAAGATCATCTCCCTCTGGTTCACAGGATGCAAGTCTCCGTACCCAACAGTCGTCAGAGTTGTGATAGACCAATATATTGTTGTCACATACCGAATCCACAGGCTTTGCTCAAGGAAGTTATCCATGGATGCTCCAATCCAAGTCCTCTTGGGGTCATGGTAACGCGCAGCAATAAGATAATAGAAGCATCCAGCACAGTGAACGGCAAAAAGGGTAACCTGCAAAAAACATCAAATTCATGAGATTGTAGCGCATTGAGGGAAAAAAAAAAATTAGAAAAGACTTGCATTTATTGCAGAAAAATTATACTAACACATATAAGCTTCGCACAGCGAACCCAGAAGTAGTTATAGTGCCTGTCCTTCTCCAACCTGTAAAAATATAGAAAATCGGCCAAGTCAACACAAGGGCTTGAAAAAATCTGTTAGACCAACTTAGAATCTAATTTCAAATTTACCAGGTTGATGTATTCAATCACGTGGTCGATAACTAGCATTCAATCAAAGTTAGGTCCTCTTTGGAAAAACATTACAGAATACACCTAATAGAATGGTTGTTCAAACTTGCAAATAACCGATTAAAATATTTGAATAACAATCTCAATGATATCATCAATTTCATAAGTATCATATCAAATCCCATCAATCGAATCGCTTTTTCCAGAAATACGAGACATTTAAGTCATATCAGTAAAGAGACCTATTCATTGATAAGAAAAAGAAAAAAGGTGAACGGTAATTGGATTGATGATAAAATAAAATCCTAGGTCTCAAACAATGATTCGATTGATGATAAAGAAAGAGAATTCTTGGTTCAGTTCTCCACCTTAACAACAGAAAAAATGATTGATCAAATTCTATTAGTACCATTTTGTTAAAAAACCAAAACAAATTATGTGAGGACTAATTAATATTTGATACCTGGAAAAGAGAGCACTAACTCTTCTGAGACGCCAGAGGCGAAGCATGTTGAATAAGCCATAGGACCGGAATGGCGAAGGGGTGATTTTCCGGGCAAGTTCTGAGGGGATGGTGGAAATGACATCGAAGGCCAACCAGGACTTGGTGTACTTCCAGGCAATCTTCCCCGGCTCATCAACAAGTAGGTAAGTGGTTCGGTCGAGGTAAGCGACAAAGAAGGTAAGAATGATGTCCACAGCAAAGAATCCATTGACAACATTGTCCGTAATGGCTAGTGGTCCCTCCGGCTTCTTAAGGAATCCGAACTCGAATGGTGAGACCCAAGCAGTGTATATCACTAGAACAACCAGATAAGTTTCCCATGCCCTGGCACAAAAAAAAAAAAAAAAAAAAAAAAAAAAAAAAAAAAAAAAAAACCAATTTAGACAGATTAATTTTGAGAATTACTAAAGATTAGGTTATAATTCTCATACTTAAATTTAGTCAAAGAATTTACAAGTGGCCGAATAAGGATTGTGGAGCTACTACAGTGAGAGTTTCTCTTTTTCTTTTTTCCCGGAAAAGTCAACTAAGAAAGTTTGTTATAGGCCTCCAATTGAGAATGGCACTGCTTCTAGTCTGACTTGTAAGATTTAATTTTAGAAAAACGAATTTAAATAAATGAATTGCAAAATATATATATATATATATTATTTCGTACTAATACGATTTTAGTGGCTTGATACTCAATTCATCCGACTTTTGCCAAACACATTGAGGGACAACAGAAATGATGTTGGAAAAAAAAAATTAAAGAAAGGCAAACTCTGGAATATACAAGAACAAGATAACATGCAGAAGATTTTGCCCACGAGTTTACTAGATTTTCACAGTGGAAAAAAAGAAAGGAAGAAGAGGAAGAAGAAGAGGACGTTCTCCCAGAAAGTTAACGGAAAACCCAAAATGAAGAAAAAAAAAAAAAAGTAGATAAAGTTAGAGCACAAAAAAGGAAAGAAAAAAGAAAGGGGAAAAAAAAAAGAGTTTTAATGGAGAGCGAAAAAAAAAAAAAAAAAAAAAAAAAAAAAAAAAAAAAAAAGATTAAAGCAAAACTAGACTCAGAAAGCATCAGAGACTCCTTGTCGTCTTTTAAACCTGCCAGATATTAAAACCCAAGAATCTAACCAAGAAATTGAACCGGGAAACAAAACAACAAGATCACCCCGTACACAAAATAAACATATTCATATTACTCAAATAAAAACAAAAAAACTCACATTTATATTCATATACATACACAAAAATATATTATACGGTCGGAACAAAACCATGACGATTTTCTGCCTCGAGCAAAGCACTTAACAAGATTCAATGCCGTTGATATTAATAACAATTTTGTTATTATTTTCCCACCAAAGACAAGAAAACGATGAACAAAAACAATAAAATAATAATACCCAGAAGCAAGAAAGTCAAAAGAAAATAAAGGAAAACCCAGAAAGGATAATAAATCGGGGAAAAGGAAAAGAACCTGTAACGGCGGTCATAAGGGGAGATGATGAACTGGCGGAGCTTGACTCTGCGAGTGCTGGCTCTTGCCCCGAGAGAAGGAAGTATTCCTGTCGTCAGACTGTAATGGCTTCCGTCTCTCGACAGCTGCTCTATCTCCTGCCCACACATCCTGAATACCCCCATGTTCCTGTTTGCCGCCATTGTTGCCCTCACTTTTAACTCCTCAAGCTCTTTATCAATGCACAAACACTAATATATGTATCTATATATGTATTTTATATATTTATATATTATATGCTGTCTCTCTCTGCTTTGCTTTGCTCTGGTTGCAAAATATTTCAGAGCTCTGTTTTCTGTTTTCGATGCTTTCAGGGCCTATTTATATATATAGGGACTCTACAGTTGCCTTAACACCTACATATTATATTATATCTATACATTTATGTCATTATGTGTATGGGTACCCTGTATGTATATACTATATACTTCCGTGTGTATATGTATACACATATATAGCATATAAACGAGACAGCTAGTGTCTCTCTCTCGCGCGGACTAGTTGCACATGACATGGCTTGCACAGCGGAGAATTTCTTTTCTTTTGTTTTTACAGTGAGATGAAATGACTATTTTACCCCCATGATTTTTTTTTTAAAGAAAAATACTAGAAACATCAACTTTAATAACAACTTTTGATTACTAGCATATATGGTAAATGAGTTATCATTTTTTTTTATTGATAAGTGTTTAAAATATTAACACATCAATTGATTATATCTATCAGTAAAAATATGATAAATAAATTGATACTCAAAAAACTAATATTAAAGTTGATGTCTATGACACCACTCTCTTGTAAAAGTAGTTCACTACCCTTTTTACTACCCTTTTTGCAACAAATTCACTTGAAACTTTTTTCGTGCATAGAAATGGAGAGATTCGAACTTTTTATAATGTAGTTTTTTTTTTTCCTTCTTCTCATATTAATTTTTGTTGTTGTTGTTATTATTATTATTATTATCATAATTATTATCATTATTTATTGTTGTTGTTTTGTTTTTATTTTTTGTCATTGTTATTGTTATTTACCGTATGTCAAAGCCTAATCTCTGGTGTTCTTCTCACTAATACTTTCTTTAAAGAAAAAGGTCATCTTTATACTATCGCTAAAAATTTTGTAAACATGAATTAAAGGGATTATTTAATCTTTTATCTTTGCAATTTGAGTTTGTTAAAATAATATATGTTTTTTTAGAGGAATTTACCTTTCCCTGTCTCTCTTTCTTTTCTTTCTCCCTAACGTGTGAAGGCTAGGGTTTCTCAATTGTTTTTCTCTCTTGAGGCCGGATTCCAGTAGCGGCCTTTGGTTTGTCTCTAGTTTCCCGGCTCGAGAGATGAAGGTGAGAATCATATGGTGAAGGTATTGGTAAAAGCGAGCTTATGATAGGAGGATAGGTGTTGTGGGAAGAAGTAAAGCAGGAATGAGATAGTTAGTGGTGGTATGTGGTCATCACGCACTGGGGAGGTCCTGCAGTAGCCCCGCTTCGGCAACCCAGTTTCTCCCAATGATGTGGTTTGTTTTATTGACAAGGACTCTTTCTGTTTAAATGGTTTTTTTTTTTTTTTGTAAGTTTGTGTCTGATAATGACGATGTCTTCATCATCTTTTCTTTGGGTGTTCTATTTCTTCTGAGTTCATTGCTTTGGTTGTTTACTCGTCAAATCTAAGTCTTAACGGTGTTTTGGTCCCGCTAGAATTACTTCTATGTAGAGTAAAAAGCAATCCTAATGCTACTAAGTCTTAGCCCTCGATTGATCAGAAAAATCTATTGATTGTCGAGATTTTGTAAAAAAGAGCCTTATATATACTCGATTTCAGTGTGCCGATGTATATTCCCGTTATCGGGCCTTAAGCATACATTTTTCACTTTGAGAGTCATCAAATTTCACTGGTGGATCCGTTTTTACTAAAGAGTTTTATTTCGTGTAATACGGGGTTTCTTATATTTAATATTTTTATATCTTCTTAGTGGGTTTAATGAAATTTTCCTTATATATATATATATATATATATATATATTCTGTGGTTTGGAAGTGTTTAAGATTTTACTTTTAAATTTTAAATTCGAATACCTTTTTTTGGGTCTGATTTTGACCCAACATTAATTAATTTACTCTTTATAGTTTATAGATGAAATTTTGTTTGGTATGTTAGTTTGAGTTGAAATATTTTAAGTTGTAATAGTAATTTTTGTTGACTTTTTAGATAAGACAAAAAACTTTTTCAGAAAAGACAAAAAACTTTTTGGAAAAATGACAAAAATCATGATGAAAAAAGTATAGTTTAGTTTAAAATGAGATGTTTGCCAAATAAACCCTTAGAATCAATACATAAATAAACAAAAACTTGTTAAGCCAAAATACAACGGCAAAATAATTAAAAAATTGCATTTTGAAGCAGAGATACAAGATGTAAGCAATTGGTTAAAGTCATCCATTAGTATTTGGTTACATATTTCTGTATGGATTGAAAACGGTAAATCTATCAATTAATGGTGTTGTTGATAACATCAATTTGAAATAAGAATGTACAATCTCAAATAAATTTAAAACAGGAATGTAAATTTTATAAACGCTGCATGGTAGAAAATAATAATTTGATTAAAATCATGTTTTTTTAATGTTAACTTTTGAGGTAGGAATACTGTTTGAGTATTGTTCATTTTTTAACCTTAAATTACAATATAATTATATCAAAAAAAGAAAATATATAATTTTTATGAAATTTGATAAAAATATAAGAAACCAGAATTACACGATATATATTATGGTAATAGGTATAGCTAAACTATAATTCTATACTTAACTATATTGTAAAGTGTAGAGTTTAAGCTTGCATTTAGTTCGTTGGTTGGAGATGAAATTTTTAAATTCCAGTTGGCTGAATTTTCAAAAACTAGTTATAATTTTTGTTGACTTCTCAGAGAAAAAAAAAAAAAAAAAAAACAAACATTGGGATGAAAAGTACAATTTAATAGGAGTTAAACTTAAATGCTAAACGAAGCCTAAATCTCTTATCCCCAACTAAAAAGGAGAAAAGAATTATACTATGTTAATAAAGCAATTTTGCTCTCTACAAATAATTATTCTTAAAATAGAGAAATTACAATACATATACCATTTTTAAAAATACTTAAAATAAATAGTATATTTTTAAGTTGTTTGAGGTAAATAGCATATTTTTAGTAAATTATTTATTTACGAGAATTTTTAAGGTAATTTAATCGTAAATATGCTTATGAAATAAATTATTTATCATAAATATAATATTCACGGTAAACATTTTATGGAAGGAAGAATAAAATAGCATTTTTGAAAAGAGTAATAACAAATTTAGCATAAACTTTTAAACATAATAATAAATAATAGAATCACTCAATACAAAAAATCCCTCATTCTTTCTCCCCTCTCTCTCCTCATCTCTCTTTCTCTTCTAATAGTTGATTATGCAAACAAAGCTATTATTAAAAAATAGTCGTACATCTTTTATTTATTAGAAAATTCAATCATATACTTATATGCTATAATTTATAATCTTTCAAAAATCTCCTATATAAACTTCAAAAGTATCCATGAAATAAGTTATTTGCTATAATTTTTCACATTTTATTTTCAATAATATTTTTAAGATAATTTTTATCATAAATAATGCTTCGTAAATACATTATTTATGGAGAATATACTATTTACTATCATCCAAAAAAATTTATATTAAATATATAGAGAAAATTATCTAAATGACAACTTTTTTTATCATCTATTGAACAACATAACACAAATTCTTCATACTTGACCAATATGACATAAATTTTAGTTAATTTTAGTTTAATTTTGTATCATATTGGTCTAGTGTTTATCTTTATACCATGTTGATGTAATAATCTTTAAATTTGTATCATTCAAGTGCTTTCTCCCATTTTATATCATCAACTAAAAATTTTTTGGCCTATTTCCCTGATCCTTTGGGGTTTGTCGTTATCAATATCATTCCTCTAAAATATGAAATCAATCTTTAATTTTAATCAAGAGATGGATTTCAGTTTCTTAGTTTGGAAATATATTACTTCGTTACGCGAGAAGGGGGGCAAAAAAAAAAAAAGTCTTTATCCTCATAAAAAAAAAAAAAAAAAAAGTAGCTTAAAAAAAAAAAAAAGCACATACCTATCAGAAGCCGTAAAGAGGTCGCAACATGTGCATATGATATAGTTATTTAAAAAAGAACAAAAACCGAGTTTAGCATACGTTAGTTGACAGACCCACATAGGCCTATCTTATAATGGATGATAATAAATATTCATCACATTTTTCTTTAAGAATATTCATGATAAATTTGTATCTTCACTTTTTTTTAGGGTGTGTTTCCCCCGTTACCTCCGCCGCGCCGCGACATCCCCCCCCCCCCCCCCCCCCTCTCTCTCCCAAAAAAAAAAAAAAAAAAAACACACACACACACACAAGGAGAAAAGAAGAAGAGAAAAAAAATATGAAATTAATATATCCACATGCCGACTTAATTATAGAGCGTCGACTAACCTGCATGGGACTGCGTCTAAAACCATTATGAGGGTCAAGTACTGTCCACATGGTCTTTTAAAAAAAAAAATTAATTTTAAGATTAATTACAAAATTTCCCCCTGAATTATATAGCCATTGTTACATTTTACTTTTCAAATTTCAAAATCGAGTTAACTAATTTTCATTCTATTAGTTTAAACAACGAAAATAACATGTGTCAAGCATTCAAATAGGTTGCTCAGATATCAAATGTACAATTACTGTCTTACTCTTATTTTAATCCACATTTAAGTTTTTGGATAAAAATATAACAAAAATAAAAAAAATAACATTAAAAAAACATAGATAAACTCATATTTAAAAACAAAAAGAAATATCACCTTTGGAAAAATAAAAAAAACAATTCACTAATGAGAAAACAAGATATGAACTATTTTTTGTTCAATGTAGTTTTTTTTTTTTTAATTGTTATGATTAAGAAGGGATAAATGTGAATTTTTTTGTATTAACATATTTTTTGCTATGAATTTTTCTAACAATTAGCTCATCTTCTTAATTATCAAATTTCTGAGTTCTAAACAAAATGTATATTTTAAATTAAGTTTTAAAGATGAGGATTTACTGAAATACCCCTAATTTGTGTATGATTAGTTAACCACAAGTCAACTTCTGTTATAAAAAAAAAAAAAAAAAATCGAATGGAAGGACTAAATCTATTAATGAGATTTAGTACTGGAACAGACGATGTTACGTTTTCAAATTTAAGTGACACAATATTACTAGGACTATAATTCAGGGGAAATTTATGTAATTAATCTTTAATTTTATTAGGTTTAATTTCAATTTAATTACTCAAAGAATACATATTGCGTCATTTTTACTCCTTAAGACTTGAACATCATACTATTAACTTCGAGTTCATCAAATGCTTCATTATTGGTCCAACGCAATGAACTTATTCATAGTTGTACATACTAGTACAGTTGGACAGCTGTCGTATACAATCGGAATCGTGCATAATCATATTTTCTCTATAAAGATTTGAATCAAAAACCTTCAATGAGAATTAAAGCTTTGATACCATTGAATTTCTAAGAACCAAATTGTTGAACAAAGAAAACTAAGGTTACTCATTGAATTGTGTAATTAAGAATACATCGGAAGAGAAGATTTATATAGACTTGTAGAAATCACATTTAGAAACAAACACAAACATTGCTGTTTCACCTTCTTTCTTATACCAAAATCAATCTCTCTAAAACATAACCAAACAAAATTTTATAAACTATCTCAGCAGCATCATTCCCATAATATCCGCAATTCTATTTTTATGCCTAAAACAAACCATTTCCTAATAATATCCTTATCCTCATTTGCTATGAAAAAAAAAAAAAAAAAAAAGAGAAAAATTGATTAAAATCCTAAATCTTCAATTGTCTACTCTTTATTAAAAAAAAAAAAATCTTTATTCCTAAATTAAGAACATTTGTTTTTTCATCTCCCTTCATTTGAAGCTCACATAGTCATAGGACAAGAAAAGCATTCGGATCAAAGATATTGGAAGATCAAAAGAAGAAGAACGCTAGTTTGACATTCAGTAGACAATTCTTACCAATCATGCATGTCTATGAATGTTAGATATCATAAAATCTACATGTAAAATAAAATCTATACAAAAATCGGCATAACTGAATTAAGATTTAATTGTTTAAAATAATCTCTAGCCATTAATAGAGTATTTTTCACTCTAGTAAAAAATTCTCGAATAAGTACTTTTTCTTACATGAACTCAATTTTTAATGTCTTTATATTTGTTTTGACCTTTTTCTTAAATCACATAATTTTGACGTTAATTTCTCTTTTAATCTCATAATTTTGGCACATGAAATCCCCACGTTACCCTCTTTTAGCTGGCCATTTGATGCACAAATGAGTTAATGTCGAAATAAATGGCTTCTAACAGAATAACCAACTTGAGACAATTTTGTCAAGAATAATCGGCTTAAATAGTCTCAGAACTCTTTCAAAGGTAACAGTTTGATCTATGTTCTTTTTTATTTTTTTTTAACTGAGATGACCTTAAATTTCTATTTTCTTAGTCATTTCTGTCCTTTCTGTAAGCTAGTCCTGTCAGGATTAATGAAATAATTAGTTTAACTACAACATAAAAGGCCTTCCATGACATTGGAAAAATGTCATGGAGACGTTTTCACGACACTTTTGAAAAGGTCGTTGAATGGGAGTGCCATGAAAAGTCTAAAACTTTTAACGACATTTCTTTAAAGATCGTTGTTCAAGTAGTTAATACTTTGTTCCATGACATTAAACTATGGTTATCTTCATACGATATCACCACAGTGCAAAAATGTTATCAAGAGGGTTATTGACATCTTTAATGATGTGTCGTTACTTAGGCATCCATGACACAGTGCAATTGTTCGTAGTTCGTAAAATTGTTTTTTTTTATTTTTTTTATTTTTTTAATGCAATTGCAGTTTATAGTTTTATAATTTTGATTTTATACTTTTCAAGAGCTCTTACTGTACGTATTTGAATTTAAATCTTTTTTTTTTTTTTTCAAGTAGTGGGATTTGAATCATTTTTAGAAGTACTTGAACTTGATTTTTTGCAAAGAATTTTGTACATTTGATTATTAAAAAGGGCCAATCTTGATTCGTAGCAACAAATAGTAATAGACGGAATTGTTAACTAAGTTTAACATGTAGAAGAGGTTTAGCCAGTAATTATTACAAATTCCACTGCTCGATTAAATAGCCATAAAATAGAGTAATAAACCAGTAGATTGCCTTTGTCTAATTGCTTGATTATTAGATAAAAATGCAATTAAAATCTATCGGAAATGACCAAACATGAATGATCATATTTGATTGTCAGTTCAATTTGCAAGGATTTTTTGTGCATCATCGACAAAGTTATTTACTCAGTTAATGATGATGGGGTGCAAAGAGTTGGCGTTCATGGCACGTTAGGGACCACCCAAGGTCAAATAATGCAACTTTCTGGTTTTCAATGAGTCATTTGATGTTGTTGGATTTAGACGAAAATTAGTATTTTTTTTCAGTGGAAATGGGCTAACAAGCAAAACTCGTGGCTTTGCCATGATGAATGTAGCTTTTCAGCTAAACTCCATTTAGACCTTCAAAAGGGTGTTTTTTTTTTTTTTTTTTTTTCCATTTTTGATAATTTTCATTTTCGTAATAAATTAACCTAGGAATTTTAGATTCCAATTCTGATTGTATTTCATTATTCCTTGAATCTAGTAGTGGTTTAGCTAATATTTATTAACAACAAACTTTTCCGATTATTGGTGTTCAAATTCTCAGTTACAAAGCCTAATAAGTGAAAAACGAAGTCAATACAATTAGACTACCTACAACGCTTGTGCGGCTTTTTTTTTTTTTTTTTTTTTTTTTGAGTTTTTATTTTAAATTGATGGTTCAGAAATCTCTCAAAAAAAAAAAAAAAAACTTGATGGTTCAAATTTTAAAGGACTCCCTTGACTTCTTTCAAATATTTAATTGATTGTCTCTTTTTATTCAGTATGCTCTAACTAAGGTGTTTAGTAAGTTACTAGAAATTTTTTTTTCATTAAAATTTCAAAGCCATAAAAAAAATACTCTCGTTACGTCAATTGGGCAAAACTTTAGAAATGTTTGTCAAAGGTAATGCATGCTTACATGATATATCGAAGAATATTAAGAATTAAGTCAAACAAACTTTTTTTTTTTTTTTTTTTTTCAGATTTCGAAATGTGTGTATATGTGTGTGTATATATATATATATGTACACACCATACATAAATAAAATTTGAAGAACTATGATATCTTAATAGGGCGGGTAATCGGGTAATAGGGTCGAGACCCCTGGACCCACCCCGTCCTGAACCCGTAATGGGTTTTGATGATATAGCATGTTTTACTTGTTTAACCCTAGTTTTACCTGTCCCATTTAAGTCAGGTTGGCGGGTTAAAATTGCTGTCCCTACTTATTTCGAAGGTTATCCATATGGATTGAACTCAAAACGTTCTTTATGACTTGCATTTTCTTTTGACTTAGTTTTTTAATAATTCATTTCTTACTGAATTATTTTATGAATCTTAAAAAATGCATTTTTTCGATGACATAAAAATCCTTGTGGTTCTGGAGGATCTAGCTACAAGAGAACTAGGAACGGAGAGCTTTTCCCCCTTTTACACTCGACTCTTTCGTCTTAAGAATGCTAGTTTTAAGAATGAGTGATTGCCATTCTTCAATCCTTACTGCCCAACCTGAAAGCGGATAGCTAAAGCGTTCCACTTATTGAACAGGTTTCTATGGTCGGTCCGCGACCCCTGGATGCCAAAGGCGTCCTTGGGGTGATCTCGTAGTTCTTACAAGGTGGAGATGATGGGGTCCATCCATAGATTTTCCTTCCTTTTGCCGCATTTCGCTCAAGGGGTTGAAGGTATCATACTATGCCATGTTGATAGAGACGACTTAAAGAACTAAAATTAATTACAACTAAATTTTAAAAGATGCATATAACTTTAAATTCAAAATAGTAAAGTCATAACCATATTGTATTCTGTATTATTATGATAATTCAACTGAGCTAATTGTACAATAATAATTCGTCAAGAGAATTACGAGAAGTTTGAAGATGATTTAATCATCGGACTATTAGATTTAAAAAAAAAAATCTTAGTTTAAAGATAAATTGAATGCAATAATTGTGATAATTCAAACTAAAGAATTGACTGGATGGATATTATTTTGGATTAGCTATATCACTAAATAATAATTCTAACTTCTTATCTAATAGTACCTCTTTTAAATTCTTCTTTTTTTTTTTTTTTCTAGATATTGCCAATATTTCTTAATTAGGTTCTCTCTCTCTCTCTCTCTCTCTTTTTAATGACTTAATTAGGTTCTTTAGTACAACTTTACATCATGTAGACATAAGATTTGTGTTTTTATTTAAAAACTAGCAACATTATTGTTTTATGATAATTAATTCTGTTTTAGAATTTTATGATTTTAGTGGTTGGGGATTTAAGATTATCCTAGTTAGACTTTTAAAGTCATCAGCGTTCAGATTCATCCGAATTAGTTGCCCTATTCATCCACCCATGGTCATTATTGTTACCCAACTGTAAAATCCAATTCCATACCATCTCAATCCACTAAACTTTACCACTTCCACCGTCTTTAGTTATTTATTGTTTTTATCTCTTTTTACTCGCCAATTGCCCTGTTCCTTCAATTAATTAATGTTTTAAAAATTTTCTTCTATACATTTTTTAACCTTTTATATTATCCATTTATAGAAAAACTACATGTGCATCCCCATTATCTTCATCCCCTTCTCTCAACAAAGTTATTAAAAAAAAAAAACTCAAATAATTTATCTTTCAAAATATTTTTCGTTTTAAATTATCCTTAAAAAATCTAGACTCTTCCTGAACTTTTCTTAAAAAAAAAAAAAAAAAAAGTCAGTCAATTTACTTGTTAAACCTTTAAAATAAAATTAACAAAAAGGAAGGAAAAAAAAAAAAAAAAACTATACCCGCCAAAAACAGCACTTGGCACCGGTCAAAACAAGCGCGCCAAAATCTTGGTATCTCTTACTCCCCTTCCCCTTCTCTTTCCGACTATTTCTCTGATCGTGCGCCAAAAATTAAAAACAAAAAGAAAGAAAAAGAGAAACCCTGGAATGAAGGTTCTAAAATCAGCTGAAATTGAAATTTCAAGAAGCCGTCGGCCACCGTAGAAGCTGTCGCCAACTAAGACCATGGCCGTTGCACCCAAGCCCGCCCCTTACATCGCACCCATCCGTCGCCGGCCAATCATGGTCGTGGTCAGATTTTGCCTTTCCCCGTAGAAGCAAATTTCAGTAAGTCCTACAAATTTTTTATATTTAATCAAATATATCTATATTTGTTAATATTGCAACATGTAAGTTGCAGTTGATCTCCCATGTTGCACATATTCTTTTTTAAATAGTTTATTTATTGGTTCTTTGTAATTAGAGAAAATTTTTATAGCTACGCTAGCTTACTTCTTTTTAGTTGATTTTTAAAACTTTAAAAACATATTTTAATTTTTTAGTTATTAGATAGATTTTTTTAAAAGTGTTCATATTAATTATATTTTCTCTGGTTTTTTTTTTCTTGAATATATATTCATTCAAAAAATTAAAATTCTATTTTTCAATTTTCTTTTACACATTTTTTTTGAAACTTTCATTGTAGGTATTATATGTAAAGAAAAATCACGCCTCTATCCCATTATCTTCATCCACTTCTCTTAACAACATTTGCAACATTCTTTTCATTGTGCTAAAAAAGAAAAAAGAAACAAGAAAAAAAAAACATCTTTTATATAGGTTTGAAAAAAAAAAATCATTTGACTTTAAATTATTTTTCGTTTTAAAATGCCCTTACAAAAATAACTATTCTAGATTTTTCTGTCTATTTAAACAAGGAAAAAAAAAAAAAAAAAGACATGTCAAAGAAACTTCTTAAAAATAAAAAAAATAAAAAAATAAAAAAAAAAAAAACCCGCCAAATGCAACATTGCTTTGTACCCGCCAAAATAAGCGTGCCAAAACCTTTGGCAAGTTGATCTCTCTATTTCCCTTTCTCTATCTCCTCCTTATGGTTTCTTTGACTGTGTGTGAAACCTAGTGAGACAATCTGTCATACTCCCCCTCTCTCTTCCTCACACTTTAATTTTGCCAACGTAGCATAGAGTTTAGACATTCATATTTGATTGACAAGCCTGAGGATTGAATTGATATTTGAATCCATCTATAGTTTGACAAATCTACGCATTATTTTTATATGTTCACTTTGCATCTTTATAGCATCATGCTCTTGTTTTCCATCCACGCATCACAAGTCTCTGTGTCAACAATTTAACAGGTTCATATCTTTCGTTTTGGTGAATGTCTTTATTCTTTTTCATTGGAAACCAACTTTCTTAACTACAAACAATGTAGTACTTTAATTGACAAACTTTATCATATGTCTAAATTTAATTCAGTACTGTTATATGTCATCATAATTGATATTCATAATCCATCATAAAATATAATCTTGATGTAATTTGTAGTATATGCCATTAGAGTAAAACAACAAATAGAAAGCTTGATTCTTCTTTGTTCGACCTTTGCTCAAAGTAAACTAATAACATCTCATAGATCATTTTTTAACTAGTAATATCTATATTACACTTCTTATGAATAATTTTTTGTTTTCATTATTAGTTTATATCAATCTCGGATGAATGATATAATGAGTAGAGATGAAGTTTCTGACTTTATTTATTAGTTTATATTAATCTCAGATAAATGGCATGACGGGTATAGGCGAAATTCTGACTTTAATAAGGAATATAGTTATCGTAATGGATGTCTACCTCCAATTAAGTGGAGTAACATTTGCCGTGGCTACTGCGTCAAGGCTTTGGCTTTGGCTTTTTTTTTTTTTTTTTTTTTGAAAACTAAAGTTTTGTTGATTCAACCTCACCTTTTCTTTTCTTTTCGTTTTTTATTCATTTTTTCCTTGTCCTAACAAAATTATTGAAAATGCAGAGCACAATGACGACATCATATTTCATTAATTACCACCAAAAGTTCAGATGCCGAAAGGAAAATTTAATTGGAGTAGCAAAGGTTAGGATGTAATCATATAAATTCATCTTTTATTTTCTTTTTTCCATGAGCTTCAATATAACCTAAATGTACGACCTTGTATTTGGTTCCAATTTTTTGTTTACCTATTTTTTCGATGATGAATGCTTGAAATACTTTCCCCATTTAAGTCAGGATAGTAATAATTAACGTGATTATATTATGCAGCAGGTTTCAAGTTACATACCCTTGGAAATTTCAGGTATAAAATTTCGACTGGTGCACTAACCTTTTATTTGTATAGAATAGGAAGAAATGAAACCGAATTTATCACGAAAGTTTATGAAAACAAGACAACACTGTAAAGCAGATTGAAAACAACTTTAAAAAAAGTGGAAGAAAATTCATGCATTTGCATCTATTAGTATCATATTAAAATTTTTATAAGTAGTTTAGTTTGATTTGCAACCATATGAACTATTCTTAGAAAACAAGACTAATGAATTGAAAGGTATGAATTTTGTTTTGTTTTGTTTTTTAGTTTTTTTAGTTTTTATTTTTTAGTTTTTTCTGGAACTAAGGATGGTTAGCGGATTTGAACTTTACATCTCATGCTGAAGTCAAATGTGATATTACCATTCAGTTATGTGCTACTTCAAGTTGCAAATTTTTTTTTTTTTTTTTTTGTTATTATTTTGCTTCTTATTCAATGGAAAATCATGAATTAAATACACGTAAGAACTCCACACATGTTTAGTAGGCATTTTTTTTTGTCATATATCTTGTGCATTTACAAAAAATTTCATGACATTTTTCCATTAAATGTCATAAAATATATTTTCAATGACATTTTTCTGTTTAATGTCGTCAAATGACCTCTTCTAGACCTTTAAGAATAA
>CM046383.1:19177418-19291418 GCA_025413485.1 Ficus microcarpa
AATGTACTGAATGGACAAGTGAAGGTTGTCTTGTGTTGGTCCTCCGGGGCTATGGCAATCTGATTATAACCTGAATATCCATCCAAGAAGCAACATAATTCCTTCCCTGTCAATCTCTCTAGCATCTGATCAATGAATGGGAGCGGAAAGTGATCCTTTCGTGTGGCTTTGTTAAGCTTCCTGTAGTCCATACAAATCCACCAACCCGTTACTGTTCTTGTTGGAATCAATTTATTATTTTCATTTTCCACAACGGTAATCCCCCTTTCTTAGGAACACACTGAACTGGACTGACCAATGAACTATCGGAGATTGGGTAAATTATCCTTGCATCTAACCACTTAATTATCACTTTCTTAACTACCTCCTTTATGATCGGATTCATTCGTCGCTAACATCCTATAGACCTTTTCTTGTCATCCTCCAAAAGAATCTTGTGCAAACAAAATAAGGGACTTATACCCTTTATATCTGTTATTATCCACTCGATGGCACCTTGGAATTTTCTCAAAATTTGAAGCAAACTCCCATCCTGATCTTTAATCAAGTCGGCCGCAATGATCACAGGAAGAGTCGAGGATTCTCCCAAATAAGCATACCTCGGATGAGATGGTAGAGGTTTCAATTCTAACACCGGTGGCTCTTCCCTTGAGAATTTGGATGGCTTGTGCTCACAGTTTGACAGATGCAACGATTCAAATTTCTGCAAAGATCTTAGCGCAATTGCATTACCATCTAACCAAACAAGTTTTTCCATAAATTCATCTTCATCCTCCACCAAATCCAATGCCAATGGCAAACGTATCAAATCTTGTTGGTTACTTGCCTCAACTCTTTGGCCACTAAGGAATCTAAAGCAGATATGGCCAAACACTCCTCCATCTCAACTGGAAACTTCATAGCCTTAAGTACATTAAATGTCACCTACTCATCTAGCACCCTCATAGTTAATTCCCTTTTTTGCACATCAATCAAGTTGTGGCCTGTAGCAAGAAATGGCCTTCTCAGGATGATTAGTATTTCTTTGTCTACCTCATGATCAATAATGATAAAATTTGCAGGAAAAATGAACTTATTCACCTTTACTAGAACATCTTCAATCTTCCCTTCACGATCTGTGATGGACCTATCGGCAAGCCGCAATGATACTGTGGTAGGCCGTGCTTCACCAATTCCTAACTTCTTGAAGATGGACATTGGCATCAAATTGATACTAGCTCCCAAATCACATAAAACCTTACCAAAGTATTGGTTTCCAATTGAGCATGGTATGGTAAAACTTCCCGGATTCTTAAGCTTGGGAGTGAGTTTATTTTGCAATATAGTGCTGCATTCCTCTATCAAAGTTATAGTTTTAAATTCTCCAAATCTACGCCTCTTAATGACCAAATCTTTCATGAATTTGGCGTAATTCGACATCTATTCCAGGGCTTCAACAAGAGGTATATTGATGTGAAACTGCTTCAAGACATCTAGAAATTTATGGAATTGATCATCCTTTTGTTGCTTTTGAAACCGCTAAGGAAATGGTGGAGGCAGTTTGTTGTTGTTGGGTTCTTCAATTTTTGCTGTACCAGAATGCTATGGAAATTTTGTAGCATTTTTCGAGTCAGATTCCAGCTACTGATTTGTACCCTACTTTTCTTCTTATTGAAGTTACTCGTCTTGTTCTTGGATTGAAGTGGGCTTGTTCTGTACAACTTTTGGCTTTGCCCTTGGTTCCAGCTCCTTTCTACTCCTTAATAAAATTGCCTTGCAGTGTTCTTTCTTTTCCCTTCTTGGATCTTCAGTATTACTTGGAAGAGAGCCTTGCGGCCTGACATTCAAGGCATTTGCAATCTGCCCAATCTAATTCTCCAAACTCCTTAATATTGCATCATGACTCTGAACTCTAGCATCATTCTTTGCTATATACTCCTTGATCAAATTCTCCAATGAGCTAGATGATTCCATAGCTTGAGTTCTTGGTTGTTGAGATGGAAAGCTCGGTGGGTGAGAAGGTTGATGATAAGCATTTGCTCCCCTAGAACTGGCCCTTTGGTTGCTCCATGAAAAGTTTAGGTGTTGTCTCAACCCCAGATTGTAAGGTACCGAATAAGGGTTGCTCCTGTTGATATAACCCATATAGCAAGCAGAGACTGGATTAGAAGGGCAATCGTCATACAAGTGTCCCTCTTTACAATAAACACAAGTGATACCAACAGATTACACTGAATTAACACCTACCGACATGCTCATAGTCTTGATTATATTCGTCAAACTCGATATTGGGGCTGAAAGTATGGTAATAGCATGTACTTCATAAAGTCCTACAACCTTCCGAGCATTGAATATCTCGGTGGGCCACTGATAATTATTGGTTACCATCCTCTCCAAAATCTCATATGCTTCATTGTACGATTTGGCCAAAAGAGCACCATTGGCAGCTGCATCAACTATTGTATGTGTTTGCCCATTGAGCCCATTATAAAATGTTTCCATCTAAATCCAATGGGGAATCCCATGGTGAGGGCATTTTCGCAACAGCTCTTTGTGTAATAACCGAAAAATTTTTACGGACTCACGACTTCCTTATACATGAGGAATTTAAATCCGTACTATGTGTTTATGTAATGTTTTATGAAAGTTATGAATATCAATGTGAAATTCATAATTTTATCAGAAAATGTTTGAGCTCTCATTTAATTAGCTATGATACTCAATAAGTAAGTTGCCTAGTCAAGCATGTGACCTTTTGAGCAGAAAGGGAAGAAAACTCCATGATTTTATATTAGTCAAAGTTTGACTAGAAAAGTCAAAGTTTGACCAAAAAAGTCAAAGGTTGACCCAAAAGGTCAAATGTATGACGGTACTGTTATATGATAAGCAGTATGGAAAATATACTACGAAAAATCGTCATTACAGACAAGATAACAAGAATAAGATTTAAAACTACCATAGAAAAATCAAGCACACCAAGTAGGATATTAAAGGCAAAAAGGCTTTAAGAAATAAGAAAAATTTTTATACAGTCCAATTATACACAGATAAATTTTGGACTGCAGTTTAGTATAAAAATACTGTTATTAGTTGATAGGAGTATTGAAAATATCTGTGTTAGTATGAAAGTGAACTGCATATCGAGGAAAAAGCCAAACAAGGCCTTAGGGTGATGACCTCACCTCACCAAGAATTATGACATCATTTTTTGATTTAAAGAAAATTGGAAAGAATTCTTGGATGGTTCTAGCATCTTGTGGCCGACCACCTAAGGGGATTTTTGTGTAAAATTTTACTTCTTCAAGGGCTTTTGGGCAATTTCAAAAAGTTTCAAGTCACCTATAAATAGGTGGAGGGGGGTGGACTTTTTGTTTACAAATTTGAGAAATCTAGCCAAACTATACCTAAATTTCCCCTCTAAAAACCGAACTTGAGAAGGAAGGAAGAAGAGAGAAAAAAATTAAAAACCCAAAGGGAAAAGCCTTAGGGGGTGGTCGGATTTTAGCTAGAACCACAAGCAAAGGTTTGAAATTTTTTTTTTTTACCCATTTAGGCTAGGAGGCCGGTTATGGGAAGGAAAAAGGAGAAGAAAAAGTGAAGGATGAGAGGTCCAAGGTGACCGGATTTTGGTGAGAAACTGATTAGGAGTGGCCAAAAATTTTGGAACCCCATTGGTAGGGGGAGGCCGGATGTGAAGGAGACCAAGGGGGAGGAGGAAGTTTGGACCAAACCCTAACTAATTCGTGTGTTGAATCAAGGTAAATCTCCCTTAGCCCTAAACTTTTTAAATTGAGCTTCAATTTAGAATTTAAGTGTATTTCAAGTTGAATATGTAAGAGTATAAGCTCAATTTAATTTCCATGCCTTAGATTAGAAATTTTAGGTGGTGCTTGATTTAGGTGCTTAGGTGGTTTTAAATTTCAAAGTATGCATGCTTATATGATTGGATGCATGAAATTAGGGTTTTTGCATGGTTGATGAATGCTAGGGTTGTATGTCCCCAATATATTAAGAATGTTATATGGTTATGTGAATGATGGGATAATATGTTAGAAAAGTGTTGCATGTCTGATCTTAGGCTCCCGCGGTAGCTGGTTGAATTAGATTGCGCAATTAGAACGTAAAACCAACTTAAGCAAGAAAACTGCCAGTTTGGGTAAAACTGGCTAGTTTTCTGGAAAGCCGGTTTTGAGGCCCTTAGAGGCCGAATTTGGAAAACTTAAAACATGAAAGTTGTAGAGAAGGGTTTTTCCTAACGGATAGCATGGACCATTTTTGAAAATAAGATTCCAATGGCCTTGATTTTTACAAAAATCCGAGTTTGACCGTGCCCAGACTTCATGCACAGCCAGACAGGTTCAACAGGGGATTTGAGTAAGATAGAGTTCGAACTGGGTTTTGTGTAAAACATGAAAGTTGTATGGCTTTTCAAGGTCTAAAACTTTTATGAAGAAAAATTTTCAAATTCGACCCAGATTTTTAAATAAAGGGTCCGTTTGGTTGGTTAGTTTGAGTTGAAATATTTTAGTTGTAATAGTAAATTTTTTTGAATTTTCAGAAAAGACAAAAAAATTTTTGGGAAAAAGACAAAAAAAAAAGTACAGTTTGAGTTGAAATGAGATGATGAGGCAAACAAAACCAAAAATTGGATTCCAAAAACTGTGCAGGAAACAGGAAATTCCTGCACAGGAATTTCTAAAACAGTGCTGGAAAAGGACATTCCTGCACATACACTGATAATTGGCAGTGGGAAACTGTTCCAAAGGCAGTCTCTAACAGTTGATAATTTTTACAAACCCTACGCCAAGAATTATAATTTTTCAAGTTAAACAAGGATTTTTGTATATAAAATGAACAAGGAAGACTAAGTTTTTCCAAAGTAAAGAAAAATAAGTTCATGGACTACAAGTTATCTTAATAATAACTTGGTAACAAAAGGATGACCAACGGTAACCGAAAAGGATACCCGGGCTACTGGATTGGGCCCAGAGTCCAAGGTTACCTATATAGTAACTCGATAGGATATAACCTAGGAAATTAGGCCTTAGTAACCCAAAAAGATTGACCCAAGATGACTTAGGCTCACACCCGGGGTTACCCAATGTAACCTAACAAGATATTAAGTACGTCAGTTGGGCCTAAAACCCTAGGGTTACATTTAGTAACCAAGTAAGTTGCCATAGACATGTATGGGGGACATATGACTAAGATTTTTCAAGGATGTTGGTTAGGTTACCAACATTTTTATGATTATGATATATAGGACCCTTATCCTATATTCTTTTAAATAACAGAAAGTAACATGCTGTTGCAACCTGATTTGAAGCAACAAAACCTCATACATAACATATTAGGTAAGTACAAACCTCACCTACAGTATGGAAAATAGTAAATACTATTTTCAAGTATGACATGTTTTCATGAATGCCATGATATACTATGTTATGTCAAAGTGTACCATGTATTGCTATAATGTGCCATGTATTGCTATGATATGCCATGTGTATGTATATGTTATGTTATATGTTACAATATAGTAACATCATGAAGCATGTTCACTAATATTAAATCTCATAGTGAGAACATGTTTTAAGTCATAAGATAAGACAAGTAAGGTATCGTACCAACCTTCCGCCAGATCATGGAGGAATATGTATGTTCGAGCTCAAGTTCAAGTTTAAGATACTAAGACTTTTCGTAAAATCGTAAAGGCTTACATGATTCCCAGAATTGTTAGGGACCTTGCAAACCTTAACTTTCTGTGGAATGCACGCATCTGGTACGTACACAAGGGGTCCACATGTTAAGCAAGATAGTAAGTTCATAAAAAGTTCATAACGGAACATAAGAGATTCATAATCAATCATAAATGGTTCATGCATAAGTTACATGATGCTTGACATGTTTTGTGAGAATAAGTTTGTATTTGCTGAGCGTAAAGCTCATCAGTATATTTCATACTATAGGTAAAAAGCCTGCAGCCTAGATGGTGGGTCATGCGGACGATGCAGCGAATGAAGGGTGGTGTGGGATACCATTACGTAAATTTTTCCGCAAGTGCTTTCAAAAAAAAATATATGTGTATATTTATACATATTAGAATAAATTGTGTTATACGATATATATATATGAAGTTGAAGACTCGAAGTGAATGTAAAGAATATGTGTGACTTCTTATTATGATAAACAAGTAATGTGTGTGCATAAAAAACTTACTTATATGAACTAGTCTATATATATATATGTGTAAAAAAAAATTTATTCTTAAATTTTCAAGTAAGATATAGTTAAGTAAGTAAGGTAACGGCTTTACGTAGGTTGGGGCGTTACACTTTGAATCTCTACCACGCTTCATAGAAGGATTCTCCCTCTAATTGTTAGAAGAGAGCGAATCCATAACTTTAACATAAAAATCCTCCACCGTGGTGGAGGTTGGTACGACACTTTACTTGTGTATTTTTACCAAGTTTCTTATCATTAGTGAGCATACTTCATGATGTCACTATATCATACATACTTAACATTTCGTTCATAAAACATAGCATGGCATCTTTAAAACATGACATTCTTAACACATGGCATCTTGAAAACATCTTCAAAACATAACATCTTAAAAGCATTTCAACATATCTTGAAACATAGCATATTTGAACATACATATTATTTTTCCCATACTACAGGTGAGGTTTGTACTTACCTTAGGTCCTACGCTCTTGGCGTACATCCTTCCTTGCGATATCTCAACAGGTCCATAATCCTGTTTCAAAGGAGGTGTAAGATAAGATTAACTTATCTCACCATAATTGCGACATACGATGTTGGTATCCTAACCAACATCTATGAGCAATCCTAGATGTGTGTGTTATATGTCCCCTCTAATATCTCTTGTAAGCCTGATTGGTTACTTCCTTTATCTTGGGCTTATAATTTACTTTTCTTGATTCATAATCCATTGGGTTATTATCTCTTCAATAACCCAAGGTCTTAGCCCATCTTATTAATTTTGGAATCCTTTAAGGTTATATTGGATAACCCTAAAGTCAACTCTTGGTCAACCCAAGTCAACATGTGGTCAACTAAGGTCAACTCCCTTTGGGTCTAACGTTGGGCTATGGGCTTAGCCCCGTAACTCGGATATAATTCCGGTTACCGTTCGTAATCGGCTTGATTACCCATTTTTACCTTAAAACTCCATTTCATTATTTTTGGAAAAACATTATATAATTATCTTCCAAAAATCTCATTTGCTCATAAAAAGCTCTTACTTCATTACTCTTGAAAATACTTGTCTAAAATCATCACTTTCTTTACTTATTGGAAAAATGTGGAATTTCAATTCTAAACTCTTAAAATTTCCACTTCTCTTCTTGAAAAATCTCATTTTCCTTTAACTTATGGAAAATCTCATTTTTCTCTTTAGCTTGAGAGCTTTGGGTGAATAATCCCAAAAACTCTAAAAATTCATTTTCTTAAAACGGGACTTCATAAAATCATTACGGACTGAAAATCGCCATTGGAACGATTTTCGTAGTCAAAATAACATTTTAGAGACACTTTACATTTTTCTAGAAAACGTTTTTGTAAATCAAGTGCTGGAAATTCGCGGATTCCCTGAGCACTCTTCATAAAACCAACCCAGATTAAAAATCGGTTCATTTTCTGAAAAACTTGTCTTCACGAAAGTTGTAGCTATCGAAAAATGCTAAAACTTTCGTGTTTTGCACAAAACCCAGTTCTGGCTAGATCAGTACCAGTTCTCGTTTGAATGTGGGTGATCCTGAAAAACGGAGTGAAACTGGCTCCAGGAGTTAGCCACGGGATTTCATAAAAATGAAGGCCTTTGGAGCCTTATTTTAAGATTCTGTCCGCGCTGTCCTCTAGTAAAAGTTGTTCCGAACAACTTTCGTGTTTTAACTTTTAACCCATTCGGCCTCTAAGGGCCCGATAATTTCACTTTCCCGAAACTGGCCAGTTTCGACTCCGAAATGGCAGTTTCGGTTGTTAATCCGGTTTTACGTCTTAGTTCGTGGATTCTAACTCGACCGATCACATCGGGAGCTTAAACATACATCAAACAACGTGTCTAACGTCCCATGCATACATTCTTTCCCATTCTTTACGCCCATGCAGCCCACAAAACGTCCTATGGGTTGCATTGTTCTATCCTTGCATCATTCATCAACTAGCATCACACACAACCTTATACAAGCAGCCATACATCCACTGCTTGGCAGATTTTTTGACCATAACTTAGGGGACTTAAATAACACATCTAGCATGCATCCTATCAATTTTTCAAGCATAAAAATCATGCAAGAAACATCATAAAACAAGCCAACCAAACCCTAATCCCTATCAAGCACATACACCGAAAATCAAGGGCTATAAAAAGAGATGGACTTATGTCCTTACAAACCCATCTTAAACCATCATAAAAATACTTATCTTGAGCTTAAATCCAAGATTAGTTTAAGGGGTTACCTTGACCCAAGTTAGGGTTCGAAAATCTTCAAAACTCCTTTTGATTCCTCCTTGGTTTGGGAGCTCACGGATTCATCATGCAAAATGGGATCCAAACACTTTTTGTTAGTTCTTTCTAGCTCATCAAAACCGAGCTTCATAAGATGAAAAATCCAAGTTTTCTCTTACCTTTTTCCTTCTCTCAAGTCCACGGATTTTGGCTCCAAGAATCACCAAAAATCTTTCCTCTTGGCTCCATCACACCAAGTCGAACTCCACCATGGTTCACCCCATAAATTTTTTTCCAGATTTCTCTCTTCTCTTTCACTCCTCTAACACACGGTTTTTGTGCCCCAAAATGGGTCTCCATGGCTCACAAATTTCTCTTGATTCTCCCTTAGAAAAGCCGAACATCACACATGCAAAACCCTCTAGCATTTTTCCAGATTTTTTCCTTCTCTTCCTCCCTCTCTCTCCCACGGTTTTCTTCTGAAAACTTGGCAGAGCTTTTGCTGCTTTTATCCAATAAAAGATGGGTCTTTTGGAGTGGTTAATAAAGAGGAAATGAGAAGGGAATGGCCGGTCACAAAGAGGCATCGAGAGCACACCTTTATCCATTGGTTTTCTAGCTTTTTTCCTCTCTTGCTTGCTTTATTGCTGCTGCCGAAAGTGATGGGAGATGGAAGGGGACAAGCAGCGGTTTTTGAGGAGAAAAGAGGGAGAGTTAGCTTGCTTTGGTGGTGTTGTGATGTCACACCTTTTTCTCTTGCCTTCCCATGCTTTTGCCGAAAATGGAGGAGCACAAAGTGCATGTGGGTTGCTGTGAATACTTCCCTTTAATTAATCTCTGCTTCTTTCTTTTCTTTGCACGTGGGCTGACCAACTAATACCACCACAAAATTTATATATATACATATATATTGTTTCTTTTTTTTGTTTGACTTTTCTTCATCTTTTCCTTCATTGATTGCCGAACTTTATGGGGGATCCTAGGGCCATTGTGTCCGGATTTTCTTGGGGAATTTGAAGGATGGTTGCCGAATATTGAAGTGGAGAAAGTGGAGTAGTTGGTTGCTTGTCCTTAAATCAAGGAGCTTGTCTTCTTCTTTCCTTTGCTTGCTTTCTTTTCTTTCTTTAAAATTAATTCCTTTCCTTTCCTTTGTGTCACACAATTATTAAAAATATTGTGCTCCGTAATTTTGATCCAAAATTCTTCCTTATAAAAATTGAACCGAAAACTTTCTTTCTTCAATTTTTCGGAGACCTTTTTGCCCTTTAATTCTTGATTCGGTGTGCTTGATTTCTAGGGTGGTTTTTACGGCTTATTTTTGCTTTCTTGACCATTGAAAGCTTTTTGCAGTCTCTTCTTATACTGCAATTCATCATTTTTCGATGTCAACATTTTTGACCCGTCCTTGGTCAACCTTTGACTTTTTGGTCAAAGTTGACTTTTTGGTCAAACCTTTGACTTTCTTAAAATTTCATCCTTTTTCGTTCTTTTTCTTTCCTCTTCGTCCTTTTTGACTCAAAATGCCGTTTACCAACCTCGGCATTTTTTTCCGAGTCTCGTAGCCGGTTTAAAAGAAAATTCTAACCTTGGCTAATAAAATTACGAATTTCACATGTGATTCATAATTTTTCATGAAAACATCTCATAAATATAGCATGGGGACTTCTAATTTCTAATAAAAAGAGAAATCGTAAGTCCATAAAAATTCCGGTTATTACATTTTTTTTATTTTTTGTGCTTTTTTGTTTTGCTTTATTTGTCTATCCCGCATACACATACTTATTAATGATTATCAGTTGTTATGATTTTTTTTTTTTTTTTATGCTTCTTTGTTTTGCTTTATTTGTTTTTTCCACACACAGGTGTTTGTTAATTAGTAATAGACTAACAATCGAAATACCAATAATGTGCTTGCTATGAACAAAAATCGTTATATAGTACGTCCAATAGAAGGTGTTAAAATAGCATGCAGAGGCAAACCTCGATTTATCTCCAATTGGCTAGGACCAGATAACGTGCTAAGAGGCAGAGTTCTGTTCCATGTCGATATAAAAAAGATCATCCACATGAGAAGAATGGTAACAAGAGTGAGTTCTTTAGTCCTCCATATAGAAAAACCTACTTTCATCCTATATGCAAAATAAGTAAACAAAGCATATTTATATATATTAGTTGACCACCACACGAAAAAAAAAAAAAAAGAAAGAAAAAAAAAAGGCGTGATTTACCGTTGTCATTGACAGAATGTAATATCAGATCAAATATAGATATTCAAATGAAAAAAATAATGATCTTCATATTGGATCTGTATAGATAAATACATAATACAACAGAGCCCAAATATTGACGATGGTCTAAAAAGAAACTACGTAGAAAAAAGCTACAACTTTATAAGTATTACGGGGACTTCTACAGTGGGGGATAGTTACTTTTCCTCACCAATAGGGTAATATCCAAAGGCCCATATTGCATCTCAATTGAAATTTAAGGAATTATCGTAGCGGCCGTTTGGATCGTTAACTGAAATTAAAAATTTTAAATTAAAATTGGTTGATCTTTTAAAATTTATGTATATTTTTTATTGTTTTTCAGAAAAAATCAAAAATCCAATAAAAAAATATAGTTTAGTTAGAGTTATACTAATATGTCAAACAAAGGCATAATGTCCGTTTGGATCCTTAGTTGGAATTAAAATTTTTCAATTAGAATTAGTTGATTTTTTAAAAATTAATTATAATTTTTGTTAATTTTTCAGAAAAAGATAAAAATATAATAAAAAAAAATATAGTTTAATTAAAGTTAAACTAATATATCAAATAAAGCTATAGTCTTCGCTACATTTGATTGTCACCTTTTATTATTTATTAAGAAAAAAAAAAAAAGCCAACTGAAGGGGAAAAAAAACAAAAAACAAAAAATCTTGACTTTCTCCTCCACTATCCAGTCCGGCCGACAACCCATCCATCCAACGTGAAAAAGCCAGTATCGAGCAAGAAAGACAACAAAACTTCTGTTAATTCCAAATGCATTGCATCGTTTCTATAGATTAATTCCTTTTCTTATTAAGCAGCCAAACAATGGTTTTATTTCAGCATTAAAAGAAAATCTTTAAAGAAAAAATATAGAAACTTTGCTGCAACTGTCAATAATCGTTGGGTGAGGATAGCAGGATTGCTCTTTTTGTACTATATAATTGAAGATTATAGCCCCATTTAACAGGAAATTTAAATTTGAATCGGAGAGCTTGACGGTGCAGTTGTGATAGGCGGAGACGATCTAGCGGATGTCCATGGGGTGGCCGATGAAACAACAAGCAGAGACACCGGCGGCGAGGTCCCAGAGGCGGATCTCATAGTCCCAGGAGCCCGACATGCCAAACTGGGAGTCGGAAGAAAGGATGACATCCTCTAACAAGGCCACGAAATCCATCACCAATGGACCTCCGATCCACAGGGGCAGAGTCAAGAATTTTTTTAATGAGGCCGTACATTAATTTTTTTTTAAAGATAAAACAAATTTTAATAGGAAATATATGAGAGTTTTTTATTTTAATAGATTTATGTGATGATTTTTAATTTTAACGAAAATAAAGTAATAAAAATATAAACTTTTTTTATTGGAATTAATATTAGTTGAATTTACTTGAGAATCTTTTATTTTTAATATAGAAAAATATGAATTATATAATAATATTTATTTTCAGTATAGATAAATTATAAAAATTAAAAAATTTTAAAGCAAAATTAAAAGAACAAAAAATTTTAATTGAGAGCTATAGTCCCCACTCGCACCCCCTCCCCCGCCTCTGCACACATAGGAAGGTCGGGAGTAATCTCATGACCTACAAAGATATTGGTTTCGACTTACATAGAGGTGGGTTTTGACCAACTAATTTGGTCGATAACATGGCTGTACGATGGTGGCAGTCCGCGCACGGTGGTGGTGGCGATGTTCGGACAAACACTGATCACTGGAAAAGAAAGTGTTTATTTTTTCCTTTTTTTTTTTTTCAAATATTTTGTAAAGTAATGATCAGGTGTGGCATTATTTAGATTGCTTGGTGCATCATTTAAATCTCAACCCTCAAAAAATCATCCAATGGTGAAAAAATTTTACCCCATCCATGGGGGTAAAAAAAACCTTGCTCCATTGAATATAAATAGTACTCTATAGGGAAAAATAATTAATAACTTGTCCCTATCTATAATTCCACACAACTATTTTGTGGAATGCAACTTCACATCATGGAACTATTGAACAAATTGCCATTTGCACAATGCTAAAGCAGTGAAAGTGACTACCATGAAGCCTTGTCTCAAATCTTCTCCTTTTTTTAAAATTATTTTCTTTCTTTTCTGAATAATCTAAACTCTGAGCAATCGAATAATAAACTATAAATAAAATTAGAAAACATGGAAATGTCATGAACTTCCCAACCTGAAAAATGTGCTGAAAAATACAGAACCTTTTAACCTCGAATTCAATCATAATTTTCTCATCAAACCAGTCAATTTCTTTTCAGAAAACTACAACAACTAAAGAAAACAAATATGTATAGATATATATATATGATATGTTACTCGAAACGAATTTTCATTTTCATTTTCGCTTTTGTAAAAGTATAGATAGAAGGGAGAGAAAAGTCATCCATTCGGAATGGTGCGGAACGAAATATTGTGTATTAACCCTGAAATATTAAAAATTTTTATGGTGCTTCCATGTCGAATTTGTATTAAAATGAACATTTTGATGATTTCAAAAGATTCGATTTCCCATTTTAAGAGGGGGTTGCCAAAGGTACATCCAAATGGAATGTTGGGAAATGTTCTTCCCAAACGCTTCATGATTATTTGTTTGATGGATCCAATCAAATAGCATTCCATTTGAATGGACTGCTTAAAATGGTGTTTAGTGTCCGCAATTTGAGTGGACCATTCAGATAATACAAGAATTGAAGCTCTGTAAGATTTGTAAGAATTGTTTTAATTATCTTTCAGATTATAGGCTTCTATTTTCATGGTATAATCGAAAATCCGGCAACGTGTCGGAAATATACTTGCGACACGTATTGTATTAAATAAAGATAAAAAAGGGCAACCTACTAGATTGATATGCACAATTAAAAACTAAATAAACAGGGTGAACCACGTAAATAGGTTTAAAAAATTCTAAAATAAATTAGGGAAGATTTGAAACATCATATAATCTAGAGTAGTAAAAGAACTATTGAAAAACTAGAAAGGAATGAAAAAAATCCATTACACTGTTACATAATTAAAAGATCCATTTCAACTTCCATATTAATGTTTGAAAGTTGGTTGTTTTAAATATAACCATTCACAGAAAAATTAGTTTATTTATCTCTTTATTTGTGTTCTAATTCTTATAACATTATGACACATGTTCAACGAACATAATATTTTGACATAAAGTTGACAAGAATAAGAGGATATTTGAGTCAAATCGCTCATAATATTTTATCAATATTTTAAGAGATTTACCATATTAGTCCTCAATCATTCCCGCTTATTTTAGAAATTTAAATAAATGTTTTTTTTTTTTTTACTTTTCACACATTACTTCCTAATTTTTCACTTTATAACTAAAAATCTAGGCCACAATTTATTTTCTTTTCTTTTATTTTCTGTTGTACAAATCTCCCATGCATGGAGCACGTGATTACAAGTAGTCCAAGAAAAAGGGAGAAAAACGTGATTGAAAAAAAAAATTCTGTAATCTGGGGTAATGAAATTAACATATATAACAGAGTCTTTAAAATGATAATTTCGAGTAAAAAAGAAATGCACAAAGAACATAGGAAAAATGATTACAAAATTGAAGAAAAAACAACTGTCAAGTTATGGTCCATGATTCAAAGTCAGATAATGATGATTTTTCCTCAATTTATTTGTGAGTTTACCAAACTATATAATTCCAAAGTCATTCATTGGTTATTTGGTAAATGGGCTAGTGCTTATCCGTAAGAAGGCAAAGGCCAAAGGATATAAATTTTCAATGATCGCATAATTCAGCTTACAATCACACTGAAGATGAATAATTTTAAATAAAAAAAAAATACAAATTACAAGAGAGAACAGATGGAGTAATAAAAGAAAAAAAATGCAGAAGAAACAAATGCTGAGTTATGACACAAGATCCCAAAACTTATTTAACAATCTCAAATTTAAGAACGCCGATTTGTCCTTAATTGTTAGTTTACTAATTATAATTCAAAGTCATTTTTTAGGTGTATGGTAGTTGGTCTAGTGCAAACTGTGGGAATGCCAGTAACATAAATTTCCAATAATCTTGTAATTTATGCTTTATTTGGTGAATCAACTTAACTCAAACTCAATTCAAATTTTTTATCTCAATTTTTGTATTTTTCTGAAAAGTCAACAAAGTTTATAATTATTTTTTAAAAAGTCAACTCAACTCAACTGAAACTTAAAAATTTTATCTCATCTTAAACTTAATTCATTCACCAAGCGGATCCTTAGTTTACAATCACGTTGAAGATGAATACTAGAAGAGAAATGCACATAGTAAGAGAGAACATACGGGGAAAAAAACAAAAACAAAAGAAGAAGAAACAAATGCTAAGTTATGACACATAATATTAAAACTTATTTAACGATCCCAAATTAGATAACGACGATTTGTCTGTAATTTTTTGTTTACCAATTATAATTCTAAAATATTCCTTGGGTGTACAGTGGTTGGTCTAGTGCAAAACTGTAGAATGCTGGTAATTTAAAATTTCAATGTAATTCACGTTACTATTGAACTGAAGATAAATATTAAAAAGAAATGCACATTGGAAAACTAAAAGATAAACAGAAGAAAAACAAATGCTAAGTTATGACCTACAATTCTAAAACTTACTTGACAATCCTAAATGGAGAGAAAAGAAAAGAAAAGAAAAAAGCAACATGATTTTTAGGCAGGAAAAAAAAAATTGATAGATGCATAATATTAATGAAACCATGCCTTGACGTGATAGACACGAAAATACCCGTATCCATGGATAAAAATGATATCCTTATAAATTATGAATATTGAAACACCATATGAAAATTCACATGTTTCTGTTTAAACAAATATTTACGTCCACAATAATACCATTTAAATGACTCCACCAAACGATCCTTAGAATGGGAATATTTTTTGGTTAAATATATTACAACGAGGACAATTGTCTGTGGATTTCAAATTTTGGGAACTTGAGATAAGAGAATTCTTTCTCATCTCAAGTTGTGCGAGCCGAGTGAGAGACTCCTAATTCTGCCAAGAGGCCAAATTTGGATGATTGATAAGATACCGGTTTGGAAAAATTGCTCGTCTGTTTGGCACCACGTCTCGAGATACTTTTTAGACGCTATTTTAAAATTTTTTTCTACAATATTTTCTCATAAAAAAAAATGATTTTCTACTAATCAATTTTACTTTTCAAATCTATGATCCAAACGTAATCACATATTACCAGGATGTATGATATGCATTACTTGTGTAGGAAAAGTTATGTAAAAGTGTAATTTCATCTCATGCATAAAAATTCAGCACCTTGAGTGTATTTAAGATGACAAACTTTAGGCAACTCTATTCTAAAAAGAGATTTGTACTCAAGAATTTATCCTCGTAAGAAATTAAGAATTTCCTTAGTAAGCAGTAGAAAAGCTCAAATTCACTTCAAGAATGGCCTTCTCAAACATCTACATAAGCGCTTTCTAGTTTCTCCAACAACGCTCAATCAAGGAAGCACAAAATCAACAAAACATCGAACGAGATATGCTAAGTAACAACAATTAAGAAACACATACGAACCATTTGATTTCCATTTCCTTTGCTGATCAGATTCAGGCTCTATGTTCCGTTGACTTCACTGTCCTGAGCACTGGTATCATGCTGTAGGCCTCCGCATTTGGATATTGTTATCCTTACCCTTGACCTGTTCTAATTTTCGTATAGAATCAACCAGAAGAGATTATAATTGTGCAAAAAGGATTTCGTTCCACGTATCCGGAACACCTGGCAAACACCAATGCAGACAATCCGATGCTGTGGAATTTGGTGGTCCGCGAAACCGGGATATATGAGCCTCATCCCTAACCTTGGAGAGAGCTGTAATGTCCAAGAGCTTCACTCCTGTTCCCTTCACTGCAGAAGCGGCGACAGGATCACTAGACTCGTCTTCTACAACTTCCTTGCCTACTGACATTGGAGTGGTATTGTCACAGCTACCACCTGTGTTCCACTCCCCACCAACAAAATGCCTAGGTGAGATGCTACGGTAAAAGACTTTCAACTTCGGATACTTCGGCAACTGGGAGTTCACCCAACTGATAACACTGTGAACTGTCAGATTCCTGGCCTTCCAAATCTCCTGTAAATTCTTATTGGTGTTTGGTGCACCTCCAACATGCATTATCCAGCGGTTTGCTTTAAGCTTTCCACGATTCCAATGGTGTGCAGTGTTCAAAACCAAGACGTTAAATTTCTGGATATTTTGGATTAAGAATGCATCTGGTCGATCCAGGTGCATGGCATAATCCGTGTCTTGATTTGTCTTGTTCATAGGCTCGATATAGCAAAGGCTTGCAGACCAGTAGTAGATGATGGTAGTATGGGTACTAGGAAACCGTAATGCAAGCCCCTGAGTGCGGGCATTACCATGGGCTTGAGCAATTCCGTACTCCTCACCAACATCAATGATATCATCCCTCTCATTACCGCCTGTGATCATGCACATCAGAGACTGGAACTGCTGCCTGCCCAATGAATCTCCAACAAAAGCTAGAGTTTTGTTCTGCATCCTGTATTAAAATAAAATTATCATATAAGTACACACACACATATATATATATTTTTTTTTGGCCACTTGAAAAACAAATAAACATGGAAAGAAACGTGTTAGTTGAAGAGGAAACAAAAGTAGTGGAAAGAGAAACAAACAAGGTCGCAGGTGGGAATGGTAGCGCTAATGTGCCACAAAAACATGCAAATACACAATGAAAATTTTAACACTAAAATCACATCCCCATGTCTTTTTGGGTTATGATACCCTGTGCTTAGGTGGGAGGCCACACTCAGTGTCATTTCACGAGAGCTTAACAGAAAATCCCTCAGAACGTAATGAGTAATGAATTGAGTATAGCACACCTTACGTTACTGGAAAGAGGTAATCAAGGACCAAGTTTTCAAACATAGGTTAATTCCATGAGGCTAGGCCAGAGAAACAAATAGTAATAACAGCAACAACAATAATTGAGGAAATAGGTCAGATTGCTAATTTTGAACTACTATGAAACATATGAAACTCTAACCCATAATTAACAGCTTTGTTAAAATGTTCTAGTTAGTACCTTTTCAAGAACTTGGAGCCTTCAAATTTTTCCAGTTCACAATCTTTTGGTTGCCAACGGAGCTTCTCATAGGAGAAATCTGTACGCCGTGTCAACTGGCAAGCCCACATCCATGACAGCCATTGCTTACAACGGAACCCGGAATATATAGAATGGTTACGGTCAACAACCCATTTTCCTTTTGCATAATTGCAGGCTAGATTGAGATCATCAGAGAAACAAGACACGGCATCTTATAAGTGTCGTATCAAAAAAATAAAAAAAAACACGCACACACACACACACATAAAAACAAACCATTTATTAAAGTGACCCATACATCCATTAATCACTACATCATGCAACAAATTAGAGCAGACATATGGAACATGGTGCAAAAGAAAATCATGTCATAAGATTGGTCGATGAGTTTAAGAATACACTAATAATACAGTTATTTAGAAAAAGAGAAAACCTTGATTTTCACTATCTACAGTCAAATAATCTTCATTATTTACCTCAAATGATAATTTGGTATGTGCAGGGCTTGTCAGTGAACCTGAACCCATTTTTTTGTAAAGTGCCCGTGGTGCAGTGCTTAATATTGGCTTGTCACAACTTGAAATGGAAATGGAACGTAACTAGAAAGACAAAGGTGGTGGAAATGACAAACTAGTTATATGTTTATTTACCTATTAGGAAGTAGAATTGGAAACAATCAAATTCCCTTTCTATTGTTTACTAACTTTAGGAATATAAATCCTACAAACATACGTACTAAAATTTACTCATGCTAACAATTATTGGCTAAAGCTTAGTGTCTAAAAGAGTAGTTTTAAGGTTTAATCCAATTGAAAGGGAAACAACTTCCTCATTACCCGCATCATGTGGTCCGTCGCCAAATTAGAATCCTCATTTTGTAAGTAAACACATTTTTTCCCTTTCTCTATCTCATTCATGACAAACAAACATGTTTTATAACAAGAAATCAGGATAACATCTTCTCATTATTCTCAGTAAGAATTAACAACGGATTCCTACCTGTAATGTTGCTTCTTTGTGAAGATCTTCGTAGAGAACCTCTTGGAGGTGCTGCTTTTTCAGTATCTTGATTTCCAGTCTTTTCATTCGTTGTTTCTTCCTTTTGAGTCTCCTTATGGCCTGTTCCTTTTTTTCCTGTCTCTTTGGTTCCTGGTCTTTTTCCGGTCTCTTCATTTTTTGTTTCTTCGTTTCTTGTCTCTTCATTTTCTGTTTCTTCATGTTTTGTTTCTTCATTTTCTGATTCATCTTTTCTATTTTCTGTCTCCTCTATTCTAGTTTCTTCATTTTCTGTTCGCTTTTTTCCGAGAAAGGTTGGTTCTTTTCCAGTTCTTGTTATTGCAATCACCACTTCATCTTCGTCCAAGCCAACAGCAGGAGGACTCACTATAGTATCTGATCACAAGACAAGACAAAAGGAAATTTTCTAGTGTCTGCCACAACGGTGGATAACTTAAACAAAACGGCTACACTTTCACACAAAGAACTTAGTATGAGCTATCCTCAACTGGGCATTGCTCCGGAAACACCCCACCGCCATGGTTATAAGGTAAAGCACACATCCATAGACTATTCCCGGGTTGTTATCCATCCCCACTAAAGCTTCCTTAATATACTAACAATCTAAATATCAATGCCAAGCTATAAACAAAAATCCACATTTAGTATGTCCGATGGAAAGCTTAAATAGCATGTAGAGGCAAACCTTGATTTAGTTCCAATTGACCAAGGCCGGGGAGTGTACTAAGAAGCGGGGTTCTCTTCCATGTACATATAAAAACGGTCGTGCACATGAGAAGAATGGTAACAAGAGTGAGCTCTTTAGTCCTCAATCCAGAGAAACCTGCTTTCATTCTGTATGCAAAAATTCATAAACAAAACGTACAATTAAATTAAAAACCAAAACTGTAAAATGAAAAATGTCTTGCAATAATAAATGGGTACTTTCTTTCTTTCAGTCCTCTTCCCAACCATGGAAACAAAGCTTCTTCAATAGCTCCTGAGGCTTTCAATCAATGAAATATCTCACAACAAATGGGTTCTTTTTATTTTTCCTAATTGTAGAGCTTATAATACGAAATGCAGAGAAAAAGTATGTATATAGAAAGAAAGAACCAAATTGATCTCAAAAAAAAAGTTAGAGAAACAAGGCTAATTTAGCAGTGCACTTCTATTGTATAACCAACACGGAAAAAAAAAAAAAAAAAAAAAAAAAAAAGATGATAACTATATATATAGACACATATATAAATATACATACACACAAACACGCAAATGCACGAAGCAACGACGAGAGAAATCACGCATTAAACACTTTCAATTTCTGATTTCTTTGAGAAATCATTTTTTGGCAAAGGAAAAGAAATCCGAATTTCACAGAACCAATTTCAGAGAGTACAATGGCAGATCAAAAATACAAAAATTCAAATGAAAAATAGAAACAACGAGCTTCAGATCGATCTGGGAAAGAAAAATACCTGATACAAAAGAGCCTGAAAATTCAAGATCCTCTGAAAGGAACCATACGCAGAAGAATACTATCTTGAGAAACGAATTTTTCTCCACAGAAAAAAATTACAACATTCAAGAATCTCCGTAGCAAATGCGACAAAAAAGCTGCAATTTTATATGTATTATATGTAGAAAACAATACATGTATAACTTTTTTTTTCCCCCTATTTCTGTTAAATGTAAAAGGCCGGGAATATTAGCCGTGCTTACAAAGGACAAAAGCGGAAAGAAGCGAATCTAATGGGCTTTCATTTCATTTTCAACACCCCAATTAAAGCATAATTAAACTTTACGTTTCCAATTTTTTTCCAAATAACGATTTGATCCCTGGTTTATAGGTCATATCATACATATATAAATTGAATTATGCAAATTTTTTTCCCTTAATTATTTGTAAATAGTAAATTAAGTGCAGTTAACGTGATATTTTCAGTTAAATTTGAACGTATTTTGATCACTTTTAAAAAATTTAAGAATCTTTTAATCATAAAAAAATAAATGAGGACCAAAAGACAATTTCGTAGAATTGTTAGAGATCAAATGAGTAATGTATCATTTAAAACAAACTTTATGAAGTTGTTTCAGTTCATTAAATTATTGAAGACTTTTTTAAGAAATTATTGAAGATAATTTAAAGAAAGGTTATTGCATAATTATATCGAGTAATTTTAATTATTTCTTAACTTATCTGTATGAAAATTGTGTCAATTTCATCCTCGTATATATTACGGATGAAAAAACAGTAGGAAAAGATTTATAAAAAAAAATACACTAATCAGATGGAATTAATTTAAGAAAAATATCTTATTTAAGAAAAATATTTTGGATATTTCAAAAATATAAATTTCAAGTGCGTCTTTTTTAATTTTTTTAAATGTCCAAAATACTTTTTATAAATTAGCAAAAGATATTTACGTTGATTTTTTTTTTTTCATTTATAGATTATGTAAAAGATGAAAATGAAATAAGTTTTTTAAATTAAACGACTATCTTTGTACTTTATAAAAATAGAGCGACAAATTAAAAAATAGTTAAAATTAGACGATATACCTTTTAAAGAAAATGCTTAAATTTATTATTATTATTATTTTTAAAAGTGGCTTTAATGGTTGGTCATTGATTTTATTTTATTTTTTTGACACGTACAAAATAGAAGAGGGGCTCGTTAGTAATTTTGATTTACTTTAATTGGTCATCAATCGTTATTGTATGTGCTTGTAAAGTGATAATAAGGATCAGAATACTGATTTTTTCTTTTTTTAATAATTGACCCAAACAATCTGAACTTTTTAATATATGACCGTTTCATCTTTATTTTATTTTTTTGGTCTAAAAGACCATAAACTCTTAAAATATTAACCATTATAGTAATTTCTGTTCAAATCTGTTAAGTTTCTAATGGAATGGATTATGTGCAATACATGTGATCTAATTTGAGAGAAGTATTTAGTAATCCAATAACAATTAATTTTAATAAAATTAAAAATAAATCATAAAAAAATAATAAATCTGTCTCTCCTTCCTCCCACCCTGATCTAAAGTAGCAAATCAAGATCGTGTGGGGGCAGGGAGGGCTGAGTTTGTCACACGGCCGGTCGGGGGGGGGGGGGGGGGGGAGTTTATTGCGTAGATGTGTGGGGGTTGAAACCTGGGTTTCTGTGGGTGGGGGGTGCAACCCATATCAAAAATGGCTCCGAGGGGGGGGAGGACTTGGCCAGAACGTCAAGGAGACACCGAGAGAACCCCCCTACCCTTGTCGTTCTTGCCGAGTTCGGTGATCTCGGGAGAGGGATTAAGTTCGGTGATGGAGAAGGGGGGCTGGCATTGTTGGATATGGAGGCAGTCACCAAAGGGAGAGAGGGTAGGGGTGGGGGTGGGGGTAGTGGGGCAAGATAAGGAATTTTTGGAGAATTTAATGGAAAGAGAAAATTGAAGGGTATTTTGATCTTTTTACAAGAAAAATGATCATTTGAGTAAGATTCCGTTAGAAACTTAATGGTTTTAGACGGAAATGACTAATAGTAGCCAATATTTTAAGAGTTCAGGATTCCCTCGACAAAAAATAAATAAAACAGAGATCAAACCGTAATCTTTTAAAAAATTCAGGGACTATTTAAATTAATTATTTTTTTTTAATTGTCTTTTTCAATGTTCCAAATAAAGGATACTCACGCCATTGATGTAGCTCATGTGAAGGGGACTGTCCTCAAGAAAATAAACCATAGTGACGTGAGAGTTTATGCTTTAATGTCTTGATGTTTTCTTTCGCTTTCATAGAGTGTGACTTTTTGATAACTTTGATTTGATTTTCGTGATAAACTAAAGAAACTATAGACGAATTATTATCAGATTAAAAAAGATCCACTAATTAATTATAAGATACATCATACTATAATGTCTAATCTATAGAGAAAAACTCGTATACTTTTTTTTTTTTTTCCGGGTTTCACCTCTCTCTGTCTCTGTCTCTTTCTCTTTCTCGTACAAACCCTCATCACTCTCTCTCTCTCTCTCTCTCTCGTACAAAGAGAAAGAAAAAAAAAACCAAAAAAACAAATCTTTCAATCAAGTTGTCAGTTCAAAGCAACTCATTTCTACAATATCTGTTTCATAACAAATCTGTCAAAAAAACTTTATATATATATTATAAACTAATATATCTATGTCAATAGATCTATAACTATATCATAAAAAATAATTATCTTTTTGATACTACTATAAAATTTATGTTATGTTTGGATAGGACAAATCCAATTTTCAAAATTAAAAAAGTTTTTAAAATTGTTTGTTTTAACTTTTTCATCATTTTCTCATTTAAAAAAATTATATCATTTTCAAACATATTTTACATAATTTTTTATTGGAAAAAGAAAAATAATTTTTTTTAAAAATTCCTCACAAGGCATTTGTATCAATACCGTTTTCTCATTTCAAACAACTTTTTTTTTCAAAAAGAAATTTTTTACACATTCAAATATTATTTTATTCTTAAAAGAAAAGACTTTCTCAATTAAATTCAGAAAATTTTCTTTTTTAAAAATGGTCACGTGATCTAAAAGAGCCTTTAGTCTCTCTAATTTGTATTTTTGTACACCTTTTTTTTCTTTTTTCTTTTTTCTTTTTTTTTTGTTGATGTTGTTCACTTCCTTCTTTGTATTATTTTTGTTTTTACTTTTTGTCCCCAAAAAATTTTACATATTTGTAGTTGACTCGTTTAAAATATTTTTCATTTTTCCAAATTTGTCCCTATGTAAAATAACTTTTTCTGAAAATAGCTCAACAAATTTTTTCTTATAATTATTTAAATTGTTATGTTCCCTTTTAATCATTGATTACTTGATTATGTTAAACCAGTTAAGAGAAAAAAAAAATTAATTAAGAAAAGATATTGATTTCTTCAAAAATTTAACATTTGCTAATTCTTTTATTTAAAAAAATTAACATTTTTGTAACGACCCGACTTTTTGAACCATTAACTAGCTTACTTATTCTTATTTAATTTAGTCTTAACACTTATTTATATTCGGTTCTAAAAAAGTACATAATTTTTTTTAAAATCATATTCGTACTACAAAAGTTAGAATTACTAAAAATTTTTAACTGAGAAAATTAAAAACCTCTAGCAAATAATTATCTTATTCAAATTCGTATTTAGATAATAATTAAAAAGTTAATACTTCATGTTGATTAAAACAAAAGGGTCTAAAGTCTTTTTCTCGTAAAGTACTCATACTAATTTAATAATACCAAAACATTTGAACATAATTATAAATATAGTCGTTACAAAATAATTTAAGAAGTCTAAATGCGGAAATTAAATTCGTAATGGCATTTCACTCCCTTCCTTCATCGCCTCCACACAGCTTCACCGGTCCATAAAATATCTAAGTAGCGAGCTGCTTACCCGCGTTACCTACAGCACGAATACACATATCTATGAGCTTTCGCTCAACAAGTATAAATAATATCTCACAAAACATTTTATAAAGTCATATTATCACACGTAACATCAAGAATATTCGAAAGTGCATGTGATCAAGTGTGTTCATTTATGCTTTATTATATACATGTCTTGTCTACTTAAGGACCCCTATGTCGTACCCATATGCGCGCAACCAATGAGAAGTTGAGGGAGCAACCCTCTAACAGCCTCCAAGGTCATATCTTATAATTTTCGTTCGTATCATATCCTCTCACTAATTGGAAGTTGATACGACACTTAATCCTATTTTTTATTTGTCTTATTCTTATTAATTGTGACAATGGGTAAATTTACATATTACTATACATCTATCATTATGGCATAATTATCTGTGAAGCACGCTGATTATGTCGATGCAAGAGAAATTATGCACATCAAATACCTAATTAAAGCAATATGTATAATTCATATACTCATCACATCATCAAGTCAAATCATAGCAAATGTAGAACATCAACAAAAAAAAAAACATTTTGTTCCATGCTGTAGGTGAGGTTTGTACTTACTTATCTTATGTGCTTAAACTTCCGGAGTTGTATCTTCTACTATGCAAATTTGAGAAATTGTCTGATTTAACAGTATCTCATTATTAGATAGAATCATAGTTATATTACTTTATTCAACTATTCATTTATTTTATAAATTACAGTGAACTTAATTTACTTATATCATAATTAACCTTAACAATTACTTCTTATTAATTATTAAGTGTTAAAATAAATTTCTACTAATTATTATTTAATTAATTTAATTTAATTAATTATTTTTATTAATTAATTAATCAATTGATTAATTAATTGATTAAATAATTAATTAAGTAATAGTTAATTATTACTTTAATTAATTGAGTAATTATAATTAAATTATATAATTTTAATTGACTTATTAATAATTATCTTGTTAATAATTTAATTATATTACTTAAATATTTTTTTCTCATGTAATAATTAATAATTATTAATTCTAACAGTAATAGTTAATAATTTGATTAACATAATAATTATTGTTTGATTAGTCTCTAGTTAATCATCCCTAATTATTTTAATGATTATATCAATGATTAATCATTAATTAATCTCTAATTAATCAAGTATTATAATTATGTAGTTATTTAACATAATAATCTTGATTATCATCCACTAACTCTTATAATTAATTAATTAATTATCAATCAATCAATTAATTAATTAATTTTTTTTATTAATCACATTTGGTTATGTATTAATTAATTAATTAAGGTTTCGTTTGGTTCACCAGTTTGAGTTGGAAATTTTAAGTTTTAATAGTAATTTTTGTTGACTTTTCAGAAAAGACAAAAAACTTTTTTAGAAAAAGACAAAAACTGTGATGAAAAGTTTGAGTTGAAATGGTGAACCAAACGTCCCCTAAGTAATTACTTAATAAATCAATCAAAGTGACAAGGAGTCACCTAAGGGTATACCTCTTTTTTATTATTGGGCTAGTCCAATCGCTTTAGCTATGTTCATTTAGTTGGGCTAAGGTAAGCTCTTGATTTATCTCCAATGACCCTCTAATACACTTTATCTTAATCTATTAAAACTTGTGATTTAATTTATGAAATTAGGATTTTTCACATTATTTGGTCATACACTTAAAATCAACTTATTTCATAACTAGATATATTCATATGTTATGACTTACCCTTATGCACATTTTAATGTATAATCATTTTATCGGTATAGGATTTTAATTTGTAATATTTATTTAGATTTGAGTATAACTATGTTTTGGACACTTGATGACTTGTTGAAATGGTGAACCAAACGTCCCATAAGTAATTACTTAATAAATCAATCAAAGTGACAAGGAGTCACCTAAGGGTATACCTCTTTTTTATTATTGGGCTAGTCCAATCCCTTTAGCTATGTTCATTTAGTTGGGCTAAGGTAAGCTCTTGGTTTATGCCCAATGACCCTCTAATACACTTTATCTTAATCTATTAAAACTTGTGATTTAATTTATGAAATTAGGATTTTCACATTATTTGGTCATACACTTAAAATCAACTTATTTGATAACTAGATATATTCATATGTTATGACTTACCTTTATGTCACATTTTAATGTTTAATCGTTTTATCGGTACAGGATTTTAATTTGTAAGATTTATTTAGATTTGAGTATAACTCTGTTTTGGACACTTGATGACTTGTTGGAAAACTTGAAACATCTAGTTTCTGTCTTTATAATTTGTTTTCTAATATTTCAAGCATTGCAAATATTCATGTGGACGTTTTCCTAAATGTCTTTTGGTAAAATCTCGGATTACCAAAGTACAATACAATCTTAAGGGATTTATTAAAATTTATGCACATGTCTGTTTTAAACACATTATATCTCATTTTGAAGCTTAAGATGTCTAATTTACAGTGGTAAAGTTATTTCCTTTAGTACTTGAGCATTTCACATCATAAATTTAGGTTTTGTCACTGTTGGTCCCACATTTGTACCATAAGTCCAGATTCATGGGTAATATTAGAAAAATCATAACAATTTACTTATAAGTCCAAATAAGACAAAAGATATGTCATTAAAAAGCTTATAATGTCTATTTTGTATGATAAGTTTTATAAAAAGTTATGATTTACTAACTCAAAATCTACAAAACTCATGGCTAGTACAGGGTTCCAACAAGGATTTTCAGTTTGTAGCCAAAACTTATAAAATTCATCAAAAATTACACATTTATCCATTCAAGGCCTATGATACCTTATTAGAAAACTCAAAGAATATAATTTTTAGTTCTCTAAACTTATAATCCAAAATTTTGAGTCTAAAGGGTTCGGAGTATAATAAATCCGTGGCTGGTCTGTGTCCCAGAGATCTATCTCCCTAGTTTTGTGTCACAACTTCAAATGTACATAACTTTAAACATATAAAAGCAAATTAAGTGATTTCAAAGCCTAAAATGAAGCTTATTCTCTGTAAAATCTTAATATATAATTTATTTTTCATACCAAAGTTTCTAATGCATGTTATATCACCATAACAGCTATAAATTTCAACAAGGTTCATAGATCTTATCGAAATATTATAGAGGATCCTTTAAGATCTCGAACCTTCCAAGTTCTTCCCAAAAATTTTTTCTAGATAAGAAGAAGCCTAATATTAAGATCATAACTAAACATCATTCTTTAGTTTTCCAAAAAAACTAAAACACGAAGAATACCACTAGGTTACCTTTAGTAAAACGTCCTCTAACTCCGTTCCACACTTCTTCGAACTTGGTAACGGGGTTGCTTAGAGCTTGAAAATAGAGGGAGGGGGTTGCTTGAGGGGTGTTGGAGATGGAATATAGAGTTGGTGATTCTTCTTTTTGTTTTGAACTTGGTAGTGGCTAGAGAGTTTAGGGTTTTTGAGCTTAACTTGTGTGAGAGCAAAATGAAGTGTTAAGAGCGTATTTTCAGCTAACTTTTACCTTAAGGGGAGCTGTCTTTTAAGGGGTAAAATTGAAAATTTTTAGCTGAATCAACCCTTGCATTGCTGCCACCTGTGGCAGGGGTTTTGAGGGAAAATTTGGTTCAACAAGGCGGAGACAATGGGTCACTTTCACTTGTCTCTTCCTTGGGTCAACTTGCTAAAAAAAAACCATACCATCTCTTACATGTGGTTGCATGTATGCACCACTTTCTTCTTTTCTCATTTGTTCACATTTCCCCTTGCTTCTTGAACCAAAAATCCAGATTCTCCCTTTAGTTCCCTTTTTTTTTTTTTTTTTTCTTTCTTCCAATTCCCACCATTAATCTAAGGTTGTCATCCTTATTCTCATCCATTAGATCTTTCATCACACCAATCCTTACCTTAAGTTTTCATTAGTTACTTATCATCCAAAGTTTAGCCATTGATTTGCCTAGGATTTTTTAGCATCAAATCTACACCATTGATTTCAAACTTAAGCATAATTCTTGATCAATCTTCCACTTTTAGATTTTTTAAGAGTAAATACTAATCGTTCACCTTCTATCTATGTGACACATTAATTTCCCAATTACACTTTCAAAACTTAACTATTGATATGATCAAAGTAAATACTAAGATCATTAAATTAACATACTAATAAAAATCGAGATTCTTCCCAAAATTAACATTATCCCTCTAATACGACATAATTAAATTTTCGTATAAATTTATATGTCGTTCAACTTATCTTTTATGTATTTAAAATTTTTCTTTTAAATAGAGAAATTCAATATTATTAAATCATCGACATTATAACACCGATGATACATATACTGTCATTCATAATCTTAAAATTTAATATTCATTAAAATAATTTATTAGAAGTATATTAATGAAGAAAATCCATAATAATAATTCATGAATCAAGCTTATGAATTTCTAGGACATCACAATTTTTATGTTTATTTAAAAAAAAATATCAGCACATTAAATCCACACATGCGAAACATAAACTTAAAAACTAGTATACAAAAATAAGTAATTAAAAACCATTTCCTGTAAAATCCAAATGCACACTCCACCATGGCCTTCAATAACCATTATCAGAGGCAACTACTTGTTCCATTGCTCATCCTAATTCTCCTTTTTCTCATCGTCTTATTCTTCTTCGATTAGTGACCTCCTTTTTCTCTCTCTAAATTCCCTTTCGTTGATTACTGCACCGTCACTTCATTCTTCCGACATTGCAGGCACGGCACCAATCCTCTGCCACCTATATGGTTTCGCTACCGTCTTGCCACACCACCACTTGGGAATTCTTATCTCTATGAATGAGTTGTCGGAGACCATAGAAGAGTACCAGGCATTTGGATTTTGCACATCCAAGGAAAAGAGGTTTTTTTTTTTTTTTTTTGGTGCATTAATGTTATAACACGAGGTCCATCCTATAATTATTGTATAATTAATCTAAATTATCCGAAAACAATCAAATAGTCAAAATTTTTTTATATTATTGATGGGATAAAAGCATGTGTACTTCTTGGTAAAATGCTCCTCTATTTTATATATTTAAAAAGCACAAAACTCAATATCTTATTTTGAAGTTTTATATTTTTTTAGGATTTTTTTTTTCAATAAACTATTAAGGGTATTTATGTCATTTTGTCGAATTCTTTCCTTCCACAAAAGTACACTAGGGATAAAATTAAAACTGAAATATACTTTTGTTGTTGATTAGTTTCTAAAAATAATATACTAAAAAATAATTAAACTAAAACATGAAATTAATCTTTTTCTTAATAGGCAAATTATTGTAAATCTGATATAAGTAGGAGGGTGTGTGTAATTTTAACTAATAAGCATGATATGAGATTGCAAACATATTTAGCCTACGTTTGGTAGAAAGGAAAGAAAACAAAAGAGAGAAAATAAGGATGGAAAAGAAAAAAGGTTAATTTATGGATCACTGCATTTTCTTTCTGTCTTTTTTTCTTTACTCTATTCTCTTTCTTCCTACCAAACAAGCCAATTAAATATTTTCTCTTCAATAATCCCTCCTCCCACTTCGTTCCTTCCTTTTTAACATGATACCAAACATAACATTTTCCGTAACTTTTTATTTGATTTCATGATAAGATGTACCGATAATTATTGTTTATTAGACTTTGTTTGGTAATAAAGTTTAACTCAAATTATATTATATTTTTTTATCTCAATTTTTGTTTTTTTTTATGAAAAATCAATAAAATTTATAACTATTTTTTAAAAAATCAACTCAACTCAAACTTAAAAATTTCATTTTAACTTAAACTCAACTTATTCACCAAACGGACCCTTAGACTTTTCTGGTTATAATTTAACAACATAGTTCAAATCTCCAACTTTTTAAGTTGAAAAGAAAAAAATATCATGGCCACGTTTGGCAATGTGGTTCAAACTGTACTTTTTCATTTCAGTTTTTGTCTTTTTGTGAAAAAATTTTTATTTTTTTCTGAAAAAGTTTTTATCTTTTCTGAAAAATCAATAAAATTTTCAACTCAAACTGTACTTTTTTTAACTCAAACTCATTCACAAACGGATTATAAGGATAAAAATAGAGCTCACCGCAAGGCTTGGTTCATGCCTCGGCGGCTGGTTGGTCACTTCGAAGTTTGGAGAGAGTCCAATCCAAGTCCCGCTTTAAGAAGCCGACAACGAAGCAAAAGCAAAAAAGTACAACAAAAGTAAACCTTAGCATCATAGACTATTAACCAGTACTTGAAAAAAACAAAAACACTACTAATGAGAGAAAGAAAGCGTCTTATAAACGGCGTATATTCTTTTTAGCAGATTTAAAAATTACATTAAAAAGAGAGAGAGAGAGAGAGAGAGAGAAAGAGCATCTTTTACACAGATTTTGGCGAACCCCAGTTCTTCTTCTTGTTCATGGCTTCTTCAGAGGACAACACCCTCGAAGCCATTTGCTACAAGCGCGGTTCTCTTCAGCTTCTCGATCAGGTTTTGTCCCTAATTTCCACTTCCCTTGTTTTCGGAATTTTCTTAAACAGAGTTAGAGAACATACACGGTTACCGATTCATTTTCTTGTCGTTTTACAGAGAAAGCTGCCTCTGGAAACCCTCTACTTGGATATCCGCGACGCCACTGACGGATGGTAACGACATTTCGATCCCTGTCGTTTTCTTTTTTTCCCTAGAACTTCATAGGGATTCCAACTCTGCAGTGTGATGTGAAATTGCCGTTAAGTTATAACTGCAAGTCTGCAAGTATGCAACCACAGTCGTTTTCTTTTTCATGGTTAAAGCTGCTCACAAATTTCCTTGTTGAATATTAGCCCAAGGGATGATTTTGATGTTAATTTTCTTAGGACTTGTTGGGTAATTGTTCCCTTGGTCTTCTGTTTTCGCAAGTGTAAATTTTTTTTTTTAATTGCTTAGTTTATTGTTTATTATTATTTTTGGACCACTTGGTAATATTTTTTGTTTAAATTGCTTTGTTTTATTCATGGATGAGCATAAATTCTGAGTAGTTTTTAATGGTCAGGCATGCCATAAAGGATATGGTGGTCCGTGGTGCTCCTGCTATTGCAATTGCAGCAGCACTTTCTTTGGCTGTTGAAGTGGCTAACTTGGATGCTTTCGATGGGTCCGTTTTCGACGCGGTTTCTTTCCTTACCATGAAATTGGATTACCTTGTCTCCAGGTGCTAAATGTTGCTTATCTGATCGCCTTTGTGACTCCGATAAACAATTTTACCTTCTGTAACGAATTAACTGACCTTATTACCTAATGATTCGAATGCTACTTCAGCCGACCAACGGCAGTCAATCTTTCGGATGCTGCAACCAAACTTAAAGAAGTTATATCCAAGGCTTCTGCTACTGCTTTGGAAGCCAAAAATATATTCCAAGTATGATATTTCAACAGTGATTCGACTTTTCTGTACTGATTTGTTTGTTATTTTGGGTCTATGAATCTGTTTTGAGATGTTGTTGCTTTGTTTTATTATCTTAGCATTGATGTGAATCTCATGTACTCCTTGTCACTAAACTTGCATAGGCTTTCATAGATGCTGCTGAAATTATGCTCGAAGATGATGTTGCTTCCAATAAAGCTATCGGGTCTTATGGAGCAGATTTTCTTTATAAGCGTGGCGATGATTCTAAAAAGCTTTCTGTATTGACGCATTGTAATACTGGCAGGTATATGTCTAAACACCCTCATTGATTAAAACATAATTTTATTCTACTTGGCGATGAAGGTAACTTTTTGTATTTGAACAAGAACCGGGAGTTTGTTCAGTTGTCTTCTGATTGTGATACAATTTACATTGTCAGTCTTGCAACGGCGGGATTTGGTACTGCTCTTGGTGTGATCCGCGCACTCTATACCGAAGGAGTGTTGGAAAGGGCCTATTGCACCGAAACACGTCCGTTCAACCAAGTTAGCATCCCTTACATAGTCGCACTATTTTTTTTGCTTTATATTTGTTTTCAATATGTTTTGGGCCACTAAGTTGTTTTATGTTTGTATTTTGCCTACAATTTTTAGTAAATGTGTAATCTAGTATTTAGTTGCTGAGTTCGTTTCCTTAACCAATTGCAGGGATCAAGACTTACAGCATTCGAGCTGGTTCACGATAACATTCCTGCCACTCTTATAGCAGACTCTGCTGCAGCAGCACTAATGAAAGATGGGCGTGTGAATGCTGTAGTTGTCGGAGCAGATCGTGTTGCTGCAAACGGTACTGAGTTACATTTGACGAATTATGTGCTTCTCAAAAGTCAAAACTAAACTGACAGGAGTTTTTGCTCATCTGCCATATTCCCCTGAATTTAGGTGACACTGCCAACAAGATTGGAACCTATAGTCTTGCCTTGATTGCAAAGCATCACAACGTCCCATTTTATGTGGCTGCACCCCTCACTTCCGTCGACTTGTCTCTTTCTTCCGGACAAGAAATTGTAATAGAAGAAAGGTCCCCAAAAGAATTATTGCACACACGGGGAGGACTTGGCGAACAAGTTGCTGCATCCGGAATTGATGTTTGGAACCCAGCTTTTGATGTCACGCCTGCAAACTTGATATTTGGCATCATAACGGAGAAGGTCCGAGCTCTTTCTCTTGATTCCGCTCTCATGTATCTAGAGAGAAGTGATAAAATGAAGCTGGCCATGTTTCCACTAACGAATTTGTTTTCTTTTCTTTGAGCAGGGTGTGATAACAAAAGCAGATTCTAAGGAGTTCGACATCAAGGATTTTGTACAAAAAACCGCCAGCAAGCGTTGATCATGGTGGAATCGGAGGGGTTTCCTTTTTCACCAATTAATCTACATTTTGTTTGCATTAAGCACTTATGTAAGTCTAATAATTGTGAGGTGAGGTCAACCTTTCACGTTTCCTTACGAGATGCTCCATTTTTTTTTTTTAATCTATATTCGGTAATGGTAAACTTAATGGAGATTTCGGAATAATGTGTGTTTTGAGCTTCTGTTTTCATAATCGGATATGTTTGTTACCATATTTTCAAACGACAGACAACATATCAGTGAGGGACGTGGGTGATCAAGCAACCAATGATTCTCCGAAAACTCGAAAATCTTGAGAGATTTGGCAGCATTAAAAGCTCATGTTACTTGATTGCATTTGATTATCTTACTCGATGCCCATGAGCGATCAGTTCTGAAAGTTTTGGTTTTGTGTTACAATGAGCATAAGATAAGAAGCAAACATTTTGTTAATTCTAACTAAGCTAGGAGGCAGTGAAAATCATCATCAACCCAATGTCGTTTCTAACATTTGTATCACCCGTGTAAAAAAAAAAAAAAAAAAAGAAAAAAATCCATTGTTGCTTCTAAACATAACATTTTTCCGGTTTAACAGAGTTTTTATTTTTAATTCTAACGAGTAGAAGAAGAGAAGTAAAAGTTGTAAATAAATATTTGGAATTAAAAAGTTTTGAGATCAAAATATTCTCTAACATATTTTAACAAATACTAAAAATATTAAATGAAATTTATAATATTTAATTTAAACTTTTTTTATAATTTTTAAAGTTTATTTAAAAAAGTTTTTGTCAGAAGTTATATATATATTAGTTATATATATATTTTGTTTAGATATGAAACGCTTCTGGAAACTGAAAATTTTTTTGACAAATCATCTAAAATACTTTCAGAAACTGCTGTTGGCATCTAAAAACAATTTTTAGAAAACTCTGTCAAACAGATCCATTTAAGAAAGCGATTTAACCACAGAAGTATGAACTCAGAGTAATTGAAATCTCAATTGTTAGAAACATTGAATTCCTTCACTTATAAGGTAGACATAAAAATTCCCAACTAAGATGAACTGCTTGATGATCCTCACACATTGGCCCAACAACAAGCCACCACATGAGAAACCAGCAGCAATGTCAAAATTAACAAAGCGGAAAATTGATATCAAGTCATTTTGTTCCAACTACAAAAATAAAGACAGCTAATAAAACACGAAAACACGAAAAGTTCTCCAGTTTTGACAGGGCAGCTTGGCAAGCATTAAGGCCTACACAATCTTCAACGGTACTGCAAAATGTGAAAACACGAAAGAAGAAATGGCATCAGATTTTTATATATATCACTAAAACCTCCAACAATTCACAATTAAAGAAAAAGGCCAAACGCTAGCAGCAATGCCTAGTTCAAATTCAAACAAAGGCCTTACTTCCAAGAACCAAAACACAGGCTTCCAGGGATTTCAAAAAGGATAACAACAAAAACCTCCGAATGTTTTATCCAAATATTGCAGTCCACCCTAATTTTTCACAGAATAGTGCACCTATCCCCTAAGTTTTACAAATCGTATTAAAAACCTTCACAGACCGGAGGTTTTTCGCACGATTTCTTAAACATAGGAGATACTTGTAAACGTAGGGAAGAGTGGAAGTGCAGCATCTCGACGAAAACATGGAGTTTTCGTGATGCTTTTGTGACCATCCCCTTCAAAAACTTATGATATGAAATCCAAAATTTGTCTCAAAATGGGTCTAAAACACGAATAAATTCTCTTCAAATGACATCAAATACGCTTTGAAAACACAATGATAAACACAACCAGTACAAACCAAAACAGGCACATACATGGATGGAATAGCCTTCTTTCATGTTAACACGGGAACGACCGTATAAACAAGCCGGTCGTTCTCTGTTGTTCCGAAGTCATTTTGCTAATAAAATCTTTTAGAAGATTATTCCATCAAAAAAAAAATGTTTTGAGCCATTTGCTAATTGACTATATAGATCGAATAATCAATAACATTGAAACCATTAAAGCAGGGAAAAAAAAAAACATAATTAATTTCAAGCTTTAAAAAAAGAACTGATTAAGGTAAAAGAACAAACCTTGATGAAACCAATTTCCTTGGCGTTGCTGCGGAAGCACTGCCTGCAGCACATCAGGCCATATTTCCTGATCAACCCATGCGGGTTTCCGCAAACACGGCTGTTAATCACAAATTAAAACCTTAATTAGTCAACAGTATTTAACATAATCAGTTTCCCAAAATTCTTATATATTTATTAAAAAAAAAAAAGGGGGAACAAAAGATGAAAAGGAAACAAACCAGGTGCGAGACCCGGGGCCGTAGTTCTTGGGGTGAGAGTTCCAGACATTAGAGTGACCCATCTTCTCAGCTGCGTGAGGCAGAAAACACCCAACAAAAGCTTTTTACTGACTTTTCTGAGAGAAGGCGAACCAAAACCCTAATTTTAAGGATCAAGGTGAAGCCAACAAGACCTCTTTAAACGACGCCGTTTTTGGTCGACTAATTAGCACAGGTTTTGGAAATTGCACCATCTGACCTTACAAAACAGAAAAAAATCTTATTCTTCCCCCTCGGTTTTCGTCTCTTTTCTAAAATAACCCTTTCTATTAAAAAATCACAATCCACCCTTCTTTTCTAAGAGAAATTTCTTTTCTTTCCTTTCTTTTTTTAATTCTGATCTAATTTTACAGAATTTTTAAATTAATATTTCAATTTATTTTTATCTTTACAATTGCAAGTTACGAAAAATAAAAATTTTCATTAATGATTGTATATATAATCTAATTGTAATTTTAGATTCGACTTCGTAATGAATTGTAGAAGTATATTTTTCATTATACAATTATTTTAAAAAATTAAAATTGAAGAGAAAATGTTCTAAAATTAACCTAACGATATATAATATTACTTTAATGGTATGAATGTCCCATTCAACTTGATATTAGTATTTAATGGAATGGATATATTCCAAAATACGTTTGGATGTCCCTTTAATCATGATATTAAAATAAAATATGTTTTGAGATTGTTTACATTTTTTTTAAGGGAAATATTGCTTACATTTGAATGGTCTAATTGATATTTGTGAGAGAGGATGAGAGTATGTGATGTAATTAGTAAAAAAATAAATAGAAAAAGAGAATAAATGAATAATAAACTGAGTAGGTATACTGTTTAAATATAGACTTATTCAAATGCAATATTTTAAGTAAGGAAATTAATATTATATTATATTATAATTGAATGAATGATCCAAGTAACCCATAAATTACAGTTGTTAAAAAAAAAAAACAGACAAATATATATATTTTTTGAATGTGGAGAGAAAATTTTTCTTTGGCAATGGAAACAAATAAATGTGACTCAATTTTTATTAGCAGGAATGTTTGTTATTTATGGGAAAGCATCTAAATGCTATAAATTTAAAAATCATTATATTAATATAATATAAAAAATTAAAACTAGATCAACATGATATAAAATTAAATTAAAATTATCTAAATTTTGTGTCATGTTGATTAAGAGTGAGAAGTTTATATCATATTGATAAATAAAATAAAAAAGATGATTATTTAAGTAATTTTCTTTATTTCATATTATAAGTAGTCGTTACTACCAATGGCATCCCATATAGCTAAATAGACTCTTTTAAGAAATTTTTTTAGTAAATGACCGAAATTTGTAAAATTTAATTAAAATATCTTTTTTTCTTCTCTAAAAGAAATAAGCAATTTTCTTAAATGATCAATCAGTGATTAATCATATAATAAATAGGTCAATTACTTATTGATTATTAGTCAATTATCATTTTTCATAGTTAATCAATAATTATTCAACTTTTTTAAATGGTCAATCAGTGATTAACCATATAATAAGTAGGTCAATCACTTATTGACTATTAGACAATTACTAATTTTCATAATTAATTATTGATTGATCATTAATCAATCACTGATTGAGTAAATTAATCACTGATTGAGTAAATATGAAAAATGATAAAAGATCATTTTCTTAAATTAAAAAAATATGATTCTCTACTATATTAGGTGATTAAAAAAGGCCGCTAAAACTTATGTTCCAAATTTTCTTTTGTATAGTTCCCACCACAAACAAAAATAAAGAGATTGTGTTTGCACCACGTGCACGTGCTTGTCACGAGACGACGAACAAGAATGACGACGTTCACAGGTACTGACCCGAGAAGAGCGCGAAAACGAATCGGAGCGAAACTCGTACACTCCAAGCTTCAAAAAGCGACAGAAATTCCCCTTTCTCGAAAGAGATGTGACTGACGGACGGACGGAAAAGAAATCGGAAAATTTTTGCTCTCCGGCGCTGTTCTCCGATCAAACTGACAGCCTAAGATGAAGAAATCGCCTCTGCCATTGCAGAGCCCGGGCTGCTCCGAAAAGCAAATTTACTCGAAAGAAGCTCTGGTGAAGCTCTTGCGGTGGCATTTCGGCCATGCCGATTTCCGGGGCAAGCAGTTGGACGCCATTGAAGCTGTTTTGTCAGGTGACCGATTTATATTCCTTTTCTTTTAGATTAATCTCATCGACGGTCTGAATTTTTCTTAATGATGTGTTTGGTTGCCGAGAAAGCACGGTAAATGTGGAAGAAACAGAAAACTTCTTGCTCTTTTTTTACAGAAGTAAATTAACCTAACAGTTACTCTAAGTCGACTTAATCTTTTTTTTCCTGAAGTGAAATTAAATTGAAAAAAATTTCAATTTTATGTTTTGATTATTTTCATTTCTGAATGATTTTTTCTGGTTTCCTAGAAAACATTGGAATTTTTTTTTTTAATCATCAAGAATTCTTGTCAATTTTATATGTCCTTATTAAGATTTTGATACAGTTTTTGTTCTGCATTGGGATACAGGAAGAGACTGCTTTTGTCTGATGCCAACTGGAGGCGGAAAATCAATGTGTTATCAAATCCCTGCACTGACAAAGAAATCTGGAATAACGCTTGTCGTTTGTCCTTTAATAGGTGAATGCTATTGATTCAACTTGTTTAGTTTCTCGTAATTTTAAGTGGAATTTAAGCTACAAGTTTTATTTCTTTGCCGCCCCCCCCCCCCCCCCCCCTTTTTTTTTGGTGGTTTTAATGGATAAGAAACGCCTCTGATTTCTCCCCCTGGTGATTTATCGCGCGACCAGCATTAATGGTGAGCCTATCGAAACTCTAATCGATTGTTGTGGTTCTACGTCGAATGTTCTGAGGGTAGGGTTTCAGATTATTGGGTTTCGTATGAAATCAGGAAAATCAAGTGGCTGCATTGAAAGAGAAAGGAATTGCTGCAGAATTTCTATCGTCTACCCAGACATCTAGTGTAAAAAATAAGGTGAAATGTTAATTTTTTGCTGTATTTTTGTTGATTGTCTGCCTATGCATTATGTCTTAAGGATTGTCACTTCTGATTTTTGTAAGTACTATCTAGAACGTTCAGAGATATTTCAAGCTAAAATGCTAGTCAATTTTAAAAAAGTACGAGGAGGTTGATCTAGAACTAGAACGACAGAATTGTTATTTTGGTATTAAGTTTGTATTTTAATTGTTCAGTTTTGTTTTACTGCAACTTTCTAGTTTTTTGTTAGAAGCAGTAAAAGAAGGCTGACTTTATTTTGTATTAAGTTTGAGAATACTGGATTCCTCTATTGCTTTGTAGATCTATGAAGACATTGATTCTGGAAAACCATCTTTAAGGCTCCTCTATGTCACCCCAGAACTGATTGCAACCTCAGGATTTATGTCAAAGTTGACGAAGATCTACATGAGAGGAATGTTGAATCTCATAGCCATAGACGAGGTATGGAAATACAAGTATAGCTAGGCTTAGTGTTTCAGCTGGAAATTTCAGGTGTCATATTGAGTTCTTCTCGTTTTGGAGATTTCAGGCTCATTGCATCTCTTCTTGGGGCCATGATTTCAGGTTTGTGAATTCTAATTCTAATCCAATCTATTTCTAGCTATTAGCATAGTACAGATAGAGCATGCAGCTTTCCTAGGGACAATGTTGTATATATGGCATCTGTTGCTTTATTGTCTTCAAACCAAGAAGTGTTTGTTATGTGCAAACCAAAATCATCCGAGAACCACCTGACCCCCATCAATTCCTCTTGGTTTGTGTTAATACATCACTATATATCTTTTTTTTTTTTTTTTTTTTTTTTGGCTCGCATTGAAGTGAAGCTTAATGGACATCTATTCCTACCCCTTTTTGAAAAGGAAAAATAAATTTTTTTTTCTTGGTTATGTTTAATCTAGTATGCTAGACTTCTCATCTTGTTAGTTTCTGAAAGTTCCTGATTGGGGACTGCGTGTCCCAATTTGATTATATTGTTCAAAAATTTGTCATCTAATTTTTTTATTTTATCTGCTTAATTGCAATTTAAAATAGGCCTAGCTACCGTGAGCTTTCATCTTTGAGGAGGCGACTTCCTGGTGTACCGATACTGGCTTTGACAGCTACAGCTGTTCCTAAGTGAGTCTTGTGACGCACCATTTAGTGCCATTCTAACAATTTCTCTGGAAATTTTTGTTATTTCTCTTAATTTTATTTAGGAAGTGCAAATTCAAACTTCATGTCATGGAGAAATATTAGTTCCTTGATTTTGTTTGCAGAGTTCAGAAGGATGTAATGGAGTCGTTAAACTTGCATGACCCATTAGTCCTAAAATCTTCTTTCAACCGTCCTAATATACATTATGAAGGTCTGTCCTGCTGCCCTGACTTGAGGTTGCAGATTTTGTTTCACCAAGTACACCATAATCATTGTTGAGCCAATCTAAAGTACTTCAGTAATGACTAAAAATATCTCGTATATGCTTTGCCCCTTGATAAATATAGAAGTGAAGGAAGTGAGAAATACTTAAATAGATCAATGGACATTGGGGAAGCCCTTTTGACTGAGACTCCTTATCCTCAGTAGACAATTTATCCTGATTGGCGGGATGTGTCTTGTAGTTCTTTTGGAAGTTTCATATTTTGAAAATGCAAGGAAAGTTCTGACTTTTTTTTTTTTTTTTCCATGGCACAGTTCGTTACAAGGACCTTTTAGATGATGCCTATGCTGATTTGTCTAACCTGCTCAAATCTGAAGGAAATGTGTGTGCTATTGTATATTGCCTTGAGCGTACAACATGTGATGCCTTGTCTGTTCATCTATCAAATAGTGGCATTTCTTGTGCTGGTAAATCATTGTTTTTTCACTCACAAATTTTTTTAGTGGAATCACCTCGCATGTGCTAATATTTGTTCCTTTTTGCTTTTGCCAAGCTTACCATGCAGGTTTGAATGATAAATTGCGTAGTTCTGTGTTAGAAAATTGGATTTCTTCTAAGATACAAGTTGTTGTGGCCACAGTGGCTTTTGGGTAAGATCTTGTACACATGATTTTTATGCAGAGAGGAATTTTCTTAAGTTTCATATTTTGTTTGCATAGTGTCAAAGCTGAAGACAATGGATGTATGATTAAGTTGTCATGATGAAATGTTTCTTTTTATTACTTCCAGTGTTTGGGGTACTGCAAATTACCTTTTTTTTTTTCATTCCTTGTTTTGGGGTTGGGTGGGAGATATTGTTTAGCATGTACTTTGTTTTATGCTGTTACTTCCACTTCATAGTTTATAGGGATTGTGATGCATTCCTTGCTTTCCTTTCTATGCTTTGCTGGGAGCTGCGGTGGTGCATGCACGGTTACTGACCTACTGGTGTTCCTTCAGGATGGTATGCAACTCAGTCACCATTTGCTCATGAACTTTTCCCGTTAAGTTGAGGAATTAAATCATATAACATGTTCCACTGATTGCTTGTGGTCAATTTCTCAAGGGCATAGATAGAAAGGATGTCAGGATTGTTTGCCATTTAAACATTCCAAAGTCAATGGAAGCCTTCTATCAAGAATCAGGTAGAGCTGGTCGTGATCAATTGCCCTCCAAAAGTCTGTTGTATTATGGAATTGATGATCGCAAAAAAATGGTTGGTTAAGTGCCTTAAACGTTGTCATCATATGTTATCTTAAGTTCCATGATTTTTATATGATTTTGTTTCTTGTTAATTCTATGTTTTTTAGGAATTTATACTAAGGAACGCTGAGGCTAAGCAGTTAAAGGCTTCAAACACAAAGGAAGGAAAATCAAAAAAATCTATAACTGACTTCCATCAGGTGACATTCAACAATTTTTATGTTGTCAGAATGGACCACTCTGTCTGGTTGTTATCTGCTGAAGCTCGAATCCAAATACATGCAGATGGTTGAATATTGTGAAGCTTCTGGATGCCGTAGGAAAAAGATTCTCGAGAGTTTTGGAGAACAGGTATGGTCATCTACCACTTTTGGACGTTTAATGTGTGTTTTAAAGCTCAAAGTAATGCTCTGTCGTTGTCTAGAACAGGTACCTGCATCACTATGTAGGAAGTCATGTGATGCCTGCAAACATCCTGACCTTGTTGCCAAACATTTGGAGGAGCTTACGGCTACTTGTGCTCTTCGAGGCAGAGCCAGTTCCTCCAAAATTTACATGAGCAGGTGAATCTTCAAATTGTGCCGGAACTTGTTTAGTTACTGGGTTTCCTTGCACTAGAAATGGACCAAAACTGAATAGGCTCATAGAATTGTGGTTGTTGCATTAGTTTGTTGCTTTAACATTTGCCTTGCATTAGGGGTACACCCAACACCCAACAAAGTGTGGTCCCATATTTATACTTTAGCACTGAAATTACTTGGTCGAGTGGGATTCAGAGAGGCATCAGTTTTAAAAATTGCCCTTGAAATAAACATGTTTTCAATCAAACAAAGAGGGCACCAGTTGAACTCACGAGAAAGGTGTCATATCAATAAGATTAAACGTAATAGCAATCACTTGTGCCTTCCACAGAAAGCTAATGTCGAAATCTGCAGATACTTGTGTCCAAAAATAGCCTTAAAAATCAACCCTTGCTTTATTTGAGCCCCCAACCCTCTCCCACCTTTCTTTGAAGAACTGCAATGAGATTACTGTTTGCTTAGGTTCTAAACTTTAATGCATATGCATGTTCTCTTTCAGCTCCTCAGATACAGTTGACAACAGAGATTTCTCTGAATTCTGGAATCGTGCCGATGAAGCCAGTAGTTCTGAAGAATCGATATCTGATTCTGACGGTATATCATTTCTCGAGAAGCTTCATTATGTGATTTGTGATGGGGCACAGTGGGAACCAGAACATATAAAGAAAGAAAAAAAATAGTGAACTAAAATATTTGCTGAACTAACTTCTATGATTTTCTTGCATCCCTCTAACTGCTAGATGGCGATGAGGCTGTCAAAAGCCTAGTTCGGTCAAATTTAGCAACAAAATCAGGATTAAAGGAAAGGTTCAATTTCTTGCAACGTGCAGAAGCAAAATTTTACGATATGAAAACCTCTGATAATCAGGTATGTTCTTGGTTCTCACATATATGCTCATTATATTGAAAAATAATATCAGTCACCACACCTAATAATTAAGGTATGAGGTGACACACCTTTGTTCATCATCACTAGACTCTCAGCTTTTCTGCCTCTAAGCTTCACAGTTATAGTTTATGAATTATGCTAAGTGCCTTTTCTGTCCTTTCATATGCCTTGTGAAGCTTCACTTACTAAAATGCACTGCTATAAATTAACTTGGTTCGTCTACCAAGTTACCGTTCACAAAGGTGGAAGTGACATGTCAGCTAATTGGTTAAAACTTTAACGTGTTTTCACTGCACAAATATGTGATTTGGACTACTAAATTGATCTTTTAACCTACTTTAAATTTGTTCACCCTGCAAAAATTAACCTTGTTTGTCAAATTAACCTTGTTTGTTATTTGACAAAGGTCAAAAAATCAAACAAGAATGCCATATCCGATGCTCTGAGAGAATCAAGCAAACAGAGACTACAACATGCTCTCAAGCAGGCTCAGCAGCGGCTTGGCAACATTAAGTATGCTCATAACTCCATATTCATATCACAAATTTTAATATTTATCTCAAAGTGATCTTGATGCTAGAAGTTCTTTCAACAAAAAAAAGTTCATTTGATTCATGGCGCATTTGTATTCAGTCATCTGAAATGTGTTATTAATCCAAACGTGCTCATTGTTCAAACTCTCCTATGCAGGTTTGAAGTGGAAACATCAGCCACTTTTCTTGAAAACGAGTGTTACAACAAGTATGGGAAAACAGGGAAAACATTTTATTACTCACAAGTGGCAAGTACTGTGAGATGGCTTTCAACCACTACTTCCATCGAGTTAACTGATCGACTTGGCACCATTACCAGTTCCCCATTAGAGAATGTTTCTACAAAAGCAGAAACTCCTGCTGCAACTTTTCCTGTGGTGCATCAAGCACATAGAGAAAAGACGACAGAAGAAGTTCAGTCTAGTATTGGATCACAAACTCCCACAAGCGATTCACCACTGGAAAGTACTTCTCCTAATGCAGAACCGCCTCCAATTCCATCATTTTCAGAGTTCATAAACAGCAGAAAGGCAAAAGACATTCCATCAAGGTCATCAAAAAGGCAAACAGCCAATAGAGTTGATAAGGATCTTGAGAAGAGGATGAGGTCACGATAAAGATTAGATTTTATGGGCTTCTTTGGTTGCTTTTTCATGGAGGAAGAAAACAATGCAAGTCAGTGATTTTGGAATTGCCTATTTTCTTGTAGTAGTCCAGTACGAAAATGTCCATTTCTCTCTCTTTCGTAGGACCTTTTCTCCATCCATAGGTCATGCCTTTCTTTTTTTACTCTTTCTTTTTTGGCTCCATAGTCGGGCATATTTGCAGATAAACCATAATGTTTGTATGTGTTGTAATGGACAATCTTGGTTCACTTCATGGAGAGGCGTGAGCAAGATGCTCGAAAATAACTAAATTTTGTATTTACATTTTACAGTTGTTGTTGTAGGTCCTTATTATTAATGTCATTTCTGTAAGGTTGTTTTCCTTAAGAGATTCTATGTCCTTTTTCAACCTACTCTTGCTCCTCCAGTCAATGTCGTCCTTCATGTTTACATCGTTTGATAAATCATGTCGTTTCTTGTTGTTTATTGGTATTGTTGTCGTTTTTTTTTCTCGATGTCGTTTTTGGCATATTGATGATCACCCAGTCTGTCACTAGTTTCTTTATTGATCGAATCGTTTTAAAGAACATATGTCCTGTTGTGTCGCTCATCGACAGGGTTATTGCTTTTCGTATAGTTTTAGTTTGTCATTGATCGGGTTAACGTTTATGTTTGTTTGGTTTACGCAGCTTTTAAGTATTTGCTTTCATTGTCATGCATTGAAGTTGTCGCTTTCTAATCGAGGACGTTTGTTGGTTTCATTGTCGTGCACTGAAGTGTCGCTTTTTTTTTTTTTTTTTTTTTTCCTTAATCAAAGATGTTTGTTTGGTTTACTGCTGTTGTATTTAGCTTAATGTCGTTTTTTTTTTCATTTTCGGATTTCGGTATCATTATCTTTTTTTTTTTTTTTAATTATGGTATGGGGTTTATAATATCTACTTATAAAAAAAAATAGTTACACACTTTTAATTTTAAACATATAAGTTCATATCCAAAACCTTCTCCTCCCGCCCATAGACATGTGGTATGGGGATTTTCTTTTTTCTTCTTTTTTTTTTCTCTGTCATGCGCTTTTGTTTTTTTTTTTTTTGGAGTTTGAATGTGTTTTTGGGTTACGTGAAGAAGTGTGATCAACATATCATATGCATGTATGCCAGGTGTTTTCTAAGCAATGTGGAAGAGGAAAATAGAAAAGAGTCCTGCTATTAGGCCCGAATCTTTACTACCACGATCCAAGTGTCCCCTTTAACTAGTGGCATGTGTCAGGAGATATGGGCAAAGCTGGTGGCTGCTCTATTGATTTCGATTTACTAGCTAAACTTTAGTGGGGGGAAAAAAAAAAAAAACAAAAAAACAAAAAAAAAGAACAAGAACAAGAAACGAAAACCCAGAAAGAAAGCAAAAAAGCCCCGATGGAACCATCACCGGTGACCATTCCACCTAATCTGACCAACGACCCGCGGTCCTCCGCTGCCTACCCACCCTGCCTGATGCTGTTGTCGCCGGACATATTGGGGCAACCGGCTTCACTACTGGAGACGAGATGGTGAGGGGGCGTTTGATCAATTAATTAAGTTCTATATTTAAAAAAAAAGTAAGTTCTATATATATATATTTTAAATAGATCTTTTCTACTTTAATCTTCACTTTTACCTCTTCAAACTGATTTTTTTTTTTTTGGTTGCATTCCTTACGTTTCGTTTTCGTTTATTTTTCAAACACCAGAGTGTCGGTTTGTCTTCCAAGATGGAGTTTTCATGGTAAAAGAGATGAAAAATAGCTTGTACCCTTTTCTACCCAAAAAAAAAAAAAACAAAAAAAAGAAAAATAACTGTGTCCTTTCCCACCAAAAAGGCTGCACACAAAAACCAAAAGCAAGAGACTTTAGGTGGCGTGTTTGAGGAAGGATGTGGGGTCCACCATCCCAATGCCACGTGGGATCGTGAACACATACTACTCCGGTTAAAAACCATTTTCCAATAATGGGAAATTTTGTTCCGGTTCTTGTGATTTTTGGTTTCGTTTGATGAATGGGTTTGAGTTGAAAATTTTAAATTTGAGTTAAAAATTTTTATTGATTTAAAAAAAAAAAAGAAAAATTTTTTCAAAAAAAAATAAAAAATTTTCAGAAAAAGATAAAAAACTAAGATGAAAATTTTAAATTTAAATTCGAACGTCAAACAAGACCTAAGGATATATTTGATTCTCAATGGGAATTTAAGTTTTTTATTTTAGATTTTATCTTTACTTAAAAAATCAACAAATCATAATTTAAAAATTTTATCTCAAATATTTATTATAATCCTAAGAATACCTATAGTTGACTATAGTTTCTCCAGTCAAGAGGTTAGTGTCCTTTCACCGTTTTTGTCGTTTTGTCGTTTTTGCGATTCACGTTGGTGATCAGGTTCTTTGCCGCTGTCTACTTATTGTCATTTTTGGATTATTTTAGGCTCTTCGGTTCATGTCGGTACTTTCTTTATTTTTGTTCCCTTATGTCGTTTTATTAACGTTTATAGCCTTTTCAAGTCGATGTCGTTTTGAGGCTTATTTATATTATTGTCGTCGTTTGTCTTCGTCTGTCGTCTTCGTTTTCAGTTTGTCTTTTATTTGGTGTGGTCGTGTTTCTAGCTTACATTGTCTTTGCTTCCAATATCCTTGTATCAGGATAGTTGCCTTCCTAGTCAAACTCTTTTTGTTGGTTTATTATCGTTTACAGAGTCGTGTCATTTCTCTCCAGTTAGTTTTTCTGTCGTTTCTTTTCTTGATGTTGTGCAATCATGTTACGTTTTCCCAGTTTTGACGTTTTCCTCCCCCTTTCGTTTATTGAGGTGGTTGTCTATCGTTAAGTCAGTGTCCTTTGTATTTTTTATTGAAAGCAAATATATATATATATATATATGTATAGGCCATATATTAAAAAATAAAAGGAAAGAAAAACGTTAAATCCTTAAGTTAAAAAGCAACCCAAAAAGCTACGTAAGAGAAAACACGTTAAGGGCTTGTTACTGTACTTTTTTTTGTCTTTTTCTTAAAAATTTTTTGTCTTTTTTCCAAAATGTTTTTTGTTTTTTCTGAAAATTCAAAAAAATTTACTATTACAGTTAAAATATTTCAACTCAAACTAACGAACCAAACGGACCAGATTTTTCTTAATTTGAAACTCATCTCGACCTGACCCTAGAACTTGTACTCGTCTTCAGCCCTGGTCATGCAACCCCCTCGGTCCTCAAACCCGGTCGCGACTACGATCCCAATCCTGATCCCGAAACATGACCGACCCTAGATCTCGGATATGAACACCGATCGCAATCCTAGTCCCAAAAAGAAACACGAGATCATGGATCAGCACCATTCCCCGAAACTAGACCGGATTCTGATCCCAAATTGTGACCAAGACCCTGATATTGCAACCCGGTCCTGGATCTCGACCTTGACTGTAGCGACGAGACCGAAATCAAGTGAGGTTAATATTGTATAGATTGGGTCTTATGTTCGGTGGCATTCCTGCAAACTCTATTTCGGTAGATGTTTTAGTTCATTCTAAGGAGTGGAATCCTTAATTATTAGTAGTTATTTTCTAGTGTTAGTGTGTTTCTCTTTCTGTTTTCATCTTGGTCTGTTTTCATCTTGGTCGTGTTCCAAAGACTCTACTGCTTTGGCTCTTTTCTTGGTTGAATGAATGATCAATCTTTAGCCCAAAAAAAAAAAAAAAGCCAAACAAACATTGTACAGTATAACATAAATACAACAAACATTGTACAGTATAACATAAATACAATGTGACGTAATACAATACAATACGGCACAACAAATAGTCTTTCTTTTTCGGACATTTGTTACTGTTTACTAAGCAGCTTTCAGGGGAAACTTTCCAATGAAGTTTGTGTTCAGGCTTCCCAAGTAGAGATGATCCTCAAACTCTATAGCTGTAGTAACGAAACGGATTACTTTTCCTTCAGAATCATCAAAATGCTTAGTGATCTTCCCATCGGCTGCCACGTTCACTACCGTCGCTTTCTTATTAACGCCGTTCCTAACTATGTGTATCAGTTTCGGAACAGTTGCTATGAATTTCTTGATCACCTTGGAAGTATGTATGAACTCAAACCCCTCAGTTGTCAGCTGTGTCACATACAAAGTGATTCTGGTTAGATGGTGCGAGAAGCATATTTTTCCATTTCATTATTAAAGTTTCCTTGTAAACAGCTTAAGAGCTTCATTCTCAAACTTTTCATGACGTCCAGTCGTGTTGCAATACTTTTTCAGGTGTCGGATGAAGGCTTATAAAAACAACTCAATTTTCAACTACTCAGATCGATTCTTCCATGGATAAAATTCCAAAGAAAAAAAAAAAGAGATATTACCATAATTCTAGTGTAAATTTTCATGTAAAACAGCTCAAAAAGTTTCATATTACCTGAAGTAGAGCGATCCAGAATGACCCATCCGGGGCAAGATTGATGTTGTCAGGTCCACCGGGAAGGTTTTCAATGAAGATTTCCGTTTCCCCTTCCTTCTCTCCCCTGAGCCAATACTTCAAACACCTAAATCTAGTGAACAAAACCAGAGCGCATGAGAACACTTTGAAATATGTACTCTTATTTAAGTGAGAGAGAGGCTTTTGTGAATTTCTTGTGTTGGAAGAAAGCGCGACAAAAAGCTTACTTCCACGTTTCGCAGATCACGAGGTAATCTTGGTCCTTAGAGAGAGCAACACCATTAGCAAAACCAAGATCATCAAGTAGAATTGAAGTCTGTTTCATTGATGGGTCGTACTTAAGTAACTGTCCATGAGGTTTTGCCTCAAGAACGTCTAGATACCAATTATGGAGTCCAAATTTGGTGCTTGCGACACTGAAATACAGACAACCGTCTGATGCTTCAATCACGTCATCTGCAAAGCTGATTCGAACAAATTTATTTCCTTGGAAAAAGATTTTTGTTTGCAGGTTTACCCTGCTCGTTTTAAGTTTTTAATGACATTTTGACCTACTCTAATCCTACATTATAACAAATTCTACACATACATGTGGAAATTAAGGTGTACCATAAAATTTAATCGATGTAACGATGATTTTGAAAATGTGCAAGTTATAGTGAAGAAACGGTTTATAATTTGATTTTGTTGCGTGCGAAAGTTTCACATGTCAAGAACAATGTGACAATGTCGGCATTTTTGTCTTACACAAACTAAATAGGGAAAATGAAAAACGTGGTTTGTTTATAAGTTTACGAGGGAAAAAGACATGTGATACCAGTTCTTCTTTTGTGAACAAAAAAAAGTTGCAAATTTATTCAAATTGTTGAAACTTTAGTATGGTTTATGGCTCTGCACTAGTCCATTCTTGATAAGCTGGACCATTTGAATAGAAACCTCAGTGTAGTTACATTTCGATGCTCGGGATTTTCTTGAAAGGAACGCTGTGGCAGAATAGTTTCGCCAGAAACTTCTGGTCCAGACTCTAGACTGACACATATATGTGTGTGTGTGTGTGTAACCATGAAAGCTATTTTTTTCTTTTTAAAGAGTAACCATGAAAACTGAGTGGAACCATCATGGGACCAATTGCCAATCTTCCACTATTTTCCCTAAACAAACAAAAAGGGTTCAATGTCTCTGGGGCCCAAACCATGCCAAGTTGAACATGAGGACTTATTTTAGGCTACTACAAAAGAGCGACTCAAATTGAAAACGTAAACCGCCAAACTTGTTTGGTGCAGCGATAAAGATGTCTTTCACTTTTTTCGTCACCTGCCTTAATAAAAAGGGTCCCGGTTGTGTCAACTAGAGTTATCCTCATCGTCTAAGTATAATTGAGTCAGATTCTTTTAGTTTTATTGGTGGATCTCTGAATTCTTGTATAGACGAACAACTGCCAGATGTATATTACGAGAGTTTGATTGCAACAGCCATGTATATCACCTCACATACCAGCAAACCATGATGTGGAGAAGAACAATCGGTCCCCAACCAAAAAAAAAACAAAAAACAATGTGATGGCCTTTTTGTTCTGCTTCTTCTAAGTCGTCATCACAAAGAAATTTGGCATGGCTTGCACATGGATAATCTCAAAAGTGCTCACGCGGTTTTCTATTGTCGTTTTTCTTTTCTTGGACGGAATTACTTGCACTCTACAGACACTTGTTATTGTGAAACGACTCTTATCACAGATTGCCTGTTCACATATGAACCTCAAAATTCTTTACACTTTTAATTTGGAAAATTATTGCCTGAATTATCAAAGTATTCCAAAACATCCTCAAATCGATAACGTTTGTTAAAATTGGACGGTAATGCCCTCATACACATTATGTTAGCTCGTTAAAGGTAAGAAATTATAATTTCGACCAGAGCATGTCATATCACTGTGTATAAGGATATTTCCTTTCAAAAGAAACTCTCGGAAATACTCAATAGGATAAAAGGGTCTAATAATTGTCGGAGATACTGAGTTTAAACACTGATATCAATCTTTTGGAGTGCTCCTCTAAGTTGGGTTATTTATCAAATTTCATTTTCCTCATTTTTCAATGTAAATTAATAAAGACCTTTTTAACCGAATTATTGATGTGAGAACCCCATATGCCCAAATGATCATAAATCTAAGCATTGCATATTTACTTACTTTATCTGGTGCCCATTCACTTGAGAAGTGAGAATCGAGGCTCCATCTTCCCCAACCTTTAGCAATCCCTGCAAATTCACACAATAACCACCTTTTACATTCCTGATATTCACAAGAACTAGTCAAATACTAATTTTCTCAAACTTTGTGCCTTCCTCTGTTCAGTATCACGTTTAGCTACCAGACAAGAGAGCTTTCCTCTATATATGTGTGTGTATATATATATATTACCTTTTCAGTATCACATACAACAAGAACACCACTTTCCTCTGATGTTGTGATTCCAAGAAGAGTGTGACCCTCCAACCTCTTCCAGGTCTCCCAGGAGCCATTCTTGTGAAGCCTTTTGAGCCAGCTATCTCTTGTGGCTGTGTAGATTACTGAACATTCTTTGTCTACAGCAATATCTTCTGGGCCATCCAGAAATCCTTCTCCAAGTTTAATCACTCCCTGAAAATTGGCTCAAAACAAGTTACAAAACCATATTTATAACAAACCCTTTTCAATAGAGGTTAAAAAACCACCATTTGACTAGTGAAATTGTTTTTTTTTTTTTTTTTTTTACCTGTAATTTGTTATTTGGAGGAAAAGCAGAAGATGCTGGAGGAAGTTCAAGTATATCAGGTGATATTGGAGAGAAGAAGAGTACTTGAAGTGACATAGCAAGAAAACAAACTAACACAAAGCTTAAAAGTAAATGAACAATTTGTTCCAAAGCCATTGGAGAGGGTCGGAGAGTTGTGTCACAGCGAGGTTTGTGGTAGAGAATGTTTTTCTTACAGATAAACTATGTGGATTGTAAATATAAATATCTCACTTCGTCGCCGTCGTCTTCCAAATGATATTTTATTATTTAAATTTTAAAATCTCAACTCTATATTAAATTTTTCTTATTTTTTATTTAAAAAAAACTTAAATTTAAAAAATACATAATTTTTTCATTTTAAATCGAAATGAGATGAATTTTATGTTAAAATACTCGTATCAAAGAGACGAATAAGACAATATTTATTTTATATTTTTTTTAAAATATATTTTAAATTTTTACACTATTTTCTATATCAAAAATTTTTTCAAAAATTTTTCTGTTAAATACATATTTACAACTCAACCTTTAAAACGCAATATTCAAATATACTCTCAAACGGGCCCTTAGTTGTACTATGAAAGCAGATTATGCAAGTCTGGTTTTTGCATATTTTTTACACTAAGTTAGTACATATTATGATTTAGACACTGAACAAAATTTATTTTTTGCTAATCACAATTAAAACAAAATTGCAGTTGTAAGGATGAAAAGAACTTGTCAATAATACTACATTTCATCTAGGAAAGTTGATATAGCAAACGCAACTTGTTTGGCTTCCTTCTTGTGGATGGATTGCTTAAAAGTTAAAACGCTGCAACCATGACCAAATGACTGCAAATCCCGCCGTAGGGTAAGAAAAATACAAATACCCGATAGCTTATGTTTTAAACTGTTAGGGTTCGTTTGGCAATAAGTTTAGTTTAAGCTAAACTGTAATTTTTGTTTTTTTCTAAAAAAATTTTTTATTTTTTCTGAAAAAGTTTTTTGTTTTTTCTGAAAAATTACTATCGAAACTTAAAAATCTTAAACTAAACTCATTCACCAAACAACCCCTTAATTTGTGGTAGATAGTGCAAGTTTACAAATTTTTTTATCATAAACTTTTGAATTATGTATTATCGATAGAGATATCCAACCATTTAGTTCTCAAAAGAATTCATGATAATAAGGAGATTTCTTTGAGACAATAGTTTAACTTCTCAACATATGTTTAATTTATAGATATGCACATTCTCGTTCCTTTAGAGATCAAAACGCTAAAAAATTGATAATAAAAACTGCAATTACCATCGATGGTTAAAAAAAAAAAAAAAAAAGCACTCCGTACTAGATAAATTCAGTGTTCTATTAATTACACCTGGGTTAAACGGAATTGTCAAAAGTCAGCATCATCCTCATTAAATAAGTGGGTTGATATCAAAACCTGACATGAAAATTGAATATATACATGTGAGTCCGTTTGAATGAATAAAATATAGTAAAAAAAAAAAAAAAAAAAAAAAAAAAAAAAAAAAAAAAAAAAAAAAAAATGAAAAGATAATGAATAAAAATGTATATATATATGTATGTATGTATGTATGTATATGAGAAGAAGCTCTTTGAAAACTCCAAGGAATCAATGCATGCATTTAAGTTGTCACCTTCTCTCATTGGTGATTAGTCATGCGCGGTGGAGCAGGCTTTTCCGTATCCCCCAAAACCCACCTCATCACATCAATCATATAAGCCCAAACCATCAATGATTGGTGTTTTTCAGGCACGACTCCTGAATGGAAAGCGAGTTCCACTCGCCGTCCAATCTCACAAGTTTCGATATGTTATTTTGAATTTTCTGTTATTTATCCTTCCAATATTATTTTAACTTATTATTAAAATTTAAAAATTTAATCACATAAGAATTTATTTATTTTTATATCTTATTTTAAATTATATGTATTTTTTATCTTAATTTTTATTTTTTTTAAAAATTTTTTTATCTTTTTTAAAAAAAATTTATCTTTTTAAAAATCAATAAAAATTATTATTAAAATTAAAAATCTTAAACTAAATTTATTCATTAAATACTTTTAAGAGTATTAGATATTTAAATTTTTAAATAAATTAATAAATTATTAAAATAATATTTAAAGACAATTACTGACGCAGGAAAATAAATCAATATCAGTAAAATTACACATCATCTACCCATAATTGTCCTTTACTTAACCTAACAAAATCAAAATCTATGACCAAATCCGTTTATTCGGGAACATTCATTATTTTTCCTCCTTTTGTGTGTGCGTGTTTTGTTTTGAGGGTGACATTTTGGCCTTTTTGGCCATGAGATTTAAAAATAGTTTTTTTGTTCTCTAAAATCAAAACAAGGCATTTGTCTATTGTTTTTTTTTAATTAGTTTAAAAAAACAGAATTACAAAAAAAAATTCATAAAACAACATTTTGTAGTTTTCGATCTTTTTTGAAAACAACTTTTAGATGCATTTAAAATTAAAAGGAAAAAACTCCACTTGGTTTGAGGGTCTAGGTTAGGAATCGAGATCAAGGTCGAGGTGGCATTAAGGATCAGGGACAAGATTCGAGATTGGGGTCCACGACGGGATATAGGGGTCGAGGTCGAAACTGAGTTTTCGGATAGGGTTGGGGTCGTTGTAGGGATTTGAGGTCAAGGTCAAGTTTTAAGACAGTGGTTAGGGTAAGGATTTGAGGTCGATGTCGGGTTCAGGTTTCTGGACCCAGTCTCGAAACTCGACCCTGACCCCTAATACCAAAACCCTACCCCGAGTCTTGTCCCAAAACTTGACCCTGGCGCCATCTCGGAACCCGATCTCGACATCGAAACCCAACCCCAACCCCAATACCAAAACCCGACCTCGACCTCGGTCTCAAAACCTGAACCCAACTTTCGTCTAAAAATCAGATCCCGACCTCAGTCCGGAAACTCAACCTCGACCTGGACCTTGATCCTGGTCCCGAAACCTGACCCGACTCCTGTCTAGAAACCCGACACCGAGCTTGGTCCAAAAACCCAAACTCGACAATGTCCAAAAACCCGACCTCGACCCTCGATACCGAAACCCAACCCCAACCCCAACCCCGATTCCAAAACCCAACTCTAGTCTTCAAACCTGACCGGATCTGGTTCTGAAACCTAAACCTGACTCCCGTCCATAAATCCAACCCCGACCCTAAGTTCCAAAACCCAACCCGGAGTCTTATCCTGAAACTCGACACCAACCCTGACCCTGATAAATTATAGAAGTTCAATTTAAAAAATAATAATTAAAAAAATGTTTTTAAAAATCTCTTTTCAAATATGTATATTCTATTTTCATTTTATAAATCTATTTTCTCAAAACAATTGCAAAACACCATAAGTTTTTTAAAACACGTGAATATTGTTTTTATTCCCATCTTTGAAAACATAATTTTGAAAACTGAGGCCTCGTTTGGTACCCCATTTCATCTCATCTCATCTCAAAATTTTTTTTATCTTTTTCCCAAAAAGTTTTTGTCTTTTCCCAAAAAGTTTTTTGTCTTTTCTGAAAATTCAAAAAAATTTACTATTCCAACTTAAAAATCTCAACTCAAACTACTCCACCAAACTCCCCCTGAAAACTGAGAATATGGCCAAATAGGCCCTTATTTTTCGTTTGTTTGATGACATTCATTCTTTTATTATTATTTTTTTCTTTTTTTGAGGGGTGACATTCATTCTTAGAGACTTGTGTCGAAAGGTGATTCTATGTATACCACGTATTTTAAGAACAATAATAAATAAATAAATAAATTGTCAAAAGTAAATAAATTCAACAGTATACATTTTGAAGGTTCCAAACTTTAACTGCCAGTGGAGTCGTAGCACTTTATGTAAGAACTCAGTGATGATATGTCCATTGCATATTTGTCGTGGTCGTAAATTTAAGACATGTACGGAAGAAGGGTTGAAGTTAGAGTTTTGTAAGTTGGAATTAAAATGTTTTTGATTAAAATGTAAATTGAAAATGGATTATGATATAATAAACAATGTAAAAATTTGAATATATTTGCAAAAGATGTATATAAAATAGATTTTATTTCGTTCATCTCATCATTGTCAGTACTTAGACACAAGAATCATCTCATATCGATATGAAATTAAAAAAATTATTGATTTTTTGAAACTTAAATTTTATGAAAATTTAAAAGAGAAAAAATAAGATACAGATTTAAGATTTTTAACTAAACAAGTAAAATTCCATCTCCAATAATTATTCCAAACGATCCCTTAAGCATGCTACTTATCGCGAACAGCACCAACAGTTCCAAAATTGAGCTCCTAAGATCAAATATTCCTTATGTTTCTAAGAAACGAATAACAAAAGTATCAAAACAATACAATATAATTTAGGAGAATGTTTTGGTGTTGCACAAAATGGAGTGTTCTAATCAAAATTACGTAATATTTTTCGAATTCCGTTAAATCTATATACCATGGATCCTTTTTTTTTTTTTTTTTTTTTGATTTAGGATTTTGATGGAATCTTTCTCTATTTGATTTCATCATCATTTTGAAATGGCATTTATGAACTACATAGTAATACAATATTTTTTACTATACCTTGTGACTTGTAACTATTCTCTATAGACGTGACTACGAGAATCCTTATGCATTATGAAATTCTATCATGGAGTTAGAGGTATTTATGTCGAAGATAAAACACATCATCTATTTTAATTAAATAATAGGGTAAATTATTAGTTTGATCCTAAATTTTTAATTTTATACAACTTTGATCCATATTTTTTTTTTTTATAACTGAAATGCACCTAAACATTAAAATGTTATTATAATAATCTTTATGTTAATTTTTAATGGAATCCATTACTTAGCATTATTTTTTGACTAAATTACTAATGGATTCCATTTAAAAATTAACAGAAATGAACATTGTAGTAATATTTTAATAGTTTATGAGTATTTTAACTGCAAACAAAAATTCAAGGATCAAAATTACACAAAATTAAAAGTTTAGAAACTTAATAAATAATTTATCTTAAATAATAAATAGTTTTAAATCATTTATCTGAAATTAATCTGAAGTGCTTCTATGGTCCCAAATGCTTAGGGGTGACAATTCGTGTAATATATCGGGTTTGTGTCGTATTAGAATCGTGTCGATTTTTTTTTCCCCAACCTGAACACAACCCGTGACATGAAAATTGACATAATCCGCAACATGAACACGACACGAACCGAACTTGACACGCGACATGAAATTGACATTTATTTCGGGTTATGTTCGGGTTGGATCCGAAATTGACACGAAATTGGCCCGCATAAAAAATACGGGTCATGTCTGGATTTGATGGGTCCAACCCAAACATGACCCATTTTTTCTCGTATTCAATTCAGGTGATCCGAATTTAATCCGACCCGCTATTTTTCCCAACCCGAACTCGTAAAATTCATATCATTTTCAAATCGTGTCGCCGCATCGTAATTCATATTTCCAGCCCTACAAATATTTCCCATAAAACTCAAATTTGATAATTCTTAGGCTATAATTTAAAAAATTTATTTTGTCTCAAACTTAATCCCAACACTAAACAGATCATTTGCTAAATTACAAACCTACTAAGGGACAAACATGGACCCACATCATATATAAACCTTATCTTTTCCCCCTCATCATCATCGCACACACAGAGCAACACAAACGCAGAAAGAGAGAGAGAGAGTCCAGTTTTGGAGAGAGAAAGTTCATTGCTTCAATGTTGTTTGGTAAAATCAGCAATGGCCCTTACAACAACAACAACAAGTCCGGAGTCTCATCAGTCCCAGTCTCAGGCAGTTCCACCGGCGACCCCCACCACCACCACTAGCAAATCCGCCGCCGTCGCTCCGCCGTCGACTCCGGAAGTGGAGTGCGCGAAATGCGAGTCGTGCGGGTTCACCGAGGACTGCACACCGGCGTACATCTCCCGCGTCCGCGACCGCTTCCACGGGCGGTGGATTTGCGGGCTCTGCATGGAGGCCGTGAAGGACGAGCTCCTCCGGTCCGACGGCCTCATCTCGACCGAGGAAGCCCTCGACCGCCACATCTCCTTCTGCTCCAGCTTCAGATCCTCCACCGCCGGCGCCGGCGCCGGCAACCAGTCGGAGCACCCCATCTCCGCCATCGGCCGCATCTTCCGCCGCAGCCTCGACTCCCCTAGAGCCCTCCGCTCCAACTCCTCCTCCTCTCTCGCTTCTCCTCCTCATCCTCCTCCTCTGCTTCGCTCAGGTAGCTGCTTCCCTTCCTTGTCCAGATGATTTTTTTTTTTTTTTTTTTTCAGGGCTGAAAATGTAAAGACAATTTTTTTTATGGGCCTTTTTTTTTTTTTTTTTTTTTTTTGGAACCGACGTGAGAAAAATCGCAGATTGTTCCTCTGTGACTTGCTTGACTCTTCCCAATGTATATGTAATAATATTATTAAAGAAAAAAAGATTATTGTCTTATCTAAAAGGAAGATTTTAGAGTATTTTCTTCTTATGGTTTTGGTGTGATTATCTGGTTTTTTTATCAAATAGAAGATGATGACAGAGAATGAAATTGCCGAGAAAATTCTCAGAAAGAAAAGGAAAAAAACAGACTGAAAAACTACAGTTCTGTCACAGAGGAAATTCACTATAGACTCACTCATATATCTCTTTACTTACAGTGAACTTGAGGGTCTACTTACATAGAAGTTTCTGGATACGTCTGGCCAAAAACTTTTCTGCTTACTCTGAACATTGGAATATTGCAAATATGACAATTTATTACTTATTTTTATTATATTATAAAAAAAAATGTGGGACAGGCAAATTGACACCCCAATCTATACCAGGTTTTGTTTCTGTTTCCAGATTATTTTATTTTTGTTTCTAAAGAATCAAAAAGTTTGACCTACTGGCTTTGAACCTTTTTAAAAGTATTACTCAGCGGGATTATTATTTTTCTTCTTCTTCTTCTTCTTTTGTTCTTTGCCGTTTGCTTGGATCTCAAAATCTGATGAATATTCTTGCCATCCATCTCATTCAAAAAAAAAAAAAATATATATATATATATATATATGTATAATGTTCCCTTAATAACGACATTGAACAGAGCATTATTCTCGGAAAGAAACAGTAGAGAAAGAAGGTTAGGTGGTGATAATAATGTAATAAAATCAAAGGGCTAAAAGTGTGGGAGGTGGTCTTTCAAGTCAGCGGCTTTGACCTGAAAAAAGGATCTGAATCTCAAAAGTAGTTTTGACCTAGCATGAACTATGGAAAGCCAGATACGTTTCCTAAGAAAATAATTATAATAATAAAGGAATAGAAAAGAAAAGAAAAGAAAAAGAGCAGTGTCCTTTGTCTCTTGTGGATGGGTTTATTTTCCCTTTGATACTGAGGTCCACTCCACAGAGTAGAATGAATAATTGGAGAGCCAACCTCTCAGATTGGAGTGCCTGCCCGTCGGGTCAAAAACCTATAAACCTGTTTGATCTATCAGGGGGTTACTTAAGTGATCCAACAGGAGAAATATATGATCGTTACCGCCTGTTAAATACCAGTGACATTAATAATTTTTATATTGATTTTGGAAGATAGGAAAATTACATTGATATGTATCGGGTAATGAACAAGCTATAATGCCAGGCCTTTCAAATCAACAGTGATTGGTTGAAATATATTCGAGATAACGAAGATTTATTAGTTGAATATGGTTATCTCATGCCAAGATTTCTAGCCTCTCTGGTCAATGAATCCAGCCGGTTCAGTGGAGCGATTGGTGAAAGTCAGCAAGCAAAGGAGAAGACAATTTCATCGTTTCTTTTATCGTGGGCATCTCATACTCAACTACACTAAACACTAACCTAATCTTGATATCTGCACTCACGGCACACTACATATGTTCTAATTTTGATATGCGACTTCACAAGTGAGGAAAGAATCTTAGCCGTTACCAGCTTTCGTAAAAGCACCTTTAGGTGAAAGTTTCTAGAAAAACTAGCTCACAAATGCGAGAGAGGTTGTGAGACTTTGGAAGAGATTGGGACCCCACAAGAGCTTAGCAAATTAGTACCTCTACTATCAAGTCCATAACAAAGAAAATAACCATGACTTGTTCACTCGCTTGTTCACAATATCACATTATGTAACTTCAGACTGTCCCACATCGATCACGAGGACATTATGTAACTTCAGACTGTCCCACATCGATCACGAGGACGTTATCAGTGGCTTTTGTAGCATGACATTTTCCGCATTTGCCTGAGTGGCATATAAGCCTCGTAGCTAGCCACTTAAATTAGATCAATTTTACGATTATAGAAACAATTTTCTTTTCTAAACATCAGTTTGTACCATAAGAAAGTTATGGCCTAGGGAGTAAAAGACAAAACCTAACAAGTTTTGTTCCAATTATTATAACTACTTTTATGTTATAAGACTAGAGAATAGTCCTGCAACATCATGAATACATTTATTTATGTTTCTCATAACATATCGAAGTTGGCATGAGTCGCCTAGTCTTGACTGTAATTCTGAAGATTTACAGAACCGAGCCTTGCCGTGATGAGTTGATTCTCTAGCCAAAGTTTATGCCTTGAGCAAGTGGTAGTTCACTTCCGTAATTAATTGTGCTGTCAACGCAAGGATTTCAAGTCATTTTTAAGTGATTATGTTTGTGTAACACAAACTATCATGTAAGTGGAAAAATGATTCAAGACATTGAGCAAACTTTTCAGTTAAAACCGAGAAATTTACCATGTTGAGCGTCGCATGTATTGCTTCCAAGAGTCACTCCCCGCTTCACGGCCACCGCCAGTTGCCTTTTCTCCACCAAAGGCTCCGCCAATCTCAGCTCCATTAGTTGGAATGTTTACATTCACTATGCCACAATCACTGCCATGAGGCCTACATGAAATTGAAATGAATGATCTATTAACATAACAGCTTCAAATATTTTGTCTCATAAATTCAGTTTAAGAAGCGAATTCTTCTCATTCTTAGCAGCAGACAATGCATGTAAAAATGAGAACCTCAATTTAGAAGTGTTTTCAATTTTAGACTGTCCACCACCACATTTTCGTATTTGGTTTGCATTCAACCACATCAAGGTGAAGATAGAGATAATATCGTAAAAATTTATGACTGCCAATTTCTAAAATTCAGTATGTTTCAAACTTCAGACACCGATTACTCACCCTATCCAGTTGAAAATAGCTTCGGGCCTGCGTGTGAAGATTGAACTGCTCAGCCCTTGCGGTACCGAATTGTTCAAGTGAATTGCTTCTTCCAGACTCTGCAAGTTACAAAACACAAAATTGTTAACGAAATCTGAAAAATCAATCATTAATAAAAATGAATAAAGATGTTTAAAAGTAGTACCTGAATTTTCATAACATATAGAACCGGAGCAAACAATTCTTCTTTCACTACAGAGGCACTGGGAGAAATCTCAACAATCGTCGGGTGTACAAAGTTCCCACCTGACTCTATAACTGATCCACCTGTAAGGATTTTCCCTCCCTGCTTGCATAATATTTAATGAAAAGTTGTGAATGAGTGAAACATTGGGTAAGACATTAGAATCAAGTAGAAGAGAGAGATCCCAAATTTAAATCAATTACAAAACACAGAAAACATGCCTCAGATTTTATGGCAGAAATCCCCTTCTCAAAATTCTCCCTTGAAGCACGAGTATGCAATGGGCCAACAAGGGTTCCATTCTCCAAAGGATCTCCAACTTTGACTTGTTTGAAAACTCCAACTAATTGATCTAATACATTTTGATATATGCTTTCATGAAGAAACTGCACGAAAAAAGCAAACCAGACCTCAGTACTTATAACTTCGATGACCACTTTACAGTGTATGCAAGAACAGTGAACACCGAAATCTTTACCAATCTACGACATGTTGTGCAACGCTGACCAGCAGTTCCAACAGCTGCAAACAAAATAGAACGCACAGCCAGACTGATGTCGGCGTCATCCATAACGACTATGGCATTGTTTCCACTCAATTCAAGCAAGCATTTACCGAACCTGTTGTTGACAGTCTGTTGCACCATCAAACCAACCTATACACATGGGGATGCTGGAGTTATGGATGATGTTCTTATAGTCACATACTTAAAAAAAACACAAGACGCCAAAGACAACACGTGTATGGGGCCAAAATAAATACCTTTGAACTTCCCGTGAATGAAACTAGGGGTATCCGTGGATCTTTGGCTATTGCCTGACCAATTTCTGCTCCTCCGCAGAATGAAGTGAATATTGCACCTGGCAAATTGTTTTTCTCAAGAACCTCAGCCACTAGCTTTGTGACAGCGATAGTTACCAACGGAGTCGTTGGTGCACCCTTCCTACAATACATATCGCCTTCAGCAGAAGTTAAACTTAAAAAAGGGCGCTAAATTAACAGCATATCAGGGGATTAAACTTACCACACGACGCAATTTCCACAGACTAAGGCAATACAAGCATTCCATCCTACAGCACCACAAAAAGAAGCATTACGATTGGAAAGCTGCAAGTATTAATACGGCCTCGATGCCACATGCAGAATAAACTTCACCCCCAAATTCAATCACAAAAATTGTAGCAGATCATACTTCTTCTTACAAGCTACCACCGATGGTAGTGCACGATTGTTTACTGTTTTAAGGCATCATAGTAACATTCTCTAGAAATGTCCTAAATATCAAAGCATGACATGATTGACACAAAAGTAATTTTAGTTTGTACAACAAATGTCTATGGGCAACAATTGGAACGCACCCAGAACAGCACATGGGAAATTGAAAGCAGTGATCACTCCAACTATTCCCAGTGGGTTCCACACCTGCATAAAAATCAAGCACGATATCGTCAAACCGAGCACATTTGATGTTAGTTACATCCAAAACAAAATGAATGAAGTTATGGAGGCTATCTTGAAGATGTTGGTGGTCCAGTTTTAAGACTGCACCTCGAACATCATATGATTCGGACCTGCAAACAAATAGACAATTCAAAATATAAACGAATGATAAAAAAGTAAAAGGCTTTCGATAACAAAACTAAAAACTGGAAACTCACGTTCTGAAGGTATTATTGAGCCGTTCAATTGTCGGCTCAGCCCGACACAATAGTCACACATATCAATAACTTCCTGATTAAAAGAAACAAATTACAACGTAAATATATTGAACAACTCTAATTAACGTATTTATTTGACAATGGAAAGGTGAAGCAGCAAACCTGAACCTCCCCGATTCCTTCGGGTAAAATTTTGCCCATCTCAAGCGACACAAGCCTACCCAGATGATCCAACTTGGCCCGAAATGCATCTCCTATCTGTCTTACGATTTCTCCTCTCTTTGGTGCTGGAACCTGTCAGAACAATTTTTAAACCTTCAAATAAAAAAAATAAAATAAAATAAAAAACATCTGTAAGTACACAAAATTCATGGGACAATCGAACTAACACTCATCCATGTCTTGGCGGCTTCGCTGCAAGCACGAAGTCCCTCCTCGTAATCTTCGATTGAAACTTCCTTCACTTCAGCAATTTTCTAGATCCAAACAACAAAACAAACAGAAAAATCGAACAAAATCATGAACGGAGAAAGAAAATCAGGGGGAAAAGACTGTGAAATTAACAAGACGGGAAAAAGATTAAAGTGAGACAATAGAGAAGAGGAGAACCTGGTTGTTGGAAGGATTGACAGTGGAGATGATTGGGCCACTTGCCTTCCACTCACCATTAACGTAACCGCCGAGATTCGCAGATCCCAGACCAATCTCCTTCAGAAATTCGTGCTCTTTCTTCTGGAAACCCATCTCTCTAAACACACAAAAATCTAGCTAACCAAACACAAAATCAGAGAAACCATCAAGAAAACTGTAAGGGAAAAAAAAAAAAAAAAAAAAAGAAAGCAAAAAATATTTTGAAAATCATTACCTTGCGAATTGAATGGCAGAATCAGAAAAGGAAGATTAGAAACTGGAGTACGGAATGGGAAAAGAAAAAAGGAGTGATAGTGGTGAAGCGAAACGAAACGGTTTTCATATAATCAAATCATCAATAATAAATTAATACAATAAAAAAGTGAAAAAGGACATAAAATAATATAAAAAGGGATAATATTGAAATTAATAAATGAGGGATAAGAAGCCGATCAAACGACGCTAATCTTACGTGTTTTGAAGTACTTGGACTAGAAAGCGCGGGTAACGTGCTGTTTCTGTAACAGGACGATTTGCATGCCACGTGGATGAGACTGGCGGTGTGGGGCCCGAGTCAGTTATCCTCGTGGCTTTTGCCTCCCTTCCCACAAACGACAAAACCGAGAGATCTTGATGAACTCGTTTCAGTCGGCCGAGGTGAGGCTAAACTTGTTACGCTGGTTGGATTTTCTGTCTTATTTATTGTCACGAAAATAATATTATCTCATATAATTTAAATTTAAAAATTTATTCACATAAAAATATTAAATAATAAAAATTTTTAAATAAATTAATAAATTATCAAAATGCTATTAAGAGATAATCATTGAGATGGTAAAATAAAACAATAAATCTAGACTCATGTGAGATTGAGATTTGTGTACCGTTATCTTTTAAATTTATAAATTTTGATAATTTACCTTTTAAATTTCTAATACGGATAATTTTTGCTTAAATTTTCTAATTTATTTTGATATGCTCTAATTTATCAACTTTCCTTTAAACTAGGGATTTGAAATTAAATGATTTAGATTGAGGTTTGAATTGAATTTGAAAATTGTTAACATTATCTATTTAACAAAAAGTTAAAAGGCGTATTACAATGACTTAAAAATCTTGGAAGGAATGTAACCAAAATTAAGCCCCGTTTGGTTCCGTAATTCAAGTAAAAAAAATTTCAACTTATTTTTGTTATTTTTCTAAAAAGTCAATATGTTTTTTAACTAAACCAATTCTAACCTAAATATTTCAACTCAAACCTACCCACCAAAAGCATCCTTAAAATTTAGTAACAAATTAGAAAAAATCAATAGAAAAATATTATGAACACTAACTATAATCTCAACTTTTGATTATCGATTTATGTGACATATAAATTGTCTTTTTTATTGATAAGTGTTTAGAATATTAATATATTAATTAATTATATTTATCAATAAGAATATGAATAATGAGTTGATATTTAAAAAGTTGAGGTTAGAGTTGACATCCTTGATATTTCTTAAATCCATATTTTTTAGAGGACAATAATATTAAAAATGCTTTTAGTATGAAAAATGTCCAACTTTTTTTTTTTTAAATTGTTCCGACCCACATTTTGCATGGCCGGAAGAGAGGTGCGAAGTCAACTTGTGGATGAACAATAATTCCTTTAACCACGTACGTACCATATAGCAATTTATTTACAAAATTAATGAGAAAGTAAAATTTTTTATAGTTCATAAGTGAAGAAGAACAAAAATCACTTGTAATGTTTTAAAATTTGAGAACTACGTAGTCATAAAACCTATTTTAGAAATATAAAATCTATCCATTTTTCTCACAAACTAAATATGAAGGGCAAAAGAAAAAATTTGCAAATAGAAATAATAACCCCTGTTTGTTTCGTATGATTTTCAAAATGGATGAAAAAAACAATAAAAGATTTTTTTTTTTCAATTTTTTTATTATTATTATTTTCATTTTGAAAAAAGGTGGACATTTTCTTTTCAAACATATTTTGTACAGTATCCTTTTGGAATTTTTTTGAAATCTTTTTGAATTCTTCTCCTATGTACTATCACCAATACTATTTTTTTTTCCCTCATTTTATAACTTTCGAAACTCTTTTTGTTTTCAAAAAGGAAATTTTTTTTTTATACAGTCAAATACTATCTTATTCTCAAAATAAAATGACTTTCTCGTTTAAATAAAAATTTTTTTTATTTTAAAATGAGCATGCAATGCAAACATGAACTTCTTCTTCAGAAGGAAGTGACATCTTGTTTGTTTTCTTGATGAACACCGTCAGAGGGATGCAATAAATTATGAGAAGCAACGATATTTCGTTCTTTCAATATAGAAATACAATTGAAAAACGTCAACTTTATTTAGAAACGACATGAACTTGACATCCAGCAAGATAAGATAAGAATGCAAAGGAACAAACACCGCATGACGAGCCCTAACAGAGGTGGATGAGCTGGCATGTGAGGCAACTTTATGAATTTCACCAACCAAAAAGTCGGAAGTTCAAATCCTTTATCAACTCAAGGAAGTGTAAACCACCTGCGTGGTGTTGCAAAACGAAAAATGATGGAATCAATACCAGATCATTTATTCATAAAGAAAGAAAAAAAAAAAAAAAAAACCTGCATAAACGACAATTTCTTGTTTTATTCACAATTTCCCAACAACATCGCATAAACGACAATTAATTGGAAAATGACTTTAACTAAAACCAACAGGAAGCGATGAAAATAAGAGCAACTTTTTTAACAAGAATACATAAAATGGCATGAATCGAACAAACACAACAATGGAAAACGGCAGGAAAGTTGAATGGCGGCGTTCACAAAATGGCCACAAATGAAAGGAACGAGATCAATCCAATGCGACATGAAATTAGAAAATGAGACGATGACAACAACTGAATACGACATGCAAAAATATAAAAAACGACATCATCTAAAAAAACATGAAACGGGAAAAGGCATAAAAAACAAAAACCACATGAATATTAGTTAAGTTCAAAAACGACATTAGCTAGGGAAAGAAAAAAAAAAAAAATCGGGAAAAGGCATCAAAAACAAAAACGACGTGAAGATTAGTTAAGTTTTTTTCCCCCCCTGATAATTTCGTAATTAATTCTTGTATTTTATAGATATTCCATAATCCCTGGGATTCTGATTTTTTTTCCCCTCAAATTCTTAAATCATTTTTAGAACGCATGAGAAACTACTTTCCTTTATAAAGTTGGATTAGATTAGAAGAAGAAAAGTGAGTTTTAAAATGACACAAAAATAGGGACGGTCCTGGACCAGACATGGTGAGTATGCTCCTCCCACTCTCATACTCATCTCCTTTTTTACTCTTTATATCCATATAATTTAAGGTGAATGTGGAGATGAGTAATCTTTATTAGGAATGCTACACTTATACCTTACCTATTCATTTATTAAGAATTTGAAAACAAAACTTCAAAATAAATTTCATTAAAGTTCGGAAGAATTTAGTATTATTATTAAAAAATATATCAAAGTTAGGGATAATTTCTCTTTTTTCTTTATGAAGATATTTTCAATTTTGTATTCCAATAAAAAAATTCAAATTTTAATATTTACTTATAAATCTTTTCATATGGACATAGATAAGCGGGAGTTTCTTTTGTCTCACACCATATTTAGATGTTAATAATCTTAACCCCCATATCATCCCGTACCCATATAGTATCTTAGACCTACCTTATTAGGGAAAGTACCGCAGATATCGAAACCCATGGTTAAAAATGCCATCTTTGCATAAAAAATAATTGAATCTTGATTGAAGTCTCATTTTCATGTCTTAGTAGCTATTTACTTAATATTATTTTAACAACTTATTAATTTGTTAAATTATTTTTACCATTTACTTAGGTGATTAAAATTTTAAATTAAGATGATATGTAATAATACTATTAAGAGACAAATTAATGATATAGAAAATTCGAGACAACAAATCTTGAAATAAATATGGTATTTTCACTAGTATTCCTTTTTTTTTTTTTTTTTTCTCTCTTTATGTTGAGATGACATTTTTACCCATGAGTACGAGTATCCATGGGTACGCATCTCATTAGGGCGATATGGGGATAGTATATGTGTATGGTCGTGAGTGTGGGGGTTAAGATTAACCCTCGTGCAAGTGCGAGATGTGGGTGGAGGAAGCTCCACACACCCACCAGCCCACTTATATTTGCCCTTATAAATATACATATATTTATATGTTTTTATATCTAAAATTTAAATTTTTAGTATTTTAATGTCTTAGTTTTCTTTATGAATTTACTTTATAGATTTATAAAGTTTAGATTTGTTTCTAATATTTCAGTTATATTTGTGATGCTGTTGTTAAATTTTATGAAAATTTTAATGAAATTTGTTTTGAATTTTTATCTTTTAATTTTTAATTAGTAAATGGATAGGGTATAGATATAGTACTCCTAATAGAGATTACCTGTCTCTGTATTTATATTATTAAGTAGGTATAAGAATAGATATGAGGGTAAAAAGAGTGATGGAGAGAGAGGTGGGGGAAGCATATCTTACCTCACCCCATCTTATTGGGATCCCTATTTTTTATGTTTCTATTTCCTCTGCTAATCAGCTAATGTATGGCGGATTAGATAACACTTTTTCAACGCAATTAGTGACAAGGTGGGTAAAAGTGTAAAACCAAAACCAAAAGGAGACTTTTTTTTTTTGAGTAAACCAAAAGGAGAGATTTGGTATAGCAAAAAAGTATTAAAAAAATGTTAAAAAAAAAAAAAAAAGAAAAGAAACGAAACCAAGAAGAACCAAAATGCTCTGTCCTGACACTTGCGCGTGAGGTTTGATCGTCAGATATTATTGAAAGGACTACTCTAATAGCAGCCCAGAAGCGTCGTTGTTGAAGTTCATAACCATTCCAAATTCCAAGAAGGTACCTAGAAGCTCCTCCTATTTGTTCGTCCCTCTCTATCTCTTTCTCCCTCCAAGGTACTATACGAAACTCCTATGGATGGTCATTATTTTGTCTCCATTTGATCCAATACCTCGTGATCACGTGTAAACAAAACCCTCCTGTCCTGTCGGTTGTCGTTTTTCAAATTCTCGCCTTTTAGGAATCAAAAACCTCCAATTCGTTCCCACAATTCTCTGTTAATTAGGGTTTCAATCTCTCAATTAGAAATTTCGGGCCGGAGAGGGAGAGAGATTGAATAATTTGTCCAAATGGCGCCGAAGCTGATTTTCGCTGCGAGAAACCCTCAATTTCGTGGGGTTTTCAATGGAATTTGTGCTCTGGCATTGTTTTTCTTGTTCTATAACCAGGATGGTTTCAAGATGAATCGTTTTGTGATGAATTCTGGTTCGGCATTTCCCTCCGGGCGATGGGGTTTACGCGATCATGGCGGTCGGATTGAGATTATTCGCAGAAGAATTGCGGAAACTGTTTCGAGTAACGTATCAGATATCAGTGATTTTGCACCTGATGATCCCGAATCGTGTGCCGGGTTGTTCAAGCACGAGGGCTACAATAGCCACTGTGAGTATCTGAACGCCCATCCCGAGTGTGGTTCGGGTGGTTTCTTCAATTACATCGCTTTCTTTTACTGTGATTGCGAAAAAGTTGGCTTTTTGGGATATCTAGTGTTGGCAATTTGGATGGTTGCTCTGTTCTATCTGTTGGGAAATACTGCGGCCGACTACTTTTGTTGTTCCTTGGAGAAGCTCTCGAGTCTGCTGAAGTTGCCCGCGACCGTGGCTGGAGTTTCTCTGCTTCCGCTTGGGAATGGAGCTCCTGATGTGTTTGCGAGTATTGCGGCTTTCATCGGAAAGGATGCCGGCGAGGTGGGTCTTAACAGTGTCTTGGGTGGAGCTGTTTTCGTTACTTGCATTGTTGTGGGCACTATAGCTCTTTGTGTTGCGCATAAGGGGTTTCAAATCGATAAGAGATGCTTCATTAGAGACATTTGTTTCTTCCTATGTACCCTCGCGTCGCTCGCAATAATCTTGTTGGTTGGTGAAGTTTCTGTTGGGGGTGCGATAGCTTTTGTTTGTATTTATGTAGTTTATGCATTTGCTGTTGCTGCTAATGAGCTTTTGAGGAAACATGTGAGGAAATTGAGGTTGGATGCCGTGACGCCGTTGCTTCCTGTTAGAGGAAGTATATTTTCTCAGGGAGGCGAAGAGGATGATACTGTGTATGCTTCGCTACTTGAAACCGAGGATGAAAGTGATGTACCACATCTCCCAAGTAAGTTACCCCAGTGGATGTGGGCTTCAAATGTTGCAATTTATTCAAACCAGGCATTGAAGGTTAATCCAGAGAGCCCAGGGAATTTGTGGGGGTGGAATGAGGAAGAAATTGCAAATGGGAACTCCTTCTCTTGTTCTAAGTTACTGTTGTTTTTGGAGATGCCATTGACAATACCCAGGCGGCTGACTATTCCTATTGTTGAGGAGGAGCGGTGGTCAAAACCGTATGCTGTGGCCAGTGCTTCACTGGCACCCATCCTTTTGGCTTTCTTATGGAACACCCAGGAAAACATTGGAAACCTAAGTGGAGAAATTGCATATTTCATTGGTGTCATTTTGGGTGGCATATTCGGTGTGCTTGCATATCTATACACCAGAGCTGATCAACCACCATGCAAGTTCTTATTTCCATGGGTTTTTGGTGGATTCTTTATGAGTATTGTGTGGTTCTACATCGTTGCTAATGAGCTTGTTGCTTTGCTGGTGGCTTTAGGTCACATTTTTGGGATTAACCCATCAATCCTCGGATTGACAGTGTTGGCGTGGGGTAATTCTATGGGTGATTTAATGTCAAATACGGCACTTGCAATCAACGGAGGAGACGGGGTGCAGATAGCAATGTCGGGGTGCTATGCTGGTCCTATGTTCAACACTCTAGCTGGTTTAGGGATCTCGATGCTGCTTGGAGCCTGGTCAAAGCGACCCGCCTCATACGTAGTTCCTAGAGATGGTAGCTTGTTTTATACAATGGGATTTCTCATACTGGGGCTTGTTTGGTCCCTCGTTGTCCTACTGAAGAATGATATGCGACTCAACAAGATGTTAGGATTCGGTCTCATAGCGATCTATGTTATATTCCTGTCCTTCAGGATGACCACATCAATGGGTGCCATTTCACTTGGTCTCTAGGTAAGTGACTGGTGATAATTTTTGACTTTAAAGCAATTTTTATTGATGGTTTGGAGAGGCCGGAAGAGGAAACTACTCCTTTGTTGTAAAGTATTGAGTTGGCACTGGTTATCTACACTATACATTGTTTTGCAACTATATTTTCTCACTTATCATAGCGAAAAAATTTGATCTCAATGATCTACACAAGTAAATAGAAACTTTAAAACCGTTTTTCTCAGACTCTTTTACATTTCTCTGTCTGTCTCTGTGTCTTTGCGTTTTTGGCAGGTGTTTTATTGTGAAACAGTGGCAATTGTTGTTGGATTTGAAATATTTGTTGTAGATGGTAGATAAAACATCCACAACTCATGCGAGTGTCGTGTGCTTTCTTTTGTTAGAAGTTTAATTGAGTGGGGAAGTCTTTTCCAAAGTTCAGGGGGATTATGAATGTTATAAATTAAAGTTCATGGAGCATTGTGGTAATGCCTAAATTTCAGGAGTGTCATTTGTCCTAAACTCTTTTCTGATTCTTTTGTCTCTAAACAACTGTGAGTGGCAGATTTTTTTTTTTTTTTTTTTTTTGATAAATTGAGTGGCAGATTATTATTCTAATTTGATGCTTCTTCATCTACAGGAATTTCTTTACTCTAAATATTTTGTTGTGAACTTTTCCATCTGGGTATTCATGGAGATTAATTTTTTCTGTCATAATTTGATGCTCTGAAGTTGAATGCACTTGAAAATTGCTTTCCAAATTTTCAATTCAAAGACTCTGGTATATAATCAAATTTGATTATAACTTCGTAAATCAATTCAGAAATTGAACGCAAATTGTATTAACATCTTTCTGGGAGTTTGCTTCTCTAATAAAAAGAGTCGGTCAATATAAAGATAGATTATTTGTTAAGAACCCGCATTCTCTATCCAAATATGTCGTCCAAAATACCGTCCAATCAATTACACAAAGTCACATAATATTATTCAATTGAAATACATATATGATATAACTCCATTAAAACTTGCTGAAAATTTTAACGATGAGATAAATTTGTGGTACGTTGGATATGGATTGGAACATAAATTTTTGGAAAGAAGTTGTGAGTCCATTTGCTAAAGTTGGACAGTTCTTCAAACATTAGCGTATCTTAATATAACTAGTTGGAAACAAATATCACAAGTATGTATTCAATTTTTAATTTTTTTTAGGTACAAAGAACCTAGAATTTTCTTCAAGATTTAGTTTCTTTCCCTGATTTAAAGTTTTAGTAAAAGTTTTGCTTGGAAGAAAATATTTAAGTAGATCGCATTAATAAAAGAAAAATAATGTGGAACATTAGCTGGTAAATTATTAGGGTATGCAAGAAAACATTATTTGAAAGGGTTGAAAAAAATGTTTTAGAATCGAGAAATAATTAATATTATAAGATATAATTATCTAATAAATCATTGCGGAACAATAACTGTAGAGAAAGTGAAAAGAAAAAAAAAAAAAAAAAAGGCAAAACGGAGAGTGAATGTGGCTGATGTAGAGTGGAAGACGACAGTGCTTTAACATTTTTATTCTGTCCTTGAAAGTCATTGTGATCTATGTCTCGTAAAAAATTATGTGCATGTACTTGTTGTGTATACAAAAAACTGATTGTCACTTGGCAAGTCCCAAATTAATAGGGAGTGATGATCATTATAGCATATAATTATATAAGTGTATATGAGTCTTCAGTCATCAATTACATGTTTGTGGTCCATTTATCCCGTATAAAATCATGTGTGTGCTTGCTGCATATATTGAAAAAAATTGTGTGTACAGATACGAATTCATAAGTACATTTAAAGCAGGGATCCTAGAACAAATTAGCATAACAAGATTTGCTTGGAAACTGTGTGTGTGAGTGTGTTTTTTTGGGTGTAAAACATGTGTGTATATTTTTTAGTATTCCTCGTCTCACTTTTCTTTAAAAAATGAAAAAAGGGGGGCAATGTTGTAGTAGAATGCCTTTTTATATCTACATGCAGAGCTTATTTTATACACTGTTTATATATTTTAACGACTAAGATGTTATTTGTATATGATAATTATAATGTATATTTGCTTTTGTATTATAAACTAAGAAATTTAAAAAAAAAATCAAAACAAAAAATAAAAAAGAAGAAGAAATTAAAAAAACTCCAACCCTTGCTAACCTTCCACCAGCGCCCCCAGAGCGGCCCCCCACCTACCTTCCACCAACGGCCCCCGACCTGAGAAATCGCCTTACCCCAGTGACCTTTCAATGTTCGACGACGGCGAAATCGCCTCCCCCTAAAAACTCAGAATCAAATGTATGCTCATCCCCATAGCCTGTCCTCCCAGGTCCCAACCCTAAAATATCTTTCTTCTTCGATTTTAGTCATAATGGGTTTTCATCTGCCACCGCCAAGTACGAGGATGTCGCTCAAGTTCCAATCTTTTTCCTGAAATCTTCTCACACCAAATTCATGTAAATGCCTTTTTCTTTTTCTTTTTCTTTTTTTTTTTTTCTGGGTTCTCTTTCTTTCCTTCAATTTTCTTTGGTTTCCAAATATTTCCTCTCAACTTAATTCCAAATCAATGAACTTTGTCCTTGCCAACAAAGAAGAACAAGAAGAGCGAGTTCAATTTTTTAATTTTTTCTACAATCCTATATATCAGTGTCTATTTTTGTTACTGTGCATCCTTGATAAGGTATATTATCACATATTTTTATCAAAGATAAGTTTTTAAAATAAAAAACTTTAAACAACCCCAAACAAGTCGGGATGCTTAAAAATATTCAAAATCATTTAAATGGGTGCTCAAAATTGTTCAAAATCATTTTAACAACCTTTTAACAAAAATATAAAATTTATTTCAAAATCCAAATCTATATAACCAAACGTCACTATCTGTTACCTCAGAAAAAGAAAATAAATATAAATAAACGGATAATACATTCTAATTGGAAGTTAAATACGTGACGTTATAACTTTCGTAGAAACCCAAATATTTATCGCTCTTTCTTTCTTTTGGATTGGATTCTCTACCACCTAACCCCAAAAAAAAAAAAAAAAAAAAAAAAAAAAAAACCGTCTTTCTCCGATCTCCGATTCACTGTTGCCGCACCGTCGCCGATCGAAGATGATGCACATGACCTTATACTGGGGCAAGGACGTGACTCTGCTGATCGACTCATGGAGGACCGATTCCTGGACGAGTTACCTCCTCACCTTACTCGCCTGCTTCCTCGTCTCCGCCTTCTACCAGTTCCTGGAGGATCGGCGTCTCCGATTCAAATCCTCCCTCGCCGCGATCGATCTCCGCAGTCGCTCGACTCGCCGCTCCTCTTCAAGCTCGGCGCCGGCGCGCGTGGCTCAGCTGCGGTGCGAGCCGCCTCGGCCGTGCTGTTCGGGGTCAACTCGGCGATAGGATACCTCCTGATGCTCGCCGTCATGTCGTTCAACGGCGGTGTTTTGCTGGCCATCGTTTTGGGGCTCTCCGTCGGGTATTTCTTGTTTAGGGCTGCAGATGAGAGGTCGTCGTCGTCGATGATCCCTGTGCTTGTGCTTGATCTTTTTTTTTTTTTTCGCTTATTTTTTCTATTTTTTTACGGTCAAGAATTTGCAATTCATTTCCTCTTTTATGTTTCTCTGTTTAATTATATTACAATTTACCGCATATTTATTAAAGATATTTATTTTCCCCCTTAAAGTGATTTCATTTCTCTGTTATTAGTTCATAAGCTCTGATCATTTCCTTGTTCTTAGTACAAATATTTATAATAAGAAAGATAATTGACATAAATAGTTCCCAGACGTGTTGATCTTAGAGCTTCTTCATCGCAACATCAAGTATTAGAGAGTTTGGAGACCATTTGTGATAGTCATCTGTTATTATAAGAAATAGATAAGTTATATACTCTTGTATCGCTTGAAAATATATATATGATTCGTTATAAGTAAAGAGCTTGAAAATATATATACATACTTTTATAAGTAAAGAGGCTATCTTTTAATAATATGATGTCTTTTGAGATGAATCTAAGAGTAAAATTGTGAGGATACAAAGTTTAAATTGGACAATATCATATTAAAGGGGGGCATAAGTCGTTATAAATGGTATCAGAATCTATACCCAACTGGAAGTGTAGCCAATGAGGACAGCGTGCTTCAAAAGAAGGGGTGATTCTGACAGTCATCAGTTATCATAAGGAGGAAAGATAAGCTGTCCATTTCCACATCGCTTGAAGATGGATATATGTAATGCTTTACAAGTAAAGAGATCATTCCTAATGATATGAGGTCTTTTGGAGGAGCCCAAGAGCAATACCATGAGGGCATGAGGTCCAAAAAAGACAATATCATGCTAAATGGAGGAATGTGTTGTTATAAATAGTATCAAAGCCGATAACTAACTGAAAGTATGGCCAACGAGGACGTTGGGTCCCAAAAAGAAGAGTGATTGTGACAGTCATCTATCTCTATAAGAAATGAGGAAGTTGTGCAGTCCACATTACTTGGAATGAAATATATGATGGTTTATAAGTAAAAAATTACCTCTTAATGGTATGAACTTTTTTGACGTGAGCTCAAGAGCAAAACCGAACGAGTATGAGGTACAAAGTAAATAATATCATACAAATAAAAGTATGGGTCATTACATTATTTGTTTCAATTAGTGTTTTATTATCCTCGTAATAAAAAAGGCCATAACTAACCAAATTTAAACCCTAATAAGAAGAAGAAAAAGAAACAAGAATGAAAATACAATTCTCTGTTCGTTAGTAATAATTTATTTGTTTCCTTTATGCAAATATTTCAATAGATCTTGTTAAAGGGGAGCTAGGTTGTTCGCAGTGACGCTTAAGTAAATGAAAACAAAAATATTGTTATGGAGGAATAGATATTGGCAAATAAATGCCATAATTAACATCTTATTTGGTGTGCACTTTATCTTTATCCACATATAATTTAATAGTGCGTTTAGTAAAACGGTTTAAGTTGAAATTTATAAATTTGAGTTGGTTGACTTTTTAAAAATTAATTATACTTTTTGTTAATTTTTTAGAAAAAGACAAAAATTGATATAAAAAATGAGTTTAAGTTGTGTTGCCAAACGCACGCTAAAAGTCTATTGTCCAAAATCTAATCATGACGAGAGAGTCTTCAAGAATAAGGCAACATAAAAGTCATGATAAAGGAAGAACATACTACACTTTTTTTTTTTTTTTTTTTTAAAGCATCTAGGAGCTAGAAAACATGAAGATATAATCCACTAATTAAATCTATAATCACAAGAGAAAACAAAGATACAACAGTCACGATTAGGGGGGCATATTACATATTAAAATTCTTAAATCCAATTGCTAATGGGTGGTGCCAAGAAGAGATCAGATCACTAACTAGGTTAGCACCTGGTAGATTCACCATAAACGTAGTCAAGAGTGGCAATGATTCCGAAAACAAAAGCTTGATCGATCCCGGGTTTTACCACCACATGGTAAAGATCCTTGCCTGCCATCAACTCCTCCACCTCCTTCTTCACTCCAATCTATAAAAATTCACTCAATTAGTTGTCAATTTTTAAGGTTTTAAGAGAAGATCAATGAATTACCAAGAATTTATTACCTGTGCCACAGTGTTGCCTCTAGAATCAACGATGCTGCAATCACGGTTGGGAAAGTAGCCCTTGATCTCGAAATCCCAATCCTTCTTTCTTCCCCTTGGTTCGACGGAGATTCTGATCGCATTGTTCCGCGCCAAACAGGAGTTGGGCTCTTTCAAGCTGAAAACCAACTTTGGTGCTCCTTCGTAGTCATATGTGTAGCCCTTCCATGTCTTGTAAATGCTCAACGCTTCCACCATCGCTCCCTGCTCAATGTGTGAAAATTAGCAAAACCGTATTGAGTACTAATGATTTATGCATGCACTTTGATTAACATGTTTTGCATAAGTTTAGATTTAGGAGGAGTCTTGTGGTAACAATCAAAAATATATCGATGGTGTAGAGTTTTTGAACGTTGATCATGTTAGAATTGTATCAGAATCAAATAAAATCGAACGAATCTAGTGTAAATGAACGTGGCGATTTTTCAAATTCATCTTTCCTCTCTTTTGCATATATGAAAATCTGATCCTAATCTAAATCTATGTACCTTTCGACGAATGAGAAGCAAAGCTTCTCCATCAGCAGCTCTGAGAATCAGCTCCTCTTTTGCGCCGAGAACTCCGCAGCCATCAACCCTAAAAACAACCTTCTGGCTACAATCTGTCACCACAAAGCCTCCTCCATTTACTACATGTGGCCTCTTCCTACCACAAGCACACTTGAGAAGATGAACAATATAGCTTGCTAACTATTGCCATACCAAACGTGTTTTAGTTTTTTCCTTAATTTGATCGAACTTGTTATGTTTATTCAACTCTTTTGCCTCTCTCAGTGTTGTGAAGTTTCTGCAGCATGGTTCATGCACAACAATCTTTTATAAAGGGAAATGAAGATTATAAAAAAAAATATATATATATATATATATAATTAACTAACTAACCTCAAGAAGAAGAAAAAGAAAAGTGAGGTTGCTTCGTTTTTTCAAAGGTTTGGCGAGTTTGACTGTAGTGCAATACGCATTGAAAGTCGTGTAAGAATATGTTTGCGGTGTAAAGCAAAATTGCTTGAGGGAGAGGATGATTGTTGGCTCACGCGCCCTATTATGGCCAATAAAAAAAGAGAACGTGGACGAACAGAATCATGGGTTTTTAAGTCATTGCTGACTCATCCCTGAGGTTGAAAAAATGCTGCATTGATATACAGTTAATCATCAGAATTAAAATTTTGTCATATTTCTGACACGCTTTTTAGCTTTATCAATTGAGGTAGAGTAGTATTTTTTTCGTTACTTTAAATTTTAACCATAACTTATGAGACAAATTATTTTTATATATGTATTTTTTTAATACATATTCGTAGATCTGATTGTTAAAAATTTAATTTAATGATTAAAAAAATCTTTTGCTCCATCAATGAGGAGAAAAAAAAAAGTACCAATCATAGAAGCACGTTTATTTTGTTTTTGCTTTTGCTTTTGTTGTTGTTGTTTTTGTTTTTTTATTATTCTAATGCAGAGTTGTCTTTTAAAGTTGGGGATAATAAAGAGAAAAGAAGAATCTTTGGTAACTAATCGACTAAGAATTCAAAAGGGGCTTGGTAAGTCTTTTGAAATTTGGCAGCAGAACGACTAAGAAAGGAATATTTTTAGAGATTTCAAACTTTGTTGAGTTGTTTTCTGGTGTATTGGTCATTTGGGTACAATTTCTTTGATTAATTTATGGTCTTAGGGAATCTGTAGTAGACTAGTAGTTGAATTCGATTAACGTATGGGTCACCCTCAAATCATGATTATCAATCAATTAAATTGTTGAATCCCATTGAGTTTTTGTTTTCATTTCTTTTCCTTCTTGATCTCATCCATTTGTTCGACATACAAAATGTCCTACTCATTTATTAAAAAAAAAAAAAAAAAGTGTTGAGAACAAGGAAAAAAAAAAAAAAAAACGAAAGTGATTATCCAATCCAGATTCACTCAAAATTTTTTGAAAGATCCAACTATAGTTTATGCATAACAAGAAATTAATAGAATGAAACAGATGCGGAATACCAGAAGCCGTGGAGTTCCGGCAAAAAAAAAAAAAAAAAAAAAGCGCCGTGAGGGTGATGGTGGCCAATACACGTGTTCTAATCATGAAAGTGCACCAAGGTGATTGGTGTAGTAAGGAATAATGGTTAGTAATTAGGATAAATTCCTTGTTTGATCACTTACCTTATTAGGAAGTTGTAATTTGATGTCTAATTTTCTTTTTTCTTTTTAGCTAAAAACTCTCTAAGCAAGGTGTAAAATGATTCTTTTTACTAATCAATATTAAGAATTAGATGAAACAAATTACGTGTATAACATTTATAAGTTGAATTACGATAATTTTTTTTATAATTACCCTTAAACGTGATGTTTTCTACTAAATTTTTGACATCTAATAACAAAAAGGACCATTTTGCATCCTTGCAAAAGGGTTTATAGAGCTTCTTTTTATTTTTTTATTTTTTTAAAGGTAGGGAATTAAATTGCAACTTTGTAAAATGATTGGGAATAAAATCAATTTAATTATAGAAAAAAGAGACGTATTACATAACATCTTGTATTATTTAACATCATTGGTAGGAATTATTTTCACTGTCAGATTGGGGGTGTTTGGTTGTTCACTCCAACCAAACGATTTCAATTTTTTTCCTTTAAAAGTAAACTAAAGTCAATTATTCACATCTCCGTCTCCACCTCTAATTTAAAAATTAAAACTTTATAAATTCATAACTTTGTTACAACAAGTCAAAATGAGATAATTTAAAAAAAAATTAGAAAGAATTTTGAGAGTAATGAAAAAAAATTCATATCAATAATTTTTGTTGAACACATTTCAAGTTTTTTATATTTTTTAACTTCAAACAGTTCATTTTTAACCAAACGCATAATTACAAAACTCAACTCAACTCCAATAATAATAACTATAATTCTCCAATTCAAGAAGACCAATCAAACTGCTTAATTTTTTTAATCGTATGATAAACTCCAAAAATGCAAGCATCAAAGCATATTGATGATAATTAGCACTGCTGCTCCTAGATGAGGCAAGGGGAAATTAGAAATTTAAAAACCATTATACTAAAATGACATAAAAAAAAATAACACTAGACTAACATGATATAAAATTAAATTAAAATTAACTAAAATTTGTGTTTTTATTGATCAAAAATAGGGAATTTGTATTATGTTGGTTAATAAAATAAAATAAAAAGGTGGTTATTTAGGTAATTTTCTTAGGGTTAAAAAAAAACAATTACTGGGCTTGCAGTTTGGGCCATGAGACAAACCAGTTAAGCCCAAACGATAACCCACCTCACTTGTTCATCAGGATGAGTAAAAAATTGGGCCAGAAGCCCAGCAGAGCCCAAACGACACCATTACCATTCGGAGAGTAGAGAGGTCCTTTGGGAAAGAGCGGCATGCAAGCAATAAATATATCTGATGATCTGAACTGACAGTTCTGCTTGTTCTGACTGAAATGACATGTCGCCTCTGACCAACCCCGCTCCATCTCTCTCTCTCTCTCTTCCAGATGGAGGTGGGCCCGCCTCGTGATGCGTGCCTTACGACGCTCCAGCACGGCGCGTGGGCTTCTACTCGTACGGAACACTCCCCCGAAAAACCCAACCCAACCCAACCCATCCCTCCATGTGGGGTCGGGGCCTCGGGGGTTCGCGGTTGCTGGGTCCGGTGACGGCTGACGTGGACAAGCAGGGTTGATCGGAATGGTCCAGAAAAAGGGCAGTGGGGTGGAGGGTGGTGACTGGTGACTGGTGAAGTGACAGCGACCCTGTACATTCTCACAGGAGAGACATCAGAAATGTCCCAACTTTGGATATCTATTTGCCATTTCCTATAACCAAAGTTGCCAAACCATAAATTTAAAATAATAATAATAATAATAATAATAATAATAGATCTTTTGTGTTTTAACGACCAGTTTGTACCGTCTGTTATTCGGCAGTGATAGTAAAACTTCTCGTTTTTTGTAATGACATTTTGTGAACTTTAAGGAAGGTCTAGTTTATTTTATGAGTTTAAATTTAAAATTTTTATCTTTTTATTTTTAAGTTTTTTTATTTTTTTTTTAAATTTTTTTATTTTTTCTGAAAAATCAATAAAAATTACTATTAAAATTTAAAATTTTCAACTCAAATTCATTCATCAGACGGACCTGAAGTAAATAGAAATTTTTGAACAATTAAAGTAAATAATATATTTATTTATTAAATAAATAATTTATTTATATTAACCCTCCATTTGATAAATTAGTTGGAGATGAAATTTTTAAGTTGGAGTTTGTTAACTTTTCAAAAACTAATTATAAGGGGGTGTTTGGTGAATGAGTTTAGTTTAAGATTTTTAAGTTTCAATAGTAATTTTTTAGAAAAGACAAAAAACTTTTTCAGAAAAAGACAAAAACCATGATGAAAAAAGTACAATTTAGTTTAAAATTTTTTCAAAACCAAACACCCCCTAAATTTTGTTGACTTTTCAGAAAAAGATAAAAATTGAGATAAAAAAATATAATTTAATTTGAGATAAACTCAAACGCCAAACGGAGCATAAGTTTATCAGATAAAGAATTTATTTATATTTTATAAATAAATCATTTACCTGATAAATCTACTATTACTAGACATATTATTTACTTCAATTTATTTTCGTAAAAATATTGTTCATTGCAATTTCCCTTATATAATTTACATATGTGTCCTGTTAAATTGTGAATTTGTCTTATTTTAATTGATAAGTTATTGGACTGTTGTAGTATTTTTAAGTGGATTAGACTGCTTCTACTCTTGAGTTAGCTGAGTTCTATACAAGCTCCCATCTCTCTCTAATTGGTAAATAGGTATGGCCTTTTTGTATGGATATATATCCGTTGAATGTTTTTTTCTTTTAATAAATTTTCAACATTTGAAAAAGCAGTTACTCAATTAAAAATCTTGATGATTGATCTTTCAAATTTTGAAATCCATATTACTTGAGTGGTCTTTGGAATATCTGTCTACTTTTTTAGTCATCTAAGGGAAATAACCACCGTTTTCTATTAAAAAAAAAAAAAATTAGAGTTAAAAAAACAAAGCCTATGGATACGGCGCAAGTGTTGAAGTTTGAGGCAAAGATTTTTACTCTACATGGTAAATGTGGTGCCTATCATGTTAATCTTAAGTAAAATCCATGCTATTTACCTCATAGCCTTGTCTTTTTTACTTTTTTTTTTTTTTTGGATAGAATTGTCTTTTAAAATTTAGATTTATTAAATATTTATTTACTTGATAAATAATATATATTTTTTTACCAAGTAACTAAATCAAAAATTCAGTTTATAAAGGGCGAATTAAATCAATAGTAAAATCGCTATATTTTACCTTAAAATTCAAAGTCCATGTCCATTTAGAATAAAAAATCCTAATTCAGTCCACAAATTAAAAACCCTAAATCCCTAAAAAAAAGAAAGTGTTTGAATTTTTTTTTTTTTTTTTAATGTTTAAGAACTATTTCCGCACGTCTTTTAAGTGCGAAAATAAAAAGGATTTTGGAATGATGTTTGCTTAGCAAATGTTTTGGAAATGACAAGAAAAACAAAAAACTGTGAGAAAATGATTTTTGTTAAGTAATTGAAAAGTAGTTGAAAGCTGTCTTCTCCATTTTCATTTCTTAGAACTTATAACTTATAACTTAACACATATTTTCATGAAAGACGCCAAAGACAATTTCACATATTGTTATACTCAAACCCTTTTTTTTTTTTTTTTTTAATTTTTAAAACACAACCAAATATAATTTCAGTTCACATAATTTAAAAAATATATATAACTATAATTTCATAATCAAAATAAAATCATTTGCGGTAGACGTTCCCTAGGGAGTTTTTGGACTTTATACGAACTCTATAGCCCAAGCCCAACATCAAATTCCGTTTTATTTTTCTTCAGAAATTTGTCATAATTAACATTTATCAGATTAATTAAAACAAATAGCATAATTATTTTTGAACTTAATAACATAATTTAAAAATATTGAAAGCAAATAAGATTAAATAATAAATTTTCTAAGTAAATTATTTATCTACCGAAAATCATTTATCTAATAAATTTGATTATTTATTACAGATTTGTTTTAAAATTATTTCCTGTAAAAAAATAAAAAATAATCATTCTCCAATTTTTTTCCTTTTAACTTTTCGAATGTAAAATTTTCTTTTGAGGGTGACATGTAATCTATTATGTGTCCCATTTCTCATTCAACTGCTGAGTTGGTTTTGTCTTTAGCAAAATATATATGTGGAATTTTTATGGTGAATTATATCAAAGATTTTGATTATGTAACGACCAATAGAAGAAGCAGACAGAAGTATGAATGCTTTGACTTTCTCTCCTAGTCCTTCTACAAGGAATCAAGGTTGGATCCAAAGTTGCTTATATTGTTACTGTTTTTTTTTTTAATCTATAAATCATGGTATTATGTTTTGGTAGTATATGTATGATGCTATTTTTTCTTTTATATTTATCCTCTACTTGATTAACTAGTAAATTGAAAACACCCCAATTGGCTACTTTTGTTGTTATTCTTTTCTGGTAGAGAAAGATTAAAAGGTTTGAAAAATATTAATAATCACATGCGTGATGATAAACGAGATCTTACTTAAAAATATTTTATTTTTTTATCAAAATAAGGGTTTAAGTCATGCATCACACATATCTGTCGATCAGAGGATCATGATATTAATCTTTTATGTGTTGGAGAGTAAGACGTAAACATGTTACCGATCCCTTTTTTTTTAATTATTTATGTATAAAAATAGTTTACCAAATTCATTCTCAAAATCAGGGCTAATTCGTCCAAGAAAATTCCACTCTCTCTCTCTCTAAAAAACGACCAAGTTTTCCTCTTTCCTACGCAGCGGTCACGTGCGGTCTGAGGTACTTCACCCCATCGTGCTTTTCGCTTCTTCCCGCTCTGCAGCCCTGCCTCCTCCTGCAACAAACACCACACCACACCATACCACAACCCAAACTCACCTCTCTCTCTCTCTCTCTCTCTCTCTCTAAACACCCAAAATTTATTAAAAAAAAAATGAAAAGAAAAAGGCAAAGCAAGGACTAAAGTGGATCCGAAAAATCTTTCCTCACTTAAAATTCGATGAAATCCAAAAGCCTCAAACATTGCCAAATGGGTTCTTTGATTCTGCAGAAGTTGGGTCTTGGTTTGACAGATTTTGCCAGGCTTTTTTTTCACAGCCGTCTTTTTTACCAATTACCATTACCATTGTCGTTGTTTTATCGTAGTTGTTGTTGCCATACTAATTTTAGTACCTCTTTTTATTACCCCCATGGCATGCACAAAAAAGACGTGCCTCGATTTCCTCCTCCTCTCAGAAAAAAAAAAAAAAAATACTCAGACCACCCCCACCACCACCCCCATTAACCCATTTTGCCAATTTTTTTTTTATTTTGTTTTTATCTCAGACTGTCACACTAACAATACGTCTCTTTTAAGCCTCATAATTACTCTCTTTTTAATTATACTTTATTGTATCTTTTTCTCGACAGAAAAACTTAAAACCTCTCCAATTTAATCCCTGCAGCCTATATATATATATAACACACAATACATTTATGCACCTGCTGTCTTCTGCCAAGCACCCCTCCTCCTTTTTATCCTCATTTATAATTTTTCCATTTTTTTTTGTCTGACTTCTGCTCTGGTAATTAACCTTGTCAGAGAAACTAATTACTGCCTCTGCCACAACTTTTTTTTTTTTTTTTTTTTACTTTTTCATTTCTAGTTAGTTTAAATAGAATATGATAGCTAAATTTTGTTCACACCTAGCTTCATTTGCCGCTTGGGAAATATATACATGTATATATATATATTTGTCTAGCGAATAATACTATATACTACTATTACCACCCTGCCTTAGCTCGTGGCTTTAGTTAGCACTGCTAGTACTACTACTATACTGCTCTCTCTCTCTCTCTCTCTCTGCCCACTAGGCATTACTGCGTCGTACTAATACTACAACTGGGTTCCTCTAGCTCTGTCCATTTCACTTCGTTTTTTCGCTGCAACCGCAATAAGTTCTCAGCTCTAAGAGAAATTTGCTTTTTTTTTTTTTTTTTTTCCTTTTGAGAAAGAAAAGAAAAGCAAAGAGTAGAAGAAAGAGAGAAAAGAATTAATGGCTGCTGCCGATGCTGCTCCGCCGGGGCGGTCTTCAGGCGTGCCGTCGCTGCCGCCGCCGTGTCCCAAGTCTCCGCCGGCGTATCCGGATTTGTACGGCAAGCGCAGGGAAATGGCCAAGGTTCAGATGCTTGAGAGGGAGATTGGTTTTCTTCAGGTTTTTTTTTTTTTTTTTTCTGTTTATTTTTCAAGGTTGCTTTTTTTTTTTTTTTTTGGTTAAATGTGTAAAAGGGGGTAGATTTAATATTGGTTAACATATATGTGTTATATATATATATAAATATTCAATGCTCTGTTTGTATTAGGTCAGGGGATTTCTAAGCCAGTTTGGCTTGCAAGTGACCTTTTGTTTTGTTGTTTTTGTTGTTGTTTTTTGAAATCATTTTCTAGTGTATTTCCAACTTTTTAAATTTTTTTTTTTTTTTCCTTTCAATTTCTGATCTGGAGATATCTATTTTTTGAAGTCTAAACGTGTTCATATGGCTGAAATGCGTATTCTTGTATCTGTCTTTTCTAGATATCTACAATGATGATAGAATTAGAAGCTGTCAGTACTTGCTTTGTTATTCTTTTCCACCAGAACAATTAGAAACTTTATTCTGAAACCAAAAAAAAAAAAAAAAATTTAAGTTTCGAGATCTTCTAGACCCTTATATGTTCATACTACACCTGATCTGTTAGTGTAGTAGCCAAATTCTTGGCAGATTTTTGTTCAAGGAACAAGTTGTTTCATAATCAAATTTTATCGTCAAATTCCCACAAATCAAATAGCTTTAGTTGGTTTTGTTACACTTTCATGTTCTCATTAGTAGGTGTGGATTTCATTTAACAATTTTTCTCTGAGCAGGAGGAATTAAAGTCCGCGGAGCGAATTCAGCCCTCTTCAAGATGCTGCAAAGAGTATATTCATCATCGATTTCAGCGCTTCTTTTCTTGTGTTTATACCCTTTTTCTTCATCTGAGAACTGTGCTGAGATTGTCTGCGTTTCCATATTTAGCCACCCCGGTTGAAGATTGAATGTGATTATTTCGCAGGATAACAGAATTTGTGGTGGCGAATCCTGATCCTTTAATACCAACGTGAGATTAACTGCGGTAATTTTTCTTACTCTAGAGATTGTTTTTATGATCCTCACGCTAGTTTTCTTTAAGCAGAAACCGGAAAAAGCGCCGCTCATGTCGTTTCTGGAAATGGCTCTGGTATGTCCTGAATTATCTTTGCAGTAGTTCCTCAAATTCTAAACAAACGTCAATGCTAGGCCATTAGTGTGACTTTGTCTTGAAGCAAAACAATATCGACATTAAGATTAAATTCGGTCATAATCAATGACTAATACAAGCGTTAGGCAAAATTTTCGGCTATAAAAGCTTCCTACGGTAATGCTTAAATTCCAATTTGTTAGTTCAAACATGATGCAGAAACTTCGGTATCTAACAAAGTATGCTTGTTATGCAGTCGAATCCCGTGCTTCAACTTCTCATGGATTTGCTGTTGCTGTTATCCTGGATGCTGCTCCATTGGCCTAGAAATGCCCCGCTGCTGCAACTGCGACTGCAACTGCAGCCCTTGCCATTGCTTTGATTGCTGCAGCTGTCCTTCGTGCTTCACTTGCACGTTACCAAAGTGGCGTTGTTGCAGCTGCCGTTCGTGCTGCCGCCCCCCGTTGCTGCTGCTGCTCCTGCTCGTGCCCCCGATCGGATTGCTGTAAAAACCTCTCCTGCAGGAGAAGTTGTTGCTGCAGCAGAAGTTGTTGCATTTTCCCAACTTGTTCACGCCCCGATTGCTCTTACTGCAAATGCAAATGCAAGTGCTCATGCACTTGTCCTACATGTCTATAGGTACAACTCTTGCTATTGTACAAAAAACAAAAACAAAAACGAACAAAAATTATATAATTATGTTGTAATCTTTTGTTTATTTATTGTCATGTTTCTAGTGTTCATCCTACATTCTACAAATGCAAATGCTCGGTATTTTGAAAAAAGAAATTCTTCTTTATTATTGTTATTACTATTATTATTAATATTTTAAATTGGAGTTTTTGAGGATGTAATTTCAACATCCAAGTGACATGATATTTGATACAAGTTGGAAGTATATGGGGGTCGTTTAATTCAGCATGACAAGACTGAACACGATCAAATTATGATATAGTAGGGTTAAAGAAGTGTGGTATACAATTAAATGCTTTTTGGTTTTGTTGTCTGTTTAGGGAACTTGTTAGTGGCCACGGTTACTTAAAACTTAATTGTAAGGTTAGAATTATTTTTATTTTTTTTTTTTTTTTTTTGAAACTGAGCAACAGTTACTCTGACATGGATAGGTTTTTTCTTTTTTTTTTTTTTTCCTTGGGTTTATTGTCAATAATTCTTCTTCCCACTCTGAGCTCTCTCCCATAATTTAACGTTTGTGGCCCCTACAAGCCAGATTCATAATTGAATTTCATTTCATTTCAGATTTCATTCAAAAAATAATAATAATAATAATAATGGCAGGCTTTTTTCTTGATGGCTTGAGTTGAAAAACTATAGCTACACGACAGGCCCATGTTCGAGGCTGATTCCCTTTGTGATGAGTGTTTCTGTAGAAATCCCACACACAGCCCAAGAGGGGGGTAGTAGGGTAGATGTTGCATTTTGTACACTTCCCATTTTTCTAAAATTATACATCTGTATAATTATCTATATCTGTATATGGAAGCATGCAAAATGAAGGACATGTTCTTTTCATATTGTCTACAACATATTTTGACAACTGTAGCTTTCCTGTTTCACCTTACTTTTGCTAGGATCATTTACCTAGATTTCTGTGAATGAGGTTTTATATATATGTAGATATGTATATATATGTATGTATATATGTATATTGCAGCCCACAAGACAGAAATCATATTTGTTTTATTTGGGGTGAAAAGACTTGACTTGCTAGTACAAATGGTGAAAACTCTCTCTTCACGTTAAACAATCTCAATCTTGCAAGTAAAAAAATGGTATTAACTGTCATAAACAGGAATAGAATAACATTGTTATGTCCTTCTATCAGAAAATTAGTTTAAGAAGCAGCAGAACTTTTTGTGACAACCCATTTTCTGAAATGGTTACAATTTAAAAAAAAAAAAACCCCAAACACTAATTTTTTTTTTCTTTTTCTTTTTTTTTTTATAACTCACTAGAGATCGGGCCTTCTTTTGGGGCCGCTGTTTCCCTCTTGCCCAAATGAAACAACCACGCCGAAGACAAACCGAAAGGGGAACAACTATTGAACAGGCACCAAACCATCTCACATCTTACAACCGTGTCCATGCGAAGGCAACTGGGCTCCTGACTTGATGCTCGGCATTGCTCCATTCGATCGAGCCGAACTCGGACCTCGCTGTCCGGGATGCGTCTCTGCTGGCCACAAAGGTCACGGTGTACCTCAGCCTCTGCCCAACGCTCTTGAACGCGAGTTTGGCGGGCTTCACTGCAACTTTCACAGTCGGAGGTGCATTTACAGCCACTGTGTATACAGACCCTGCAGCTCCCACGTTGGTCAGCCTACGAGTGTAGCGAACAATCCTCTTGCTCCCGAACACAACGGAGAACGAAGGGTAGTTGAGAGCGCCGGGGTCGACGAACTTCTTGGAGCATGTGAAGTTGTGGCGCTTGACAATGTTTTGGACGTGCTCGACAGTGTAGTCCAAGGAGCACAAGAACTTGATGTACTCATCTGTGGAGATGTCGTAGACCAGGCCGGGTGAGAGGGCTTTCTGGGGGTCCACGTGACCCGAGCCGTGAGCCCAGGGGTTGGAGAAGGCACCCCCTTCAGCATCACGGAGAGGGGACTTGGTGTTGTCTGTTACGTAGGCAGTTGTCATTAGAGCTGATTTGATTGCACTTGGGCTCCATTCTGGATGAGCTGCTTTGAGTAGTGCAGCTAAACCACTGATGTGTGGGCAAGACATTGATGTTCCTGCATTTTTCCATCACATGTAAGATACATATACATATATATATAGCTCAAAAATGTGGCTATAAACAAACTCATAACAGCAGTTGATAATGTCGGATTCAATCAATTCTAAGAGATTTTTCTAATTCAGTTTACTTTAGACATGGTTAAGCAACAATTAAAATGTAGACTAAAATTATAACCATCGTTCTAGAGCACAGTAAGTTATTACAAGGATTAGCAAGTAAACACCTTATGATGATAGCTAAAAAAAAAAAAAAAAAACAGTAGTTGTAGGTATAGTCTAATGGTAATTTCACGCTTGACTCCGTTAAAAAAAGTAAAGAGTTCTTCGAATCCTCTCATCCCAACTTATATATCTATATACATATTAAAAAAAAAAAAAGGGGTACAAAATTGACGGGGGGAAAAGGAAAAAAACCGAACATTAGGAAGAAGGGGAACAGGTGATCATTTCGGTTCTGCTTTCTGACTCGTTATACAAAAAATAGGAGAAAGGGTGCAAAAGACATTTTATGTCGCAAAGCTGCTTCTATGGTACCAAAATGATTTATTTTTCAAATGTAAGGCACCATTTTAATGTTGTAAAAAATATAGGTTAGTTCGTAGTCTTAACATATATAAAAGAGTTAATAATACTTTCTCTTCTTTTGTCATGCGTCAATCCTTTTGTTTTTTTTTTTTTTTTATATACTTCTCTTTTTGCTCTCATCATTTTTCTGTCTCTTTCTTTATCTTTTTCTCCGCTTATTTCTTTTCTTTTCATCCTGTTCATTTCTTATTATCTATATATATACACACACATATAAATATTTTCTTTTCATCTTATTCATTTCTTATCATCTATATATATACACACACAAATAAATAATCATCTATACATCTATTCGATAACTTACATATTTTATTAATATGGTTGAAAAAAGTTTTTGTCTAATTTAAATTTTTTTAGAAGTTTTGATTTTTGTTTTTTAAGTTTTGTAGGAGATACGATTTTCTGTTTTTTTTTTTTTTCTTATTTTGGTATTTTCTACCTTACTCCTTTCTTTTCTTTTTTCTTTTTAACTCTTATATCTTTTACATAATATATTTTTCATACAAGCGAAGCGCATGTTCAACTAGTAATTATAAAAAATAGAGCATATATGAAAATAATTTCCTAGTAAAATCTATAACATACAGTTGTGCATATGGTAATTTTTTTTTTTTTGAATAAGCATATGATAATTTTTAATTATTACGAGTTGATGAACAATATTATCATAAAAATGTTACTAATGGTCTATTTGCAAAAGATTTCTAACTGTTGCTTTTGACTTTTATATTTGTCCAAAAACTACTCAGAAAATGCGTAGATGTGGTTCAGAAGAACTTTGGTTTTCTCTAAGAAATTACACTTAAAACTATAAAATATAACTTCTAAAAAAAAAAAATTTTAAATAGATAAGTATTTGGTCTAAATAATTCATGAATTTTTTAAGAGGTGACACTTTAATTCCTTTTTTTTTTTACTTTGTTGACCATAAACTCTCTAAAAAGATAATAGTTTAGTCATTTCTGTTTAATTCTATTAAATTTCTAACAAAATAAATCACGTGCATTATATATGATCTAATTTAAAAGGGTATTTAAGTAATTTAATAATAATTAATTGAAAAAATTAAAATTCATCTCTCTTTTTCTCTAAAATTCATCTGCGCAACAGGGAGAGGGTGGGCCTTGGTTTGACGTGGGGGGTGGGGGCTTGGTTCGTCGACAGGGGTGGGGGAACCCAGATCAAGATTTTGGGGTGGGGGGTGGGCCAAAACCCAGATCATGTGGGAGAGTTGAACCCAGATCGCGGCGACGGTGGGGGGGGCTCGAAGTCCAGATCTCGATAGCGGCAGAGGGGCCGAACTTAGATCGTGCAGGGGGTTGGGGGGTCAAAACCCAGATCCTGACGGCGGTAGGGGGGCTGAACCCAGATCACTGGTTGTCTGCAAAGGGAAGGAGAGAGAGAGGGAGGGAGGAAGGGAGACAGAGAGAGAGGCCCTTCGGCTCCGACTCTGGTGTCGGATCTGTTTGGGGGGGGTAGGGAGAGAAAAGGTGGGTGGGGGAGCTTTGAGTTAAGCTCTCTCTCTCTCATTTTTTTAACGTACTTCACGTGATCCTTAGATCATTATGTGAGTTTTTTAATAAAATAAAATGATACCGACCAAATTATTATCTTTTAAAAAGTTTAGAATCATCGTAATATAAAAAAAAAAAAAAAAAAAGATTAAAATGTCATATCTTAAAAAAGTTTAGAGATAATTAAGACTAATTACTCTCAATATATTTTAAAACTTTCTATAAGAGATTTAAAATACCATTCCTTATTAAAAGATTTAAAGATCATTTTGTGCCGATCAGAACAAACTATGCAACAACAAACTATTTTAAGCTAATTATTCTAGGAACAAAAGCACTAATTCTCTAGGCCACCAAAAAAATTAAAAAAAAAAAAAAAAGAAGCTAATTCTCTATATAATATAAAAATAATACATGCCAATTATCCGCCAACAGGATCAGACATTTGACCATGACTGATCAGTAAACCAATTCAACTAAAATTGAACAATAAAACAACCCACTAACAAAACTGAACTGGCCCAGGACCATTAGGATTAAGTGCCTATTTATTTTTAGAGAGACCAGCATTAACCATGAATGGACAAACAAACCAATAATTATTGACAAGTTTTGAAAAAGCGGTTTTAATGCGAAAACAAGTGGATGGGGTTTGATAAGTACGTAAATGACCGAATTTTACAGCCGTTGGAACAAAAAAGAAAGAAATAGTGTTATCAATCAGTTACTTTGAATACATACCTGACATAATGTTGAACTGCGTTTTTCTCGTGTCCTTTTCAAGCCCAGTGGGACCAATCGCCTCCGACCACGCAGCCAAGATGTTCACCCCAGGCCCAATCACGTCCGGCTTCAAGATCTGCGGCGTCACCAGGTTTGGCCCCCTAGAACTGAAAGCCGCCACCACCGGCGACGGCCTCACGTTCAGCACCGTCCCCCCGAAGCTCAGTACAGCCGTCGGATTCAGATCCGACGTCACGTATTCCCTGATCTGGTCCCCAACCTTCCTCCCCACCGCCACCGCCGGCAGCAGGTGGCTGTCGGCAACCAACTCCTCGCCGCTCGCCGCGGTGTTCGCCAAAATCATCCCGATCCCGCCGGCGTCGCGCACGACCGCGCCTTTCTCTACGCGAGCGTTCACGCCCCTGTCGCACAGCACCACCTTCCCACGTACCACATCCGGTTCGAGTGAACCGGGCAAGCACAAGTTCCCGCCGCCGCTGCTGCTGCTTTTGGACTTCATGTTGTTGTAAACCAAGCCGACCGGTTTGTTCCCCATTCCCGAACCGCTGTAGAGCGAGACTCCGGTGAACCGGTTATTGTTTCCGATCAAAGCGTAGGCCGGGAAATCACGGTCCAAAGTCCCGGCCCCTATGGTCATGATCCACGGAGCCACATTTGCCAACGAAGCCCTGCTGGGCCCACTGTTCCCGGCGGAGCAGGAGACGAAGATCCCCTTCTCCACGGCGGAGAAAGCTCCGATGGCGATGGTGTCGCGGTAGTAAGGAGCGGAGCCGCCGCCGAGGGACATCGAGAGGACGTCGACGCCGTCGGAGATAGCCCGATCCATCCCGGCGAGGATGTCCGACCCGAAGCAGCCAGTGCTCCAGCAGACCTTGTAGGTGGCAACGCGAGCGCGCGTGGCCATCCCACGCGCCGTTCCGCTGGCGTAACCGAGAAGGCTCGCGTTCACCACGTTCGATCCGGCCGCCGTGCTCGCTGTGTGAGTCCCGTGGCCGTCGCGGTCGCGCGGCGAGACGATCTCCTTACGGTTCCCCCCGAAGCTTCCTCCGCTCGACATCTGGTACCCCTTCGAGAAGCTTCTTGCTCCGATAAGCTTCTTGTTGCAGAGAGACGGAGCAAAATCCGACGCCGACTCACACTCCCCTCGCCACCTCGCCGGGATCTCAGGCATTCCCGTATCATCGAAGCTCTTCGACTCTGGCCAAACGCCGGTGTCCAGAACGCCAACGATGACGTCATAAGAGGCCTGGTTAACAGCCTGCGCACTCAGTCCTCCGTCGAGCGCCAAGCCCAGGAACTTCGGCGTCCGGGTGGTGTGGAGAGTGTAGACCGTGTCCTCGTAAACTCCGACGACGGAGTCGGACTTCCGAAGCAACTCGGCCTGCTCGGGATCAAGAGAAGCCGCGAAGCCATTGTAGGAATTGGTGTAAGCATAAAGTAGAGAATCTTCTGCACTGGTCGACAGAGACTGGAGATTCGCTGAGTACCAGTCATGATGGGTGGGGTAAGCCAAGGGCTTGTCGTGGTCTTTCATGTGAACAATGTAGGTTCTCTTGTCGGAACGACATTGTTGAACCAGAAGAAGAAGCAGAACGGAGAACGAGAACCAGATTTGAGTGGCCATTGAGCCCATGGCTTAACAGAGAAAGTAAAAGATTTTTGGGAATAGCTATATGAATATATATATGTGTGAGTGTTAATTAAATGTGAACCAAAAGAAAAAGGAAGGAAAAGAGAAGAAAATGAAAACGGAAGCAGTCGCTAATGGCTGCGACTGTCAGAAGGGATAGAAGAGAAGGGGAGACTCATGTCGGCTTTATATAATATGTTTCGCGCTTACAATAAGGAGTTCGTTTTGTTTTTATTACTTAAAATGCCATTCAATATTTAGTCCATATTTGCCTCATCATTTCATTTTAACTCAAACTGTATTTTTTATTTTTTATTTAAAAAATTTCTGTCTTTTTCTTAAAAAGTTTTTTATCTCTTCTGAAAATTCAAAAAATTTTACTATTTCAACTCAAACTAACCAACCAAACAAACCCTTGTCTCCCTTTGATTCATTAGTTTGTGTCGGAAATTTTAAGTTTCAATAGTAATTTTTGTTGACTTTTCAAAAAAGATAAAAAACTTTTTTAGAAAAAGATAAAAATTGATATGAAAATTTTAGGTTCGAGTTGATGAACCAAACAAGCACTTATTATTTCTATAAACAAAAACATAAGGCTTTTGTTTAGTAATCAAATTTAACTCTAATTAAACTGTATTTTTTCATCTTAATTTTTTTTAAATCAATAAAATTTATAATTATTTTTTAAAAAGTTAACTCAACTCAAACTTAAAAATTTTATCTTAACTCAAACTCAACTCATTTACCAAACAGATCCTAAATTAGCATTTTGTAATTTTGTAACTACAAAACATTTTATTTAATGAGGATTTTTAATGAACGCGTTTTTTGAAAATAACTTCACGGGCTCCTTTTTTTTTTTTTTTTTTGGCTTGGACTTGTGGTGGTTGTTTGGATTTTTAGAAAAAAATAAAAATTGTTTGGACTATTTTGACTTATTTTGCCTTTTTTTTTTTTTTATATCTATTTTAATTTTACCTTCCTAAGTGCAATAGGGACTTTTGTCTAGAGAACAAATAGAGACACAACACTAGTCCACTACAGCTGGAGACACGTAATCCAAAAGGTCCACCAAATTAGCCACTGCTCAAACCTTTTTTTTTTGGCCCAATCCTTTTGAGATTGTTTAAACAAATGCAATGAATGCCTTAATTATCACATATATATATATATATATATATATATGTTATTGTGAAAATGGAATGTGTTTAGTAAAGCTTCCTTGTCTTTTTTTTTTTTTTTTTTCACTTTCAATCTTCAAAGATTGTAAGGTCACTTCCTACTTTACCTTTTGGAAACGTTTATAGAGACTCATGTATTGTATTTCTCTTTTGAACAAAGTAATGCCAATTTTTCACCTAATGAATTTCTTGAAAAACTATATATATATATTTTTTGCTAACCGGAGTTGTGTGAATGGTGATGGGGTGGCGGCGGCGGCGGTGATAGTGGCATGTCTGGGTATTAACTGTTGGTGTGGAGGGCAATTCTGTGAAATAAATTAAAGGCACGAGAAACAATAAGCAAGTGTATATTTTTGTCTTTTCTGTGTGTGTGTGTATATTTTTGGTATTCGATTTTTTTAAAAACTGGGACAAGTTTTAACTGATAAGAGTGCATACCAGTTCACGCCATATATGGAAAAGGATGGGCCATTGTTAACGGCTAGAATTTGTTTTTTTAAATTATTTTTATTGTTTATTTATTTTAATTTTTTACATCTGTCAGGGAGTAGAGAGAGAGAGAGAGCTGGCCCTCACTCATTCCACCCACTGCCTGATTTTTTATGTTCTTTTTTCTTTTCTCTTTGACTGTCTTTTTCTTTTAACTTTTCTTTATATTTTTCCTATTTTAGCTTTCGGTTTTTGCGTAGGAGACTAAGATGTTTTTTTGATATTTCATCTCATTTTAAATTAAAATATATTTTTTTATTTTAATTTATATTTTTTTTTAAATTTTTTTTATCTTTTTCTAAAAAAATTTTTAAATTCAATTCATTTACCAAATAAATTTTGGAGTGTTGTTCCTTTATTTATTTATTTATTTTTTAACCGCAAAAGAAGTGGGCTACATGCTTTGCTCATGCACGACCGCCTAATCTTTCGTAGACACTTGTCAGTTAAGCGTGCTCATTATAATACCTCGTTTACCAGGTAATCTTTCTCCGTTATTTTATCCAAAAAGAAAATATCGAAAACCGATCCGTTTTTTATTTCACGCGCATTCATAGCCGAACTAGTTAGCTCAAGTAGATGAATCTCCAGTACGATAAACATATAAATATCATATAATTTTTTTTGATATATTATTCGTTTGATTCTTAATCCTTTTACAAAGGTGCTATTTAATTTACAATCTCTTTTTTATGACTAAAAGAATTATGCAGTTTATAAAAAGTGAAATTTGATCTTTTTTATTAACAAATATTAAAAATTAAATGAAATAGATTACGTGTATAACACTTGTAAATTGAATCATGCAAATTTTTTTTCTTAATTACATTATAAATAGCAAATCATATATAAATAACGTGATATTATACGTTAAATTTTTAATATTTGTTAGCAAAAAGACCATTTTACACCATTTTAAAGAGTTTAACCATAAAAAAGGGGTAAGTTATAACTTTGTAAAAAAAAATTATGTACTAGATGAGCAATTTACCATATTATTTTATATGTAATGTAGCATTCAAATAGTTCGTGATTTAATCCAGTATTCCCTATAATAGTCTGGGTCAAGTACTATAAAACATAAGCTTAAATAAAACTCATTTCTAAAAGTCAGCTCAATGGTAGGTGACATTCAATCTCTATATTTCCAATAACTTAATGCAATATTAACTTCTCAACGGTCTGATCTGTGAGCATTTATGTAAAAAAAAAAATTATATATATATAACAGGACAGAACTACTTTTAGTCATGTATCGAATCAATAAAAAGATAAAAAGTTAATTTAACAATTAAAATATGAACAATATATGTTTTGTTGTCATAAGATTTTACAATAATATTTTATTATTTTTAAGTGTCACCTAATAGTTGGAACACTAATAGATATTACCATGCTCCTTTTTTTTTTTTTTTTTTTTTGTGTAATTTGATAATGATGCATCGTGATGTGATTACGAATTTTATATACATTGCAGAAGGCATAATATATTAATTCAAGTTAATTTTTTGTTGTTGGTTTCGGGAGCAATTTCATGCATTTAATTAGAATAAGTTTTGAAAGGAAATTCAAGATCTGTTTGACAATTATAGAAGCATAAATCAAAGATTAATTATAGGTCAGTCTTTGTCACCTAAAAAGATCGTATAAAAGTAAATGTCGTCTTAATATTAAGATGACGCATGACTAAGACCTCGTGATAAATCAAATATTAAAGGAAATTCCAGACCGTCTTAACATTAGTGATCGTTGGATAGTTTAGGTAAAGTTCATAAGTTTTTTCTATTTCTAGTAGAAGTAAGTCCGATAATTTTTTAAGGATACTTTTAAGATAGGACCTATTTAAAAAAAATTTTTGATAGATCTAGTTTTGTTAAGTGATTATATTAATTATTAAATTTAAATAGCCACTTTCATATTATATATAGTGTATTTTCTTAATGTATATACTAAAAAAAAAAAAAAAACCTAGTTGAATTCACATCTTTTTATTTTAAGAAACCATGTGGAATTCTAATCTACAAAAAGTTTTTAACATTATACTTTGATTACTGGTAAAATAGTAATTAAAATATTAGTTCTTTTTAAGTTTAGAGTTATAATCTAATAATAATTTTATATCTGATTTAATGGTTTAATTTTTTTTTAATTTTGAAAAGAAAACTATTCCTTTCTGTTTCTTTTTCCATTTCCCCCTAAAAAGAGGAACAACCCGCAAATACAGCCAGCGAGGAGGACGACATTACTCGTAAAGCAAAGGAAAGAGCCTGAAGATACTACGTATCAAGACTCACGATAGGATTTGAGTGCTTATTTATTCAATATTTGATGGGTGATTTTTTTTTCTTTTTTTTTGGGCGTAATTGCTATCAATTGGTTTCTAAAGAATAATTGTAACTCATTAGCTAGTTTTTGAGCACTTTGCGATAAGGGAATAAAACTTTTTAACATGCCTGACCCTGATTTAAATTAATTAACTAAAAATTATAGATAATGCTTAGATTATTCCTTTGTTGTGTTCCAATTCATGTAATCTGACTGACTTTTTGGGATCCCAGTTAAACTACAATTTAATTTTCAATGGATCTCGTACGGCATTATGTATTAAATGCCTACAAAATTGTTCAAGAGCGTGCAAGCGCGTGTCGCTTGTGCAAGTAGAAATTTTTTTTGAGGGGCGTGCAAGTAGAAATTTTTTTTTTAAATGCATGTGGGAAGTGTGGGCACATGACTGTTAATTACTGTTTAATCAATCAATCGGCAACAAAAGTACCGTCTGGCCCATTTTATCTTAAATAACCGAAGATAGTGGCGCCGATCGAGCTAATATTCTCTCTTTCCCAAAAAAAAAAAAATTTTTTTTTTCTGTAGATTGTAAATTTTGCTATTTGTAAAATAAAAATATATTTTCTCTCGTACGTTTTTTTTAAAAATAATTATAACTTTTTTTTTAATGTAAGATAAGACAAAGAAAATTATAAATCTACCTAAGATCTCGTTTGTCATTTAAACTCAAACTGTATTTTTTCATCTCAGTTTTTGTCTTTTTTTTGAAAAAATTTTTGTTTTTCTTGTGAAAAAATTTTTATTTTTTCAAAAAAAATTTTCAACTTAAAACTAAAAATTTTCAATTCAAACTTATTTACCAAACGGACCCTAACAGAATATGAATTGTCATTTATTACTAAATTCGGTTGAAATATCTCATTTTCATCAATTGCCTTCATAACTAAACTTTTTTTTAAAGATGTAATCTACAGTGGCAAGGTTTTTAATTATTTTTTTTTTAAATGTAATCTATAGTGGTAAGGTTTAGCTAGTTTATAACAGTCTTCAACCTGAATTTTAGAAATTGGTCATCAAATTTCATTTAATATTAATATATTTTTTTTCGTTCACTATTATAAAATTCTCCAATTAATAATATAAGAGATCCAAAGGAAAAACAGGAATAACGCACGCTTTTTTGGCTCTTTTATTTCCTTTCTTTATTCTTTATTACCCACGCGTTTTCTTTCTTTATCATTCATATCCACCCTCTTTTCATTTTAGTTCTAATTATTTCTTTTCACCGACTCCATACCAATGAAAACTGGTCTTCCATGTGCCAAAGCAAAAGAGATCAACCAACTTTGGGACCCCCCAAGAGAAACTGAGTAGTAACAACAAAAAAAATTGAAAGGGATTTAAAGACGTTTCTAAAGAGTGTAAGTTAAGATAGAGCAGGCAATTTTTCAACATTTTTGTATGAAAAGCATGATGACGTTGATGATTTCAAATTTCAAGAACTATTATTGTGTCATTTTGAACTGCAAGATTTATCACTGAATTGCATTTTATCTCATTTTATTCTATCGATAAAAATTGTTTCTTACCGGCTACGTTATATATGTTGAGTCGAGTTTTAATGAGTTTTTATAATAGAATCTCTTATTTTGTATTATCACTAAAAATTATTTTATTATTATTGAATTATTTTTTAAAAAACCGTAATTTATAACTATCTATCTTAAAAATTTACAGAGCGGAATGGATTTTCTATCTACACTAAAACAATAATTCCTTCTGATGGGAGGTTTTATGTAAAAATAAAAAATTTCCTTTAAAAAATGGTGTCAAGAAAAGCTGTCAAGTTATTTTGGTAGCTAGCAAACAAAATCGCCTTAGAAGGATTACTTATTGGCATGATTGTTGTTATCTGGAAACTCCCGAGAATTGTCGTTGTGTGACCCGCCCACAGACCCTTTTTATTTTTTTCTCCTCCTCCTTGAAATTTGTTTGACATATTAATTTAACTTTAATTAAATTATATTTTTTTAATTAGATTTTTATCTTTTTTTGAAAAATCAATAAAAATTTTAACTAATTTTTAAAAAATCAATTAACTCCAATTTAAAAATTTTAACTCAAACTAACGATCCAAATGGATGTTTATTGTTTAAATTTTGTTAATGATAATATAATATTTTATAATAATGATTCTTTGGATGCAAATTTTATCTAAAATCTAGAAAGATAATCTGAAATGTCCCAAATTAGTCTTCTATACGCATTTTGGGCAAAAAAAAAATGTAGCGAAAATGAATGGTATCTAAAACAGACAAGAACTTTCACAAACAGACGAGGTCATGACATAATTGTAATTAATTAGTTAAGCAAGAGACATAGAGATTAATAAATCAAAATGTACTTGAGCATAGATGAAGTAGAAAGCAAGTACGAAGATAATTATGCATTGAATTCCAATATGTTTGCAATTAACAAAATCAGTCATTAAAAAAAAAAAAAAAAGAACTGATAAGTGTACAAGCAATGTTACTCAAGCTCATGATCTCAAGAAGAGTGAATGGTGCAGAAACGAAAAGGAAGATATAATATATTGTGCCACAAACGGCGGGGACAAAGAGAGAGAGGAATGTCCAATTTTGGACCACTTCATTTTTGTCTCGATTTATTGATATTTCATTGAACATTGAACTTGAAAAAAATGTATGAATTTTTACTTCTGGTCTTAATGAGCACATTTTAATTTATTACTTGAATTAAGATGTTTGAATTGACTTGTGATACGTTTCTAATTTCCATAACTTGACTCCCATTTCAGGGATTCGATGACATCAGTTTCATTCCTGAAACTTGACCTTGGTACCAGTCTTGGAACCTTTCTCAACCCCCAATATAATATTCGAGTCCACACCGGATTCCGATCAGTTGATTGATTTCAAACTCTATTCCGATCTTGGTCTTGGAACTCGATATTCCAACCCTAACTCCGACCCCATCCTTAATATGGATCCCATTCTCGATTACTGAATCTGACCTCAATTTCAACCCCGGTCCCAAAATCTAACTCTAAATCTGGGAGACAAGGCTAGAGCTAACCAAAATCGGGATCAATATTTAAATTCTATCTTTTTAAAATTCAACAAGATAATACAATATAATGGTAAACATAATTGGCAAAATACAATGTTTTAGTCGATAAAAATTAAACACAGTATTGTATAATAATTAAAATATAACAATAAAATACAATATAATGCAGTACTCCAATATATTACAAAACTATTCAATGCATTAAACGTGCATAAATAATTATTTTTATTGTGACTTGAATAACTTGTAAATTAACTACATTCACCGAAAAATAACTACATCTTATATGATTTATATAAAAATCAATATCTCCTGTAGTGAAAGGCAAAGTTTCAAGAGCAGTATTATTATATTTTCTGTCGGTACCATGCAGATCATGAGAATGGATGTTAAAATTTCGAGAAAATATCATCAATATTTTAATTACTCCGACAATTTGGTGCAAATCTCTATGGTAGGCAAAGAATATGTAGTTAAGATGAGGTGGTCCCGTTATCATTCCATCCAGTCCCAAATCATATTCACATTGCTATATTTATTATATTTTAGTGATTTAGAGATATATAAAGATTGTGCCTCGGAAAGGTAAATTAGAAAATATATTGGATGAGAGGTGCATATATCTTCAAAGTCCCATATTTAACGCCTTTATAAATGATATTTTTTTGAACGATAACATCAATTGATTCGAATGTAACATTTTTTAATAATATACATCTTTTATCTTAACAATTCTAAATAATATCATATTATAAATAATTTAATAAAATTAAATATAATCAACTAATTACATAATTCTAAATAAAAAATTATAACCGTTAGATTTTTTCGACTCTCGAGCAAGAGACAATATATATATATATATATATATATAAATCATTCCCCACTTCTTTTGTGCAACCACTGTCTTACTTTCACAACCAAATAAGAACAACTTTTCCCCACTTCTGTATGTCCAATGATCTTTTTATATAAATGGTGACCCTTTAGTGAGCTAGTGACATCCAAGCACCAACAAAAGGTTCATATATCTGTTATATATATTTTTTCTTAAATTTTTCCTCTAGTACAAACCTAGAGAGAGCACTAACAAAAGGTATATTAAGGGACAAGTGACGCTGATGAATTCTGACCGGGACTTTACCTACCGACAGTCATTAAGAGTAGGGTTATCAAAATATATATATATATATGAGAAAATATATATATATAGGAATAGTATTTCTAAAAATTAATCAAAAAAAAATTATAACTAATTTTTAAAATATCAACTAACTCTAACTTAAAAATTTTAAGGTGATATTTGGTTCACTATCTTATTTCAAATTAAAATGTACTTTTCTATATCATTTTTTGTTTTTTTTGAAAAATTTTTTGTCTTCTCTGAAAAAGCTTTTTGTCTTTTCTGAAAAGTCAACAAAAATTACTATTGAAATTTAAAATTTCCAACTTAAACTCATTCATCAAACGGACTCTAATAATCCAATCGTACACTGTATTAGTTCAGAAAGTGCCCACTACAACACGATACCGTAAACCATGCCCCAATTTGTTTAGATACTGCTCAATTACATCCATGTCCCTGTGGAACTAGATTAATTTCCACATTCGCTGCCCGCGTTGAGTTCTAAAACTTCATTTTCGGGTCTGGTCTTCACTTCTATAGCTCTATCACCGGCATGGCATCCTGAGCTCGCCATTTGTCGCCAGCTACAGCAACAATTTCGTCCTCAAACTGCTACGTATAACAGCCATAGTCCCCGCATCAACGCTGCATACTAGGGCTGTCATGTATTTAAATGATCGATTGGTATAATATAAACCATTTTCATATATATATATATATATATATGAGAATCGATCAAGATCATGATGGATTTTTCCCCACACTACTGCTCTATAAGCAATTTGAATGGCAAATACGTTTCCACTATCTCTCAATTATTTTGTAGTTCAACCACTTTTTTTTTTTCTTTTCTTTTTTGTTGTTAACTTTTGACAATTTACATCAAGAAAAAGAAAGTTTGTTGTTGTCTTTTACTTTTACGTGGAAATTAGAAAAGAAATAGCCATAATGACTGGCATTTAGGTATTAACTAGTATATGGACAACAATATCCTTCCATGGTTGTGATGAATCTAATGATCTTCGGTCCTTGAAAAATGCATGCCTTGGTTTGATCAAATTCAAGCATACACAAGATGTATATATTGATGATGTTTGCATATTTCTTTTGATTTAACACTTTAAAACTATATCTTAAAAAAAAAAAAAAACGATGGATTGTTTTAGGGTAAGACATCCAACTATTAATATCGGTTCGTGAACATCAACTTTTTTTATTAAAATCATATCAAAATGAAAAAAAAAAAAAATACAAAATTAATAATTTTAGCTTCTGTATGGGACAACAACTTTAGATATTTAGTATATCGCATATTTTTTTAATATATTTAAAATTTTTACACTATTTTACATGTCATAATGTATTTTCAATTCACACTTCAACTAAGCATACATTTCCAAATCGATTTCAAAAACTTTGTCTTCCGTTATCACCCCAAACAACTACTTAATACATATTTAGTTGTTTAAAAATGAAATCCTATAATACAATATATTTTCACATCCTATTAGAGAAATATCTGCCTGACAAGAAATGCCCAAGTTTAATGAAAATCATCACTGTCTTCTTGTTAATTATCAATTAGTGTGCTAAATATGCCATTTAGACTATTGAAAGAAGCTGATGATTTTTCCCGTCTTTTTGGGAATAGGGGCCGAACTTTAAAGTATTTTAATCGCCATTAAGACTCTCGGGAAAAGAGGATTTATTGAGTAAAAAGAAAGACAAATAATGCTGAAATTGGTAGGCGTGCCGGTGGGGTGTATTTTAAGGAGTGAGAGATATATATAAAATTAGTGACACAAACATTATCATGTTGCTTAATGAGCGTTGTTTGGTTGGATATTAAAAGATACCATCCAAAGTGGCAGCCACTTTAAAAGGCACGAGCACGCACATATAAATCAGAAAGTTCCATCACTGTTTCGTCTCCCTTTGGCTTCCTGCTCATCAGCTTTACACATGCCCTGTGATGCATGGTTGTCACGCAGATCGAGACTTCAAGAATCTAAACAAAAGTCTGATGGTAGGTGTTTGCCTCGAAATCTTATCCAACGACTAATAACACAACATAAAACTTAATCGAGTCCTTTGAATCTTGATAAATCAATTATAATCTTTCTATGATTCTCAGGTATTTTTAAAAATGTATAAATTTCATATCTTAATCCTTATTTATAGTCTTATTGTATAGGAGATTCTATTACAATTCTGTTGTTGAGGCCTTGGACTCAACCCTGGTGCTATGTGCTCGGCCCGTAGGTTAGGTGTGGCCTGTGAGCCGGTCAACATGGCTGCAGTCCAAGCTCTCCAACCCATCACGAGGGGCGTTCTGTGCGCTCCGTCCGTAGGTTGTTGATACCAGGATATCAAGGGTTCGAACTCTGGTATCAACAACCTACGGCGCGAGCGTACCGCGTTCCTCGGGATGGGTTGGGGAGCTTGGGCTGCAGCCCTGTTGACTGGCTCACAGGCCACCCGAGCCTGCGGGCCGAGGGCAAAAGCGCGGGGTACAAGCCTACGGGCCGAACCAAGGGTTGAGCCCAAAAAAAGCCTCAACATCTGTCATCTTAATCGTTTAATACTTTCCATATAATTTTAGTTTTACATATTTCTTTCTTTTTATTATCGGTTTTATCTTTTAACGTAACACATATCTGGTTCTATTATTATTCTTAGATGTTTTAGTTCTACTTTTTTAAATGCTGTCATCTCATTTAACCACTTTAAAAATCTCTTAACACGACTTCGTTTTCTGTACAATCCAAGATGCACCCCCGTTTTAGGACAACTTATTATACATTATCGATTGGATTTAGTTTTTAATAGTTTGATTTTTGAGTGTCTTTCTTATAAAAATTTACAGGATGCTCATATACAAAATTAGTCAGTTAAAAATTTAATCTAACAACTAAAATGACAGTTTCTTGAGTTTGAGTTTGAGCTTGGGTTGCCCACTCTCCTTGAGTTCGAGCTTGGTTTAATGAACTTGGCTTCCATTAAATAATAATAATGATAATAATAATAATAATAATGTTCCAACTGATAACATAAAATAAGAAGTTTTATCATAGAAATTCTACAAAACAAAATATAATGAAGATTATTTAGGGGGAAAAAAAAAAAAGCAATACGAACCAGTTTTTTGATGTACCAAACATGCCCGTTTTCCCTTTTTTTTTTTTTCTTAAAAAAAAATTTATGGAGAAGCCCGTTATCTTGTTATCAATGTGTCGACTTAGTGTGAACAAATATTGCAGTCTTTTGACTATTTTTCTAAGTTCTTTAACGGAAAGCGCACTTTAGAGGAAGGGACAGGTGCACCTTTTGGTTCTGGAAGATTTTACTTACTTTTATTATGGACTCAGTTGAGTAAAGAATAGAAACACTAGGACAAAGCTAGAGGAAAATCTGCCGCAAGTCCTGAGGTAATATAAAATAAAAGCCTAAAATAGAAACAAATATGTTTGAACTTTGAAGCGGTTTAATGGGGATCCGATATAACTAACGTCTAAATTTCTCCTGAAGTCAGTAAAAAGAAAAGCAAAAAGAAACTGGTGAAAATGACAACCTACGAGTTAAACGGCAAAAGTCCATCTGAAGGTAGATTTTTAGTGGAGATGTTTAAAGTTTAATAATAAGAAAATTGATTTCTACTTCGAGCATTGGATCTCTCATCTCAATTAATTTCCGTTGAGAAGATTCATGAAAATAATTGGTTTAAAATTACAATCAATTCCTTTTTCAAATCTTGCGGCAAGTGCACGGGTCCTTTCGCGCATGGTATAAAAGGAGTAATGTTACGGTTTATGATATCTACAGGAATGAATTTAGATAGCAAGCTGATTTGAGTATGTATATATAAAAGGGAAATTGTAGTAAATAATATATTTTATAAGTATATTTGAAGTTTCTAGCCTATATTTTAAAAAAGTGATGAATTACAATATATATTTCTGATAAATTCTTAAATTTTCTTGGATTTTATAAAAAATTTTGAGATTTACGGTTCAATTTTTAACAACAAATTTATATACATAGTTTTATGTTAGAGAGATAAAAGAGGAATGAGAAAGGGTTTTTTTTTTGGTATTGTATAACCATAAATTTGATTATTCTATATGTTATTATACTTATAATTTTATACGATAATTTATTATTACTCTTCAAATTTGTTATTTAGCTCTTTTTGTCCACGTACAAATTGGTATTTAAAATTAGAAGACTGCAAGAAGGCCTAAAGGTCAAGAAATGGAGCAGTTTGAAAGAACTTCACCACAAACTGGTTTCCCCACGACCGCGAGTGTTCCTTGTGGGTACCAACTTCTGATAACTGCAAAGTTTACTGAATACTTTCTTTTGATTTTGATTTTTGATTTTTTGTTTTGACAAAATGAATAGTTTACAGTTTTTTTTTTTTTAAATAATAGTAAACACCTTGCATTTTAAGGTTATGAACAAATCATATCGTATGTTTTAGATTTTTCACCTTTATACCTTCGCATTTTAAATTGTATTAAGTTCTTACCTTCTTTGTGTTAAGAGTTCGTACCTTTATACCTTCATATGTTGAAAAATTTTTTTTAATTTGTTTCAATAATGGCATTTAGGTCTTTTTTGTGATCAAAATTGAAAAAAGGTATAAATTAAACATAAATTCAAACCCAGAACGTATAAATATGATATAGTCCAAAAACAATATATAACTTTTCAATAACCTAAAATGAACAGTATAAAAATAAGAGAGATAATAAATTTACAAAATAAATAATTTATTTACGTTTTATAATCTTTGACTTACCTAATAATTTTGCTATTTATCTTATAAAATTTTCATTTACTTCATAAATTTATTATTTGTTTTAGATATTTGAAACTTTATTATTTACTTCAATTATTTTTATAAAAATATTATGAAAATTATGCACTGATTTTATGTACATGTACATGTATATCTGAGTTCGACTATAGTATTCCAGAAAAACAAAATTGCTCTATATTCAAAGTTGTTTAAAGTACTGCCAACAACGTCGCTTTGGCCGAGTGGTTAAGGCGTGTGCCTGCTAAGTACATGGGGTTTCCCCGCGAGAGTTCGAATCTCTCAGGCGACGACTTTTTTTTACTTTCTTTCTTTTAATTTTCTTCGTCCTATATGTGCTAACAATAACTAGAGTTAAAAGGCAGCAACCAAAGACTTTATTATTTGTTAGTATTGCTAAGTAAATAAATGAAAATTTGGTGGGTGTGTTTTTTATTTTTTTATTTTTAAAATTTGTAATTAAAAGAAAACATGATACTAAATTTCGTAACTAAAACATCATGGGGAACTAGTAAGAAAAAAATTTGCTGCACTTTTAAATTTTGGGTCAAAGTCCAAAGGAGTTAGCCCTTGGGCTAGGGGCAACTGGAGATCTTATTAAAAATGTAACCGATCTTTTCCTTTTCTTGGGTCATTGGCCATCCGCCAGAAGTTTTGGGTTTAATACCGATATTTTAACAACAAATCTAATAAATCTTAGTGTAATACTTGGTGTATTGATTTTTTTTGAAAAGGGACCTTTTGACTCAAAGCAGCTTCGTCTCCTTGTGTAATACACCTAATTTTAGTAATTAATTCCCATTTAAAATTTTGATAAAAAATGGTAACCTTTTTTTTTTTTTGAAATAATGTCAGGTACTAATTTTAATCTTAATTTTATAAGGAGAAAGTATTTGAAAGACATAAGTTTAAAGACTATTATATCAATATGACACAAAATAGTAACATTAGACCAATATAACATAAAGTTAAATTAAGGTAAACTAAAGGTTGTGTTATGTTAATCAAGATAAAAGAGTTTGTGTCATGTTGATTAATAGATAAAAAAAGATAATTATTTATATAAAATTTTTTTTAATAATAGTTTGTCATATTTCTCATGGCAAATATTGTTATTTTATTATTAATTGATTAAAAAAAAAGATAACTCAATTGATATAAAATATTGAAATTGGAGTAGATAATTTTAACATTACTAACAAAAGATGTCATCATTATGTCGATTACTCCTCACATCACCGAAAAATAAATGTCGGCATTATGATGACATCTTCTTTTAAGGGAAAACTGACACGTTCTGATTCCTTTTTTTTTTTTTTTTTTGGTACACAAGGAATGTTCTCATGCCCTCTTTTGCAAAGTTATTTTTTATTATAATTATTTTTTTGAACCGGAGGTTCTGAACTTAACGTTTTTTTCTTAAAATTAGATTAGATGTGAAATTATGATTAAATTATACTTACAATCACTGCTACTTAGTTATCTAGTTATTTATTTTTACGCAACCACTGCCACTTATTTAGTTTATTTTTGCGTTTTTAGAATAGCACGTACAATATCACACTTGATCTATGGAAATTTTCTTATATAAAATGCAGTACCCATGGCTCAAAATCACAAATTAAAACGTGAACTCGCCGCATGGCTTATTGATGAAAAGTAAACGCGGCAAATAAATCCATTTAAAAAAAAAAAAAAAAACTACATAATAAAAAAGAGAAGACGAGTAGAACTAATAGTTTTGGCTTTAATACTGAAAACAGAACAAGGCAGTTTGCCATTGGGGCATGTATTGTATACAGATGATCATCTAACAAAGCCAATTCTCTTCTTGAAAGTTAAAAGCAAAAATAAATCCATTCAAATTGACAAATAGTAAATAGACTTGTAGAAACAGACATGAAGAATTGAGATCCCCCTTCGCATTCGCATAAAAAAAAAAAAAAAAAAACCCAAGTAGAAGAATCTCCAGTCCAGCTTCGAAACCGCACGAGCCTTCTAGTGACCATACTTCTGAAACTCCCACTCACTGTTATCTGTTTTAACAAGACAAACCACAATGCAGGGAAATAGTTAAAAACCATGCCAAATAATAGGCATCCAAAAGAGAAGTGACAATGACAGGATAGTAGGAGCGCATAACATACCCAACGGGCAAACTTGACGGGTCTTCAGCCATCGGCTGATGCAGTGGAAATGAAACGCATGGTTACAGACCCCTATAGACATAGAAGAAACAGCAATTATTACCAATTTCAAAAGAGCATACCAAAGTTATACAAGAGAGAGAGAGAGCCCCACACACACACAAAAATGACATGCACAGCGCACGACTCAATATGCTTTTTACAATTGGATATGAACTGGTTGAAGAAATTAACAATCGAAACAGAGCTAAAGACTTGTCATAAGGAACCGAGTACAGCTTAAAGACCTCACAAATAACAAGTAGTCTAGAATAGCAGTAATGATCTACAGTCTCTAACATCCTGTACCTCTAAGAGAATTCCACATTTGACAATAGACTTTTATCTCCATTTTAAATCAGAGTACAGACAAGATGTGATACACAAGCAGCATAAGTCGAGTAGTCGGAGGCCAATTTACGAAGCGAGTTTTAAAGCCTTTTAGAGGGTGTAACTCAAATGTAAAAGATAAAAAGGCTAAGTTCCACTTCAACAGTATAATCTAGCAGGTATCTTATACAATCACCTAATCAAAGGGTAAAAGATGAATAAGGCTAAGTTCCACTTCAACAGTATAATCTAGTAGGTATCTTATACAATCACCTAATCAAAGGACCTACATATATAATCTACAATTGACAACCACAAGTAAAATGCAGAAATTGCAATCAAGATGTCACTGACTCACAAGAAAACAAGATGCAAAGAAAGCCAGTTTACTTAGGTGAGAAAAATAAAGAGGAAGGGAGGACCTTTCTCTCATAGGGCTTGCTAGGGATTCCCCTCTCTAATCCTCTATATAGAAAAAAGATTTTAATAGGGTGTTTGGTGAATGAGTTGAGTTTGAGTTGAGTTGAATTTTTAAGTTTAAATAGTATTAACTTTTTAAAAAGTACTTATAAATTTTGTTGACTTTTCAGATAAAAACAAAAATTGAGATGAAAAAGTACAGTTTAGTTGGAGTTAAGATGTTAAACCAAACACAAAGTGTTTTAAAGAATTTGAAATCTTTCACCCAATCCATTCCCTCCTCTTTTCCCTCCTACCAAACCAACTATAGGTCCGGAAACATACTTCCACTAATCCTCTCATCTTCATCCCTCGTTCCACTTTGCCCTCCTAGCAAACAAGCTCTTAAAGTTGCATATTAGAAAAGATTAAACTCAAGGTCTCTCACCCGATCCATTCCCTTCTACCGAAGAACTATAGGCCCCGAAATACTTACACTAACCCTCTTACCCTCATCCCTTCATTCCCTTTTCCTTCCTAGCAAACAAGCTCTAGAAGTAGTAAAACGAATCCAAACTTATGAATGAGTCTCACAATACATCAAAACCGAAGAAGCACATTCAATCATATCGAGCGGGGATAAATACCAAGGATAATGCCACATCATACACAAAAACAGCTTGTATTTATACCCACGTATTATATGGCATAATCTACTCTTACACTTTCCTTTTTCGTCTAAATGCCTCAAACTCGGAATCAAACTTTATTAAGAACATAATCAATCACGAATATAACATAATCGGATAAAATTTAAAGCCTTACCCCAAGCAACAGTGCACTCCTCGCTAGTGGCGCTAGCCTGGTTCGCTTGGCACTCGATACCTCAATTCACCCAACCGAAAAAAAAAAATCAAAAGAAAATACCAATGAATCGCCAAAAAGCAACAAGAAACAAAGATTTTGATCTATTAATCAAGAAAAAAAAAGAGAAAAAAACTCACAGAGATCCATGATGTGGTTTCTGCAGATCGCACAGTTGTCAACAACAATATCTGCATCAAAAGAATCGCCATAAAATCAGCATTCGAAAGCCCTAGATTCACCAACAGAAGAAAAGAAAAAAGGGGGGGGGGGGAGGGGAGAAACTAGGGTTAGGGTTAGGAAGAACTTGTTACCCCAGGCCCAGAGGGCGACGGCGTTCCACTTCTTGATCTCAAAACGCTTGGGCTTCTTGCTGGAAGGACCAGCGCTGCTGGAGGCCTCGCCGGCGGGAACCATCGGAACGTCGGAATCCAAGGTCGCCATAGCTTCTAGAAGAGAAAATGAAAAGCCCCGATAGGGGGTTTTGGGCGCGCTTTGCCTTGCCTTTGAGGAGAGAGAGAGGAAAAGCGTGAAAGAGTGTCGTAACTCGTAATGTGGAAAGAAATCGCCTGGGACCCATTTAAATAGGAGGGGGCATTTTTATTCTACTCGGACAACAATTCGATATATCAAATATAATTATCACACTAGAAAAATAAAATAAAATAAATTTATGACTTGTTATATTAATACCTGTTTTTCATCTCTTTCAATTTAATTGTATTTTTTTTTTTTTTTAAATTTTTGTCTTTTTTAAAGTTTTTTTTTTCTGAAATTCAAAAATTTATATTACAATTAAATATTCGACTCAACTAAAACCAAAAAATCTAACTAAAATATTTTAATTCGTTCAGCAAAAAAAATAATATATATTTAATTAACTTGATATTCGTCAGATTAAAAAAATATATAAAAGGAGATGTAAATCAAATCTTATCACGAATTATTGAATTTACTATAATATCATTATACGATATTTAAAAATACATATATAAAAGAAGATGTAAATGGAATCCTATTAGGAATTATTGAATTTACAAAAATTATAGTAAATAATATGTTTTTTTTAAAGTAAATATCTGGCTTTTAAAATGTTTAAAGTAAATAATAAATTTATTTGTAATTATAATATTACAATCTCACTTTTAGAATTTCGTTACATGTTCTCATAATACTTCTTCTTTTTCTCGAATGTGCAACCACGTAAAATTTTTTTTTTCTTTTGCACCTCTAAAATAATATTGTTGTTCACATCCATTTTTGTCCATGTATTTATCTTTTTATTTTTATTTTTTATTTTTGTATTTTTTTGTGTGTTTTTCATCCTTTTCTTTCTTTTCTTTTTCTTTGGCTCTGTTGACATAATGTTTCATTCAGTTTAGTTTTTTTTTTTTTTTTTTTTTGTCGTTTAGTAAGATTTACTCCACATTGTTGTTGACTTGTTGTATCCAGGAGTCGTCTTTTTAATTTTGCAATCGTTTTCAAGATTGCTGGCGTTTTCCCAATGTCGTTGTTGCTAATTGTTGAGGTGGCATTTGTATGAACATGTCGTTTTTTGGAGATTCCATTTAAAGTGCCTTGTGTTTTAGTTTTATTTTAGATCACCTTTAATTAGATAAATGTCAATGTGATTATAGTGATATTTTCTATACTTTTTTAGTGATAATTTTATGATTAACTTTGTATAAAATTCAAATCACCCCACTCCTAAATGTATGTGTGTGTGTGTGTGTGAGAGAGAGAATAGGTTACTTTAAAAACGGCTAACTTTTTATTATTATTATTATTATTGTTATGAAAATAGACAGTGACCATGAAATCAGAATTTTAATTCCTTTATTACTTTATTTTGGAAGATAATTTCGTTATTAGTTCTATTTAATTGAAATTATGAATTAATCTCAAATTAAATCCCCCTGTATTTAATTTAATTTTCTTCTGATTTGGTTAATTTATGAATCCTGTTTTGAAATTTGAACCCTCAATTATTAGCTAATTAAAATTTGGTCTCCATTTTACAATATATTTACAAGTATGTCCCTGATTGAATTCTGTTTCCCATGTGGCCCTAATCTGGATAAGCCATTGGAGACCTTGTTTTGCAAAGAAGCCCAAACTGTCTGCTTAACGGAAAGCCCAAATTAATTAGTAGTTCAATTAAAAAATTAGAGAAATTTGTGAAAACATCCAATCCAACAGACATGTTTATATTTTGGAAAAATATCATAAATTCTTTCTAAACTTCATTACTAGCATTAATATGTCCCGTGAGTTATGAAATGCACATATTTTACCTCCTAAACTTTAATATGTGTGTCAAGTTATCCCTAAGTTAGTTATCGTTAGTTTTTCCATTATCTTTAATATCAAAATGTTCCATAAACTTTATATTTATATCAAAATACTTTATGATCTTTAATATTTGTGTCAAACTACTTTATGATTTTCAATATTTGTGTCAAACTACCTCATGATCTTTAATATTTGTATCAAATTATCCTACTTATATTATTTTAATTATTTAATATTGTATAATTATCTAATAATTATTAATTTTTTAGAACAAGTAAAATTATACATATTTTGATTATAATAAAGTGATATGCATCTTTTTTTTAACACACTTTTTTTTATTTTACTTATTTTAATTCAATATTATTGGATTATGGGTTTACTTATACGTAATCATAGTTGGTAGGACTTATATGCAAGATTTGGATTTCAAATACGCTATTTACTTGACTTACATAATTTGAAATTATATTGAATTTCATTCATGTATTTATTTAAACTCATAATGAGAATAAGTAATGTAAATTTATTTTATACCCATTCTTAATTATATTTTTTAATTTAAAAAATGATTAGTTTACATATTTTGGTAAAATATTATCAATGATAATTAAACTAAAAATTGTAATATTAGGATAACAGAATAATGAATATAAGTTGTATAGTTATTTTTGTTTAAGAAAATCAAAACGAATGTAAATTTAAATTAAAATAAGCAAAATAAAGAAAAAAAAGTGGGTAAAAAAAATACATTTCTTTTGGTAAAAAAATTGTACCTATTCAAAAAAATTTAAATAATTGCACAATGTTATATAAATAAAATAGGATATATGAGGCAGTTTGACAAAAATATTAAAGATCAGAGGTACTTTGACACCAATAACAAAGATCATGGGGTATTTTAATACGAATGCAAAGATCATGGGGTATTTTGACATAAAAGCAAAGTTTAGAGGGCATTTTGACATTAAAGATAATGAAAAAACTAACGGTAACTAACTGAGAGGGTAACTTAATACACATGTTAAAATTCAGGGGTACAATAGGTAAATTTCATATTTCATGAAGCATATTACTACTAGTGACAAGTTTATGAGAAATTTATGATATTTTTTCTTATATTTTGTACTCTATTATTTCGATTTTTGATCCTTTATACCTTTTTAATCGAAGGTTAAAAAAATTGAAGCCATTATATTGAAATAATAACCGAGGGATGTCATTTTTGAGAAGCATTCCTTCAAATTACCCATTAAATAATCCAACGTCTTACTCAATCCAACGTATTTGTTTACCGCACTCTACTTGGATTTATTTCCATTCAATTTCTTGTTTACTTTTGGTTTTGTAACGAGAATTCCACCACATCAGAATGTCCATTTTCTCTATCATCCGAGCACTCTCTGTCTCCCTGTCTCTTTTTAGACACTAAGACCATTTCCAACTGAAATACTCTATTTTAGAATATAGAAATTCTAAAATAGAGTATTTGTCACTTCAAATAACTATTTTATCTCCAACCCATTTACTCTATATCATACTTTAAAAGGAATATTCTATTTATATTTTTTTTTATAATCATTTACTCTATATCATTTAATATTAAAAAAAGAAAAAAGTAGTTCAGAGTATGAACAGTGATACTTCAAATATGAAGTATATTGTTCATACCTTATATTTGAAGTGTCATGTAGAGTATGAGTTTGAGCCTTTTCTATACTCTAAAATAATATAAAACTCTAAAATAAAATATGATTGGAGATGGCCTAAAACCTGCAAAATACCATAATTCTGTGACGTGGGTGGATTCTTTCAATAGCCACATTGGAAGCTTGTATTGATGCCCTAATATTCAGTGAATTTACAAAATACCTAGTACCTTAGTAGACCCTTTCTAAAGTATTGGACTATTGATGATTGTTTAAAAAAAAAAAAAAATTGTTTTTCACATTTATTATTTTGTAGATAAAATAACCTTTTTAACATTTTGTAGACTTTTCAAAATGCTAATTTATAACTATTTTTGATATTGTATTTTATAGATATTTTAAAATACTTATTTATCATATTCATATCTTATCGATAATATCTTTGAGATTTGATTGTCATCGTATTGATTTTTATATTTTTTGGGATTTTATTTATTTATTTATTTAGATGATAAAACGTATTGTATTTTGGATCTTCAAAGTAATTATATATAGATCGACAGTAGTCCTTGTTAAGTAAAGGTGTCAAAAGTAATGAAGAGGAATCTAGTTAGTTATGGATTCAGTTAGGAATTAGAATCTATTGTAACTATTTGTTAAAATTTGTTACATATACAATCTATTCTGATATAAGGCTCTGGTTAATAGAGAAAGGACTTTTGGCTCATTCCGCATAATTCTTTCTCTCTCTAAACTCTCTTTCTCTTTCATTTGACTGGTATCAGAGCTTGAAGAAAGCCTTCAATGGCGTTCAATGGAAGCTTCAAAGGAAAAGCTCCAATGGTGGATTCTAGTGATGGAAGTGCTGAGCAGAGAAGAAATGCAAAAGGCAAAGCTCCAATGGTGGACTTAGAGGATGATCAGAGACAGAATACTAAAGGCGAAGCTCCAATGGTGAATCCTGACGATGTGATGAATGTCGATCAAAGAAAATCACCATTAATTCCAGAAAATCCAGTTCTGCTCTTCGATTTTGGTATGCTTGGGTCCTCTACTCTTCTACAGCATGGATCTTCTCATCTGTTTCAGTTCTCTTCTAGTTTGAGTCCAATAGCGCTGAGATTGAGTCGTGAAAATTATGCTTTATGGTGATCTCAGATTCTTCCAGTTATCTTCTAGGGTTTCGTGAAAAACCACCTCAATCTGTTAACTTGAGGGGATGAAAATGGTTCCAATTTGTCAAATTAAGAACTCTGAATCCAGCGTGTGGTTGAGAAATGATCAATTTCTCAGGAGTTGGCTCTTTGCTTCAGTTTTTGAGTCTATGCTTGGACCTGTTGTTTGTTGTGA
>CM046383.1:19291518-19415020 GCA_025413485.1 Ficus microcarpa
AGATTTCTCTCTTCTCTTTCACTCCTCTAACACACGGTTTTTGTGCCCCAAAATGGGTCTCCATGGCTCACAAATTTCTCTTGATTCTCCCTTAGAAAAGCCGAACATCACACATGCAAAACCCTCTAGCATTTTTCCAGATTTTTTCCTTCTCTTCCTCCCTCTCTCTCCCACGGTTTTCTTCTGAAAACTTGGCAGAGCTTTTGCTGCTTTTATCCAATAAAAGATGGGTCTTTTGGAGTGGTTAATAAAGAGGAAATGAGAAGGGAATGGCCGGTCACAAAGAGGCATGGAGAGCACACCTTTATCCATTGGTTTTCTAGCTTTTTTTCCTCTCTTGCTTGCTTTATTGCTGCTGCCGAAAGTGATGGGAGATGGAAGGGGACAAGCAGCGGTTTTTGAGGAGAAAAGAGGGAGAGTTAGCTTGCTTTGGTGGTGTTGTGATGTCACACCTTTTTCTCTTGCCTTCCCATGCTTTTGCCGAAAATGGAGGAGCACAAAGTGCATGTGGGTTGCTGTGAATACTTCCCTTTAATTAATCTCTGCTTCTTTCTTTTCTTTGCACGTGGGCTGACCAACTAATACCACCACAAAATTTATATATATACATATATATTGTTTCTTTTTTTTGTTTGACTTTTCTTCATCTTTTCCTTCATTGATTGCCGAACTTTATGGGGGATCCTAGGGCCATTGTGTCCGGATTTTCTTGGGGAATTTGAAGGATGGTTGCCGAATATTGAAGTGGAGAAAGTGGAGTAGTTGGTTGCTTGTCCTTAAATCAAGGAGCTTGTCTTCTTCTTTCCTTTGCTTGCTTTCTTTTCTTTCTTTAAAATTAATTCCTTTCCTTTCCTTTGTGTCACACAATTATTAAAAATATTGTGCTCCATAATTTTGATCCAAAATTCTTCCTTATAAAAATTGAACCGAAAACTTTCTTTCTTCAATTTTTCGGAGACCTTTTTGCCCTTTAATTCTTGATTCGGTGTGCTTGATTTCTAGGGTGGTTTTTACGGCTTATTTTTGCTTTCTTGACCATTGAAAGCTTTTTGCAGTCTCTTCTTATACTGCAATTCATCATTTTTCGATGTCAACATTTTTGACCCGTCCTTGGTCAACCTTTGACTTTTTGGTCAAAGTTGACTTTTTGGTCAAACCTTTGACTTTCTTAAAATTTCATCCTTTTTCGTTCTTTTTCTTTCCTCTTCGTCCTTTTTGACTCAAAATGCCGTTTACCAACCTCGGCATTTTTTTCCGAGTCTCGTAGCCGGTTTAAAAGAAAATTCTAACCTTGGCTAATAAAATTACGAATTTCACATGTGATTCATAATTTTTCATGAAAACATCTCATAAATATAGCATGGGGACTTCTAATTTCTAATAAAAAGAGAAATCGTAAGTCCATAAAAATTCCGGGTATTACATCCTACCCTCCTTAAAATATTTTCGTCCTCGAAAATCAGATAATTCTAGGTGGTTTTTCTCAAAATCCACTAGAAATCTGTAATGGTCTGCTCATGTTCCCATTTTTAATACCTAATGGGTTCATATCTTTTATACAGAACCATAATTTTCCTTATATTTCATCTTATTTCATACCTCATATCCTCATTCTTCCATTCTTTCATGCTTACTTTCATCATTCTTTCATTCCTATCATCATACTTTCATCATGTTCATCATACTTTCGTCCTTTCATACATGTCATCATACTTCATATTTCTTCACATTGCATCACAAGAACCATTTTCATGAAATTTCTTAACAAATTTATCATAAAACTTGCAATTTTTGAAAAGCATATTATATTATATAGCTTTTCCATACTTGAAAAATACATCGTATTTTTATATTTACGATATTTTTCTTTAACTTTACTTTAGGGCTCAGCAATTATTGAAAATATTTTTCTTTCAATTTTACTTGAAACTGAAGACCCTCTTAGTACAGTGTTAATCTCATGCTATTAGACCCCTTTCTTTCTTGGTGGCCCCTCTTTTGCAACTTTTTCCTCACGGATTTGGCCAAAGACTCCTCTCTTGGGAAAAATTTACTCCTCAAGGATTTCGTCTCTTACATTACATAACATGATTGGGTCCTAATGTCACATAAGATCAAGCACCATACGTAAAAATAACTTCTTTAAATATCTTCCATATTATTATTCATGGAAAATAATAATAAATAATATTCTTGAAAACATTTTTCTGTCCGAGTGATGCAATCGAAGACATACTTGATTCAACTAGCTCCTCACATTTATTGGCCAGTAGAAACTTCTCTTTTTGCCTTTAGCATTTTCTCTTAAAGCATACAGGCATAATCTTAGCTCTAGGGAATATCTAAAACTTCCCATCATAGCATAATCTTCATTACTTAAAAGGTTGTTGTCAATCTCAACCTTATTGATATCATCATCATTCTTAAAGCTATCATCATGATATACCAAATTCCCATTGGCAGTATCTAGCTCATATAGACATATGCCTAATTGCTATTCCCAAATTAAGGCATTATCCATTTTTTTTTTTTCAATCATAACTTAGCTTCTATAATTGCAAGATTAGACTCTTGCAAACTTTGATTCGTTCGTATACACGGCGAACCAATTTTTATTTCTAACTTCTAATCCTTTACATCATCATCATCATCATCATCATCATCATAAGCTTACCCTCTTACATACCCATTATGGTAGTTTCTAGGGTCAAGGAAATACATATGTATATCGTATGTGATTTCCCTTAAAAATGAAAAACACTATGGTTATCACTTGAAAAAAAATTTCAACTTACTTGGGCTGTTGCGGAGACGATGTGAAGCGAAGTGAAGAAGGCTGGCAGGATACCGCTCTGATACCAAACTCTGTGACGCCCCGAACCACCCACCTGACACCCACGCGGGGCCGACCGCGCGGATGCGGGGCGCCGGAACCGTCACATTCATACTTCATACATAACTTGCTTTAAAATGCGGAATAAATTTTTTTTTTTTTTTTGACTTATTATTTTTTTTGAAACTTCTTTTGAGCATCGTTTTAAAACTTTCTTTGAACTTCTCTTCTTTCTAAAACTTGAGAATTCATCTTAAAGTCTTGACTTGAAGTCCATGCACAAAATCGTGTATCGTACTTTAAAACATTTCATACATAATTAACTTGACAATAACCTACATGAAAAACTTCATAACTTTAAACATATTGCGGAAATTATTGCGTAGTGGTATCCCACACCGCCCTTCACTCGCTGCATCATCTCCAAGCCCACCAAGTAAAGCTACAAGCTTTTTATCTCAACCTGCAGTATGGAATATATCTGATGAGCTGACGCTCAGCAAGTACAAACGCGATCTCACAAAACATTTTCAATTAAACATCTTGAAAACATACTTCATCATAAAACATATGCATGAACCATTTATGTTCCATTTATGCATTTCTTTTAACTTTCTTACCTTTCTTATGGGCCCCTTAGTGTACGTACCCTTAACATATAGCGCGCCGCTGGATACAGTTAGATGGGATTGCAAGTCCCTAACTGCACCCAGGAACATAAGTGATTACACCCTCTTACAAAGCGAGAGAGCGAATCCATAACTTTAACATAAAAATCCTCCACCGTGGTGGAGGTTGGTACGACACTTTACTTGTGTATTTTTACCAAGTTTCTTATCATTAGTGAGCATACTTCATGATGTCACTATATCATACATACTTAACATTTCGTTCATAAAACATAGCATGGCATCTTTAAAACATGACATTCTTAACACATGGCATCTTGAAAACATCTTCAAAACATAACATCTTAAAAGCATTTCAACATATCTTGAAACATAGCATATTTGAACATACATATTATTTTTCCCATACTACAGGTGAGGTTTGTACTTACCTTAGGTCCTACGCTCTTGGCGTACATCCTTCCTTGCGATATCTCAACAGGTCCATAATCCTGTTTCAAAGGAGGTGTAAGATAAGATTAACTTATCTCACCATAATCGCGACATACGATGTTGGTATCCTAACCAACATCTATGAGCAATCCTAGATGTGTGTGTTATATGTCCCCTCTAATATCTCTTGTAAGCCTGATTGGTTACTTCCTTTATCTTGGGCTTATAATTTACTTTTCTTGATTCATAATCCATTGGGTTATTATCTCTTCAATAACCCAAGGTCTTAGCCCATCTTATTAATTTTGGAATCCTTTAAGGTTATATTGGATAACCCTAAAGTCAACTCTTGGTCAACCCAAGTCAACATGTGGTCAACTAAGGTCAACTCCCTTTGGGTCTAACGTTGGGCTATGGGCTTAGCCCCGTAACTCGGATATAATTCCGGTTACCGTTCGTAATCGGCTTGATTACCCATTTTTACCTTAAAACTCCATTTCATTATTTTTGGAAAAACATTATATAATTATCTTCCAAAAATCTCATTTGCTCATAAAAAGCTCTTACTTCATTACTCTTGAAAATACTTGTCTAAAATCATCACTTTCTTTACTTATTGGAAAAATGTGGAATTTCAATTCTAAACTCTTAAAATTTCCACTTCTCTTCTTGAAAAATCTCATTTTCCTTTAACTTATGGAAAATCTCATTTTTCTCTTTAGCTTGAGAGCTTTGGGTGAATAATCCCAAAAACTCTAAAAATTCATTTTCTTAAAACGGGACTTCATAAAATCATTACGGACTGAAAATCGCCATTGGAACGATTTTCGTAGTCAAAATAACATTTTAGAGACACTTTACATTTTTCTAGAAAACGTTTTTGTAAATCAAGTGCTGGAAATTCGCGGATTCCCTGAGCACTCTTCATAAAACCAACCCAGATTAAAAATCGGTTCATTTTCTGAAAAACTTGTCTTCACGAAAGTTGTAGCTATCGAAAAATGCTAAAACTTTCGTGTTTTGCACAAAACCCAGTTCTGGCTAGATCAGTACCAGTTCTCGTTTGAATGTGGGTGATCCTGAAAAACGGAGTGAAACTGGCTCCAGGAGTTAGCCACGGGATTTCATAAAAATGAAGGCCTTTGGAGCCTTATTTTAAGATTCTGTCCGCGCTGTCCTCTAGTAAAAGTTGTTCCGAACAACTTTCGTGTTTTAACTTTTAACCCATTCGGCCTCTAAGGGCCCGATAATTTCACTTTCCCGAAACTGGCCAGTTTCGACTCCGAAATGGCAGTTTCGGTTGTTAATCCGGTTTTACGTCTTAGTTCGTGGATTCTAACTCGACCGATCACATCGGGAGCTTAAACATACATCAAACAACGTGTCTAACGTCCCATGCATACATTCTTTCCCATTCTTTACGCCCATGCAGCCCACAAAACGTCCTATGGGTTGCATTGTTCTATCCTTGCATCATTCATCAACTAGCATCACACACAACCTTATACAAGCAGCCATACATCCACTGCTTGGCAGATTTTTTGACCATAACTTAGGGGACTTAAATAACACATCTAGCATGCATCCTATCAATTTTTCAAGCATAAAAATCATGCAAGAAACATCATAAAACAAGCCAACCAAACCCTAATCCCTATCAAGCACATACACCGAAAATCAAGGGCTATAAAAAGAGATGGACTTATGTCCTTACAAACCCATCTTAAACCATCATAAAAATACTTATCTTGAGCTTAAATCCAAGATTAGTTTAAGGGGTTACCTTGACCCAAGTTAGGGTTCGAAAATCTTCAAAACTCCTTTTGATTCCTCCTTGGTTTGGGAGCTCACGGATTCATCATGCAAAATGGGATCCAAACACTTTTTGTTAGTTCTTTCTAGCTCATCAAAACCGAGCTTCATAAGATGAAAAATCCAAGTTTTCTCTTACCTTTTTCCTTCTCTCAAGTCCACGGATTTTGGCTCCAAGAATCACCAAAAATCTTTCCTCTTGGCTCCATCACACCAAGTCGAACTCCACCATGGTTCACCCCATAAATTTTTTTCCAGATTTCTCTCTTCTCTTTCACTCCTCTAACACACGGTTTTTGTGCCCCAAAATGGGTCTCCATGGCTCACAAATTTCTCTTGATTCTCCCTTAGAAAAGCCGAACATCACACATGCAAAACCCTCTAGCATTTTTCCAGATTTTTTCCTTCTCTTCCTCCCTCTCTCTCCCACGGTTTTCTTCTGAAAACTTGGCAGAGCTTTTGCTGCTTTTATCCAATAAAAGATGGGTCTTTTGGAGTGGTTAATAAAGAGGAAATGAGAAGGGAATGGCCGGTCACAAAGAGGCATCGAGAGCACACCTTTATCCATTGGTTTTCTAGCTTTTTTCCTCTCTTGCTTGCTTTATTGCTGCTGCCGAAAGTGATGGGAGATGGAAGGGGACAAGCAGCGGTTTTTGAGGAGAAAAGAGGGAGAGTTAGCTTGCTTTGGTGGTGTTGTGATGTCACACCTTTTTCTCTTGCCTTCCCATGCTTTTGCCGAAAATGGAGGAGCACAAAGTGCATGTGGGTTGCTGTGAATACTTCCCTTTAATTAATCTCTGCTTCTTTCTTTTCTTTGCACGTGGGCTGACCAACTAATACCACCACAAAATTTATATATATACATATATATTGTTTCTTTTTTTTGTTTGACTTTTCTTCATCTTTTCCTTCATTGATTGCCGAACTTTATGGGGGATCCTAGGGCCATTGTGTCCGGATTTTCTTGGGGAATTTGAAGGATGGTTGCCGAATATTGAAGTGGAGAAAGTGGAGTAGTTGGTTGCTTGTCCTTAAATCAAGGAGCTTGTCTTCTTCTTTCCTTTGCTTGCTTTCTTTTCTTTCTTTAAAATTAATTCCTTTCCTTTCCTTTGTGTCACACAATTATTAAAAATATTGTGCTCCGTAATTTTGATCCAAAATTCTTCCTTATAAAAATTGAACCGAAAACTTTCTTTCTTCAATTTTTCGGAGACCTTTTTGCCCTTTAATTCTTGATTCGGTGTGCTTGATTTCTAGGGTGGTTTTTACGGCTTATTTTTGCTTTCTTGACCATTGAAAGCTTTTTGCAGTCTCTTCTTATACTGCAATTCATCATTTTTCGATGTCAACATTTTTGACCCGTCCTTGGTCAACCTTTGACTTTTTGGTCAAAGTTGACTTTTTGGTCAAACCTTTGACTTTCTTAAAATTTCATCCTTTTTCGTTCTTTTTCTTTCCTCTTCGTCCTTTTTGACTCAAAATGCCGTTTACCAACCTCGGCATTTTTTTCCGAGTCTCGTAGCCGGTTTAAAAGAAAATTCTAACCTTGGCTAATAAAATTACGAATTTCACATGTGATTCATAATTTTTCATGAAAACATCTCATAAATATAGCATGGGGACTTCTAATTTCTAATAAAAAGAGAAATCGTAAGTCCATAAAAATTCCGGTTATTACATTTTTTTTATTTTTTGTGCTTTTTTGTTTTGCTTTATTTGTCTATCCCGCATACACATACTTATTAATGATTATCAGTTGTTATGATTTTTTTTTTTTTTTTATGCTTCTTTGTTTTGCTTTATTTGTTTTTTCCACACACAGGTGTTTGTTAATTAGTAATAGACTAACAATCGAAATACCAATAATGTGCTTGCTATGAACAAAAATCGTTATATAGTACGTCCAATAGAAGGTGTTAAAATAGCATGCAGAGGCAAACCTCGATTTATCTCCAATTGGCTAGGACCAGATAACGTGCTAAGAGGCAGAGTTCTGTTCCATGTCGATATAAAAAAGATCATCCACATGAGAAGAATGGTAACAAGAGTGAGTTCTTTAGTCCTCCATATAGAAAAACCTACTTTCATCCTATATGCAAAATAAGTAAACAAAGCATATTTATATATATTAGTTGACCACCACACGAAAAAAAAAAAAAAAGAAAGAAAAAAAAAAGGCGTGATTTACCGTTGTCATTGACAGAATGTAATATCAGATCAAATATAGATATTCAAATGAAAAAAATAATGATCTTCATATTGGATCTGTATAGATAAATACATAATACAACAGAGCCCAAATATTGACGATGGTCTAAAAAGAAACTACGTAGAAAAAAGCTACAACTTTATAAGTATTACGGGGACTTCTACAGTGGGGGATAGTTACTTTTCCTCACCAATAGGGTAATATCCAAAGGCCCATATTGCATCTCAATTGAAATTTAAGGAATTATCGTAGCGGCCGTTTGGATCGTTAACTGAAATTAAAAATTTTAAATTAAAATTGGTTGATCTTTTAAAATTTATGTATATTTTTTATTGTTTTTCAGAAAAAATCAAAAATCCAATAAAAAAATATAGTTTAGTTAGAGTTATACTAATATGTCAAACAAAGGCATAATGTCCGTTTGGATCCTTAGTTGGAATTAAAATTTTTCAATTAGAATTAGTTGATTTTTTAAAAATTAATTATAATTTTTGTTAATTTTTCAGAAAAAGATAAAAATATAATAAAAAAAAATATAGTTTAATTAAAGTTAAACTAATATATCAAATAAAGCTATAGTCTTCGCTACATTTGATTGTCACCTTTTATTATTTATTAAGAAAAAAAAAAAAAGCCAACTGAAGGGGAAAAAAAACAAAAAACAAAAAATCTTGACTTTCTCCTCCACTATCCAGTCCGGCCGACAACCCATCCATCCAACGTGAAAAAGCCAGTATCGAGCAAGAAAGACAACAAAACTTCTGTTAATTCCAAATGCATTGCATCGTTTCTATAGATTAATTCCTTTTCTTATTAAGCAGCCAAACAATGGTTTTATTTCAGCATTAAAAGAAAATCTTTAAAGAAAAAATATAGAAACTTTGCTGCAACTGTCAATAATCGTTGGGTGAGGATAGCAGGATTGCTCTTTTTGTACTATATAATTGAAGATTATAGCCCCATTTAACAGGAAATTTAAATTTGAATCGGAGAGCTTGACGGTGCAGTTGTGATAGGCGGAGACGATCTAGCGGATGTCCATGGGGTGGCCGATGAAACAACAAGCAGAGACACCGGCGGCGAGGTCCCAGAGGCGGATCTCATAGTCCCAGGAGCCCGACATGCCAAACTGGGAGTCGGAAGAAAGGATGACATCCTCTAACAAGGCCACGAAATCCATCACCAATGGACCTCCGATCCACAGGGGCAGAGTCAAGAATTTTTTTAATGAGGCCGTACATTAATTTTTTTTTAAAGATAAAACAAATTTTAATAGGAAATATATGAGAGTTTTTTATTTTAATAGATTTATGTGATGATTTTTAATTTTAACGAAAACAAAGTAATAAAAATATAAACTTTTTTTTATTGGAATTAATATTAGTTGGGTTTACGTGAAAATCTTTTATTTTTAATATAGAAAAAATATGAATTATATAATAATATTTATTTTCAGTATAGATAAATTATAAAAATTAAAAAATTTTAAAGCAAAATTAAAAGAACAAAAAATTTTAATTGAGAGCTATAGTCCCCACTCGCACCCCCTCCCCCGCCTCGGAAGGTCGGGAGTAATCTCATGACCTACAAAGATATTGGTTTCGACTTACATAGAGGTGGGTTTTGACCAACTAATTTGGTCGATAACATGGCTGTCCCGTGGGGGTGCTAACGATGGTGGCAGTCCGCGCACGGTGGTGGTGGCGATGTTCGGACAAACACTGATCACTGGAAAAGAAAGTGTTTATTTTTTCCTTTTTTTTTTTTTCAAATATTTTGTAAAGTAATGATCAGGTGTGGCATTATTTAGATTGCTTGGTGCATCATTTAAATCTCAACCCTCAAAAAATCATCCAATGGTGAAAAAATAAAAAAACCTTGCTCCATTGAATATAAATAGTACTCTATAGGGAAAAATAATTAATAACTTGTCCCTATCTATAATTCCACACAACTATTTTGTGGAATGCAACTTCACATCATGGAACTATTGAACAAATTGCCATTTGCACAATGCTAAAGCAGTGAAAGTGACTACCATGAAGCCTTGTCTCAAATCTTCTCCTTTTTTTAAAATTATTTTCTTTCTTTTCTGAATAATCTAAACTCTGAGCAATCGAATAATAAACTATAAATAAAATTAGAAAACATGGAAATGTCATGAACTTCCCAACCTGAAAAATGTGCTGAAAAATACAGAACCTTTTAACCTCGAATTCAATCATAATTTTCTCATCAAACCAGTCAATTTCTTTTCAGAAAACTACAACAACTAAAGAAAACAAATATGTATAGATATATATATATGATATGTTACTCGAAACGAATTTTCATTTTCATTTTCGCTTTTGTAAAAGTATAGATAGAAGGGAGAGAAAAGTCATCCATTCGGAATGGTGCGGAACGAAATATTGTGTATTAACCCTGAAATATTAAAAATTTTTATGGTGCTTCCATGTCGAATTTGTATTAAAATGAACATTTTGATGATTTCAAAAGATTCGATTTCCCATTTTAAGAGGGGGTTGCCAAAGGTACATCCAAATGGAATGTTGGGAAATGTTCTTCCCAAACGCTTCATGATTATTTGTTTGATGGATCCAATCAAATAGCATTCCATTTGAATGGACTGCTTAAAATGGTGTTTAGTGTCCGCAATTTGAGTGGACCATTCAGATAATACAAGAATTGAAGCTCTGTAAGATTTGTAAGAATTGTTTTAATTATCTTTCAGATTATAGGCTTCTATTTTCATGGTATAATCGAAAATCCGGCAACGTGTCGGAAATATACTTGCGACACGTATTGTATTAAATAAAGATAAAAAAGGGCAACCTACTAGATTGATATGCACAATTAAAAACTAAATAAACAGGGTGAACCACGTAAATAGGTTTAAAAAATTCTAAAATAAATTAGGGAAGATTTGAAACATCATATAATCTAGAGTAGTAAAAGAACTATTGAAAAACTAGAAAGGAATGAAAAAAATCCATTACACTGTTACATAATTAAAAGATCCATTTCAACTTCCATATTAATGTTTGAAAGTTGGTTGTTTTAAATATAACCATTCACAGAAAAATTAGTTTATTTATCTCTTTATTTGTGTTCTAATTCTTATAACATTATGACACATGTTCAACGAACATATTTTGACATAAAGTTGACAAGAATAAGAGGATATTTGAGTCAAATCGCTCATAATATTTTATCAATATTTTAAGAGATTTACCATATTAGTCCTCAATCATTCCCGCTTATTTTAGAAATTTAAATAAATGTTTTTTTTTTTTTTACTTTTCACACATTACTTCCTAATTTTTCACTTTATAACTAAAAATCTAGGCCACAATTTATTTTCTTTTCTTTTATTTTCTGTTGTACAAATCTCCCATGCATGGAGCACGTGATTACAAGTAGTCCAAGAAAAAGGGAGAAAAACGTGATTGAAAAAAAAAATTCTGTAATCTGGGGTAATGAAATTAACATATATAACAGAGTCTTTAAAATGATAATTTCGAGTAAAAAAGAAATGCACAAAGAACATAGGAAAAAATGATTACAAAATTGAAGAAAAAACAACTGTCAAGTTATGGTCCATGATTCAAAGTCAGATAATGATGATTTTTCCTCAATTTATTTGTGAGTTTACCAAACTATATAATTCCAAAGTCATTCATTGGTTATTTGGTAAATGGGCTAGTGCTTATCCGTAAGAAGGCAAAGGCCAAAGGATATAAATTTTCAATGATCGCATAATTCAGCTTACAATCACACTGAAGATGAATAATTTTAAATAAAAAAAAAATACAAATTACAAGAGAGAACAGATGGAGTAATAAAAGAAAAAAAATGCAGAAGAAACAAATGCTGAGTTATGACACAAGATCCCAAAACTTATTTAACAATCTCAAATTTAAGAACGCCGATTTGTCCTTAATTGTTAGTTTACTAATTATAATTCAAAGTCATTTTTTAGGTGTATGGTAGTTGGTCTAGTGCAAACTGTGGGAATGCCAGTAACATAAATTTCCAATAATCTTGTAATTTATGCTTTATTTGGTGAATCAACTTAACTCAAACTCAATTCAAATTTTTTATCTCAATTTTTGTATTTTTCTGAAAAGTCAACAAAGTTTATAATTATTTTTTAAAAAGTCAACTCAACTCAACTGAAACTTAAAAATTTTATCTCATCTTAAACTTAATTCATTCACCAAGCGGATCCTTAGTTTACAATCACGTTGAAGATGAATACTAGAAGAGAAATGCACATAGTAAGAGAGAACATACGGGGAAAAAAACAAAAACAAAAGAAGAAGAAACAAATGCTAAGTTATGACACATAATATTAAAACTTATTTAACGATCCCAAATTAGATAACGACGATTTGTCTGTAATTTTTTGTTTACCAATTATAATTCTAAAATATTCCTTGGGTGTACAGTGGTTGGTCTAGTGCAAAACTGTAGAATGCTGGTAATTTAAAATTTCAATGTAATTCACGTTACTATTGAACTGAAGATAAATATTAAAAAGAAATGCACATTGGAAAACTAAAAGATAAACAGAAGAAAAACAAATGCTAAGTTATGACCTACAATTCTAAAACTTACTTGACAATCCTAAATGGAGAGAAAAGAAAAGAAAAGAAAAAAGCAACATGATTTTTAGGCAGGAAAAAAAAAATTGATAGATGCATAATATTAATGAAACCATGCCTTGACGTGATAGACACGAAAATACCCGTATCCATGGATAAAAATGATATCCTTATAAATTATGAATATTGAAACACCATATGAAAATTCACATGTTTCTGTTTAAACAAATATTTACGTCCACAATAATACCATTTAAATGACTCCACCAAACGATCCTTAGAATGGGAATATTTTTTGGTTAAATATATTACAACGAGGACAATTGTCTGTGGATTTCAAATTTTGGGAACTTGAGATAAGAGAATTCTTTCTCATCTCAAGTTGTGCGAGCCGAGTGAGAGACTCCTAATTCTGCCAAGAGGCCAAATTTGGATGATTGATAAGATACCGGTTTGGAAAAATTGCTCGTCTGTTTGGCACCACGTCTCGAGATACTTTTTAGACGCTATTTTAAAATTTTTTTCTACAATATTTTCTCATAAAAAAAAATGATTTTCTACTAATCAATTTTACTTTTCAAATCTATGATCCAAACGTAATCACATATTACCAGGATGTATGATATGCATTACTTGTGTAGGAAAAGTTATGTAAAAGTGTAATTTCATCTCATGCATAAAAATTCAGCACCTTGAGTGTATTTAAGATGACAAACTTTAGGCAACTCTATTCTAAAAAGAGATTTGTACTCAAGAATTTATCCTCGTAAGAAATTAAGAATTTCCTTAGTAAGCAGTAGAAAAGCTCAAATTCACTTCAAGAATGGCCTTCTCAAACATCTACATAAGCGCTTTCTAGTTTCTCCAACAACGCTCAATCAAGGAAGCACAAAATCAACAAAACATCGAACGAGATATGCTAAGTAACAACAATTAAGAAACACATACGAACCATTTGATTTCCATTTCCTTTGCTGATCAGATTCAGGCTCTATGTTCCGTTGACTTCACTGTCCTGAGCACTGGTATCATGCTGTAGGCCTCCGCATTTGGATATTGTTATCCTTACCCTTGACCTGTTCTAATTTTCGTATAGAATCAACCAGAAGAGATTATAATTGTGCAAAAAGGATTTCGTTCCACGTATCCGGAACACCTGGCAAACACCAATGCAGACAATCCGATGCTGTGGAATTTGGTGGTCCGCGAAACCGGGATATATGAGCCTCATCCCTAACCTTGGAGAGAGCTGTAATGTCCAAGAGCTTCACTCCTGTTCCCTTCACTGCAGAAGCGGCGACAGGATCACTAGACTCGTCTTCTACAACTTCCTTGCCTACTGACATTGGAGTGGTATTGTCACAGCTACCACCTGTGTTCCACTCCCCACCAACAAAATGCCTAGGTGAGATGCTACGGTAAAAGACTTTCAACTTCGGATACTTCGGCAACTGGGAGTTCACCCAACTGATAACACTGTGAACTGTCAGATTCCTGGCCTTCCAAATCTCCTGTAAATTCTTATTGGTGTTTGGTGCACCTCCAACATGCATTATCCAGCGGTTTGCTTTAAGCTTTCCACGATTCCAATGGTGTGCAGTGTTCAAAACCAAGACGTTAAATTTCTGGATATTTTGGATTAAGAATGCATCTGGTCGATCCAGGTGCATGGCATAATCCGTGTCTTGATTTGTCTTGTTCATAGGCTCGATATAGCAAAGGCTTGCAGACCAGTAGTAGATGATGGTAGTATGGGTACTAGGAAACCGTAATGCAAGCCCCTGAGTGCGGGCATTACCATGGGCTTGAGCAATTCCGTACTCCTCACCAACATCAATGATATCATCCCTCTCATTACCGCCTGTGATCATGCACATCAGAGACTGGAACTGCTGCCTGCCCAATGAATCTCCAACAAAAGCTAGAGTTTTGTTCTGCATCCTGTATTAAAATAAAATTATCATATAAGTACACACACACACATATATATATTTTTTTTTGGCCACTTGAAAAACAAATAAACATGGAAAGAAACGTGTTAGTTGAAGAGGAAACAAAAGTAGTGGAAAGAGAAACAAACAAGGTCGCAGGTGGGAATGGTAGCGCTAATGTGCCACAAAAACATGCAAATACACAATGAAAATTTTAACACTAAAATCACATCCCCATGTCTTTTTGGGTTATGATACCCTGTGCTTAGGTGGGAGGCCACACTCTGTCATTTCACGAGAGCTTAACAGAAAATCCCTCAGAACGTAATGAGTAATGAATTGAGTATAGCACACCTTACGTTACTGGAAAGAGGTAATCAAGGACCAAGTTTTCAAACATAGGTTAATTCCATGAGGCTAGGCCAGAGAAACAAATAGTAATAACAGCAACAACAATAATTGAGGAAATAGGTCAGATTGCTAATTTTGAACTACTATGAAACATATGAAACTCTAACCCATAATTAACAGCTTTGTTAAAATGTTCTAGTTAGTACCTTTTCAAGAACTTGGAGCCTTCAAATTTTTCCAGTTCACAATCTTTTGGTTGCCAACGGAGCTTCTCATAGGAGAAATCTGTACGCCGTGTCAACTGGCAAGCCCACATCCATGACAGCCATTGCTTACAACGGAACCCGGAATATATAGAATGGTTACGGTCAACAACCCATTTTCCTTTTGCATAATTGCAGGCTAGATTGAGATCATCAGAGAAACAAGACACGGCATCTTATAAGTGTCGTATCAAAAAAATAAAAAAAAACACGCACACACACACACACATAAAAACAAACCATTTATTAAAGTGACCCATACATCCATTAATCACTACATCATGCAACAAATTAGAGCAGACATATGGAACATGGTGCAAAAGAAAATCATGTCATAAGATTGGTCGATGAGTTTAAGAATACACTAATAATACAGTTATTTAGAAAAAGAGAAAACCTTGATTTTCACTATCTACAGTCAAATAATCTTCATTATTTACCTCAAATGATAATTTGGTATGTGCAGGGCTTGTCAGTGAACCTGAACCCATTTTTTTGTAAAGTGCCCGTGGTGCAGTGCTTAATATTGGCTTGTCACAACTTGAAATGGAAATGGAACGTAACTAGAAAGACAAAGGTGGTGGAAATGACAAACTAGTTATATGTTTATTTACCTATTAGGAAGTAGAATTGGAAACAATCAAATTCCCTTTCTATTGTTTACTAACTTTAGGAATATAAATCCTACAAACATACGTACTAAAATTTACTCATGCTAACAATTATTGGCTAAAGCTTAGTGTCTAAAAGAGTAGTTTTAAGGTTTAATCCAATTGAAAGGGAAACAACTTCCTCATTACCCGCATCATGTGGTCCGTCGCCAAATTAGAATCCTCATTTTGTAAGTAAACACATTTTTTCCCTTTCTCTATCTCATTCATGACAAACAAACATGTTTTATAACAAGAAATCAGGATAACATCTTCTCATTATTCTCAGTAAGAATTAACAACGGATTCCTACCTGTAATGTTGCTTCTTTGTGAAGATCTTCGTAGAGAACCTCTTGGAGGTGCTGCTTTTTCAGTATCTTGATTTCCAGTCTTTTCATTCGTTGTTTCTTCCTTTTGAGTCTCCTTATGGCCTGTTCCTTTTTTTCCTGTCTCTTTGGTTCCTGGTCTTTTTCCGGTCTCTTCATTTTTTGTTTCTTCGTTTCTTGTCTCTTCATTTTCTGTTTCTTCATGTTTTGTTTCTTCATTTTCTGATTCATCTTTTCTATTTTCTGTCTCCTCTATTCTAGTTTCTTCATTTTCTGTTCGCTTTTTTCCGAGAAAGGTTGGTTCTTTTCCAGTTCTTGTTATTGCAATCACCACTTCATCTTCGTCCAAGCCAACAGCAGGAGGACTCACTATAGTATCTGATCACAAGACAAGACAAAAGGAAATTTTCTAGTGTCTGCCACAACGGTGGATAACTTAAACAAAACGGCTACACTTTCACACAAAGAACTTAGTATGAGCTATCCTCAACTGGGCATTGCTCCGGAAACACCCCACCGCCATGGTTATAAGGTAAAGCACACATCCATAGACTATTCCCGGGTTGTTATCCATCCCCACTAAAGCTTCCTTAATATACTAACAATCTAAATATCAATGCCAAGCTATAAACAAAAATCCACATTTAGTATGTCCGATGGAAAGCTTAAATAGCATGTAGAGGCAAACCTTGATTTAGTTCCAATTGACCAAGGCCGGGGAGTGTACTAAGAAGCGGGGTTCTCTTCCATGTACATATAAAAACGGTCGTGCACATGAGAAGAATGGTAACAAGAGTGAGCTCTTTAGTCCTCAATCCAGAGAAACCTGCTTTCATTCTGTATGCAAAAATTCATAAACAAAACGTACAATTAAATTAAAAACCAAAACTGTAAAATGAAAAATGTCTTGCAATAATAAATGGGTACTTTCTTTCTTTCAGTCCTCTTCCCCAACCATGGAAACAAAGCTTCTTCAATAGCTCCTGAGGCTTTCAATCAATGAAATATCTCACAACAAATGGGTTCTTTTTATTTTTCCTAATTGTAGAGCTTATAATACGAAATGCAGAGAAAAAGTATGTATATAGAAAGAAAGAACCAAATTGATCTCAAAAAAAAAGTTAGAGAAACAAGGCTAATTTAGCAGTGCACTTCTATTGTATAACCAACACGGAAAAAAAAAAAAAAAAAAAAAAAAAAAAAAAGATGATAACTATATATATAGACACATATATAAATATACATACACACAAACACGCAAATGCACGAAGCAACGACGAGAGAAATCACGCATTAAACACTTTCAATTTCTGATTTCTTTTGAGAAATCATTTTTTGGCAAAGGAAAAGAAATCCGAATTTCACAGAACCAATTTCAGAGAGTACAATGGCAGATCAAAAATACAAAAATTCAAATGAAAAATAGAAACAACGAGCTTCAGATCGATCTGGGAAAGAAAAATACCTGATACAAAAGAGCCTGAAAATTCAAGATCCTCTGAAAGGAACCATACGCAGAAGAATACTATCTTGAGAAACGAATTTTTCTCCACAGAAAAAAATTACAACATTCAAGAATCTCCGTAGCAAATGCGACAAAAAAGCTGCAATTTTATATGTATTATATGTAGAAAACAATACATGTATAACTTTTTTTTTCCCCCTATTTCTGTTAAATGTAAAAGGCCGGGAATATTAGCCGTGCTTACAAAGGACAAAAGCGGAAAGAAGCGAATCTAATGGGCTTTCATTTCATTTTCAACACCCCAATTAAAGCATAATTAAACTTTACGTTTCCAATTTTTTTCCAAATAACGATTTGATCCCTGGTTTATAGGTCATATCATACATATATAAATTGAATTATGCAAATTTTTTTCCCTTAATTATTTGTAAATAGTAAATTAAGTGCAGTTAACGTGATATTTTCAGTTAAATTTGAACGTATTTTGATCACTTTTAAAAAATTTAAGAATCTTTTAATCATAAAAAAATAAATGAGGACCAAAAGACAATTTCGTAGAATTGTTAGAGATCAAATGAGTAATGTATCATTTAAAACAAACTTTATGAAGTTGTTTCAGTTCATTAAATTATTGAAGACTTTTTTAAGAAATTATTGAAGATAATTTAAAGAAAGGTTATTGCATAATTATATCGAGTAATTTTAATTATTTCTTAACTTATCTGTATGAAAATTGTGTCAATTTCATCCTCGTATATATTACGGATGAAAAAACAGTAGGAAAAGATTTATAAAAAAAAATACACTAATCAGATGGAATTAATTTAAGAAAAATATCTTATTTAAGAAAAATATTTTGGATATTTCAAAAATATAAATTTCAAGTGCGTCTTTTTTAATTTTTTTAAATGTCCAAAATACTTTTTATAAATTAGCAAAAGATATTTACGTTGATTTTTTTTTTTTCATTTATAGATTATGTAAAAGATGAAAATGAAATAAGTTTTTTAAATTAAACGACTATCTTTGTACTTTATAAAAATAGAGCGACAAATTAAAAAATAGTTAAAATTAGACGATATACCTTTTAAAGAAAATGCTTAAATTTATTATTATTATTATTTTTAAAAGTGGCTTTAATGGTTGGTCATTGATTTTATTTTATTTTTTTGACACGTACAAAATAGAAGAGGGGCTCGTTAGTAATTTTGATTTACTTTAATTGGTCATCAATCGTTATTGTATGTGCTTGTAAAGTGATAATAAGGATCAGAATACTGATTTTTTCTTTTTTTAATAATTGACCCAAACAATCTGAACTTTTTAATATATGACCGTTTCATCTTTATTTTATTTTTTTGGTCTAAAAGACCATAAACTCTTAAAATATTAACCATTATAGTAATTTCTGTTCAAATCTGTTAAGTTTCTAATGGAATGGATTATGTGCAATACATGTGATCTAATTTGAGAGAAGTATTTAGTAATCCAATAACAATTAATTTTAATAAAATTAAAAATAAATCATAAAAAAATAATAAATCTGTCTCTCCTTCCTCCCACCCTGATCTAAAGTAGCAAATCAAGATCGTGTGGGGGCAGGGAGGGCTGAGTTTGTCACACGGCCGGTCGGGGGGGGGGGGGGGGGGAGTTTATTGCGTAGATGTGTGGGGGTTGAAACCTGGGTTTCTGTGGGTGGGGGGTGCAACCCATATCAAAAATGGCTCCGAGGGGGGGGAGGACTTGGCCAGAACGTCAAGGAGACACCGAGAGAACCCCCCTACCCTTGTCGTTCTTGCCGAGTTCGGTGATCTCGGGAGAGGGATTAAGTTCGGTGATGGAGAAGGGGGGCTGGCATTGTTGGATATGGAGGCAGTCACCAAAGGGAGAGAGGGTAGGGGTGGGGGTGGGGGTAGTGGGGCAAGATAAGGAATTTTTGGAGAATTTAATGGAAAGAGAAAATTGAAGGGTATTTTGATCTTTTTACAAGAAAAATGATCATTTGAGTAAGATTCCGTTAGAAACTTAATGGTTTTAGACGGAAATGACTAATAGTAGCCAATATTTTAAGAGTTCAGGATTCCCTCGACAAAAAATAAATAAAACAGAGATCAAACCGTAATCTTTTAAAAAATTCAGGGACTATTTAAATTAATTATTTTTTTTTAATTGTCTTTTTCAATGTTCCAAATAAAGGATACTCACGCCATTGATGTAGCTCATGTGAAGGGGACTGTCCTCAAGAAAATAAACCATAGTGACGTGAGAGTTTATGCTTTAATGTCTTGATGTTTTCTTTCGCTTTCATAGAGTGTGACTTTTTGATAACTTTGATTTGATTTTCGTGATAAACTAAAGAAACTATAGACGAATTATTATCAGATTAAAAAAGATCCACTAATTAATTATAAGATACATCATACTATAATGTCTAATCTATAGAGAAAAACTCGTATACTTTTTTTTTTTTTTCCGGGTTTCACCTCTCTCTGTCTCTGTCTCTTTCTCTTTCTCGTACAAACCCTCATCACTCTCTCTCTCTCTCTCTCTCTCGTACAAAGAGAAAGAAAAAAAAAACCAAAAAAACAAATCTTTCAATCAAGTTGTCAGTTCAAAGCAACTCATTTCTACAATATCTGTTTCATAACAAATCTGTCAAAAAAACTTTATATATATATTATAAACTAATATATCTATGTCAATAGATCTATAACTATATCATAAAAAATAATTATCTTTTTGATACTACTATAAAATTTATGTTATGTTTGGATAGGACAAATCCAATTTTCAAAATTAAAAAAGTTTTTAAAATTGTTTGTTTTAACTTTTTCATCATTTTCTCATTTAAAAAAATTATATCATTTTCAAACATATTTTACATAATTTTTTATTGGAAAAAGAAAAATAATTTTTTTTAAAAATTCCTCACAAGGCATTTGTATCAATACCGTTTTCTCATTTCAAACAACTTTTTTTTTCAAAAAGAAATTTTTTACACATTCAAATATTATTTTATTCTTAAAAGAAAAGACTTTCTCAATTAAATTCAGAAAATTTTCTTTTTTAAAAATGGTCACGTGATCTAAAAGAGCCTTTAGTCTCTCTAATTTGTATTTTTGTACACCTTTTTTTTCTTTTTTCTTTTTTCTTTTTTTTTTGTTGATGTTGTTCACTTCCTTCTTTGTATTATTTTTGTTTTTACTTTTTGTCCCCAAAAAATTTTACATATTTGTAGTTGACTCGTTTAAAATATTTTTCATTTTTCCAAATTTGTCCCTATGTAAAATAACTTTTTCTGAAAATAGCTCAACAAATTTTTTCTTATAATTATTTAAATTGTTATGTTCCCTTTTAATCATTGATTACTTGATTATGTTAAACCAGTTAAGAGAAAAAAAAAATTAATTAAGAAAAGATATTGATTTCTTCAAAAATTTAACATTTGCTAATTCTTTTATTTAAAAAAATTAACATTTTTGTAACGACCCGACTTTTTGAACCATTAACTAGCTTACTTATTCTTATTTAATTTAGTCTTAACACTTATTTATATTCGGTTCTAAAAAAGTACATAATTTTTTTTAAAATCATATTCGTACTACAAAAGTTAGAATTACTAAAAATTTTTAACTGAGAAAATTAAAAACCTCTAGCAAATAATTATCTTATTCAAATTCGTATTTAGATAATAATTAAAAAGTTAATACTTCATGTTGATTAAAACAAAAGGGTCTAAAGTCTTTTTCTCGTAAAGTACTCATACTAATTTAATAATACCAAAACATTTGAACATAATTATAAATATAGTCGTTACAAAATAATTTAAGAAGTCTAAATGCGGAAATTAAATTCGTAATGGCATTTCACTCCCTTCCTTCATCGCCTCCACACAGCTTCACCGGTCCATAAAATATCTAAGTAGCGAGCTGCTTACCCGCGTTACCTACAGCACGAATACACATATCTATGAGCTTTCGCTCAACAAGTATAAATAATATCTCACAAAACATTTTATAAAGTCATATTATCACACGTAACATCAAGAATATTCGAAAGTGCATGTGATCAAGTGTGTTCATTTATGCTTTATTATATACATGTCTTGTCTACTTAAGGACCCCTATGTCGTACCCATATGCGCGCAACCAATGAGAAGTTGAGGGAGCAACCCTCTAACAGCCTCCAAGGTCATATCTTATAATTTTCGTTCGTATCATATCCTCTCACTAATTGGAAGTTGATACGACACTTAATCCTATTTTTTATTTGTCTTATTCTTATTAATTGTGACAATGGGTAAATTTACATATTACTATACATCTATCATTATGGCATAATTATCTGTGAAGCACGCTGATTATGTCGATGCAAGAGAAATTATGCACATCAAATACCTAATTAAAGCAATATGTATAATTCATATACTCATCACATCATCAAGTCAAATCATAGCAAATGTAGAACATCAACAAAAAAAAAAACATTTTGTTCCATGCTGTAGGTGAGGTTTGTACTTACTTATCTTATGTGCTTAAACTTCCGGAGTTGTATCTTCTACTATGCAAATTTGAGAAATTGTCTGATTTAACAGTATCTCATTATTAGATAGAATCATAGTTATATTACTTTATTCAACTATTCATTTATTTTATAAATTACAGTGAACTTAATTTACTTATATCATAATTAACCTTAACAATTACTTCTTATTAATTATTAAGTGTTAAAATAAATTTCTACTAATTATTATTTAATTAATTTAATTTAATTAATTATTTTTATTAATTAATTAATCAATTGATTAATTAATTGATTAAATAATTAATTAAGTAATAGTTAATTATTACTTTAATTAATTGAGTAATTATAATTAAATTATATAATTTTAATTGACTTATTAATAATTATCTTGTTAATAATTTAATTATATTACTTAAATATTTTTTTCTCATGTAATAATTAATAATTATTAATTCTAACAGTAATAGTTAATAATTTGATTAACATAATAATTATTGTTTGATTAGTCTCTAGTTAATCATCCCTAATTATTTTAATGATTATATCAATGATTAATCATTAATTAATCTCTAATTAATCAAGTATTATAATTATGTAGTTATTTAACATAATAATCTTGATTATCATCCACTAACTCTTATAATTAATTAATTAATTATCAATCAATCAATTAATTAATTAATTTTTTTTATTAATCACATTTGGTTATGTATTAATTAATTAATTAAGGTTTCGTTTGGTTCACCAGTTTGAGTTGGAAATTTTAAGTTTTAATAGTAATTTTTGTTGACTTTTCAGAAAAGACAAAAAACTTTTTTAGAAAAAGACAAAAACTGTGATGAAAAGTTTGAGTTGAAATGGTGAACCAAACGTCCCCTAAGTAATTACTTAATAAATCAATCAAAGTGACAAGGAGTCACCTAAGGGTATACCTCTTTTTTATTATTGGGCTAGTCCAATCGCTTTAGCTATGTTCATTTAGTTGGGCTAAGGTAAGCTCTTGATTTATCTCCAATGACCCTCTAATACACTTTATCTTAATCTATTAAAACTTGTGATTTAATTTATGAAATTAGGATTTTTCACATTATTTGGTCATACACTTAAAATCAACTTATTTCATAACTAGATATATTCATATGTTATGACTTACCCTTATGCACATTTTAATGTATAATCATTTTATCGGTATAGGATTTTAATTTGTAATATTTATTTAGATTTGAGTATAACTATGTTTTGGACACTTGATGACTTGTTGAAATGGTGAACCAAACGTCCCATAAGTAATTACTTAATAAATCAATCAAAGTGACAAGGAGTCACCTAAGGGTATACCTCTTTTTTATTATTGGGCTAGTCCAATCCCTTTAGCTATGTTCATTTAGTTGGGCTAAGGTAAGCTCTTGGTTTATGCCCAATGACCCTCTAATACACTTTATCTTAATCTATTAAAACTTGTGATTTAATTTATGAAATTAGGATTTTCACATTATTTGGTCATACACTTAAAATCAACTTATTTGATAACTAGATATATTCATATGTTATGACTTACCTTTATGTCACATTTTAATGTTTAATCGTTTTATCGGTACAGGATTTTAATTTGTAAGATTTATTTAGATTTGAGTATAACTCTGTTTTGGACACTTGATGACTTGTTGGAAAACTTGAAACATCTAGTTTCTGTCTTTATAATTTGTTTTCTAATATTTCAAGCATTGCAAATATTCATGTGGACGTTTTCCTAAATGTCTTTTGGTAAAATCTCGGATTACCAAAGTACAATACAATCTTAAGGGATTTATTAAAATTTATGCACATGTCTGTTTTAAACACATTATATCTCATTTTGAAGCTTAAGATGTCTAATTTACAGTGGTAAAGTTATTTCCTTTAGTACTTGAGCATTTCACATCATAAATTTAGGTTTTGTCACTGTTGGTCCCACATTTGTACCATAAGTCCAGATTCATGGGTAATATTAGAAAAATCATAACAATTTACTTATAAGTCCAAATAAGACAAAAGATATGTCATTAAAAAGCTTATAATGTCTATTTTGTATGATAAGTTTTATAAAAAGTTATGATTTACTAACTCAAAATCTACAAAACTCATGGCTAGTACAGGGTTCCAACAAGGATTTTCAGTTTGTAGCCAAAACTTATAAAATTCATCAAAAATTACACATTTATCCATTCAAGGCCTATGATACCTTATTAGAAAACTCAAAGAATATAATTTTTAGTTCTCTAAACTTATAATCCAAAATTTTGAGTCTAAAGGGTTCGGAGTATAATAAATCCGTGGCTGGTCTGTGTCCCAGAGATCTATCTCCCTAGTTTTGTGTCACAACTTCAAATGTACATAACTTTAAACATATAAAAGCAAATTAAGTGATTTCAAAGCCTAAAATGAAGCTTATTCTCTGTAAAATCTTAATATATAATTTATTTTTCATACCAAAGTTTCTAATGCATGTTATATCACCATAACAGCTATAAATTTCAACAAGGTTCATAGATCTTATCGAAATATTATAGAGGATCCTTTAAGATCTCGAACCTTCCAAGTTCTTCCCAAAAATTTTTTCTAGATAAGAAGAAGCCTAATATTAAGATCATAACTAAACATCATTCTTTAGTTTTCCAAAAAAACTAAAACACGAAGAATACCACTAGGTTACCTTTAGTAAAACGTCCTCTAACTCCGTTCCACACTTCTTCGAACTTGGTAACGGGGTTGCTTAGAGCTTGAAAATAGAGGGAGGGGGTTGCTTGAGGGGTGTTGGAGATGGAATATAGAGTTGGTGATTCTTCTTTTTGTTTTGAACTTGGTAGTGGCTAGAGAGTTTAGGGTTTTTGAGCTTAACTTGTGTGAGAGCAAAATGAAGTGTTAAGAGCGTATTTTCAGCTAACTTTTACCTTAAGGGGAGCTGTCTTTTAAGGGGTAAAATTGAAAATTTTTAGCTGAATCAACCCTTGCATTGCTGCCACCTGTGGCAGGGGTTTTGAGGGAAAATTTGGTTCAACAAGGCGGAGACAATGGGTCACTTTCACTTGTCTCTTCCTTGGGTCAACTTGCTAAAAAAAAACCATACCATCTCTTACATGTGGTTGCATGTATGCACCACTTTCTTCTTTTCTCATTTGTTCACATTTCCCCTTGCTTCTTGAACCAAAAATCCAGATTCTCCCTTTAGTTCCCTTTTTTTTTTTTTTTTTCTTTCTTCCAATTCCCACCATTAATCTAAGGTTGTCATCCTTATTCTCATCCATTAGATCTTTCATCACACCAATCCTTACCTTAAGTTTTCATTAGTTACTTATCATCCAAAGTTTAGCCATTGATTTGCCTAGGATTTTTTAGCATCAAATCTACACCATTGATTTCAAACTTAAGCATAATTCTTGATCAATCTTCCACTTTTAGATTTTTTAAGAGTAAATACTAATCGTTCACCTTCTATCTATGTGACACATTAATTTCCCAATTACACTTTCAAAACTTAACTATTGATATGATCAAAGTAAATACTAAGATCATTAAATTAACATACTAATAAAAATCGAGATTCTTCCCAAAATTAACATTATCCCTCTAATACGACATAATTAAATTTTCGTATAAATTTATATGTCGTTCAACTTATCTTTTATGTATTTAAAATTTTTCTTTTAAATAGAGAAATTCAATATTATTAAATCATCGACATTATAACACCGATGATACATATACTGTCATTCATAATCTTAAAATTTAATATTCATTAAAATAATTTATTAGAAGTATATTAATGAAGAAAATCCATAATAATAATTCATGAATCAAGCTTATGAATTTCTAGGACATCACAATTTTTATGTTTATTTAAAAAAAAATATCAGCACATTAAATCCACACATGCGAAACATAAACTTAAAAACTAGTATACAAAAATAAGTAATTAAAAACCATTTCCTGTAAAATCCAAATGCACACTCCACCATGGCCTTCAATAACCATTATCAGAGGCAACTACTTGTTCCATTGCTCATCCTAATTCTCCTTTTTCTCATCGTCTTATTCTTCTTCGATTAGTGACCTCCTTTTTCTCTCTCTAAATTCCCTTTCGTTGATTACTGCACCGTCACTTCATTCTTCCGACATTGCAGGCACGGCACCAATCCTCTGCCACCTATATGGTTTCGCTACCGTCTTGCCACACCACCACTTGGGAATTCTTATCTCTATGAATGAGTTGTCGGAGACCATAGAAGAGTACCAGGCATTTGGATTTTGCACATCCAAGGAAAAGAGGTTTTTTTTTTTTTTTTTGGTGCATTAATGTTATAACACGAGGTCCATCCTATAATTATTGTATAATTAATCTAAATTATCCGAAAACAATCAAATAGTCAAAATTTTTTTATATTATTGATGGGATAAAAGCATGTGTACTTCTTGGTAAAATGCTCCTCTATTTTATATATTTAAAAAGCACAAAACTCAATATCTTATTTTGAAGTTTTATATTTTTTTAGGATTTTTTTTTTCAATAAACTATTAAGGGTATTTATGTCATTTTGTCGAATTCTTTCCTTCCACAAAAGTACACTAGGGATAAAATTAAAACTGAAATATACTTTTGTTGTTGATTAGTTTCTAAAAATAATATACTAAAAAATAATTAAACTAAAACATGAAATTAATCTTTTTCTTAATAGGCAAATTATTGTAAATCTGATATAAGTAGGAGGGTGTGTGTAATTTTAACTAATAAGCATGATATGAGATTGCAAACATATTTAGCCTACGTTTGGTAGAAAGGAAAGAAAACAAAAGAGAGAAAATAAGGATGGAAAAGAAAAAAGGTTAATTTATGGATCACTGCATTTTCTTTCTGTCTTTTTTTCTTTACTCTATTCTCTTTCTTCCTACCAAACAAGCCAATTAAATATTTTCTCTTCAATAATCCCTCCTCCCACTTCGTTCCTTCCTTTTTAACATGATACCAAACATAACATTTTCCGTAACTTTTTATTTGATTTCATGATAAGATGTACCGATAATTATTGTTTATTAGACTTTGTTTGGTAATAAAGTTTAACTCAAATTATATTATATTTTTTTATCTCAATTTTTGTTTTTTTTTATGAAAAATCAATAAAATTTATAACTATTTTTTAAAAAATCAACTCAACTCAAACTTAAAAATTTCATTTTAACTTAAACTCAACTTATTCACCAAACGGACCCTTAGACTTTTCTGGTTATAATTTAACAACATAGTTCAAATCTCCAACTTTTTAAGTTGAAAAGAAAAAAATATCATGGCCACGTTTGGCAATGTGGTTCAAACTGTACTTTTTCATTTCAGTTTTTGTCTTTTTGTGAAAAAATTTTTATTTTTTTCTGAAAAAGTTTTTATCTTTTCTGAAAAATCAATAAAATTTTCAACTCAAACTGTACTTTTTTTAACTCAAACTCATTCACAAACGGATTATAAGGATAAAAATAGAGCTCACCGCAAGGCTTGGTTCATGCCTCGGCGGCTGGTTGGTCACTTCGAAGTTTGGAGAGAGTCCAATCCAAGTCCCGCTTTAAGAAGCCGACAACGAAGCAAAAGCAAAAAAGTACAACAAAAGTAAACCTTAGCATCATAGACTATTAACCAGTACTTGAAAAAAACAAAAACACTACTAATGAGAGAAAGAAAGCGTCTTATAAACGGCGTATATTCTTTTTAGCAGATTTAAAAATTACATTAAAAAGAGAGAGAGAGAGAGAGAGAGAGAAAGAGCATCTTTTACACAGATTTTGGCGAACCCCAGTTCTTCTTCTTGTTCATGGCTTCTTCAGAGGACAACACCCTCGAAGCCATTTGCTACAAGCGCGGTTCTCTTCAGCTTCTCGATCAGGTTTTGTCCCTAATTTCCACTTCCCTTGTTTTCGGAATTTTCTTAAACAGAGTTAGAGAACATACACGGTTACCGATTCATTTTCTTGTCGTTTTACAGAGAAAGCTGCCTCTGGAAACCCTCTACTTGGATATCCGCGACGCCACTGACGGATGGTAACGACATTTCGATCCCTGTCGTTTTCTTTTTTTCCCTAGAACTTCATAGGGATTCCAACTCTGCAGTGTGATGTGAAATTGCCGTTAAGTTATAACTGCAAGTCTGCAAGTATGCAACCACAGTCGTTTTCTTTTTCATGGTTAAAGCTGCTCACAAATTTCCTTGTTGAATATTAGCCCAAGGGATGATTTTGATGTTAATTTTCTTAGGACTTGTTGGGTAATTGTTCCCTTGGTCTTCTGTTTTCGCAAGTGTAAATTTTTTTTTTTAATTGCTTAGTTTATTGTTTATTATTATTTTTGGACCACTTGGTAATATTTTTTGTTTAAATTGCTTTGTTTTATTCATGGATGAGCATAAATTCTGAGTAGTTTTTAATGGTCAGGCATGCCATAAAGGATATGGTGGTCCGTGGTGCTCCTGCTATTGCAATTGCAGCAGCACTTTCTTTGGCTGTTGAAGTGGCTAACTTGGATGCTTTCGATGGGTCCGTTTTCGACGCGGTTTCTTTCCTTACCATGAAATTGGATTACCTTGTCTCCAGGTGCTAAATGTTGCTTATCTGATCGCCTTTGTGACTCCGATAAACAATTTTACCTTCTGTAACGAATTAACTGACCTTATTACCTAATGATTCGAATGCTACTTCAGCCGACCAACGGCAGTCAATCTTTCGGATGCTGCAACCAAACTTAAAGAAGTTATATCCAAGGCTTCTGCTACTGCTTTGGAAGCCAAAAATATATTCCAAGTATGATATTTCAACAGTGATTCGACTTTTCTGTACTGATTTGTTTGTTATTTTGGGTCTATGAATCTGTTTTGAGATGTTGTTGCTTTGTTTTATTATCTTAGCATTGATGTGAATCTCATGTACTCCTTGTCACTAAACTTGCATAGGCTTTCATAGATGCTGCTGAAATTATGCTCGAAGATGATGTTGCTTCCAATAAAGCTATCGGGTCTTATGGAGCAGATTTTCTTTATAAGCGTGGCGATGATTCTAAAAAGCTTTCTGTATTGACGCATTGTAATACTGGCAGGTATATGTCTAAACACCCTCATTGATTAAAACATAATTTTATTCTACTTGGCGATGAAGGTAACTTTTTGTATTTGAACAAGAACCGGGAGTTTGTTCAGTTGTCTTCTGATTGTGATACAATTTACATTGTCAGTCTTGCAACGGCGGGATTTGGTACTGCTCTTGGTGTGATCCGCGCACTCTATACCGAAGGAGTGTTGGAAAGGGCCTATTGCACCGAAACACGTCCGTTCAACCAAGTTAGCATCCCTTACATAGTCGCACTATTTTTTTTGCTTTATATTTGTTTTCAATATGTTTTGGGCCACTAAGTTGTTTTATGTTTGTATTTTGCCTACAATTTTTAGTAAATGTGTAATCTAGTATTTAGTTGCTGAGTTCGTTTCCTTAACCAATTGCAGGGATCAAGACTTACAGCATTCGAGCTGGTTCACGATAACATTCCTGCCACTCTTATAGCAGACTCTGCTGCAGCAGCACTAATGAAAGATGGGCGTGTGAATGCTGTAGTTGTCGGAGCAGATCGTGTTGCTGCAAACGGTACTGAGTTACATTTGACGAATTATGTGCTTCTCAAAAGTCAAAACTAAACTGACAGGAGTTTTTGCTCATCTGCCATATTCCCCTGAATTTAGGTGACACTGCCAACAAGATTGGAACCTATAGTCTTGCCTTGATTGCAAAGCATCACAACGTCCCATTTTATGTGGCTGCACCCCTCACTTCCGTCGACTTGTCTCTTTCTTCCGGACAAGAAATTGTAATAGAAGAAAGGTCCCCAAAAGAATTATTGCACACACGGGGAGGACTTGGCGAACAAGTTGCTGCATCCGGAATTGATGTTTGGAACCCAGCTTTTGATGTCACGCCTGCAAACTTGATATTTGGCATCATAACGGAGAAGGTCCGAGCTCTTTCTCTTGATTCCGCTCTCATGTATCTAGAGAGAAGTGATAAAATGAAGCTGGCCATGTTTCCACTAACGAATTTGTTTTCTTTTCTTTGAGCAGGGTGTGATAACAAAAGCAGATTCTAAGGAGTTCGACATCAAGGATTTTGTACAAAAAACCGCCAGCAAGCGTTGATCATGGTGGAATCGGAGGGGTTTCCTTTTTCACCAATTAATCTACATTTTGTTTGCATTAAGCACTTATGTAAGTCTAATAATTGTGAGGTGAGGTCAACCTTTCACGTTTCCTTACGAGATGCTCCATTTTTTTTTTTTAATCTATATTCGGTAATGGTAAACTTAATGGAGATTTCGGAATAATGTGTGTTTTGAGCTTCTGTTTTCATAATCGGATATGTTTGTTACCATATTTTCAAACGACAGACAACATATCAGTGAGGGACGTGGGTGATCAAGCAACCAATGATTCTCCGAAAACTCGAAAATCTTGAGAGATTTGGCAGCATTAAAAGCTCATGTTACTTGATTGCATTTGATTATCTTACTCGATGCCCATGAGCGATCAGTTCTGAAAGTTTTGGTTTTGTGTTACAATGAGCATAAGATAAGAAGCAAACATTTTGTTAATTCTAACTAAGCTAGGAGGCAGTGAAAATCATCATCAACCCAATGTCGTTTCTAACATTTGTATCACCCGTGTAAAAAAAAAAAAAAAAAAAGAAAAAAATCCATTGTTGCTTCTAAACATAACATTTTTCCGGTTTAACAGAGTTTTTATTTTTAATTCTAACGAGTAGAAGAAGAGAAGTAAAAGTTGTAAATAAATATTTGGAATTAAAAAGTTTTGAGATCAAAATATTCTCTAACATATTTTAACAAATACTAAAAATATTAAATGAAATTTATAATATTTAATTTAAACTTTTTTTATAATTTTTAAAGTTTATTTAAAAAAGTTTTTGTCAGAAGTTATATATATATTAGTTATATATATATTTTGTTTAGATATGAAACGCTTCTGGAAACTGAAAATTTTTTTGACAAATCATCTAAAATACTTTCAGAAACTGCTGTTGGCATCTAAAAACAATTTTTAGAAAACTCTGTCAAACAGATCCATTTAAGAAAGCGATTTAACCACAGAAGTATGAACTCAGAGTAATTGAAATCTCAATTGTTAGAAACATTGAATTCCTTCACTTATAAGGTAGACATAAAAATTCCCAACTAAGATGAACTGCTTGATGATCCTCACACATTGGCCCAACAACAAGCCACCACATGAGAAACCAGCAGCAATGTCAAAATTAACAAAGCGGAAAATTGATATCAAGTCATTTTGTTCCAACTACAAAAATAAAGACAGCTAATAAAACACGAAAACACGAAAAGTTCTCCAGTTTTGACAGGGCAGCTTGGCAAGCATTAAGGCCTACACAATCTTCAACGGTACTGCAAAATGTGAAAACACGAAAGAAGAAATGGCATCAGATTTTTATATATATCACTAAAACCTCCAACAATTCACAATTAAAGAAAAAGGCCAAACGCTAGCAGCAATGCCTAGTTCAAATTCAAACAAAGGCCTTACTTCCAAGAACCAAAACACAGGCTTCCAGGGATTTCAAAAAGGATAACAACAAAAACCTCCGAATGTTTTATCCAAATATTGCAGTCCACCCTAATTTTTCACAGAATAGTGCACCTATCCCCTAAGTTTTACAAATCGTATTAAAAACCTTCACAGACCGGAGGTTTTTCGCACGATTTCTTAAACATAGGAGATACTTGTAAACGTAGGGAAGAGTGGAAGTGCAGCATCTCGACGAAAACATGGAGTTTTCGTGATGCTTTTGTGACCATCCCCTTCAAAAACTTATGATATGAAATCCAAAGATTTGTCTCAAAATGGGTCTAAAACACGAATAAATTCTCTTCAAATGACATCAAATACGCTTTGAAAACACAATGATAAACACAACCAGTACAAACCAAAACAGGCACATACATGGATGGAATAGCCTTCTTTCATGTTAACACGGGAACGACCGTATAAACAAGCCGGTCGTTCTCTGTTGTTCCGAAGTCATTTTGCTAATAAAATCTTTTAGAAGATTATTCCATCAAAAAAAAAAATGTTTTGAGCCATTTGCTAATTGACTATATAGATCGAATAATCAATAACATTGAAACCATTAAAGCAGGGAAAAAAAAAAACATAATTAATTTCAAGCTTTAAAAAAAGAACTGATTAAGGTAAAAGAACAAACCTTGATGAAACCAATTTCCTTGGCGTTGCTGCGGAAGCACTGCCTGCAGCACATCAGGCCATATTTCCTGATCAACCCATGCGGGTTTCCGCAAACACGGCTGTTAATCACAAATTAAAACCTTAATTAGTCAACAGTATTTAACATAATCAGTTTCCCAAAATTCTTATATATTTATTAAAAAAAAAAAAGGGGGAACAAAAGATGAAAAGGAAACAAACCAGGTGCGAGACCCGGGGCCGTAGTTCTTGGGGTGAGAGTTCCAGACATTAGAGTGACCCATCTTCTCAGCTGCGTGAGGCAGAAAACACCCAACAAAAGCTTTTTACTGACTTTTCTGAGAGAAGGCGAACCAAAACCCTAATTTTAAGGATCAAGGTGAAGCCAACAAGACCTCTTTAAACGACGCCGTTTTTGGTCGACTAATTAGCACAGGTTTTGGAAATTGCACCATCTGACCTTACAAAACAGAAAAAAATCTTATTCTTCCCCCTCGGTTTTCGTCTCTTTTCTAAAATAACCCTTTCTATTAAAAAATCACAATCCACCCTTCTTTTCTAAGAGAAATTTCTTTTCTTTCCTTTCTTTTTTTAATTCTGATCTAATTTTACAGAATTTTTAAATTAATATTTCAATTTATTTTTATCTTTACAATTGCAAGTTACGAAAAATAAAAATTTTCATTAATGATTGTATATATAATCTAATTGTAATTTTAGATTCGACTTCGTAATGAATTGTAGAAGTATATTTTTCATTATACAATTATTTTAAAAAATTAAAATTGAAGAGAAAATGTTCTAAAATTAACCTAACGATATATAATATTACTTTAATGGTATGAATGTCCCATTCAACTTGATATTAGTATTTAATGGAATGGATATATTCCAAAATACGTTTGGATGTCCCTTTAATCATGATATTAAAATAAAATATGTTTTGAGATTGTTTACATTTTTTTTAAGGGAAATATTGCTTACATTTGAATGGTCTAATTGATATTTGTGAGAGAGGATGAGAGTATGTGATGTAATTAGTAAAAAAATAAATAGAAAAAGAGAATAAATGAATAATAAACTGAGTAGGTATACTGTTTAAATATAGACTTATTCAAATGCAATATTTTAAGTAAGGAAATTAATATTATATTATATTATAATTGAATGAATGATCCAAGTAACCCATAAATTACAGTTGTTAAAAAAAAAAAACAGACAAATATATATATTTTTTGAATGTGGAGAGAAAATTTTTCTTTGGCAATGGAAACAAATAAATGTGACTCAATTTTTATTAGCAGGAATGTTTGTTATTTATGGGAAAGCATCTAAATGCTATAAATTTAAAAATCATTATATTAATATAATATAAAAAATTAAAACTAGATCAACATGATATAAAATTAAATTAAAATTATCTAAATTTTGTGTCATGTTGATTAAGAGTGAGAAGTTTATATCATATTGATAAATAAAATAAAAAAGATGATTATTTAAGTAATTTTCTTTATTTCATATTATAAGTAGTCGTTACTACCAATGGCATCCCATATAGCTAAATAGACTCTTTTAAGAAATTTTTTTAGTAAATGACCGAAATTTGTAAAATTTAATTAAAATATCTTTTTTTCTTCTCTAAAAGAAATAAGCAATTTTCTTAAATGATCAATCAGTGATTAATCATATAATAAATAGGTCAATTACTTATTGATTATTAGTCAATTATCATTTTTCATAGTTAATCAATAATTATTCAACTTTTTTAAATGGTCAATCAGTGATTAACCATATAATAAGTAGGTCAATCACTTATTGACTATTAGACAATTACTAATTTTCATAATTAATTATTGATTGATCATTAATCAATCACTGATTGAGTAAATTAATCACTGATTGAGTAAATATGAAAAATGATAAAAGATCATTTTCTTAAATTAAAAAAATATGATTCTCTACTATATTAGGTGATTAAAAAAGGCCGCTAAAACTTATGTTCCAAATTTTCTTTTGTATAGTTCCCACCACAAACAAAAATAAAGAGATTGTGTTTGCACCACGTGCACGTGCTTGTCACGAGACGACGAACAAGAATGACGACGTTCACAGGTACTGACCCGAGAAGAGCGCGAAAACGAATCGGAGCGAAACTCGTACACTCCAAGCTTCAAAAAGCGACAGAAATTCCCCTTTCTCGAAAGAGATGTGACTGACGGACGGACGGAAAAGAAATCGGAAAATTTTTGCTCTCCGGCGCTGTTCTCCGATCAAACTGACAGCCTAAGATGAAGAAATCGCCTCTGCCATTGCAGAGCCCGGGCTGCTCCGAAAAGCAAATTTACTCGAAAGAAGCTCTGGTGAAGCTCTTGCGGTGGCATTTCGGCCATGCCGATTTCCGGGGCAAGCAGTTGGACGCCATTGAAGCTGTTTTGTCAGGTGACCGATTTATATTCCTTTTCTTTTAGATTAATCTCATCGACGGTCTGAATTTTTCTTAATGATGTGTTTGGTTGCCGAGAAAGCACGGTAAATGTGGAAGAAACAGAAAACTTCTTGCTCTTTTTTTACAGAAGTAAATTAACCTAACAGTTACTCTAAGTCGACTTAATCTTTTTTTTCCTGAAGTGAAATTAAATTGAAAAAAATTTCAATTTTATGTTTTGATTATTTTCATTTCTGAATGATTTTTTCTGGTTTCCTAGAAAACATTGGAATTTTTTTTTTTAATCATCAAGAATTCTTGTCAATTTTATATGTCCTTATTAAGATTTTGATACAGTTTTTGTTCTGCATTGGGATACAGGAAGAGACTGCTTTTGTCTGATGCCAACTGGAGGCGGAAAATCAATGTGTTATCAAATCCCTGCACTGACAAAGAAATCTGGAATAACGCTTGTCGTTTGTCCTTTAATAGGTGAATGCTATTGATTCAACTTGTTTAGTTTCTCGTAATTTTAAGTGGAATTTAAGCTACAAGTTTTATTTCTTTGCCGCCCCCCCCCCCCCCCCCTTTTTTTTTGGTGGTTTTAATGGATAAGAAACGCCTCTGATTTCTCCCCCTGGTGATTTATCGCGCGACCAGCATTAATGGTGAGCCTATCGAAACTCTAATCGATTGTTGTGGTTCTACGTCGAATGTTCTGAGGGTAGGGTTTCAGATTATTGGGTTTCGTATGAAATCAGGAAAATCAAGTGGCTGCATTGAAAGAGAAAGGAATTGCTGCAGAATTTCTATCGTCTACCCAGACATCTAGTGTAAAAAATAAGGTGAAATGTTAATTTTTTGCTGTATTTTTGTTGATTGTCTGCCTATGCATTATGTCTTAAGGATTGTCACTTCTGATTTTTGTAAGTACTATCTAGAACGTTCAGAGATATTTCAAGCTAAAATGCTAGTCAATTTTAAAAAAGTACGAGGAGGTTGATCTAGAACTAGAACGACAGAATTGTTATTTTGGTATTAAGTTTGTATTTTAATTGTTCAGTTTTGTTTTACTGCAACTTTCTAGTTTTTTGTTAGAAGCAGTAAAAGAAGGCTGACTTTATTTTGTATTAAGTTTGAGAATACTGGATTCCTCTATTGCTTTGTAGATCTATGAAGACATTGATTCTGGAAAACCATCTTTAAGGCTCCTCTATGTCACCCCAGAACTGATTGCAACCTCAGGATTTATGTCAAAGTTGACGAAGATCTACATGAGAGGAATGTTGAATCTCATAGCCATAGACGAGGTATGGAAATACAAGTATAGCTAGGCTTAGTGTTTCAGCTGGAAATTTCAGGTGTCATATTGAGTTCTTCTCGTTTTGGAGATTTCAGGCTCATTGCATCTCTTCTTGGGGCCATGATTTCAGGTTTGTGAATTCTAATTCTAATCCAATCTATTTCTAGCTATTAGCATAGTACAGATAGAGCATGCAGCTTTCCTAGGGACAATGTTGTATATATGGCATCTGTTGCTTTATTGTCTTCAAACCAAGAAGTGTTTGTTATGTGCAAACCAAAATCATCCGAGAACCACCTGACCCCCATCAATTCCTCTTGGTTTGTGTTAATACATCACTATATATCTTTTTTTTTTTTTTTTTTTTTTTTTGGCTCGCATTGAAGTGAAGCTTAATGGACATCTATTCCTACCCCTTTTTGAAAAGGAAAAATAAATTTTTTTTTCTTGGTTATGTTTAATCTAGTATGCTAGACTTCTCATCTTGTTAGTTTCTGAAAGTTCCTGATTGGGGACTGCGTGTCCCAATTTGATTATATTGTTCAAAAATTTGTCATCTAATTTTTTTATTTTATCTGCTTAATTGCAATTTAAAATAGGCCTAGCTACCGTGAGCTTTCATCTTTGAGGAGGCGACTTCCTGGTGTACCGATACTGGCTTTGACAGCTACAGCTGTTCCTAAGTGAGTCTTGTGACGCACCATTTAGTGCCATTCTAACAATTTCTCTGGAAATTTTTGTTATTTCTCTTAATTTTATTTAGGAAGTGCAAATTCAAACTTCATGTCATGGAGAAATATTAGTTCCTTGATTTTGTTTGCAGAGTTCAGAAGGATGTAATGGAGTCGTTAAACTTGCATGACCCATTAGTCCTAAAATCTTCTTTCAACCGTCCTAATATACATTATGAAGGTCTGTCCTGCTGCCCTGACTTGAGGTTGCAGATTTTGTTTCACCAAGTACACCATAATCATTGTTGAGCCAATCTAAAGTACTTCAGTAATGACTAAAAATATCTCGTATATGCTTTGCCCCTTGATAAATATAGAAGTGAAGGAAGTGAGAAATACTTAAATAGATCAATGGACATTGGGGAAGCCCTTTTGACTGAGACTCCTTATCCTCAGTAGACAATTTATCCTGATTGGCGGGATGTGTCTTGTAGTTCTTTTGGAAGTTTCATATTTTGAAAATGCAAGGAAAGTTCTGACTTTTTTTTTTTTTTTTCCATGGCACAGTTCGTTACAAGGACCTTTTAGATGATGCCTATGCTGATTTGTCTAACCTGCTCAAATCTGAAGGAAATGTGTGTGCTATTGTATATTGCCTTGAGCGTACAACATGTGATGCCTTGTCTGTTCATCTATCAAATAGTGGCATTTCTTGTGCTGGTAAATCATTGTTTTTTCACTCACAAATTTTTTTAGTGGAATCACCTCGCATGTGCTAATATTTGTTCCTTTTTGCTTTTGCCAAGCTTACCATGCAGGTTTGAATGATAAATTGCGTAGTTCTGTGTTAGAAAATTGGATTTCTTCTAAGATACAAGTTGTTGTGGCCACAGTGGCTTTTGGGTAAGATCTTGTACACATGATTTTTATGCAGAGAGGAATTTTCTTAAGTTTCATATTTTGTTTGCATAGTGTCAAAGCTGAAGACAATGGATGTATGATTAAGTTGTCATGATGAAATGTTTCTTTTTATTACTTCCAGTGTTTGGGGTACTGCAAATTACCTTTTTTTTTTTCATTCCTTGTTTTGGGGTTGGGTGGGAGATATTGTTTAGCATGTACTTTGTTTTATGCTGTTACTTCCACTTCATAGTTTATAGGGATTGTGATGCATTCCTTGCTTTCCTTTCTATGCTTTGCTGGGAGCTGCGGTGGTGCATGCACGGTTACTGACCTACTGGTGTTCCTTCAGGATGGTATGCAACTCAGTCACCATTTGCTCATGAACTTTTCCCGTTAAGTTGAGGAATTAAATCATATAACATGTTCCACTGATTGCTTGTGGTCAATTTCTCAAGGGCATAGATAGAAAGGATGTCAGGATTGTTTGCCATTTAAACATTCCAAAGTCAATGGAAGCCTTCTATCAAGAATCAGGTAGAGCTGGTCGTGATCAATTGCCCTCCAAAAGTCTGTTGTATTATGGAATTGATGATCGCAAAAAAATGGTTGGTTAAGTGCCTTAAACGTTGTCATCATATGTTATCTTAAGTTCCATGATTTTTATATGATTTTGTTTCTTGTTAATTCTATGTTTTTTAGGAATTTATACTAAGGAACGCTGAGGCTAAGCAGTTAAAGGCTTCAAACACAAAGGAAGGAAAATCAAAAAAATCTATAACTGACTTCCATCAGGTGACATTCAACAATTTTTATGTTGTCAGAATGGACCACTCTGTCTGGTTGTTATCTGCTGAAGCTCGAATCCAAATACATGCAGATGGTTGAATATTGTGAAGCTTCTGGATGCCGTAGGAAAAAGATTCTCGAGAGTTTTGGAGAACAGGTATGGTCATCTACCACTTTTGGACGTTTAATGTGTGTTTTAAAGCTCAAAGTAATGCTCTGTCGTTGTCTAGAACAGGTACCTGCATCACTATGTAGGAAGTCATGTGATGCCTGCAAACATCCTGACCTTGTTGCCAAACATTTGGAGGAGCTTACGGCTACTTGTGCTCTTCGAGGCAGAGCCAGTTCCTCCAAAATTTACATGAGCAGGTGAATCTTCAAATTGTGCCGGAACTTGTTTAGTTACTGGGTTTCCTTGCACTAGAAATGGACCAAAACTGAATAGGCTCATAGAATTGTGGTTGTTGCATTAGTTTGTTGCTTTAACATTTGCCTTGCATTAGGGGTACACCCAACACCCAACAAAGTGTGGTCCCATATTTATACTTTAGCACTGAAATTACTTGGTCGAGTGGGATTCAGAGAGGCATCAGTTTTAAAAATTGCCCTTGAAATAAACATGTTTTCAATCAAACAAAGAGGGCACCAGTTGAACTCACGAGAAAGGTGTCATATCAATAAGATTAAACGTAATAGCAATCACTTGTGCCTTCCACAGAAAGCTAATGTCGAAATCTGCAGATACTTGTGTCCAAAAATAGCCTTAAAAATCAACCCTTGCTTTATTTGAGCCCCCAACCCTCTCCCACCTTTCTTTGAAGAACTGCAATGAGATTACTGTTTGCTTAGGTTCTAAACTTTAATGCATATGCATGTTCTCTTTCAGCTCCTCAGATACAGTTGACAACAGAGATTTCTCTGAATTCTGGAATCGTGCCGATGAAGCCAGTAGTTCTGAAGAATCGATATCTGATTCTGACGGTATATCATTTCTCGAGAAGCTTCATTATGTGATTTGTGATGGGGCACAGTGGGAACCAGAACATATAAAGAAAGAAAAAAAATAGTGAACTAAAATATTTGCTGAACTAACTTCTATGATTTTCTTGCATCCCTCTAACTGCTAGATGGCGATGAGGCTGTCAAAAGCCTAGTTCGGTCAAATTTAGCAACAAAATCAGGATTAAAGGAAAGGTTCAATTTCTTGCAACGTGCAGAAGCAAAATTTTACGATATGAAAACCTCTGATAATCAGGTATGTTCTTGGTTCTCACATATATGCTCATTATATTGAAAAATAATATCAGTCACCACACCTAATAATTAAGGTATGAGGTGACACACCTTTGTTCATCATCACTAGACTCTCAGCTTTTCTGCCTCTAAGCTTCACAGTTATAGTTTATGAATTATGCTAAGTGCCTTTTCTGTCCTTTCATATGCCTTGTGAAGCTTCACTTACTAAAATGCACTGCTATAAATTAACTTGGTTCGTCTACCAAGTTACCGTTCACAAAGGTGGAAGTGACATGTCAGCTAATTGGTTAAAACTTTAACGTGTTTTCACTGCACAAATATGTGATTTGGACTACTAAATTGATCTTTTAACCTACTTTAAATTTGTTCACCCTGCAAAAATTAACCTTGTTTGTCAAATTAACCTTGTTTGTTATTTGACAAAGGTCAAAAAATCAAACAAGAATGCCATATCCGATGCTCTGAGAGAATCAAGCAAACAGAGACTACAACATGCTCTCAAGCAGGCTCAGCAGCGGCTTGGCAACATTAAGTATGCTCATAACTCCATATTCATATCACAAATTTTAATATTTATCTCAAAGTGATCTTGATGCTAGAAGTTCTTTCAACAAAAAAAAGTTCATTTGATTCATGGCGCATTTGTATTCAGTCATCTGAAATGTGTTATTAATCCAAACGTGCTCATTGTTCAAACTCTCCTATGCAGGTTTGAAGTGGAAACATCAGCCACTTTTCTTGAAAACGAGTGTTACAACAAGTATGGGAAAACAGGGAAAACATTTTATTACTCACAAGTGGCAAGTACTGTGAGATGGCTTTCAACCACTACTTCCATCGAGTTAACTGATCGACTTGGCACCATTACCAGTTCCCCATTAGAGAATGTTTCTACAAAAGCAGAAACTCCTGCTGCAACTTTTCCTGTGGTGCATCAAGCACATAGAGAAAAGACGACAGAAGAAGTTCAGTCTAGTATTGGATCACAAACTCCCACAAGCGATTCACCACTGGAAAGTACTTCTCCTAATGCAGAACCGCCTCCAATTCCATCATTTTCAGAGTTCATAAACAGCAGAAAGGCAAAAGACATTCCATCAAGGTCATCAAAAAGGCAAACAGCCAATAGAGTTGATAAGGATCTTGAGAAGAGGATGAGGTCACGATAAAGATTAGATTTTATGGGCTTCTTTGGTTGCTTTTTCATGGAGGAAGAAAACAATGCAAGTCAGTGATTTTGGAATTGCCTATTTTCTTGTAGTAGTCCAGTACGAAAATGTCCATTTCTCTCTCTTTCGTAGGACCTTTTCTCCATCCATAGGTCATGCCTTTCTTTTTTTACTCTTTCTTTTTTGGCTCCATAGTCGGGCATATTTGCAGATAAACCATAATGTTTGTATGTGTTGTAATGGACAATCTTGGTTCACTTCATGGAGAGGCGTGAGCAAGATGCTCGAAAATAACTAAATTTTGTATTTACATTTTACAGTTGTTGTTGTAGGTCCTTATTATTAATGTCATTTCTGTAAGGTTGTTTTCCTTAAGAGATTCTATGTCCTTTTTCAACCTACTCTTGCTCCTCCAGTCAATGTCGTCCTTCATGTTTACATCGTTTGATAAATCATGTCGTTTCTTGTTGTTTATTGGTATTGTTGTCGTTTTTTTTTCTCGATGTCGTTTTTGGCATATTGATGATCACCCAGTCTGTCACTAGTTTCTTTATTGATCGAATCGTTTTAAAGAACATATGTCCTGTTGTGTCGCTCATCGACAGGGTTATTGCTTTTCGTATAGTTTTAGTTTGTCATTGATCGGGTTAACGTTTATGTTTGTTTGGTTTACGCAGCTTTTAAGTATTTGCTTTCATTGTCATGCATTGAAGTTGTCGCTTTCTAATCGAGGACGTTTGTTGGTTTCATTGTCGTGCACTGAAGTGTCGCTTTTTTTTTTTTTTTTTTTTTTCCTTAATCAAAGATGTTTGTTTGGTTTACTGCTGTTGTATTTAGCTTAATGTCGTTTTTTTTTTCATTTTCGGATTTCGGTATCATTATCTTTTTTTTTTTTTTTAATTATGGTATGGGGTTTATAATATCTACTTATAAAAAAAAATAGTTACACACTTTTAATTTTAAACATATAAGTTCATATCCAAAACCTTCTCCTCCCGCCCATAGACATGTGGTATGGGGATTTTCTTTTTTCTTCTTTTTTTTTTCTCTGTCATGCGCTTTTGTTTTTTTTTTTTTGGAGTTTGAATGTGTTTTTGGGTTACGTGAAGAAGTGTGATCAACATATCATATGCATGTATGCCAGGTGTTTTCTAAGCAATGTGGAAGAGGAAAATAGAAAAGAGTCCTGCTATTAGGCCCGAATCTTTACTACCACGATCCAAGTGTCCCCTTTAACTAGTGGCATGTGTCAGGAGATATGGGCAAAGCTGGTGGCTGCTCTATTGATTTCGATTTACTAGCTAAACTTTAGTGGGGGGAAAAAAAAAAAAAACAAAAAAACAAAAAAAAAGAACAAGAACAAGAAACGAAAACCCAGAAAGAAAGCAAAAAAGCCCCGATGGAACCATCACCGGTGACCATTCCACCTAATCTGACCAACGACCCGCGGTCCTCCGCTGCCTACCCACCCTGCCTGATGCTGTTGTCGCCGGACATATTGGGGCAACCGGCTTCACTACTGGAGACGAGATGGTGAGGGGGCGTTTGATCAATTAATTAAGTTCTATATTTAAAAAAAAAGTAAGTTCTATATATATATATTTTAAATAGATCTTTTCTACTTTAATCTTCACTTTTACCTCTTCAAACTGATTTTTTTTTTTTTGGTTGCATTCCTTACGTTTCGTTTTCGTTTATTTTTCAAACACCAGAGTGTCGGTTTGTCTTCCAAGATGGAGTTTTCATGGTAAAAGAGATGAAAAATAGCTTGTACCCTTTTCTACCCAAAAAAAAAAAAAACAAAAAAAAGAAAAATAACTGTGTCCTTTCCCACCAAAAAGGCTGCACACAAAAACCAAAAGCAAGAGACTTTAGGTGGCGTGTTTGAGGAAGGATGTGGGGTCCACCATCCCAATGCCACGTGGGATCGTGAACACATACTACTCCGGTTAAAAACCATTTTCCAATAATGGGAAATTTTGTTCCGGTTCTTGTGATTTTTGGTTTCGTTTGATGAATGGGTTTGAGTTGAAAATTTTAAATTTGAGTTAAAAATTTTTATTGATTTAAAAAAAAAAAAGAAAAATTTTTTCAAAAAAAAATAAAAAATTTTCAGAAAAAGATAAAAAACTAAGATGAAAATTTTAAATTTAAATTCGAACGTCAAACAAGACCTAAGGATATATTTGATTCTCAATGGGAATTTAAGTTTTTTATTTTAGATTTTATCTTTACTTAAAAAATCAACAAATCATAATTTAAAAATTTTATCTCAAATATTTATTATAATCCTAAGAATACCTATAGTTGACTATAGTTTCTCCAGTCAAGAGGTTAGTGTCCTTTCACCGTTTTTGTCGTTTTGTCGTTTTTGCGATTCACGTTGGTGATCAGGTTCTTTGCCGCTGTCTACTTATTGTCATTTTTGGATTATTTTAGGCTCTTCGGTTCATGTCGGTACTTTCTTTATTTTTGTTCCCTTATGTCGTTTTATTAACGTTTATAGCCTTTTCAAGTCGATGTCGTTTTGAGGCTTATTTATATTATTGTCGTCGTTTGTCTTCGTCTGTCGTCTTCGTTTTCAGTTTGTCTTTTATTTGGTGTGGTCGTGTTTCTAGCTTACATTGTCTTTGCTTCCAATATCCTTGTATCAGGATAGTTGCCTTCCTAGTCAAACTCTTTTTGTTGGTTTATTATCGTTTACAGAGTCGTGTCATTTCTCTCCAGTTAGTTTTTCTGTCGTTTCTTTTCTTGATGTTGTGCAATCATGTTACGTTTTCCCAGTTTTGACGTTTTCCTCCCCCTTTCGTTTATTGAGGTGGTTGTCTATCGTTAAGTCAGTGTCCTTTGTATTTTTTATTGAAAGCAAATATATATATATATATATATGTATAGGCCATATATTAAAAAATAAAAGGAAAGAAAAACGTTAAATCCTTAAGTTAAAAAGCAACCCAAAAAGCTACGTAAGAGAAAACACGTTAAGGGCTTGTTACTGTACTTTTTTTTGTCTTTTTCTTAAAAATTTTTTGTCTTTTTTCCAAAATGTTTTTTGTTTTTTCTGAAAATTCAAAAAAATTTACTATTACAGTTAAAATATTTCAACTCAAACTAACGAACCAAACGGACCAGATTTTTCTTAATTTGAAACTCATCTCGACCTGACCCTAGAACTTGTACTCGTCTTCAGCCCTGGTCATGCAACCCCCTCGGTCCTCAAACCCGGTCGCGACTACGATCCCAATCCTGATCCCGAAACATGACCGACCCTAGATCTCGGATATGAACACCGATCGCAATCCTAGTCCCAAAAAGAAACACGAGATCATGGATCAGCACCATTCCCCGAAACTAGACCGGATTCTGATCCCAAATTGTGACCAAGACCCTGATATTGCAACCCGGTCCTGGATCTCGACCTTGACTGTAGCGACGAGACCGAAATCAAGTGAGGTTAATATTGTATAGATTGGGTCTTATGTTCGGTGGCATTCCTGCAAACTCTATTTCGGTAGATGTTTTAGTTCATTCTAAGGAGTGGAATCCTTAATTATTAGTAGTTATTTTCTAGTGTTAGTGTGTTTCTCTTTCTGTTTTCATCTTGGTCTGTTTTCATCTTGGTCGTGTTCCAAAGACTCTACTGCTTTGGCTCTTTTCTTGGTTGAATGAATGATCAATCTTTAGCCCAAAAAAAAAAAAAAAGCCAAACAAACATTGTACAGTATAACATAAATACAACAAACATTGTACAGTATAACATAAATACAATGTGACGTAATACAATACAATACGGCACAACAAATAGTCTTTCTTTTTCGGACATTTGTTACTGTTTACTAAGCAGCTTTCAGGGGAAACTTTCCAATGAAGTTTGTGTTCAGGCTTCCCAAGTAGAGATGATCCTCAAACTCTATAGCTGTAGTAACGAAACGGATTACTTTTCCTTCAGAATCATCAAAATGCTTAGTGATCTTCCCATCGGCTGCCACGTTCACTACCGTCGCTTTCTTATTAACGCCGTTCCTAACTATGTGTATCAGTTTCGGAACAGTTGCTATGAATTTCTTGATCACCTTGGAAGTATGTATGAACTCAAACCCCTCAGTTGTCAGCTGTGTCACATACAAAGTGATTCTGGTTAGATGGTGCGAGAAGCATATTTTTCCATTTCATTATTAAAGTTTCCTTGTAAACAGCTTAAGAGCTTCATTCTCAAACTTTTCATGACGTCCAGTCGTGTTGCAATACTTTTTCAGGTGTCGGATGAAGGCTTATAAAAACAACTCAATTTTCAACTACTCAGATCGATTCTTCCATGGATAAAATTCCAAAGAAAAAAAAAAAGAGATATTACCATAATTCTAGTGTAAATTTTCATGTAAAACAGCTCAAAAAGTTTCATATTACCTGAAGTAGAGCGATCCAGAATGACCCATCCGGGGCAAGATTGATGTTGTCAGGTCCACCGGGAAGGTTTTCAATGAAGATTTCCGTTTCCCCTTCCTTCTCTCCCCTGAGCCAATACTTCAAACACCTAAATCTAGTGAACAAAACCAGAGCGCATGAGAACACTTTGAAATATGTACTCTTATTTAAGTGAGAGAGAGGCTTTTGTGAATTTCTTGTGTTGGAAGAAAGCGCGACAAAAAGCTTACTTCCACGTTTCGCAGATCACGAGGTAATCTTGGTCCTTAGAGAGAGCAACACCATTAGCAAAACCAAGATCATCAAGTAGAATTGAAGTCTGTTTCATTGATGGGTCGTACTTAAGTAACTGTCCATGAGGTTTTGCCTCAAGAACGTCTAGATACCAATTATGGAGTCCAAATTTGGTGCTTGCGACACTGAAATACAGACAACCGTCTGATGCTTCAATCACGTCATCTGCAAAGCTGATTCGAACAAATTTATTTCCTTGGAAAAAGATTTTTGTTTGCAGGTTTACCCTGCTCGTTTTAAGTTTTTAATGACATTTTGACCTACTCTAATCCTACATTATAACAAATTCTACACATACATGTGGAAATTAAGGTGTACCATAAAATTTAATCGATGTAACGATGATTTTGAAAATGTGCAAGTTATAGTGAAGAAACGGTTTATAATTTGATTTTGTTGCGTGCGAAAGTTTCACATGTCAAGAACAATGTGACAATGTCGGCATTTTTGTCTTACACAAACTAAATAGGGAAAATGAAAAACGTGGTTTGTTTATAAGTTTACGAGGGAAAAAGACATGTGATACCAGTTCTTCTTTTGTGAACAAAAAAAAGTTGCAAATTTATTCAAATTGTTGAAACTTTAGTATGGTTTATGGCTCTGCACTAGTCCATTCTTGATAAGCTGGACCATTTGAATAGAAACCTCAGTGTAGTTACATTTCGATGCTCGGGATTTTCTTGAAAGGAACGCTGTGGCAGAATAGTTTCGCCAGAAACTTCTGGTCCAGACTCTAGACTGACACATATATGTGTGTGTGTGTGTGTAACCATGAAAGCTATTTTTTTCTTTTTAAAGAGTAACCATGAAAACTGAGTGGAACCATCATGGGACCAATTGCCAATCTTCCACTATTTTCCCTAAACAAACAAAAAGGGTTCAATGTCTCTGGGGCCCAAACCATGCCAAGTTGAACATGAGGACTTATTTTAGGCTACTACAAAAGAGCGACTCAAATTGAAAACGTAAACCGCCAAACTTGTTTGGTGCAGCGATAAAGATGTCTTTCACTTTTTTCGTCACCTGCCTTAATAAAAAGGGTCCCGGTTGTGTCAACTAGAGTTATCCTCATCGTCTAAGTATAATTGAGTCAGATTCTTTTAGTTTTATTGGTGGATCTCTGAATTCTTGTATAGACGAACAACTGCCAGATGTATATTACGAGAGTTTGATTGCAACAGCCATGTATATCACCTCACATACCAGCAAACCATGATGTGGAGAAGAACAATCGGTCCCCAACCAAAAAAAAAACAAAAAACAATGTGATGGCCTTTTTGTTCTGCTTCTTCTAAGTCGTCATCACAAAGAAATTTGGCATGGCTTGCACATGGATAATCTCAAAAGTGCTCACGCGGTTTTCTATTGTCGTTTTTCTTTTCTTGGACGGAATTACTTGCACTCTACAGACACTTGTTATTGTGAAACGACTCTTATCACAGATTGCCTGTTCACATATGAACCTCAAAATTCTTTACACTTTTAATTTGGAAAATTATTGCCTGAATTATCAAAGTATTCCAAAACATCCTCAAATCGATAACGTTTGTTAAAATTGGACGGTAATGCCCTCATACACATTATGTTAGCTCGTTAAAGGTAAGAAATTATAATTTCGACCAGAGCATGTCATATCACTGTGTATAAGGATATTTCCTTTCAAAAGAAACTCTCGGAAATACTCAATAGGATAAAAGGGTCTAATAATTGTCGGAGATACTGAGTTTAAACACTGATATCAATCTTTTGGAGTGCTCCTCTAAGTTGGGTTATTTATCAAATTTCATTTTCCTCATTTTTCAATGTAAATTAATAAAGACCTTTTTAACCGAATTATTGATGTGAGAACCCCATATGCCCAAATGATCATAAATCTAAGCATTGCATATTTACTTACTTTATCTGGTGCCCATTCACTTGAGAAGTGAGAATCGAGGCTCCATCTTCCCCAACCTTTAGCAATCCCTGCAAATTCACACAATAACCACCTTTTACATTCCTGATATTCACAAGAACTAGTCAAATACTAATTTTCTCAAACTTTGTGCCTTCCTCTGTTCAGTATCACGTTTAGCTACCAGACAAGAGAGCTTTCCTCTATATATGTGTGTGTATATATATATATTACCTTTTCAGTATCACATACAACAAGAACACCACTTTCCTCTGATGTTGTGATTCCAAGAAGAGTGTGACCCTCCAACCTCTTCCAGGTCTCCCAGGAGCCATTCTTGTGAAGCCTTTTGAGCCAGCTATCTCTTGTGGCTGTGTAGATTACTGAACATTCTTTGTCTACAGCAATATCTTCTGGGCCATCCAGAAATCCTTCTCCAAGTTTAATCACTCCCTGAAAATTGGCTCAAAACAAGTTACAAAACCATATTTATAACAAACCCTTTTCAATAGAGGTTAAAAAACCACCATTTGACTAGTGAAATTGTTTTTTTTTTTTTTTTTTTTACCTGTAATTTGTTATTTGGAGGAAAAGCAGAAGATGCTGGAGGAAGTTCAAGTATATCAGGTGATATTGGAGAGAAGAAGAGTACTTGAAGTGACATAGCAAGAAAACAAACTAACACAAAGCTTAAAAGTAAATGAACAATTTGTTCCAAAGCCATTGGAGAGGGTCGGAGAGTTGTGTCACAGCGAGGTTTGTGGTAGAGAATGTTTTTCTTACAGATAAACTATGTGGATTGTAAATATAAATATCTCACTTCGTCGCCGTCGTCTTCCAAATGATATTTTATTATTTAAATTTTAAAATCTCAACTCTATATTAAATTTTTCTTATTTTTTATTTAAAAAAAACTTAAATTTAAAAAATACATAATTTTTTCATTTTAAATCGAAATGAGATGAATTTTATGTTAAAATACTCGTATCAAAGAGACGAATAAGACAATATTTATTTTATATTTTTTTTAAAATATATTTTAAATTTTTACACTATTTTCTATATCAAAAATTTTTTCAAAAATTTTTCTGTTAAATACATATTTACAACTCAACCTTTAAAACGCAATATTCAAATATACTCTCAAACGGGCCCTTAGTTGTACTATGAAAGCAGATTATGCAAGTCTGGTTTTTGCATATTTTTTACACTAAGTTAGTACATATTATGATTTAGACACTGAACAAAATTTATTTTTTGCTAATCACAATTAAAACAAAATTGCAGTTGTAAGGATGAAAAGAACTTGTCAATAATACTACATTTCATCTAGGGAAAGTTGATATAGCAAACGCAACTTGTTTGGCTTCCTTCTTGTGGATGGATTGCTTAAAAGTTAAAACGCTGCAACCATGACCAAATGACTGCAAATCCCGCCGTAGGGTAAGAAAAATACAAATACCCGATAGCTTATGTTTTAAACTGTTAGGGTTCGTTTGGCAATAAGTTTAGTTTAAGCTAAACTGTAATTTTTGTTTTTTTCTAAAAAAATTTTTTATTTTTTCTGAAAAAGTTTTTTGTTTTTTCTGAAAAATTACTATCGAAACTTAAAAATCTTAAACTAAACTCATTCACCAAACAACCCCTTAATTTGTGGTAGATAGTGCAAGTTTACAAATTTTTTTTATCATAAACTTTTGAATTATGTATTATCGATAGAGATATCCAACCATTTAGTTCTCAAAAGAATTCATGATAATAAGGAGATTTCTTTGAGACAATAGTTTAACTTCTCAACATATGTTTAATTTATAGATTATGCACATTCTCGTTCCTTTAGAGATCAAAACGCTAAAAAATTGATAATAAAAACTGCAATTACCATCGATGGTTAAAAAAAAAAAAAAAGAAGCACTCGGTACTAGATAAATTCAGTGTTCTATTAATTACACCTGGGTTAAACGGAATTGTCAAAAGTCAGCATCATCCTCATTAAATAAGTGGGTTGATATCAAAACCTGACATGAAAATTGAATATATACATGTGAGTCCGTTTGGTTCGTTAATTTGAATTAAAATATTTTAGTTGTAATAGTAAATTTTTTTGAATTTTTAGAAAAGATAAAAAAATTTTTGAAAAAAAGATAAAAACTTTTTGAAAAAAGATAAAAAAAAATTCGAGTTGAAACGGAGATGAATTCGCGAATCAAACGGACACTGTATATATATATATGTATGTATGTATGTATGTATATGAGAAGAAGCTCTTTGAAAACTCCAAGGGATCAATGCATGCATTTAAGTTGTCACCTTCTCTCATTGGTGATTAGTCATGCGCGGTGGAGCAGGCTTTTCCGTATCCCCCAAAACCCACCTCATCACATCAATCATATAAGCCCAAACCATCAATGATTGGTGTTTTTCAGGCACGACTCCTAAATGGAAAGCGAGTTCCACTCGCCGTCCAATCTCACAAGTTTCGATATGTTATTTTGAATTTTCTGTTATTTATCCTTCCAATATTATTTTAACTTATTATTAAAATTTAAAAATTTAATCATATAAGGATTTATTTATTTTTATATCTTATTTTAAATTAAACTGTATTTTTTATCTTATGATTTTTATTTTTTTTAAAAAATTTTTTATCTTTTTTGAAAAAAAATTTATCTTTTCTAAAAATCAATAAAAATTATTATTAAAACTTAAAAATCTTAAACTAAACTTATTCACCAAATATTTTTAAGAGTATTAGATATTTAAATTTTTTAAATAAATTAATAAATTATTAAAATAATATTTAAAGACAGTTACTGACGTAGGAAAATAAATCAATATCAGTAAAATTACACATCATCTACCCATTATTGTCCTCTACTTAACCTAACAAAATCAAAATCTATGACCAAATCCGTTTATTCGGGAACATTCATTATTTTTCCTCCTTTTGTGTGTGCGTGTTTTGTTTTGAGGGTGACATTTTGGCCTTTTTGGCCATGAGATTTAAAAATAGTTTTTTTGTTCTCTAAAATCAAAACAAGGTATTTGTCTATTGTTTTTTTTTAATTAGTTTAAAAAAACAGAATTACAAAAAAAAAATTCATAAAACAACATTTTGTAGTTTTCGGCCTTTTTTAAAAACAACTTTTAGATGCATTTAAAATTAAAAGAAAAAAACTCCACTTGGTTTGAGGGTCTAGGTTAGGAATCGAGATCGAGGTCGAGGTGGCATTAAGGATCAGGGACGAGATTCGAGATTGGGGTCCACGACGGGATATAGGGGTTGAGGTCGAAATTGAGTTTTCGGATAGGGTTGGGGTCGTGGTAGGGATTTGAGGTCAAGATCGGGGTCAAGATCAGGTTTTAAGACAGTGGTTGGGGTAAGGATTTGAGGTCAATGTTGGGTTCAAGTTTCTGGACCCAGTCTCGAAACTCGACCCTGACCCCTAATACCAAAACCCTACCCCGAGTCTTGTCCCAAAACTTGACCCTGGCGCCATCTCGGAACCTGATCTCGACATCGAAACCCAACTCCAACCCCAATACCAAAACCCGACCTCGACCTCAGTCCCAAAACCTGAACCCAACTTTCGTCCAAAAATCAGATCCCGACCTCAGTCCGGAAACTCGACCTCGACCTGGACCTTGATCCTGGTCCCGAAACCTGACCCAACTCCTGTCTAGAAACCCGACACCGAGCTTGGTCCAAAAACCCGAACTCGACAATGTCCAAAAACCCGACCTCGACCCTCAATACCGAAACCCAACCCCAACCCCAATCCCGATTCCAAAACCCAACTCTAGTCTTCAAACTTGACTCGAATCTGGTTCCGAAACCTAAACCTAACTCCCGTCCATAAATCCAACCCCAACCCTAAGTTCCAAAACCCAACCCGGAGTCTTATCCTGAAACTCGACACCAACCCTGACCCTGATAAATTATAGAAGTTCAATTTAAAAAATAATAATTAAAAAAATGTTTTTAAAAATCTCTTTTCAAATATGTATATTCTATTTTCATTTTATAAATCTATTTTCTCAAAACAATTGCAAAACACCATAAGTTTTTTAAAACACGTGAATATTGTTTTTATTCCCATCTTTGAAAACATAATTTTGAAAACTGAGGCCTCGTTTGGTACCCCATTTCATCTCATCTCATCTCAAAATTTTTTTTATCTTTTTCCCAAAAAGTTTTTGTCTTTTCCCAAAAAGTTTTTTGTCTTTTCTGAAAATTCAAAAAAATTTACTATTCCAACTTAAAAATCTCAACTCAAACTACTCCACCAAACTCCCCCTGAAAACTGAGAATATGGCCAAATAGGCCCTTATTTTTCGTTTGTTTGATGACATTCATTCTTTTATTATTATTTTTTTCTTTTTTTGAGGGGTGACATTCATTCTTAGAGACTTGTGTCGAAAGGTGATTCTATGTATACCACGTATTTTAAGAACAATAATAAATAAATAAATAAATTGTCAAAAGTAAATAAATTCAACAGTATACATTTTGAAGGTTCCAAACTTTAACTGCCAGTGGAGTCGTAGCCACTTTATGTAAGAACTCAGTGATGATATGTCCATTTGCATATTTGTCGTGGTCGTAAATTTAAGACATGTACGGAAGAATGGGTTGAAGTTAGAGTTTTGTAAGTTGGAATTAAAATGTTTTTGATTAAAATGTAAATTGAAAATGGATTATGATATAATAAACAATGTAAAAATTTGAATATATTTGCAAAAGATGTATATAAAATAGATTTTATTTCGTTCATCTCATCATTGTCAGTACTTAGATCTCATATCGATATGAAATTAAAAAAATTATTGATTTTTTGAAACTTAAATTTTATGAAAATTTAAAAGAGAAAAAATAAGATACAGATTTAAGATTTTTAACTAAACAAGTAAAATTCCATCTCCAATAATTATTCCAAATCGATGCCTTAAGCATGCTACTTATCGCGAACAGCACCAACAGTTCCAAAATTGAGCTCCTAAGATCAAATATTCCTTATGTTTCTAAGAAACGAATAACAAAAGTATCAAAACAATACAATATAATTTAGGAGAATGTTTTGGTGTTGCACAAAATGGAGTGTTCTAATCAAAATTACGTAATATTTTTCGAATTCCGTTAAATCTATATACCATGGATCCTTTTTTTTTTTTTTTTTTTGATTTAGGATTTTGATGGAATCTTTCTCTATTTGATTTCATCATCATTTTGAAATGGCATTTATGAACTACATAGTAATACAATATTTTTTACTATACCTTGTGACTTGTAACTATTCTCTATAGACGTGACTACGAGAATCCTTATGCATTATGAAATTCTATCATGGAGTTAGAGGTATTTATGTCGAAGATAAAACACATCATCTATTTTAATTAAATAATAGGGTAAATTATTAGTTTGATCCTAAATTTTTAATTTTATACAACTTTGATCCATAATTTTTTTTTTTTTTATAACTGAAATGCACCTAAACCATTAAAATGTTATTATAATAATCTTTTATGTTAATTTTTAATGGAATCCATTACTTAGCATTATTTTTTTGACTAAATTACTAATGGATTCCATTTAAAAATTAACAGAAATGAACATTGTAGTAATATTTTAATAGTTTATGAGTATTTTAACTGCAAACAAAAATTCAAGGATCAAAATTACACAAAATTAAAAGTTTAGAAACTTAATAAATAATTTATCCTAAATAATAAATAGTTTTAAATCATTTACCTGAAATTAATCTGAAGTGCTTCTATGGTCCCAAATGCTTAGGGGTGACAATTCGTGTAATATATCGGGTTTGTGTCGTATTAGAATCGTGTCGATTTTTTTTTCCCAACCTGAACACAACCCGTGACATGAAAATTGACATAATCCGTAACATGAACACAACACAGACCCGTAATAGATTGACACGACACGAATCGAACTTAACACACGACATGAAATTGACATTTTATTTCGGGTTATGTTCGGGTTGGATTCGAAATTGACACGAAATTGGCCCGCATAAAAAATACGGGTCATGTCTGGATTTGACGGGTCCAACCCAAACACGACCCATCGTTTTTTCTCGTATTCAATTCAGGTGATCCGAATTTAATCCGACCCGCTATTTTTCCCAACCCGAACTCGTAAAATTCATATCATTTTCAAATCGTGTCGTCATATCGCGATTCATATTGCCAGCCCTACAAATATTTTCCATAAAACTCAAATTTGAGAATTCCTAGGCTATTATGACTCGATCTTAACTTAAAAATTTTATTTTGTCTCAAACTTAACCCCAACACTAAACAGATCATTTGCTAAATTACAAACCTACTAAGGGACAAACATGGACCCACATCATATATAAACCTCTATCTTTTCCCCCTCATCATCATCGCACACACAGAAGCAACACAAACGCAGAAAGAGAGAGAGAGAGTCCAGTTTTGGAGAGAGAAAGTTCATTGCTTCAATGTTGTCTGGTAAAATCAGCAATGGCCCTTACAACAACAACAACAAGTCCGGAGTCTCATCAGTCCCAGTCTCAGGCAGTTCCACCGGCGACCCCCACCACCACTAGCAAATCCGCCGCCGTCGCTCCGCCGTCGACTCCGGAAGTGGAGTGCGCGAAATGCGAGTCGTGCGGGTTCACCGAGGACTGCACACCGGCGTACATCTCCCGCGTCCGCGACCGCTTCCACGGGCGGTGGATTTGCGGGCTCTGCATGGAGGCCGTGAAGGACGAGCTCCTCCGGTCCGACGGCCTCATCTCGACCGAGGAAGCCCTCGACCGCCACATCTCCTTCTGCTCCAGCTTCAGATCCTCCACCGCCGGCGCCGGCGCCGGCAACCAGTCGGAGCACCCCATCTCCGCCATCGGCCGCATCTTCCGCCGCAGCCTCGACTCCCCTAGAGCCCTCCGCTCCAACTCCTCCTCCTCTCTCGCTTCTCCTCCTCATCCTCCTCCTCTGCTTCGCTCAGGTAGCTGCTTCCCTTCCTTGTCCGGATGATTTTTTTTTTTTTTTTCAGGGGCTGAAAATGTAAAGACAATTTTTTTTATGGGCCTTTTTTTTTTTTTTTTTTTTTTTTGGAACCGACGTGAGAAAAATCGCAGATTGTTCCTCTGTGACTTGCTTGACTCTTCCCAATGTATATGTAATAATATTATTTAAGAAAAAAAGATTATTGTCTTATCTAAAAGGAAGATTTTAGAGTATTTTCTTCTTATGGTTTTGGTGTGATTAGCTGGTTTTTTTATCAAACAGAAGATGATGACAGAGAATGAAATTGCCGAGAAAATTCTCAGAAAGAAAAGGAAAAAAACAGACTGAAAAACTACAGTTCTGTCACAGAGGAAATTCACTATAGACTCACTCATATATCTCTTTACTTACAGTGAACTTGAGGGTCTACTTACATAGAAGTTTCTGGATACGTCTGGCCAAAAACTTTTCTGCTTACTCTGAACATTGGAATATTGCAAATATGACAATTTATTACTTATTTTTATTATATTATAAAAAAAAATGTGGGACAGGCAAATTGACACCCCAATCTATACCAGGTTTTGTTTCTGTTTCCAGATTATTTTATTTTTGTTTCTAAAGAATCAAAAAGTTTGACCTACTGGCTTTGAACCTTTTTAAAAGTATTACTCAGCGGGATTATTATTTTTCTTCTTCTTCTTCTTCTTTTGTTCTTTGCCGTTTGCTTGGATCTCAAAATCTGATGAATATTCTTGCCATCCATCTCATTCAAAAAAAAAAAAACATATATATATATATATATATATGTATAATGTTCCCTTAATAACGACATTGAACAGAGCATTATTCTCGGAAAGAAACAGTAGAGAAAGAAGGTTAGGTGGTGATAATAATGTAATAAAATCAAAGGGCTAAAAGTGTGGGAGGTGGTCTTTCAAGTCAGCGGCTTTGACCTGAAAAAAGGATCTGAATCTCAAAAGTAGTTTTGACCTAGCATGAACTATGGAAAGCCAGATACGTTTCCTAAGAAAATAATTATAATAATAAAGGAATAGAAAAGAAAAGAAAAGAAAAAGAGCAGTGTCCTTTGTCTCTTGTGGATGGGTTTATTTTCCCTTTGATACTGAGGTCCACTCCACAGAGTAGAATGAATAATTGGAGAGCCAACCTCTCAGATTGGAGTGCCTGCCCGTCGGGTCAAAAACCTATAAACCTGTTTGATCTATCAGGGGGTTACTTAAGTGATCCAACAGGAGAAATATATGATCGTTACCGCCTGTTAAATACCAGTGACATTAATAATTTTTATATTGATTTTGGAAGATAGGAAAATTACATTGATATGTATCGGGTAATGAACAAGCTATAATGCCAGGCCTTTCAAATCAACAGTGATTGGTTGAAATATATTCGAGATAACGAAGATTTATTAGTTGAATATGGTTATCTCATGCCAAGATTTCTAGCCTCTCTGGTCAATGAATCCAGCCGGTTCAGTGGAGCGATTGGTGAAAGTCAGCAAGCAAAGGAGAAGACAATTTCATCGTTTCTTTTATCGTGGGCATCTCATACTCAACTACACTAAACACTAACCTAATCTTGATATCTGCACTCACGGCACACTACATATGTTCTAATTTTGATATGCGACTTCACAAGTGAGGAAAGAATCTTAGCCGTTACCAGCTTTCGTAAAAGCACCTTTAGGTGAAAGTTTCTAGAAAAACTAGCTCACAAATGCGAGAGAGGTTGTGAGACTTTGGAAGAGATTGGGACCCCACAAGAGCTTAGCAAATTAGTACCTCTACTATCAAGTCCATAACAAAGAAAATAACCATGACTTGTTCACTCGCTTGTTCACAATATCACATTATGTAACTTCAGACTGTCCCACATCGATCACGAGGACATTATGTAACTTCAGACTGTCCCACATCGATCACGAGGACGTTATCAGTGGCTTTTGTAGCATGACATTTTCCGCATTTGCCTGAGTGGCATATAAGCCTCGTAGCTAGCCACTTAAATTAGATCAATTTTACGATTATAGAAACAATTTTCTTTTCTAAACATCAGTTTGTACCATAAGAAAGTTATGGCCTAGGGAGTAAAAGACAAAACCTAACAAGTTTTGTTCCAATTATTATAACTACTTTTATGTTATAAGACTAGAGAATAGTCCTGCAACATCATGAATACATTTATTTATATTTCTCATAACATATCGAAGTTGGCATGAGTCGCCTAGTCTTGACTGTAATTCTGAAGATTTACAGAACCGAGCCTTGCCGTGATGAGTTGATTCTCTAGCCAAAGTTTATGCCTTGAGCAAGTGGTAGTTCACTTCCGTAATTAATTGTGCTGTCAACGCAAGGATTTCAAGTCATTTTTAAGTGATTATGTTTGTGTAACACAAACTATCATGTAAGTGGAAAAATGATTCAAGACATTGAGCAAACTTTTCAGTTAAAACCGAGAAATTTACCATGTTGAGCGTCGCATGTATTGCTTCCAAGAGTCACTCCCCGCTTCACGGCCACCGCCAGTTGCCTTTTCTCCACCAAAGGCTCCGCCAATCTCAGCTCCATTAGTTGGAATGTTTACATTCACTATGCCACAATCACTGCCATGAGGCCTACATGAAATTGAAATGAATGATCTATTAACATAACAGCTTCAAATATTTTGTCTCATAAATTCAGTTTAAGAAGCGAATTCTTCTCATTCTTAGCAGCAGACAATGCATGTAAAAATGAGAACCTCAATTTAGAAGTGTTTTCAATTTTAGACTGTCCACCACCACATTTTCGTATTTGGTTTGCATTCAACCACATCAAGGTGAAGATAGAGATAATATCGTAAAAATTTATGACTGCCAATTTCTAAAATTCAGTATGTTTCAAACTTCAGACACCGATTACTCACCCTATCCAGTTGAAAATAGCTTCGGGCCTGCGTGTGAAGATTGAACTGCTCAGCCCTTGCGGTACCGAATTGTTCAAGTGAATTGCTTCTTCCAGACTCTGCAAGTTACAAAACACAAAATTGTTAACGAAATCTGAAAAATCAATCATTAATAAAAATGAATAAAGATGTTTAAAAGTAGTACCTGAATTTTCATAACATATAGAACCGGAGCAAACAATTCTTCTTTCACTACAGAGGCACTGGGAGAAATCTCAACAATCGTCGGGTGTACAAAGTTCCCATCTGACTCTATAACTGATCCACCTGTAAGGATTTTCCCTCCCTGCTTGCATAATATTTAATGAAAAGTTGTGAATGAGTGAAACATTGGGTAAGACATTAGAATCAAGTAGAAGAGAGAGATCCCAAATTTAAATCAATTACAAAACACAGAAAACATGCCTCAGATTTTATGGCAGAAATCCCCTTCTCAAAATTCTCCCTTGAAGCACGAGTATGCAATGGGCCAACAAGGGTTCCATTCTCCAAAGGATCTCCAACTTTGACTTGTTTGAAAACTCCAACTAATTGATCTAATACATTTTGATATATGCTTTCATGAAGAAACTGCACGAAAAAAGCAAACCAGACCTCAGTACTTATAACTTCGATGACCACTTTACAGTGTATGCAAGAACAGTGAACACCGAAATCTTTACCAATCTACGACATGTTGTGCAACGCTGACCAGCAGTTCCAACAGCTGCAAACAAAATAGAACGCACAGCCAGACTGATGTCGGCGTCATCCATAACGACTATGGCATTGTTTCCACTCAATTCAAGCAAGCATTTACCGAACCTGTTGTTGACAGTCTGTTGCACCATCAAACCAACCTATACACATGGGGATGCTGGAGTTATGGATGATGTTCTTATAGTCACATACTTAAAAAAAACACAAGACGCCAAAGACAACACGTGTATGGGGCCAAAATAAATACCTTTGAACTTCCCGTGAATGAAACTAGGGGTATCCGTGGATCTTTGGCTATTGCCTGACCAATTTCTGCTCCTCCGCAGAATGAAGTGAATATTGCACCTGGCAAATTGTTTTTCTCAAGAACCTCAGCCACTAGCTTTGTGACAGCGATAGTTACCAACGGAGTCGTTGGTGCACCCTTCCTACAATACATATCGCCTTCAGCAGAAGTTAAACTTAAAAAAGGGCGCTAAATTAACAGCATATCAGGGGATTAAACTTACCACACGACGCAATTTCCACAGACTAAGGCAATACAAGCATTCCATCCTACAGCACCACAAAAAGAAGCATTACGATTGGAAAGCTGCAAGTATTAATACGGCCTCGATGCCACATGCAGAATAAACTTCACCCCCAAATTCAATCACAAAAATTGTAGCAGATCATACTTCTTCTTACAAGCTACCACCGATGGTAGTGCACGATTGTTTACTGTTTTAAGGCATCATAGTAACATTCTCTAGAAATGTCCTAAATATCAAAGCATGACATGATTGACACAAAAGTAATTTTAGTTTGTACAACAAATGTCTATGGGCAACAATTGGAACGCACCCAGAACAGCACATGGGAAATTGAAAGCAGTGATCACTCCAACTATTCCCAGTGGGTTCCACACCTGCATAAAAATCAAGCACGATATCGTCAAACCGAGCACATTTGATGTTAGTTACATCCAAAACAAAATGAATGAAGTTATGGAGGCTATCTTGAAGATGTTGGTGGTCCAGTTTTAAGACTGCACCTCGAACATCATATGATTCGGACCTGCAAACAAATAGACAATTCAAAATATAAACGAATGATAAAAAAGTAAAAGGCTTTCGATAACAAAACTAAAAACTGGAAACTCACGTTCTGAAGGTATTATTGAGCCGTTCAATTGTCGGCTCAGCCCGACACAATAGTCACACATATCAATAACTTCCTGATTAAAAGAAACAAATTACAACGTAAATATATTGAACAACTCTAATTAACGTATTTATTTGACAATGGAAAGGTGAAGCAGCAAACCTGAACCTCCCCGATTCCTTCGGGTAAAATTTTGCCCATCTCAAGCGACACAAGCCTACCCAGATGATCCAACTTGGCCCGAAATGCATCTCCTATCTGTCTTACGATTTCTCCTCTCTTTGGTGCTGGAACCTGTCAGAACAATTTTTAAACCTTCAAATAAAAAAAATAAAATAAAATAAAAAACATCTGTAAGTACACAAAATTCATGGGACAATCGAACTAACACTCATCCATGTCTTGGCGGCTTCGCTGCAAGCACGAAGTCCCTCCTCGTAATCTTCGATTGAAACTTCCTTCACTTCAGCAATTTTCTAGATCCAAACAACAAAACAAACAGAAAAATCGAACAAAATCATGAACGGAGAAAGAAAATCAGGGGGAAAAGACTGTGAAATTAACAAGACGGGAAAAAGATTAAAGTGAGACAATAGAGAAGAGGAGAACCTGGTTGTTGGAAGGATTGACAGTGGAGATGATTGGGCCACTTGCCTTCCACTCACCATTAACGTAACCGCCGAGATTCGCAGATCCCAGACCAATCTCCTTCAGAAACTCGTGCTCTTTCTTCTGGAAACCCATCTCTCTAAACACACAAAAATCTAGCTAACCAAACACAAAATCAGAGAAACCATCAAGAAAACTGTAAGGGAAAAAAAAAAAAAAAAAGAAAGCAAAAAATATTTTGAAAATCATTACCTTGCGAATTGAATGGCAGAATCAGAAAAGGAAGATTAGAAACTGGAGTACGGAATGGGAAAAGAAAAAAGGAGTGATAGTGGTGAAGCGAAACGAAACGGTTTTCATATAATCAAATCATCAATAATAAATTAATACAATAAAAAAGTGAAAAAGGACATAAAATAATATTAAAAAGGGATAATATTGAAATTAATAAATGAGGGATAAGAAGCCGATCAAACGACGCTAATCTTACGTGTTTTGAAGTACTTGGACTAGAAAGCGCGGGTAACGTGCTGTTTCTGTAACAGGACGATTTGCATGACACGTGGTATGAGACTGGCGGAGTGGGGCCCGAGTCAGTTATCCTCGTGGCTTTTGCCTTCCCTTCCCACAAACGACAAAACCGAGAGATCTTGATGAACTCGTTTTCACTCGGCCGAGGTGAGGCTTAGCTTGTTACGCTGGTATGGATTTTCTGTCTTATTTATTGTCACGAAAATAATATCATCTCATATAATTTAAATTTAAAAATTTATTCACATAAAAATATTAAATAATAAAAATTTTTAAATAAATTAATAAATTATCAAAATACTATTAAGTGATAATCATTAAGATGGTAAAATAAAACAACAAATCTAAATTCACGTGAGATTCAGATTTGTGTACTGTTATCTTTTAAATTTATAAATTTTGATAATTTACCTTTTAAATTTCTAATACAGATAATTTTTGTTAAATTTCTAATTTATTTTGATATGCTCTAATTTATTAACTTTCCTTTAAACTAGGGATTTGAAATTAAATGATTTAGTTCAGGTTTGAATTGAATTTGAAAATTATTAGCATTATCTATTTAACAAAAAGTTAAAAGGCGTATTACAATGACTTAAAAATCTTGGTAGGCATGTAACCAAAATTAAGCCTCACTTGGCTCACTAATTCAAGTAAAAAAAAATTCAACTCATTTTTGTTATTTTTCCGAAAAGTCAATATGTTTTTTAACTAAAACAATTCTAATATGAATATTTCAACTCAAACCTACAAACCAAAAGCATACTTAAAATTTAGTAACAAATTAGAAAAAATCAATAGAAAAATATTATGAACACTAACTATAATCCCAACTTTTGATTATCGATTTATGTGACATATAAATTGTCTTTTTTAATTGATAAGTGTTTAGAATATTAATATATTAATTAATTATATTTATCAATAAGAATATGAATAATGAGTTGATATTTAAAAAGTTGAGGTTAGAGTTGATATCCTTAATATTTCTTAAATCCATATTTTTGAGAGGACAATTTTAGTATGAAAAATGTCCAACTTTTTTTTTTTTTAATTGCTCCGACCCACATTTTGCATGGCCGGAAGAGAGGTGCGATGTCAACTTGTGGATGAACAATAATTCCTTTAACCACGTACGTGCCATATAGCAATTTATTTACAAAATTAATGAGAAAGTAAAATTTTTTATAGTTCATAAGTGAAGAAGAACAAAAATCACTTGTAATGTTTTAAAATTTGAGAACTACGTAGTCATAAAACCTATTTTAGAAATATAAAATTTATCCATTTTTCTCACAAACTAAATATGACGGGCAAAAGAAAAAATTTGCAAATAGAAATAATAACCCCTGTTTGTTTCGTATGATTTTCAAAATGGATGAAAAAAACAATAAAAGATTTTTTTTTTTCAATTTTTTTATTATTATTATTTTCATTTTGAAAAAAGGTGGACATTTTCTTTTCAAACATATTTTGTACAGTATCCTTTTGGAATTTTTTTGAAATCTTTTTGAATTCTTCTCCTATGTACTATCACCAATACTATTTTTTTTTTTCCCTCATTTTATAACTTTCGAAACTCTTTTTGTTTTCAAAAAGGAAATTTTTTTTTTATACAGTCAAATACTATCTTATTCTCAAAATAAAATGACTTTCTCATTTCAAATAAAAATTTTTCATTTTAAAATGAGCATGGGATCCAAACATGAACTTCTTCTTCAGAAGGAAGTGACATCTTGTTTGTTTTCTTGATGAACACCGTTAGAGGGATGCAATAAATTATGAGAAGCAACGATATTTCGTTCTTTCAATATAGAAAAACAATTGAAAAATGTCAACTTTATTTAGAAACGACATGAACTTGACATCCAACAAGATAAGATAAGAATGCAAAGGAACAAACACCGCATGAGCCCTGACAGAGGTGGATAAGTTGGCGTGTGAGGTAACTTTATGAATTTCACCAACCAAAAAGTCGGAAGTTCAAATCCTTTATCAACTCAAGGAGTGTAAACCACCTGCGTGGTGTTGCAAAACGAAAAATGATGGAATCAATACCAGATCCATTTATTCATAAAGAAAGGAAAAAAAAAAAAAAAAACCTGCATAAACGACAATTTCTTGTTTTATTCACAATTTCCCAACAACATCGCATAAACGACAATTAATTGGAAAATGACGTTAACTAAAACCAACAGGAAGCGATGAAAATAAGAGCAACTTTTTTAACAAGAATACATAAAATGGCATGAATCGAACAAACACAACAATGGAAAACGGCAGGAAAGTTGAATGGCAGCGTTCACAAAATGGCCACAAATGAAAGGAACGAGATCAATCCAATGCGACATGAAATTAGAAAATGAGACAATGACAACAACTGAATACGATATGCAAAAATATAAAAAACGACATCATCTAAAAAAACATGAAACGGGAAAAGGCATAAAAAACAAAAACCACATGAATATTAGTTAAGTTCAAAAACGACATTAGCTAGGGAAAGAAAAAAAAAAAATGAATCGGGAAAAGGCATCAAAAACAAAAACGACGTGAAGATTAGTTAAGTTTTTTTCCCCCCCTGATAATTTCGTAATTAATTCTTGTATTTTATAGATATTCCATAATCCCTGGGATTCTGATTTTTTTTCCCCTCAACAATTCTTAAATCCATTTTTAGAACGCATGAGAAACTACTTTCCTTTATAAAGTTGGATTAGATTAGAAGAAGAAAAGTGAGTTTTAAAATGACACAAAAATAGGGACAGTCCTGGACCAGACAGGGTGGAGTATGCTCCTCCCACTCTCATACTCATCTCCTTTTTTACTCTTTATATCCAGATAATTTAAGGTGCAAATGTGGAGATGAGTAATCTTTATTAAGAATGCTACATTTATACCTTACCTATTCATTTATTAAGAATTTGAAAACAAAACTTCAAAATAAATTTCATTAAAGTTCGGAAGAATTTAGTATTATTATTAAAAAATATATCAAAGTTAGGGATAATTTCTCTTTTTTCTTTATGAAGATATTTTCAATTTTGTATTCCAATAAAAAAATTCAAATTTTAATATGTACTTATAAATCTTTTCATATGGACAGAGATAAGCGGGAGTTTCTTTTGTCTCACACCATATTTAGATGTTAATAATCTTAACCCCCGTATCATCCCGTACTCATATAGTATCTTAGACCTACCTTATTAGGGAAAGTACCCGCAGATATCGAAACCCATAGTTAAAAATGCCATCTTTGCATAAAAAATAATTGAACCTTGATTGAAGTCTCATTTTCATGTCTTAGTAGCTATTTACTTAATATTATTTTGACAATTTATTAATTTGTTAAATTATTTTTACCATTTACTTATGTGATTAAAATTTTAAATTAAGATGATATGTAATAATACTATTAAGAGACAAATTAATGATATAGAAAATTTGAGACAACAAATCTTGAAATAAATATGGTATTTTCACTAGTATTCCTTTTTTTTTTTTTTTTTCTCTCTTTATGTTGAGATGACATTTTTACCCATGAGTACGAGTATCCATGGGTACGCATCTCATTAGGGCGATATGGGGATAGTATATGTGTATGGTCGCGAGTATGGGGGTTAAGATTAACCCTCGTGCAAGTGCGAGATGTGGGTGGAGGAAGCTCCACATAACCGCACCAGCCCACTTATATTGCCCTTATAAATATACATATATTTATATGTTTTTATATCTAAAATTTAAATTTTTAGTATTTTAATGTCTTAGTTTTCTTTATGAATTTACTTTATAGATTTATAAAGTTTAGATTTGTTTCTAATATTTCAGTTATATTTGTGATGCTGTTGTTAAATTTTATGAAAATTTTAATGAAATTTGTTTTGAATTTTTATCTTTTAATTTTTAATTAGTAAATGGATATGGGATATAGATACTAGGGATTACCTGTCTCTGTATTTATAGAGATTACCTGTCTCTGTTATTTAATTAGTTTAGTTTTAAAGTAGGTATAAGAATAGATATGAGGGTAAAAAGAGTGATGGATAGAAAGGCGGGAAGCATATCTTACCTCACCCCATCTTATTGGGATCCCTATTTTTTATGTTTCTATTTCCTCTGCTAATCAGCTAATGTATGGTGGATTAGATAACACTTTTTCAACGCAATTCAGTGACAAGGTGGGTAAAAGTGTAAAACCAAAACCAAAAGGAGACTTTTTTTTTTTGAGTAAACCAAAAGGAGAGATTTGGTATAGCAAAAAAGTATTAAAAAAATGTTTAAAAAAAAAAAAAAGAAAAGAAAAGAAACCAAGAAGAACCAAAATGCTCTGTCCTGACACTTGCGCGTGAGGTTTGATCGTCAGATATTATTGAAAGGACTACTCTAATAGCAGCCCAGAAGCGTCGTTGTTGAAGTTCATAACCATTCCAAATTCCAAGAAGGTACCTAGAAGCTCCTCCTATTTGTTCGTCCCTCTCTATCTCTCTCTCTCCAAGGTACTATACGAAACTCCTATGGATGGTCATTATTTTGTCTCCATTTGATCCAATACCTCGTGATCACGTGTAAACAAAACCCTCCTGTCCTGTCGGTTGTCGTTTTTCAAATTCTCGCCTTTTAGGAATCAAAAACCTCCAATTCGTTCCCACAATTCTCTGTTAATTAGGGTTTCAATCTCTCAATTAGAAATTTCGGGCCGGAGAGGGAGAGAGATTGAATAATTTGTCCAAATGGCGCCGAAGCTGATTTTCGCTGCGAGAAACCCTCAATTTCGTGGGGTTTTCAATGGAATTTGTGCTCTGGCATTGTTTTTCTTGTTCTATAACCAGGATGGTTTCAAGATGAATCGTTTTGTGATGAATTCTGGTTCGGCATTTCCCTCCGGGCGATGGGGTTTACGCGATCATGGCGGTCGGATTGAGATTATTCGCAGAAGAATTGCGGAAACTGTTTCGAGTAACGTATCAGATATCAGTGATTTTGCACCTGATGATCCCGAATCGTGTGCCGGGTTGTTCAAGCACGAGGGCTACAATAGCCACTGTGAGTATCTGAACGCCCATCCCGAGTGTGGTTCGGGTGGTTTCTTCAATTACATCGCTTTCTTTTACTGTGATTGCGAAAAAGTTGGCTTTTTGGGATATCTAGTGTTGGCAATTTGGATGGTTGCTCTGTTCTATCTGTTGGGAAATACTGCGGCCGACTACTTTTGTTGTTCCTTGGAGAAGCTCTCGAGTCTGCTGAAGTTGCCCGCGACCGTGGCTGGAGTTTCTCTGCTTCCGCTTGGGAATGGAGCTCCTGATGTGTTTGCGAGTATTGCGGCTTTCATCGGAAAGGATGCCGGCGAGGTGGGTCTTAACAGTGTCTTGGGTGGAGCTGTTTTCGTTACTTGCATTGTTGTGGGCACTATAGCTCTTTGTGTTGCGCATAAGGGGTTTCAAATCGATAAGAGATGCTTCATTAGAGACATTTGTTTCTTCCTATGTACCCTCGCGTCGCTCGCAATAATCTTGTTGGTTGGTGAAGTTTCTGTTGGGGGTGCGATAGCTTTTGTTTGTATTTATGTAGTTTATGCATTTGCTGTTGCTGCTAATGAGCTTTTGAGGAAACATGTGAGGAAATTGAGGTTGGATGCCGTGACGCCGTTGCTTCCTGTTAGAGGAAGTATATTTTCTCAGGGAGGCGAAGAGGATGATACTGTGTATGCTTCGCTACTTGAAACCGAGGATGAAAGTGATGTACCACATCTCCCAAGTAAGTTACCCCAGTGGATGTGGGCTTCAAATGTTGCAATTTATTCAAACCAGGCATTGAAGGTTAATCCAGAGAGCCCAGGGAATTTGTGGGGGTGGAATGAGGAAGAAATTGCAAATGGGAACTCCTTCTCTTGTTCTAAGTTACTGTTGTTTTTGGAGATGCCATTGACAATACCCAGGCGGCTGACTATTCCTATTGTTGAGGAGGAGCGGTGGTCAAAACCGTATGCTGTGGCCAGTGCTTCACTGGCACCCATCCTTTTGGCTTTCTTATGGAACACCCAGGAAAACATTGGAAACCTAAGTGGAGAAATTGCATATTTCATTGGTGTCATTTTGGGTGGCATATTCGGTGTGCTTGCATATCTATACACCAGAGCTGATCAACCACCATGCAAGTTCTTATTTCCATGGGTTTTTGGTGGATTCTTTATGAGTATTGTGTGGTTCTACATCGTTGCTAATGAGCTTGTTGCTTTGCTGGTGGCTTTAGGTCACATTTTTGGGATTAACCCATCAATCCTCGGATTGACAGTGTTGGCGTGGGGTAATTCTATGGGTGATTTAATGTCAAATACGGCACTTGCAATCAACGGAGGAGACGGGGTGCAGATAGCAATGTCGGGGTGCTATGCTGGTCCTATGTTCAACACTCTAGCTGGTTTAGGGATCTCGATGCTGCTTGGAGCCTGGTCAAAGCGACCCGCCTCATACGTAGTTCCTAGAGATGGTAGCTTGTTTTATACAATGGGATTTCTCATACTGGGGCTTGTTTGGTCCCTCGTTGTCCTACTGAAGAATGATATGCGACTCAACAAGATGTTAGGATTCGGTCTCATAGCGATCTATGTTATATTCCTGTCCTTCAGGATGACCACATCAATGGGTGCCATTTCACTTGGTCTCTAGGTAAGTGACTGGTGATAATTTTTGACTTTAAAGCAATTTTTATTGATGGTTTGGAGTGGCCGGAAGAGGAAACTACTCCTTTGTTGTAAAGTATTGAGTTGGCACTGGTTATCTACACTATACATTGTTTTGCAACTATATTTTCTCACTTATCATAGCGAAAAAATTTGATCTCAATGATCTACACAAGTAAATAGAAACTTTAAAACCGTTTTTCTCAGACTCTTTTACATTTCTCTGTCTGTCTCTGTGTCTTTGCGTTTTTGGCAGGTGTTTATTGTGAAACAGTGGCAATTGTTGTTGGATTTGAAATATTTGTTGTAGATGGTAGATAAAACATCCACAACTCATGCGAGTGTCGTGTGCTTTCTTTTGTTAGAAGTTTAATTGAGTGGGGAAGTCTTTTCCAAAGTTCAGGGGGATTATGAATGTTATAAATTAAAGTTCATGGAGCATTGTGGTAATGCCTAAATTTCAGGAGTGTCATTTGTCCTAAACTCTTTTCTGATTCTTTTGTCTCTAAACAACTGTGAGTGGCAGATTTTTTTTTTTTTTTTTTTTTTTGATAAATTGAGTGGCAGATTATTATTTCTAATTTGATGCTTCTTCATCTACAGGAATTTCTTTACTCTAAATATTTTGTTGTGAACTTTTCCATCTGGGTATTCATGGAGATTAATTTTTTCTGTCATAATTTGATGCTCTGAAGTTGAATGCACTTGAAAATTGCTTTCCAAATTTTCAATTCAAAGACTCTGGTATATAATCAAATTTTGATTATAACTTCGTAAATCAATTCAGAATTGAACGCAAATTGTATTAACATCTTTCTGGGAGTTTGCTTCTCTAATAAAAAGAGTCGGTCAATATAAAGATAGATTATTTGTTAAGAACCCGCATTCTCTATCCAAATATGTCGTCCAAAATACCGTCCAATCAATTACACAAAGTCACATAATATTATTCAATTGAAATACATATATGATATAACTCCATTAAAACTTGCTGAAAATTTTAACGATGAGATAAATTTGTGGTACGTTGGATATGGATTGGAACATAAATTTTTGGAAAGAAGTTGTGAGTCCATTTGCTAAAGTTGGACAGTTCTTCTAACATTAGCGTATCTTAATATAACTAGTTGGAAACAAATGTCACACGTATGTATTCAATTTTTAATTTTTTTTAGGTACAAAGAACCTAGAATTTTCTTCAAGATTTAGTTTCTTTCCCTGATTTAAAGTTTTAGTAAAAGTTTTGCTTGGAAGAAAATATTTAAGTAGATCGCATTAATAAAAGAAAAATAATGTGGAACATTAGCTGGTAAATTATTAGGGGTATGCAAGAAAACATTATTTGAAAGGGTTGAAAAAAATGTTTTAGAATCGAGAAATAATTAATATTATAAGATATAATTATCTAATAAATCATTGCGGAACAATAACTGTAGAGAAAGTGAAAGAGAAAAAAAAAAAAAAAAAGGCAAAAACGGAGAGTGAATGTGGCTGATGTAGAGTGGAAGACGACAGTGCTTTAACATTTTTATTTCTGTCCTTGAAAGTCATTGTGATCTATGTCTCGTAAAAAATTATGTGCATGTACTTGTTGTGTATACGAAAAAACTGATTGTCACTTGGCAAGTCCCAAATTAATAGGGAGTGATGATCATTATAGCATATAATTATATAAGTGTATATGAGTCTTCAGTCATCAATTACATGTTTGTGGTCCATTTATCCCGTATAAAATCATGTGTGTGCTTGCTGCATATATTGAAAAAAATTGTGTGTACAGATACGAATTCATAAGTACATTTAAAGCAGGGATCCTAGAACAAATTAGCATAACAAGATTTGCTTGGAAACTGTGTGTGTGAGTGTGTTTTTTTGGGTGTAAAACATGTGTGTATATTTTTTAGTATTCCTCGTCTCACTTTTCTTTAAAAAATGAAAAAAGGGGGCAATGTTGTAGTAGAATGCCTTTTTATATCTACATGCAGAGCTTATTTTATACATTGTTTTATATATTTTAACGACTAAGATGTTATTTGTATATGATAATTATAATGTATATTTGCTTTTGTATTATAAACTAAGAAATTTAAAAAAAAAATCAAAACAAAAAATAAAAAAGAAGAAGAAATTAAAAAAACTCCAACCCTTGCTAACCTTCCACCAGCGCCCCCAGAGCGGCCCCCCACCTACCTTCCACCAACGGCCCCCGACCTGAGAAATCGCCTTACCCCAGTGACCTTTCAATGTTCGACGACGGCGAAATCGCCTCCCCCTAAAAACTCAGAATCAAATGTATGCTCATCCCCATAGCCTGTCCTCCCAGGTCCCAACCCTAAAATATCTTTCTTCTTCGATTTTAGTCATAATGGGTTTTCATCTGCCACCGCCAAGTACGAGGATGTCGCTCAATGTTCCAATCTTTTTCCTGAAATCTTCTCACACCAAATTCATGTAAATGCCTTTTTCTTTTCTTTTTTTTTTTTTTTCTGGGTTCTCTTTCTTTCCTTCAATTTTCTTTGGTTTCCAAATATTTCCTCTCAACTTAATTCCAAATCATTGAACTTTGTCCTTGCCAACAAAGAAGAACAAGAAGAGCGAGTTCAATTTTTTAATTTTTTCTACAATCCTATATATCAGTGTCTATTTTTGTTATTGTGCATCCTTGATAAGGTATATTATCACATATTTTTATCAAAGATAAGTTTTTAAATTAAAAAACTTTAAACAACCCCAAACAAGTCGGGATGCTTAAAAATATTCAAAATCATTTAAACGGGTGCTCAAAAATCAAAATTGTTCAAAATCATTTTAACAACCCTTGTAACAAAAATATAAAATTTATATCAAAATCCAATCTATGTAAACAAACGTCGCTATCTGTTAGCCTCAGAAAAAGAAAATAAATATAAATAAACGGATAATACATTCTCATTGGAAGTTAAATACGTGACGTTAAAACTTTCGTAGAAACCCAAATATTTATCGATCTTTCTTTCTTTTGGATTGGATTCTCTACCACCTAACCCAAAAAAAAAAAAAAAAAAAAAAAAAAAAACCGTCTTTCTCCAATCTCCGATTCACAGTTGCCGCACCGTCGCCGATCGAAGATGATGCACATGACCTTATACTGGGGCAAGGACGTGACTCTGCTGATCGACTCATGGAGGACCGATTCCTGGACGAGTTACCTCCTCACCTTACTCGCCTGCTTCCTCGTCTCCGCCTTCTACCAGTTCCTGGAGGATCGGCGTCTCCGATTCAAATCCTCCCTCGCCGCTGATCGATCTCCGCAGTCGCTCGACTCGCCGCTCCTCTTCAAGCTCGGCGCCGGCACGCGTGGCTCAGCTGCGGCGCGAGCCGCCTCGGCCGTGCTGTTCGGGGTCAACTCGGCGATAGGATACCTCCTGATGCTCGCCGTCATGTCGTTCAACGGCGGTGTTTTGCTGGCCATCGTTTTGGGGCTCTCCGTCGGGTATTTCTTGTTTAGGGCTGCAGATGAGAGGTCGTCGTCGTCGATGATCCCTGTGCTTGTGCTTGATCTTTTTTTTTTTTTTCGCTTATTTTTTCTATTTTTTTACGGTCAAGAATTTGCAATTCATTTCCTCTTTTATGTTTCTCTGTTTAATTATATTACAATTTACCGCATATTTATTAAAGATATTTATTTTCCCCCTTAAAGTGATTTCATTTCTCTGTTATTAGTTCATAAGCTCTGATCATATCCTTGTTCTTAGTACAAATATTTATAATAAGAAAGATAATTGACATAAATAGTTCCCAGACGTGTTGATCTTAGAGCTTCTTCATCGCAACATCAAGTATTAGAGAGTTTGGAGACCATTTGTGATGGTCATCGGTTCTTATAAGAAATAGATAAGTTGTATACTCTTATATCGCTTGAAAATATATATATGATTCGTTATAAGTAAAGAGCTTGAAAATATATATATGATACTTTATAAATAAAGAGACTATCTTTTAATAATATGAGGTCTTTTGAGATGAATCTAAAAGTAAAATCGTGAGGATACAAGGTTTAAATTGGACAATATCATATTAAAGGGGGGCATAAGTCGTTATAAATGGTATCAGAATCTATACCTAATTGGAAGTGTAGCCAATGAGGACAGCGTGTTTCAAAAGAAGGGGTGATTCTGACAGTCATCAGTTATCATAAGGAGAAAAGATAAGCTGTCCATTTCCACATCGCTTGAAGAATGGATATATGTAATGCTTTATAAGTAAAGAGATCATCTCCTAATGATATGAGGTCTTTTGGAGGAGCCCAAGAGCAATACCATGAGGGCATGAAGTCCAAAAAAGACAATATCATGCTAAATGGAGGAATGTGTTGTTATAAATAGTATCAAAGCCGATAACTAACTGAAAGTATGGCCAACGAGGACGTTGGGTCCCAAAAAGAAGAGTGATTGTGACAGTCATCTATCTCTATAAGAAATGAGGAAGTTGTGCAGTCCACATTGCTTGGAATGGAAATATATGATGGTTTATAAGTAAAAAATTACCTCTTAATGGTATGAACTTTTTTGACGTGAGCTCAAGAGCAAAACCGAACGAGTATGAGGTACAAAGTAAATAATATCATACTAAATAAAAGTATGGGTCATTACATTATTTGTTTCAATTAGTGTTTTATTATCCTTGTAATAAAAAAGGCCATAACTAACCAAATTTAAACCCTAATAAGAAGAAGAAAAAAGAAACAAGAATGAAAATACAATTCTCTGTTCGTTAGTAATAATTTATTTGTTTTCTTTATGCAAATATTTCAATAGATCTTGTTAAAGGGGAGCTAGGTTGTTCGCTAGTGACGCTTAAGTAAATGAAAACAAAAATATTGTTATGGAGGAATAGATATTGGCAAATAAATGCCATAATTAACATCTTATTTGGTGTGCACTTTATCTTTATCCACATATAATTTAATAGTGCGTTTAGTAAAACGGTTTAAGTTGAAATTTTTAAATTTGAGTTGGTTGACTTTTTAAAAATTAAGTTATAATTTTTGTTAATTTTTAGAAAAAAACAAAACTGAGATAAAAAATGAGTTTAAATTGTGTTGCCAAACGCACGCTAAAAGTCCATTGTCCAAAATCTAATCATGACGAGAGAGTCTTCAAGAATAAGGCAACATAAAAGTCATGATAAAGGAAGAACATACTACACTTTTTTTTTTTTTTTTTTTTTAAAGCATCTAGGAGCTAGAAAACATGAAGATATAATCCACTAATTAAATCTATAATCACAAGAGAAAACAAAGATACAACAGTCACGATTAGGGGGGCATATTACATATTAAAATTCTTAAATCCAATTGCTAATGGGTGGTGCCAAGAAGAGATCAGATCACTAACTAGGTTAGCACCTGGTAGATTCACCATAAACGTAGTCAAGAGTGGCAATGATTCCGAAAACAAAAGCTTGATCGATCCCGGGTTTTACCACCACATGGTAAAGATCCTTGCCTGCCATCAACTCCTCCACCTCCTTCTTCACTCCAATCTATAAAAATTCACTCAATTAGTTGTCAATTTTTAAGGTTTTAAGAGAAGATCAATGAATTACCAAGAATTTATTACCTGTGCCACAGTGTTGCCTCTAGAATCAACGATGCTGCAATCACGGTTGGGAAAGTAGCCCTTGATCTCGAAATCCCAATCCTTCTTTCTTCCCCTTGGTTCGACGGAGATTCTGATCGCATTGTTCCGCGCCAAACAGGAGTTGGGCTCTTTCAAGCTGAAAACCAACTTTGGTGCTCCTTCGTAGTCATAAGTGTAGCCCTTCCATGTCTTGTAAATGCTCAACGCTTCCACCATCGCTCCCTGCTCAATGTGTGAAAATTAGCAAAACCGTATTGAGTACTAATGATTTATGCATGCACTTTGATTTAGGAGGAGTCTTGTGGTAACAATCAAAAATATATCGATGGTGTAGAGTTTTTTGAACGTTGATCATGTTAGAATTGTATCAGAATCAAATAAAATCGAACGAATCTAGTGTAAATGAACGTGGCGATTTTTGCAAATTCATCTTTCCTCTCTTTTGCATATATGAAAATCTGATCCTAATCTAAATCTATGTACCTTTCGACGAATGAGAAGCAAAGCTTCTCCATCAGCAGCTCTGAGAATCAGCTCCTCTTTTGCGCCGAGAACTCCGCAGCCATCAACCCTAAAAACAACCTTCTGGCTACAATCTGTCACCACAAAGCCTCCTCCATTTACTACATGTGGCCTCTTCCTTACCACAAGCACTACTTGAGAAGATGAACAATATAGCTTGCTAACTATTGCCATACCAAACGTGTTTTAGTTTTTTCCTTAATTTGATCGAACTTGTTATGTTTATTCAACTCTTTTGCCTCTCTCAGTGTTGTGAAGTTTCTGCAGCATGGTTCATGCACAACAATCTTTTATAAAGGGAAATGAAGATTATAAAAAAAAATATATATATATATATATATAATTAACTAACTAACCTCAAGAAGAAGAAAAAGAAAAGTGAGGTTGCTTCGTTTTTTCAAAGGTTTGGCGAGTTTGACTGTAGTGCAATACGCATTGAAAGTCGTGTAAGAATATGTTTGCGGTGTAAAGCAAAATTGCTTGAGGGAGAGGATGATTGTTGGCTCACGCGCCCTATTATGGCCAATAAAAAAAGAGAACGTGGACGAACAGAATCATGGGTTTTTAAGTCATTGCTGACTCATCCCTGAGGTTGAAAAAATGCTGCATTGATATACAGTTAATCATCAGAATTAAAATTTTGTCATATTTCTTACACGCTTTTTAGCTTTATCAATTGAGGTAGAGGTAGTATTTTTTTCGTTACTTTAAATTTTAACCATAATTTATGAGACAAATTATTTTTATATATGTATTTTTTTAATACATATTCGTAGATCTGATTGTTAAAAATTTAATTTAATGATTAAAAAAATCTTTTGCTCCATCAACTGAGAAGAAAAAAAAAAGTACCAATCATAGAAGCACGTTTATTTTGTTTTTGCTTTTGCTTTTGTTGTTGTTGTTTTTGTTTTTTTATTATTCTAATGCAGAGTTGTCTTTTAAAGTTGGGGATAATAAAGAGAAAAGAAGAATCTTTGGTAACTAATCGACTAAGAATTCAAAAGGGGCTTGGTAAGTCTTTTGAAATTTGGCAGCAGAACGACTAAGAAGAGGAATATTTTTAGAGATCGATTTCAAACTTTGTTGAGTTGTTTTCTGGTGTATTGGTCATTTGGGTATAATTTCTTTGATTAATTTATGGTCTTAGGGAATCTGTAGTAGACTAGTAGTTGAATTCGATTAACGTATGGGTCACCCTCAAATCATGATTATCAATCAATTAAATTGTTGAATCCCATTGAGTTTTTGTTTTCATTTCTTTTTCCTTCATGATCTCATCCATTTGTTCGACATACAAAATGTCCTACTCATTTATTAAAAAAAAAAAAAAAGTGTTGAGAACAAGGAAAAAAAAAAAAAAACGAAAGTGATTATCCAATCCAGATTCACTCAAAATTTTTTGAAAGATCCAACTATAGTTTATGCATAACAAGAAATTAATAGAATGAAACAGATGCGGAATACCAGAAGCCGTGGAGTTCCGGCAAAAAAAAAAAAAAAAAAAAGCGCCGTGAGGGTGATGGTGGCCAATACACGTGTTCTAATCATGAAAGTGCACCAAGGTGATTGGTGTAGTAAGGAATAATGGTTAGTAATTAGGATAAATTCCTTGTTTGATCACTTACCTTATTAGGAATTTGTAATTTGATGTCTAATTTTCTTTTTTCTTTTTAGCTAAAAACTCTCTAAGCAAGGTGTAAAATGATTCTTTTTACTAATCAATATTAAGAATTAGATGAAACAAATTACGTGTATAACATTTATAAGTTGAATTACGATAATTTTTTTTATAATTACCCTTAAACGTGATGTTTTCTACTAAATTTTTGACATCTAATAACAAAAAGGACCATTTTGCATCCTTGCAAAAGGGTTTATAGAGCTTCTTTTTATTTTTTTATTTTTTTAAAGGTAGGGAATTAAATTGCAACTTTGTAAAATGATTGGGAATAAAATCAATTTAATTATAGAAAAAAGAGACGTATTACATAACATCTTGTATTATTTAACATCATTGGTAGGAATTATTTTCACTGTCAGATTGGGGGTGTTTGGTTGTTCACTCCAACCAAACGATTTCAATTTTTTTCCTTTAAAAGTAAACTAAAGTCAATTATTCACATCTCCGTCTCCACCTCTAATTTAAAAATTAAAACTTTATAAATTCATAACTTTGTTACAACAAGTCAAAATGAGATAATTTAAAAAAAAATTAGAAAGAATTTTGAGAGTAATGAAAAAAAATTCATATCAATAATTTTTGTTGAACACATTTCAAGTTTTTTATATTTTTTAACTTCAAACAGTTCATTTTTAACCAAACGCATAATTACAAAACTCAACTCAACTCCAATAATAATAACTATAATTCTCCAATTCAAGAAGACCAATCAAACTGCTTAATTTTTTTAATCGTATGATAAACTCCAAAAATGCAAGCATCAAAGCATATTGATGATAATTAGCACTGCTGCTCCTAGATGAGGCAAGGGGAAATTAGAAATTTAAAAACCATTATACTAAAATGACATAAAAAAAAATAACACTAGACTAACATGATATAAAATTAAATTAAAATTAACTAAAATTTGTGTTTTTATTGATCAAAAATAGGGAATTTGTATTATGTTGGTTAATAAAATAAAATAAAAAGGTGGTTATTTAGGTAATTTTCTTAGGGTTAAAAAAAAACAATTACTGGGCTTGCAGTTTGGGCCATGAGACAAACCAGTTAAGCCCAAACGATAACCCACCTCACTTGTTCATCAGGATGAGTAAAAAATTGGGCCAGAAGCCCAGCAGAGCCCAAACGACACCATTACCATTCGGAGAGTAGAGAGGTCCTTTGGGAAAGAGCGGCATGCAAGCAATAAATATATCTGATGATCTGAACTGACAGTTCTGCTTGTTCTGACTGAAATGACATGTCGCCTCTGACCAACCCCGCTCCATCTCTCTCTCTCTCTCTTCCAGATGGAGGTGGGCCCGCCTCGTGATGCGTGCCTTACGACGCTCCAGCACGGCGCGTGGGCTTCTACTCGTACGGAACACTCCCCCGAAAAACCCAACCCAACCCAACCCATCCCTCCATGTGGGGTCGGGGCCTCGGGGGTTCGCGGTTGCTGGGTCCGGTGACGGCTGACGTGGACAAGCAGGGTTGATCGGAATGGTCCAGAAAAAGGGCAGTGGGGTGGAGGGTGGTGACTGGTGACTGGTGAAGTGACAGCGACCCTGTACATTCTCACAGGAGAGACATCAGAAATGTCCCAACTTTGGATATCTATTTGCCATTTCCTATAACCAAAGTTGCCAAACCATAAATTTAAAATAATAATAATAATAATAATAATAATAATAGATCTTTTGTGTTTTAACGACCAGTTTGTACCGTCTGTTATTCGGCAGTGATAGTAAAACTTCTCGTTTTTTGTAATGACATTTTGTGAACTTTAAGGAAGGTCTAGTTTATTTTATGAGTTTAAATTTAAAATTTTTATCTTTTTATTTTTAAGTTTTTTTATTTTTTTTAAATTTTTTTATTTTTTCTGAAAAATCAATAAAAATTACTATTAAAATTTAAAATTTTCAACTCAAATTCATTCATCAGACGGACCTGAAGTAAATAGAAATTTTTGAACAATTAAAGTAAATAATATATTTATTTATTAAATAAATAATTTATTTATATTAACCCTCCATTTGATAAATTAGTTGGAGATGAAATTTTTAAGTTGGAGTTTGTTAACTTTTCAAAAACTAATTATAAGGGGGTGTTTGGTGAATGAGTTTAGTTTAAGATTTTTAAGTTTCAATAGTAATTTTTTAGAAAAGACAAAAAACTTTTTCAGAAAAAGACAAAAACCATGATGAAAAAAGTACAATTTAGTTTAAAATTTTTTCAAAACCAAACACCCCCTAAATTTTGTTGACTTTTCAGAAAAAGATAAAAATTGAGATAAAAAAATATAATTTAATTTGAGATAAACTCAAACGCCAAACGGAGCATAAGTTTATCAGATAAAGAATTTATTTATATTTTATAAATAAATCATTTACCTGATAAATCTACTATTACTAGACATATTATTTACTTCAATTTATTTTCGTAAAAATATTGTTCATTGCAATTTCCCTTATATAATTTACATATGTGTCCTGTTAAATTGTGAATTTGTCTTATTTTAATTGATAAGTTATTGGACTGTTGTAGTATTTTTAAGTGGATTAGACTGCTTCTACTCTTGAGTTAGCTGAGTTCTATACAAGCTCCCATCTCTCTCTAATTGGTAAATAGGTATGGCCTTTTTGTATGGATATATATCCGTTGAATGTTTTTTTCTTTTAATAAATTTTCAACATTTGAAAAAGCAGTTACTCAATTAAAAATCTTGATGATTGATCTTTCAAATTTTGAAATCCATATTACTTGAGTGGTCTTTGGAATATCTGTCTACTTTTTTAGTCATCTAAGGGAAATAACCACCGTTTTCTATTAAAAAAAAAAAAAATTAGAGTTAAAAAAACAAAGCCTATGGATACGGCGCAAGTGTTGAAGTTTGAGGCAAAGATTTTTACTCTACATGGTAAATGTGGTGCCTATCATGTTAATCTTAAGTAAAATCCATGCTATTTACCTCATAGCCTTGTCTTTTTTACTTTTTTTTTTTTTTTGGATAGAATTGTCTTTTAAAATTTAGATTTATTAAATATTTATTTACTTGATAAATAATATATATTTTTTTACCAAGTAACTAAATCAAAAATTCAGTTTATAAAGGGCGAATTAAATCAATAGTAAAATCGCTATATTTTACCTTAAAATTCAAAGTCCATGTCCATTTAGAATAAAAAATCCTAATTCAGTCCACAAATTAAAAACCCTAAATCCCTAAAAAAAAGAAAGTGTTTGAATTTTTTTTTTTTTTTTTAATGTTTAAGAACTATTTCCGCACGTCTTTTAAGTGCGAAAATAAAAAGGATTTTGGAATGATGTTTGCTTAGCAAATGTTTTGGAAATGACAAGAAAAACAAAAAACTGTGAGAAAATGATTTTTGTTAAGTAATTGAAAAGTAGTTGAAAGCTGTCTTCTCCATTTTCATTTCTTAGAACTTATAACTTATAACTTAACACATATTTTCATGAAAGACGCCAAAGACAATTTCACATATTGTTATACTCAAACCCTTTTTTTTTTTTTTTTTTAATTTTTAAAACACAACCAAATATAATTTCAGTTCACATAATTTAAAAAATATATATATAACTATAATTTCATAATCAAAATAAAATCATTTGCGGTAGACGTTCCCTAGGGAGTTTTTGGACTTTATACGAACTCTATAGCCCAAGCCCAACATCAAATTCCGTTTTATTTTTCTTCAGAAATTTGTCATAATTAACATTTATCAGATTAATTAAAACAAATAGCATAATTATTTTTGAACTTAATAACATAATTTAAAAATATTGAAAGCAAATAAGATTAAATAATAAATTTTCTAAGTAAATTATTTATCTACCGAAAATCATTTATCTAATAAATTTGATTATTTATTACAGATTTGTTTTAAAATTATTTCCTGTAAAAAAATAAAAAATAATCATTCTCCAATTTTTTTCCTTTTAACTTTTCGAATGTAAAATTTTCTTTTGAGGGTGACATGTAATCTATTATGTGTCCCATTTCTCATTCAACTGCTGAGTTGGTTTTGTCTTTAGCAAAATATATATGTGGAATTTTTATGGTGAATTATATCAAAGATTTTGATTATGTAACGACCAATAGAAGAAGCAGACAGAAGTATGAATGCTTTGACTTTCTCTCCTAGTCCTTCTACAAGGAATCAAGGTTGGATCCAAAGTTGCTTATATTGTTACTGTTTTTTTTTTTAATCTATAAATCATGGTATTATGTTTTGGTAGTATATGTATGATGCTATTTTTTCTTTTATATTTATCCTCTACTTGATTAACTAGTAAATTGAAAACACCCCAATTGGCTACTTTTGTTGTTATTCTTTTCTGGTAGAGAAAGATTAAAAGGTTTGAAAAATATTAATAATCACATGCGTGATGATAAACGAGATCTTACTTAAAAATATTTTATTTTTTTATCAAAATAAGGGTTTAAGTCATGCATCACACATATCTGTCGATCAGAGGATCATGATATTAATCTTTTATGTGTTGGAGAGTAAGACGTAAACATGTTACCGATCCCTTTTTTTTTAATTATTTATGTATAAAAATAGTTTACCAAATTCATTCTCAAAATCAGGGCTAATTCGTCCAAGAAAATTCCACTCTCTCTCTCTCTAAAAAACGACCAAGTTTTCCTCTTTCCTACGCAGCGGTCACGTGCGGTCTGAGGTACTTCACCCCATCGTGCTTTTCGCTTCTTCCCGCTCTGCAGCCCTGCCTCCTCCTGCAACAAACACCACACCACACCATACCACAACCCAAACTCACCTCTCTCTCTCTCTCTCTCTCTCTCTCTAAACACCCAAAATTTATTTAAAAAAAAGAAATGAAAAGAAAAAGGCAAAGCAAGGACTAAAGTGGATCCGAAAAATCTTTCCTCACTTAAAATTCGATGAAATCCAAAAGCCTCAAACATTGCCAAATGGGTTCTTTGATTCTGCAGAAGTTGGGTCTTGGTTTGACAGATTTTGCCAGGCTTTTTTTTCACAGCCGTCTTTTTTACCAATTACCATTACCATTGTCGTTGTTTTATCGTAGTTGTTGTTGCCATACTAATTTTAGTACCTCTTGTTTATTACCCCCATGGCATGCACAAAAAAGACGTGCCTCGATTTCCTCCTCCTCTCAGAAAAAAAAAAAAAAAATACTCAGACCACCCCCACCACCACCCCCATTAACCCATTTTGCCAATTTTTTTTTTATTTTGTTTTTATCTCAGACTGTCACACTAACAATACGTCTCTTTTAAGCCTCATAATTACTCTCTTTTTAATTATACTTTATTGTATCTTTTTCTCGACAGAAAAACTTAAAACCTCTCCAATTTAATCCCTGCAGCCTATATATATATATAACACACAATACATTTATGCACCTGCTGTCTTCTGCCAAGCAACCCCTCCTCCTTTTTATCCTCATTTATAATTTTTCCATTTTTTTTTGTCTGACTTCTGCTCTGGTAATTAACCTTGTCAGAGAAACTAATTACTGCCTCTGCCACAACTTTTTTTTTTTTTTTTTTTTACTTTTTCATTTCTAGTTAGTTTAAATAGAATATGATAGCTAAATTTTGTTCACACCTAGCTTCATTTGCCGCTTGGGAAATATATACATGTATATATATATATTTGTCTAGCGAATAATACTATATACTACTATTACCACCCTGCCTTAGCTCGTGGCTTTAGTTAGCACTGCTAGTACTACTACTATACTGCTCTCTCTCTCTCTCTCTCTCTGCCCACTAGGCATTACTGCGTCGTACTAATACTACAACTGGGTTCCTCTAGCTCTGTCCATTTCACTTCGTTTTTTCGCTGCAACCGCAATAAGTTCTCAGCTCTAAGAGAAATTTGCTTTTTTTTTTTTTTTTTTCCTTTTGAGAAAGAAAAGAAAAGCAAAGAGTAGAAGAAAGAGAGAAAAGAATTAATGGCTGCTGCCGATGCTGCTCCGCCGGGGCGGTCTTCAGGCGTGCCGTCGCTGCCGCCGCCGTGTCCCAAGTCTCCGCCGGCGTATCCGGATTTGTACGGCAAGCGCAGGGAAATGGCCAAGGTTCAGATGCTTGAGAGGGAGATTGGTTTTCTTCAGGTTTTTTTTTTTTTTTTTTTTTTTTTTTTTCTGTTTATTTTTCAAGGTTGCTTTTTTTTTTTTTTTTTGGTTAAATGTGTAAAAGGGGGTAGATTTAATATTGGTTAACATATATGTGTTATATATATATATAAATATTCAATGCTCTGTTTGTATTAGGTCAGGGGATTTCTAAGCCAGTTTGGCTTGCAAGTGACCTTTTGTTTTGTTGTTTTTGTTGTTGTTTTTTGAAATCATTTTCTAGTGTATTTCCAACTTTTAAAAAATTTTTTTTTTTTTTCCTTTCAATTTCTGATCTGGAGATATCTATTTTTTGAAGTCTAAACGTGTTCATATGGCTGAAATGCGTATTCTTGTATCTGTCTTTTCTAGATATCTACAATGATGATAGAATTAGAAGCTGTCAGTACTTGCTTTGTTATTCTTTTCCACCAGAACAATTAGAAACTTTATTCTGAAACCAAAAAAAAAAAAAAAAAAAAAGAAATTTAAGTTTGGACTGTGTTTAGAGATCTTCTAGTCCTTAATATGTTCATACTACACCTGATCTGTTAGTGTAGTAGCCAAATTCTTGACAGATTTTTGTTCAAGGAACAAGTTGTTTCATAATCAAATTTTATCGTCAAATTCCCACAAATCAAATAGCTTTAGTTGGTTTTGTTACACTTTCATGTTCTCATTAGTAGGTGTGGATTTCATTTAACAATTTTTCTCTGAGCAGGAGGAATTAAAGTCCGCGGAGCGCATTCAGCCCTCTTCAAGATGCTGCAAAGAGTATATTCATCAATCGATTTCAGCGCTTCTTTTCTTGTGTTTATACCCTTTTTCTTCATCTGAGAACTGTGCTGAGATTGTCTGCGTTTCCATATTTAGCCACCCTTGTTGAAGATTGAATGTGATTATTTCGCAGGATTAACAGAATTTGTGGTGTCGAATCCTGATCCTTTAATACCAACGTGAGATTAACTGCGGTAATTTTTCTTACTCTAGAGATTGTTTTTATGATCCTCACGCTAGTTTTCTTTAAGCAGAAACCGGAAAAAGCGCCGCTCATGTCGTTTCTGGAAATGGCTCTGGTATGTCCTGAATTATCTTTGCAGTAGTTCCTCAAATTCTAAACAAACGTCAATGCTAGGCCATTAGTGTGACTTTGTCTTGAAGCAAAACAATATCAACATTAAGATTAAATTCGGTCATAATCAATGACTAATACAAGCGTTAGGCAAAATTTTCGGCTATAAAAGCTTCCTACGGTAATGCTTAAATTCCATTTTGTTAGTTCAAACATGATGCAGAAACTTCGGTATCTAACAAAAGTATGCTTGTTATGCAGTCGAATCCCGTGCTTCAACTTCTCATGGATTTGCTGTTGCTGTTATCCTGGATGCTGCTCCATTGGCCTAGAAATGCCCCGCTGCTGCAACTGCGACTGCAACTGCAGCCCGTGCCATTGCTTTGATTGCTGCAGCTGTCCTTCGTGCTTCACTTGCACGTTACCAAAGTGGCGTTGTTGCAGCTGCCGTTGGTGCTGCTGGCGCCTTCCCCGTTGCTGCTGCTGCTCCTGCTCTTGCCCCCGATCGGATTGCTGTAAAAACCTCTCCTGCAGGAGAAGTTGTTGCTGCAGCAGAAGTTGTTGCATTTTCCCAACTTGTTCACGGCCCGATTGCTCTTACTGCAAATGCAAATGCAAGTGCTCATGCACTTGTCCTACATGTCTATAGGTACAACTCTTGCTATTGTACAAAAAACAAAAACCAAAAAGCAAACAAAAATTATATAATTATGTTGTAATCTTTTGTTTATTTATTGTCATGTTTCTAGTGTTCATCCTACATTCTACAAATGCAAATGCTCGGTATTTTGAAAAAAGAAATTCTTCTTTATTATTGTTATTACTATTATTATTAATATTTTAAATTGGAGTTTTTGAGGATGTAATTTCAACATCCAAGTGACATGATATTTGATACAAGTTGGAAGTATATGGGGGTCGTTTAATTCAGCATGACAAGACTGAACACGATCAAATTATGATATAGTAGGGTTAAAGAAGTGTGGTATACAATTAAATGCTTTTTGGTTTTGTTGTCTGTTTAGGGAACTTGTTAGTGGCCACGGTTACTTAAAACTTAATTGTAAGGTTAGAATTATTTTTATTTTCATTTTTTTTTTTTTTGAAACTGAGCAACAGTTACTCTGACATGGATAGGTTTTTTCTTTTTTTTTTTTTTTCCTTGGGTTTATTGTCAATAATTCTTCTTCCCACTCTGAGCTCTCTCCCATAATTTAACATTTGTGGCCCCTACAAGCCAGATTCATAATTGAATTTCATTTCATTTCAGATTTCATTCAAAAAATAATAATAATAATAATAATGGCAGGCTTTTTTCTTGATGGCTTGAGTTGAAAAACTATAGCTACACGACAGGCCCATGTTCGAGGCTGATTCCCTTTGTGATGAGTGTTTCTGTAGAAATCCCACACACAGCCCAAGAGGGGGTAGTAGGGTAGATGTTGCATTTTGTACACTTCCCATTTTTCTAAAATTATACATCTGTATAATTATCTATATCTGTATATGGAAGCATGCAAAATGAAGGACATGTTCTTTTCATATTGTCTACAACATATTTTGACAACTGTAGCTTTCCTGTTTCACCTTACTTTTGCTAGGATCATTTACCTAGATTTCTGTGAATGAGGTTTTATATATATGTAGATATGTATATATATGTATGTATATATGTATATTGCAGCCCACAAGACAGAAATCATATTTGTTTTATTTGGGGTGAAAAGACTTGACTTGCTAGTACAAATGGTGAAAACTCTCTCTTCACGTTAAACAATCTCAATCTTGCAAGTAAAAAAATGGTATTAACTGTCATAAACAGGAATAGAATAACATTGTTATGTCCTTCTATCAGAAAATTAGTTTAAGAAGCAGCAGAACTTTTTGTGACAACCCATTTTCTGAAATGGTTACAATTTAAAAAAAAAAAAAAACCCCAAACACTAATTTTTTTTTTCTTTTTCTTTTTCCTTTTTTTATAACTCACTAGAGATCGGGCCTTCTTTTGGGGCCGCTGTTTCCCTCTTGCCCAAATGAAACAACCACGCCGAAGACAAACCGAAAGGGGAACAACTATTGAACAGGCACCAAACCATCTCACATCTTACAACCGTGTCCATGCGAAGGCAACTGGGCTCCTGACTTGATGCTCGGCATTGCTCCATTCGATCGAGCCGAACTCGGACCTCGCTGTCCGGGATGCGTCTCTGCTGGCCACAAAGGTCACGGTGTACCTCAGCCTCTGCCCAACGCTCTTGAACGCGAGTTTGGCGGGCTTCACTGCAACTTTCACAGTCGGAGGTGCATTTACAGCCACTGTGTATACAGACCCTGCAGCTCCCACGTTGGTCAGCCTACGAGTGTAGCGAACAATCCTCTTGCTCCCGAACACAACGGAGAACGAAGGGTAGTTGAGAGCGCCGGGGTCGACGAACTTCTTGGAGCATGTGAAGTTGTGGCGCTTGACAATGTTTTGGACGTGCTCGACAGTGTAGTCCAAGGAGCACAAGAACTTGATGTACTCATCTGTGGAGATGTCGTAGACCAGGCCGGGTGAGAGGGCTTTCTGGGGGTCCACGTGACCCGAGCCGTGAGCCCAGGGGTTGGAGAAGGCACCCCCTTCAGCATCACGGAGAGGGGACTTGGTGTTGTCTGTTACGTAGGCAGTTGTCATTAGAGCTGATTTGATTGCACTTGGGCTCCATTCTGGATGAGCTGCTTTGAGTAGTGCAGCTAAACCACTGATGTGTGGGCAAGACATTGATGTTCCTGCATTTTTCCATCACATGTAAGATACATATACATATATATATAGCTCAAAAATGTGGCTATAAACAAACTCATAACAGCAGTTGATAATGTCGGATTCAATCAATTCTAAGAGATTTTTCTAATTCAGTTTACTTTAGACATGGTTAAGCAACAATTAAAATGTAGACTAAAATTATAACCATCGTTCTAGAGCACAGTAAGTTATTACAAGGATTAGCAAGTAAACACCTTATGATGATAGCTAAAAAAAAAAAAAAAAACAGTAGTTGTAGGTATAGTCTAATGGTAATTTCACGCTTGACTCCGTTAAAAAAAGTAAAGAGTTCTTCGAATCCTCTCATCCCAACTTATATATCTATATACATATTAAAAAAAAAAAAAGGGGTACAAAATTGACGGGGGGAAAAGGAAAAAAACCGAACATTAGGAAGAAGGGGAACAGGTGATCATTTCGGTTCTGCTTTCTGACTCGTTATACAAAAAATAGGAGAAAGGGTGCAAAAGACATTTTATGTCGCAAAGCTGCTTCTATGGTACCAAAATGATTTATTTTTCAAATGTAAGGCACCATTTTAATGTTGTAAAAAATATAGGTTAGTTCGTAGTCTTAACATATATAAAAGAGTTAATAATACTTTCTCTTCTTTTGTCATGCGTCAATCCTTTTGTTTTCTTTTTTTTTTTTATATACTTCTCTTTTTGCTCTCATCATTTTTCTGTCTCTTTCTTTATCTTTTTCTCCGCTTATTTCTTTTCTTTTCATCCTGTTCATTTCTTATTATCTATATATATACACACACATATAAATATTTTCTTTTCATCTTATTCATTTCTTATCATCTATATATATACACACACAAATAAATAATCATCTATACATCTATTCGATAACTTACATATTTTATTAATATGGTTGAAAAAAGTTTTTGTCTAATTTAAATTTTTTTAGAAGTTTTGATTTTTGTTTTTTAAGTTTTGTAGGAGATACGATTTTCTGTTTTTTTTTTTTTTCTTATTTTGGTATTTTCTACCTTACTCCTTTCTTTTCTTTTTTCTTTTTAACTCTTATATCTTTTACATAATATATTTTTCATACAAGCGAAGCGCATGTTCAACTAGTAATTATAAAAAATAGAGCATATATGAAAATAATTTCCTAGTAAAATCTATAACATACAGTTGTGCATATGGTAATTTTTTTTTTTTTGAATAAGCATATGATAATTTTTAATTATTACGAGTTGATGAACAATATTATCATAAAAATGTTACTAATGGTCTATTTGCAAAAGATTTCTAACTGTTGCTTTTGACTTTTATATTTGTCCAAAAACTACTCAGAAAATGCGTAGATGTGGTTCAGAAGAACTTTGGTTTTCTCTAAGAAATTACACTTAAAACTATAAAATATAACTTCTAAAAAAAAAAAAATTTTAAATAGATAAGTATTTGGTCTAAATAATTCATGAATTTTTTAAGAGGTGACACTTTAATTCCCTTTTTTTTTTACTTTGTTGACCATAAACTCTCTAAAAAGATAATAGTTTAGTCATTTCTGTTTAATTCTATTAAATTTCTAACAAAATAAATCACGTGCATTATATATGATCTAATTTAAAAGGGTATTTAAGTAATTTAATAATAATTAATTGAAAAAATTAAAATTCATCTCTCTTTTTCTCTAAAATTCATCTGCGCAACAGGGAGAGGGTGGGCCTTGGTTTGACGTGGGGGGTGGGGGCTTGGTTCGTCGACAGGGGTGGGGGAACCCAGATCAAGATTTTGGGGTGGGGGGTGGGCCAAAACCCAGATCATGTGGGAGAGTTGAACCCAGATCGCGGCGACGGTGGGGGGGGCTCGAAGTCCAGATCTCGATAGCGGCAGAGGGGCCGAACTTAGATCGTGCAGGGGGTTGGGGGGTCAAAACCCAGATCCTGACGGCGGTAGGGGGGCTGAACCCAGATCACTGGTTGTCTGCAAAGGGAAGGAGAGAGAGAGGGAGGGAGGAAGGGAGACAGAGAGAGAGGCCCTTCGGCTCCGACTCTGGTGTCGGATCTGTTTGGGGGGGGTAGGGAGAGAAAAGGTGGGTGGGGGAGCTTTGAGTTAAGCTCTCTCTCTCTCATTTTTTTAACGTATTTCACGTGATCATTAGATCATTACGTGAGTTTTTTAATAAAATAAAATGATACGGACCAAATTATTATCTTTTAAAAGTTTAGAATCATCGTAATATAAAAAAAAAAAAAAAAAATTAAAATGTCATATCTTAAAAGAGTTTAGAGATAATTAAGACTAATTACTCTCAATATATTTTAAAACTTTCTATAAGAGATTTAAAATACCATTCCTTATTAAAAGATTTAAAGATCATTTTGTGCCGATCAGAACAAACTATGCAACAACAAACTATTTTAAGCTAATTATTCTAGGAACAAAAGCACTAATTCTCTAGGCCACCAAAAAAATTAAAAAAAAAAAAAAAAGAAGCTAATTCTCTATATAATATAAAAATAATACATGCCAATTATCCGCCAACAGGATCAGACATTTGACCATGACTGATCAGTAAACCAATTCAACTAAAATTGAACAATAAAACAACCCACTAACAAAACTGAACTGGCCCAGGACCATTAGGATTAAGTGCCTATTTATTTTTAGAGAGACCAGCATTAACCATGAATGGACAAACAAACCAATAATTATTGACAAGTTTTGAAAAAGCGGTTTTAATGCGAAAACAAGTGGATGGGGTTTGATAAGTACGTAAATGACCGAATTTTACAGCCGTTGGAACAAAAAAGAAAGAAATAGTGTTATCAATCAGTTACTTTGAATACATACCTGACATAATGTTGAACTGCGTTTTTCTCGTGTCCTTTTCAAGCCCAGTGGGACCAATCGCCTCCGACCACGCAGCCAAGATGTTCACCCCAGGCCCAATCACGTCCGGCTTCAAGATCTGCGGCGTCACCAGGTTTGGCCCCCTAGAACTGAAAGCCGCCACCACCGGCGACGGCCTCACGTTCAGCACCGTCCCCCCGAAGCTCAGTACAGCCGTCGGATTCAGATCCGACGTCACGTATTCCCTGATCTGGTCCCCAACCTTCCTCCCCACCGCCACCGCCGGCAGCAGGTGGCTGTCGGCAACCAACTCCTCGCCGCTCGCCGCGGTGTTCGCCAAAATCATCCCGATCCCGCCGGCGTCGCGCACGACCGCGCCTTTCTCTACGCGAGCGTTCACGCCCCTGTCGCACAGCACCACCTTCCCACGTACCACATCCGGTTCGAGTGAACCGGGCAAGCACAAGTTCCCGCCGCCGCTGCTGCTGCTTTTGGACTTCATGTTGTTGTAAACCAAGCCGACCGGTTTGTTCCCCATTCCCGAACCGCTGTAGAGCGAGACTCCGGTGAACCGGTTATTGTTTCCGATCAAAGCGTAGGCCGGGAAATCACGGTCCAAAGTCCCGGCCCCTATGGTCATGATCCACGGAGCCACATTTGCCAACGAAGCCCTGCTGGGCCCACTGTTCCCGGCGGAGCAGGAGACGAAGATCCCCTTCTCCACGGCGGAGAAAGCTCCGATGGCGATGGTGTCGCGGTAGTAAGGAGCGGAGCCGCCGCCGAGGGACATCGAGAGGACGTCGACGCCGTCGGAGATAGCCCGATCCATCCCGGCGAGGATGTCCGACCCGAAGCAGCCAGTGCTCCAGCAGACCTTGTAGGTGGCAACGCGAGCGCGCGTGGCCATCCCACGCGCCGTTCCGCTGGCGTAACCGAGAAGGCTCGCGTTCACCACGTTCGATCCGGCCGCCGTGCTCGCTGTGTGAGTCCCGTGGCCGTCGCGGTCGCGCGGCGAGACGATCTCCTTACGGTTCCCCCCGAAGCTTCCTCCGCTCGACATCTGGTACCCCTTCGAGAAGCTTCTTGCTCCGATAAGCTTCTTGTTGCAGAGAGACGGAGCAAAATCCGACGCCGACTCACACTCCCCTCGCCACCTCGCCGGGATCTCAGGCATTCCCGTATCATCGAAGCTCTTCGACTCTGGCCAAACGCCGGTGTCCAGAACGCCAACGATGACGTCATAAGAGGCCTGGTTAACAGCCTGCGCACTCAGTCCTCCGTCGAGCGCCAAGCCCAGGAACTTCGGCGTCCGGGTGGTGTGGAGAGTGTAGACCGTGTCCTCGTAAACTCCGACGACGGAGTCGGACTTCCGAAGCAACTCGGCCTGCTCGGGATCAAGAGAAGCCGCGAAGCCATTGTAGGAATTGGTGTAAGCATAAAGGAGAGAATCTTCTGCACTGGTCGACAGAGACTGGAGATTCGCTGAGTACCAGTCATGATGGGTGGGGTAAGCCAAGGGCTTGTCGTGGTCTTTCATGTGAACAATGTAGGTTCTCTTGTCGGAACGACATTGTTGAACCAGAAGAAGAAGCAGAACGGAGAACGAGAACCAGATTTGAGTGGCCATTGAGCCCATGGCTTAACAGAGAAAGTAAAAGATTTTTGGGAATAGCTATATGAATATATATATGTGTGAGTGTTAATTAAATGTGAACCAAAAGAAAAAGGAAGGAAAAGAGAAGAAAATGAAAACGGAAAAAGTCGCTAATGGCTGCGACTGTCAGAAGGGATAGACGAGAAGGGGAGACTCATGTCGGCTTTATATAATATGTTTCGCGCTTACAATAAGGAGTTCGTTTTGTTTTTATTACTTAAAATGCCATTCAATATTTAGTCCATATTTGCCTCATCATTTCATTTTAACTCAAACTGTATTTTTTATTTTTTATTTAAAAAATTTCTGTCTTTTTCTTAAAAAGTTTTTTATCTCTTCTGAAAATTCAAAAAATTTTACTATTTCAACTCAAACTAACCAACCAAACAAACCCTTGTCTCCCTTTGATTCATTAGTTTGTGTCGGAAATTTTAAGTTTCAATAGTAATTTTTGTTGACTTTTCAAAAAAGATAAAAAACTTTTTTAGAAAAAGATAAAAATTGATATGAAAATTTTAGGTTCGAGTTGATGAACCAAACAAGCACTTATTATTTCTATAAACAAAAACATAAGGCTTTTGTTTAGTAATCAAATTTAACTCTAATTAAACTGTATTTTTTCATCTTAATTTTTTTTAAATCAATAAAATTTATAATTATTTTTTAAAAAGTTAACTCAACTCAAACTTAAAAATTTTATCTTAACTCAAACTCAACTCATTTACCAAACAGATCCTAAATTAGCATTTTGTAATTTTGTAACTACAAAACATTTTATTTAATGAGGATTTTTAATGAACGCGTTTTTTGAAAATAACTTCACGGGCTCCTTTTTTTTTTTTTTTTTTGGCTTGGACTTGTGGTGGTTGTTTGGATTTTTAGAAAAAAATAAAAATTGTTTGGACTATTTTGACTTATTTTGCCTTTTTTTTTTTTTTATATCTATTTTAATTTTACCTTCCTAAGTGCAATAGGGACTTTTGTCTAGAGAACAAATAGAGACACAACACTAGTCCACTACAGCTGGAGACACGTAATCCAAAAGGTCCACCAAATTAGCCACTGCTCAAACCTTTTTTTTTTGGCCCAATCCTTTTGAGATTGTTTAAACAAATGCAATGAATGCCTTAATTATCACATATATATATATATATATATATATATATGTTATTGTGAAAATGGAATGTGTTTAGTAAAGCTTCCTTGTCTTTTTTTTTTTTTTTTACTTTCAATCTTCAAAGATTGTAAGGTCACTTCCTACTTTACCTTTTGGAAACGTTTATAGAGACTCATGTATTGTATTTCTCTTTTGAACAAAGTAATGCCAATTTTTCACCTAATGAATTTCTTGAAAAACTATATATATATATTTTTTGCTAACCGGAGTTGTGTGAATGGTGATGGGGTGGCGGCGGCGGCGGTGATAGTGGCATGTCTGGGTATTAACTGTTGGTGTGGAGGGCAATTCTGTAAAATAAATTAAAGGGGTGTTTGGTTGGTTAGTTTGAGTTGAAATATTTTAGTTGTAATAGTAAATTTTTTGAATTCTGTGAAATAAATTAAAGGAAACAAACACCCCCTAAAGACACCAGAAACAATAAGCAAGTGTATATTTTTGTCTTTTCTGTGTGTGTGTGTATATTTTTGGTATTCGATTTTTTTAAAAACTGGGACAAGTTTTAACTGATAAGAGTGCATACCAGTTCACGCCATATATGGAAAAGGATGGGCCATTGTTAACGGCTAGAATTTGTTTTTTTAAATTATTTTTATTGTTTATTTATTTTAATTTTTTACATCTGTCAGGGAGTAGAGAGAGAGAGAGAGCTGGCCCTCACTCATTCCACCCACTGCCTGATTTTTTATGTTCTTTTTTCTTTTCTCTTTGACTGTCTTTTTCTTTTAACTTTTCTTTATATTTTTCCTATTTTAGCTTTCGGTTTTTGCGTAGGAGACTAAGATGTTTTTTTGATATTTCATCTCATTTTAAATTAAAATATATTTTTTTATTTTAAAAAAAATTTATATTTTTTTTTTAAATTTTTTTTATCTTTTCTAAAAAAATTTTTAAATTCAATTCATTTACCAAATAAATTTTGGAGTGTTGTTCCTTTATTTATTTATTTATTTTTTAACCGCAAAAGAAGTGGGCTACATGCTTTGCTCATGCACGACCGCCTAATCTTTCGTAGACACTTGTCAGTTAAGCGTGCTCATTATAATACCTCGTTTACCAGGTAATCTTTCTCCGTTATTTTATCCAAAAAGAAAATATCGAAAACCGATCCGTTTTTTATTTCACGCGCATTCATAGCCGAACTAGTTAGCTCAAGTAGATGAATCTCCAATACGATAAACATATAAATATCATATAATTTTTTTTGATATATTATTCGTTTGGTTCTTAATCCTTTTACAAAGGTGCTATTTAATTTACAATCTCTTTTTTATGACTAAAAGAATTATGAACTTTATAAAAAGTGAAATTTGATCTTTTTTATTAACAAATATTAAAAATTAAATGAAATAGATTACGTGTATAACACTTGTAAATTGAATCATGCAAATTTTTTTTCTTAATTACATTATAAATAGCAAATCATATATAAATAACGTGATATTATACGTTAAATTTTTAATATTTGTTAGCAAAAAGACCATTTTACACCATTTTAAAGAGTTTAACCATAAAAAAGGGGTAAGTTATAACTTTGTAAAAAAAAATTATGTACTAGATGAGCAATTTACCATATTATTTTATATGTAATGTAGCATTCAAATAGTTCGTGATTTAATCCAGTATTCCCTATAATAGTCTGGGTCAAGTACTATAAAACATAAGCTTAAATAAAACTCATTTCTAAAAGTCAGCTCAATGGTAGGTGACATTCAATCTCTATATTTCCAATAACTTAATGCAATATTAACTTCTCAACGGTCTGATCTGTGAGCATTTATGTAAAAAAAAAAATTATATATATATAACAGGACAGAACTACTTTTAGTCATGTATCGAATCAATAAAAAGATAAAAAGTTAATTTAACAATTAAAATATGAACAATATATGTTTTGTTGTCATAAGATTTTACAATAATATTTTATTATTTTTAAGTGTCACCTAATAGTTGGAACACTAATAGATATTACCATGCTCCTTTTTTTTTTTTTTTTTTTTTTGTGTAATTTGATAATGATGCATCGTGATGTGATTACGAATTTTATATACATTGCAGAAGGCATAATATATTAATTCAAGTTAATTTTTTGTTGTTGGTTTCGGGAGCAATTTCATGCATTTAATTAGAATAAGTTTTGAAAGGAAATTCAAGATCTGTTTGACAATTATAGAAGCATAAATCAAAGATTAATTATAGGTCAGTCTTTGTCACCTAAAAAGATCGTATAAAAGTAAATGTCGTCTTAATATTAAGATGACGCATGACTAAGACCTCGTGATAAATCAAATATTAAAGGAAATTCCAGACCGTCTTAACATTAGTGATCGTTGGATAGTTTAGGTAAAGTTCATAAGTTTTTTCTATTTCTAGTAGAAGTAAGTCCGATAATTTTTTAAGGATACTTTTAAGATAGGACCTATTTAAAAAAAATTTTTGATAGATCTAGTTTTGTTAAGTGATTATATTAATTATTAAATTTAAATAGCCACTTTCATATTATATATAGTGTATTTTCTTAATGTATATACTAAAAAAAAAAAAAAAACCTAGTTGAATTCACATCTTTTTATTTTAAGAAACCATGTGGAATTCTAATCTACAAAAAGTTTTTAACATTATACTTTGATTACTGGTAAAATAGTAATTAAAATATTAGTTCTTTTTAAGTTTAGAGTTATAATCTAATAATAATTTTATATCTGACTTAATGGTTTAATTTTTTTTTAATTTTGAAAAGAAAACTATTCCTTTCTGTTTCTTTTTCCATTTCCCCCTAAAAAGAGGAACAACCCGCAAATACAGCCAGCGAGGAGGACGACATTACTCGTAAAGCAAAGGAAAGAGCCTGAAGATACTACGTATCAAGACTCACGATAGGATTTGAGTGCTTATTTATTCAATATTTGATGGGTGATTTTTTTTTCTTTTTTTTTGGGCGTAATTGCTATCAATTGGTTTCTAAAGAATAATTGTAACTCATTAGCTAGTTTTTGAGCACTTTGCGATAAGGGAATAAAACTTTTTAACATGCCTGACCCTGATTTAAATTAATTAACTAAAAATTATAGATAATGCTTAGATTATTCCTTTGTTGTGTTCCAATTCATGTAATCTGACTGACTTTTTGGGATCCCAGTTAAACTACAATTTAATTTTCAATGGATCTCGTACGGCATTATGTATTAAATGCCTACAAAATTGTTCAAGAGCGTGCAAGCGCGTGTCGCTTGTGCAAGTAGAAATTTTTTTTGAGGGGCGTGCAAGTAGAAATTTTTTTTTTAAATGCATGTGGGAAGTGTGGGCACATGACTGTTAATTACTGTTTAATCAATCAATCGGCAACAAAAGTACCGTCTGGCCCATTTTATCTTAAATAACCGAAGATAGTGGCGCCGATCGAGCTAATATTCTCTCTTTCCCAAAAAAAAAAAAATTTTTTTTTTCTGTAGATTGTAAATTTTGCTATTTGTAAAATAAAAATATATTTTCTCTCGTACGTTTTTTTTAAAAATAATTATAACTTTTTTTTTAATGTAAGATAAGACAAAGAAAATTATAAATCTACCTAAGATCTCGTTTGTCATTTAAACTCAAACTGTATTTTTTCATCTCAGTTTTTGTCTTTTTTTTGAAAAAATTTTTGTTTTTCTTGTGAAAAAATTTTTATTTTTTCAAAAAAAATTTTCAACTTAAAACTAAAAATTTTCAATTCAAACTTATTTACCAAACGGACCCTAACAGAATATGAATTGTCATTTATTACTAAATTCGGTTGAAATATCTCATTTTCATCAATTGCCTTCATAACTAAACTTTTTTTTAAAGATGTAATCTACAGTGGCAAGGTTTTTAATTATTTTTTTTTTAAATGTAATCTATAGTGGTAAGGTTTAGCTAGTTTATAACAGTCTTCAACCTGAATTTTAGAAATTGGTCATCAAATTTCATTTAATATTAATATATTTTTTTTCGTTCACTATTATAAAATTCTCCAATTAATAATATAAGAGATCCAAAGGAAAAACAGGAATAACGCACGCTTTTTTGGCTCTTTTATTTCCTTTCTTTATTCTTTATTACCCACGCGTTTTCTTTCTTTATCATTCATATCCACCCTCTTTTCATTTTAGTTCTAATTATTTCTTTTCACCGACTCCATACCAATGAAAACTGGTCTTCCATGTGCCAAAGCAAAAGAGATCAACCAACTTTGGGACCCCCCAAGAGAAACTGAGTAGTAACAACAAAAAAAATTGAAAGGGATTTAAAGACGTTTCTAAAGAGTGTAAGTTAAGATAGAGCAGGCAATTTTTCAACATTTTTGTATGAAAAGCATGATGACGTTGATGATTTCAAATTTCAAGAACTATTATTGTGTCATTTTGAACTGCAAGATTTATCACTGAATTGCATTTTATCTCATTTTATTCTATCGATAAAAATTGTTTCTTACCGGCTACGTTATATATGTTGAGTCGAGTTTTAATGAGTTTTTATAATAGAATCTCTTATTTTGTATTATCACTAAAAATTATTTTATTATTATTGAATTATTTTTTAAAAAACCGTAATTTATAACTATCTATCTTAAAAATTTACAGAGCGGAATGGATTTTCTATCTACACTAAAACAATAATTCCTTCTGATGGGAGGTTTTATGTAAAAATAAAAAATTTCCTTTAAAAAATGGTGTCAAGAAAAGCTGTCAAGTTATTTTGGTAGCTAGCAAACAAAATCGCCTTAGAAGGATTACTTATTGGCATGATTGTTGTTATCTGGAAACTCCCGAGAATTGTCGTTGTGTGACCCGCCCACAGACCCTTTTTATTTTTTTCTCCTCCTCCTTGAAATTTGTTTGACATATTAATTTAACTTTAATTAAATTATATTTTTTTAATTAGATTTTTATCTTTTTTTGAAAAATCAATAAAAATTTTAACTAATTTTTAAAAAATCAATTAACTCCAATTTAAAAATTTTAACTCAAACTAACGATCCAAATGGATGTTTATTGTTTAAATTTTGTTAATGATAATATAATATTTTATAATAATGATTCTTTGGATGCAAATTTTATCTAAAATCTAGAAAGATAATCTGAAATGTCCCAAATTAGTCTTCTATACGCATTTTGGGCAAAAAAAAAATGTAGCGAAAATGAATGGTATCTAAAACAGACAAGAACTTTCACAAACAGACGAGGTCATGACATAATTGTAATTAATTAGTTAAGCAAGAGACATAGAGATTAATAAATCAAAATGTACTTGAGCATAGATGAAGTAGAAAGCAAGTACGAAGATAATTATGCATTGAATTCCAATATGTTTGCAATTAACAAAATCAGTCATTAAAAAAAAAAAAAAAAAAGAACTGATAAGTGTACAAGCAATGTTACTCAAGCTCATGATCTCAAGAAGAGTGAATGGTGCAGAAACGAAAAGGAAGATATAATATATTGTGCCACAAACGGCGGGGACAAAGAGAGAGAGGAATGTCCAATTTTGGACCACTTCATTTTTGTCTCGATTTATTGATATTTCATTGAACATTGAACTTGAAAAAAATGTATGAATTTTTACTTCTGGTCTTAATGAGCACATTTTAATTTATTACTTGAATTAAGATGTTTGAATTGACTTGTGATACGTTTCTAATTTCCATAACTTGACTCCCATTTCAGGGATTCGATGACATCAGTTTCATTCCTGAAACTTGACCTTGGTACCAGTCTTGGAACCTTTCTCAACCCCCAATATAATATTCGAGTCCACACCGGATTCCGATCAGTTGATTGATTTCAAACTCTATTCCGATCTTGGTCTTGGAACTCGATATTCCAACCCTAACTCCGACCCCATCCTTAATATGGATCCCATTCTCGATTACTGAATCTGACCTCAATTTCAACTCCGGTCCCAAAATCTAACTCTAAATCTGGGAGACAAGGCTAGAGCTAACCAAAATCGGGATCAATATTTAAATTCTATCTTTTTAAAATTCAACAAGATAATACAATATAATGGTAAACATAATTGGCAAAATACAATGTTTTAGTCGATAAAAATTAAACACAGTATTGTATAATAATTAAAATATAACAATAAAATACAATATAATGCAGTACTCCAATATATTACAAAACTATTCAATGCATTAAACGTGCATAAATAATTATTTTTATTGTGACTTGAATAACTTGTAAATTAACTACATTCACCGAAAAATAACTACATCTTATATGATTTATATAAAAATCAATATCTCCTGTAGTGAAAGGCAAAGTTTCAAGAGCAGTATTATTATATTTTCTGTCGGTACCATGCAGATCATGAGAATGGATGTTAAAATTTCGAGAAAATATCATCAATATTTTAATTACTCCGACAATTTGGTGCAAATCTCTATGGTAGGCAAAGAATATGTAGTTAAGATGAGGTGGTCCCGTTATCATTCCATCCAGTCCCAAATCATATTCACATTGCTATATTTATTATATTTTAGTGATTTAGAGATATATAAAGATTGTGCCTCGGAAAGGTAAATTAGAAAATATATTGGATGAGAGGTGCATATATCTTCAAAGTCCCATATTTAACGCCTTTATAAATGATATTTTTTTGAACGATAATATCAATTGATTCGAATGTAACATTTTTTAATAATATACATCTTTTATCTTAACAATTCTAAATAATATCATATTATAAATAATTTAATAAAATTAAATATAATCAACTAATTACATAATTCTAAATAAAAAATTATAACCGTTAGATTTTTTCGACTCTCGAGCAAGAGACAATTATATATATATATATATATATAAATCATTCCCCACTTCTTTTGTGCAACCACTGTCTTACTTTCACAACCAAATAAGAACAACTTTTCCCCACTTCTGTATGTCCAATGATCTTTTTATATAAATGGTGACCCTTTAGTGAGCTAGTGACATCCAAGCACCAACAAAAGGTTCATATATCTGTTATATATATTTTTTCTTAAATTTTTCCTCTAGTACAAACCTAGAGAGAGCACTAACAAAAGGTATATTAAGGGACAAGTGACGCTGATGAATTCTGACCGGGACTTTACCTACCGACAGTCATTAAGAGTAGGGTTATCAAAATATATATATATATATGAGAAAATATATATATATAGGAATAGTATTTCTAAAAATTAACTAAAAAAAAATTATAACTAATTTTTAAAATATCAACTAACTCTAACTTAAAAATTTTAAGGTGATATTTGGTTCACTATCTTATTTCAAATTAAAATGTACTTTTCTATATCATTTTTTGTTTTTTTTGAAAAAATTTTTTGTCTTCTCTGAAAAAGCTTTTTGTCTTTTCTGAAAAGTCAACAAAAATTACTATTGAAATTTAAAATTTCCAACTTAAACTCATTCATCAAACGGACTCTAATAATCCAATCGTACACTGTATTAGTTCAGAAAGTGCCCACTACAACACGATACCGTAAACCATGCCCCAATTTGTTTAGATACTGCTCAATTACATCCATGTCCCTGTGGAACTAGATTAATTTCCACATTCGCTGCCCGCGTTGAGTTCTAAAACTTCATTTTCGGGTCTGGTCTTCACTTCTATAGCTCTATCACCGGCATGGCATCCTGAGCTCGCCATTTGTCGCCAGCTACAGCAACAATTTCGTCCTCAAACTGCTACGTATAACAGCCATAGTCCCCGCATCAACGCTGCATACTAGGGCTGTCATGTATTTAAATGATCTGATTGGTATAATATAAACCATTTTCATATATATATATATATATATATGAGAATCGATCAAGATCATGATGGATTTTTCCCCACAACTACTGCTCTATAAGCAATTTGAATGGCAAATACGTTTCCACTATCTCTCAATTATTTTGTAGTTCAACCACTTTTTTTTTTTCTTTTCTTTTTTGTTGTTAACTTTTGACAATTTACATCAAGAAAAAGAAAGTTTGTTGTTGTCTTTTACTTTTACGTGGAAATTAGAAAAGAAATAGCCATAATGACTGGCATTTAGGTATTAACTAGTATATGGACAACAATATCCTTCCATGGTTGTGATGAATCTAATGATCTTCGGTCCTTGAAAAATGCATGCCTTGGTTTGATCAAATTCAAGCATACACAAGATGTATATATTGATGATGTTTGCATATTTCTTTTGATTTAACACTTTAAAACTATATCTTAAAAAAAAAAAAAAACGATGGATTGTTTTAGGGTAAGACATCCAACTATTAATATCGGTTCGTGAACATCAACTTTTTTTATTAAAATCATATCAAAATGAAAAAAAAAAAAAATACAAAACTAATAATTTTTAGCTTCTGTATGGGACAACAACTTTAGATATTTAGTATATCGCATATTTTTTTAATATATTTAAAATTTTTACACTATTTTACATGTCATAATGTATTTTCAATTCACACTTCAACTAAGCATACATTTCCAAATCGATTTCAAAAACTTTGTCTTCCGTTATCACCCCAAACAACTACTTAATACATATTTAGTTGTTTAAAAATGAAATCCTATAATACAATATATTTTCACATCCTATTAGAGAAATATCTGCCTGACAAGAAATGCCCAAGTTTAATGAAAATCATCACTGTCTTCTTGTTAATTATCAATTAGTGTGCTAAATATGCCATTTAGACTATTGAAAGAAGCTGATGATTTTTCCCGTCTTTTTGGGAATAGGGGCCGAACTTTAAAGTATTTTAATCGCCATTAAGACTCTCGGGAAAAGAGGATTTATTGAGTAAAAAGAAAGACAAATAATGCTGAAATTGGTAGGCGTGCCGGTGGGGTGTATTTTAAGGAGTGAGAGATATATATAAAATTAGTGACACAAACATTATCATGTTGCTTAATGAGCGTTGTTTGGTTGGATATTAAAAGATACCATCCAAAGTGGCAGCCACTTTAAAAGGCCACGAGCACGCACATATAAATCAGAAAGTTCCATCACTGTTTCGTCTCCCTTTGGCTTCCTGCTCATCAGCTTTACACATGCCCTGTGATGCATGGTTGTCACGCAGATCGAGACTTCAAGAATCTAAACAAAAGTCTGATGGTAGGTGTTTGCCTCGAAATCTTATCCAACGACTAATAACACAACATAAAACTTAATCGAGTCCTTTGAATCTTGATAAATCAATTATAATCTTTCTATGATTCTCAGGTATTTTTAAAAATGTATAAATTTCATATCTTAATCCTTATTTATAGTCTTATTGTATAGGAGATTCTATTACAATTCTGTTGTTGAGGCCTTGGACTCAACCCTGGTGCTATGTGCTCGGCCCGTAGGTTAGGTGTGGCCTGTGAGCCGGTCAACATGGCTGCAGTCCAAGCTCTCCAATCCATCACGAGGGGCGTTCTGTGCGCTCCGTCCGTAGGTTGTTGATACCAGGATATCAAGGGTTCGAACCTCTGGTATCAACAACCTACGGGCGCGAGCGTACCGCGTTCCTCGGGATGGGTTGGGGAGCTTGGGCTGCAGCCCTGTTGACTGGCTCACAGGCCACCCGAGCCTGCGGGCCGAGGGCAAAAGCGCGGGGTACAAGCCTACGGGCCGAACCAAGGGTTGAGCCCAAAAAAAGCCTCAACATCTGTCATCTTAATCGTTTAATACTTTCCATATAATTTTAGTTTTACATATTTCTTTCTTTTTATTATCGGTTTTATCTTTTAACGTAACACATATCTGGTTCTATTATTATTCTTAGATGTTTTAGTTCTACTTTTTTAAATGCTGTCATCTCATTTAACCACTTTAAAAATCTCTTAACACGACTTCGTTTTCTGTACAATCCAAGATGCACCCCCGTTTTAGGACAACTTATTATACATTATCGATTGGATTTAGTTTCTTAATAGTTTGATTTTTGAGTGTCTTTCTTATAAAAATTTACAGGATGCTCATATACAAAATTAGTCAGTTAAAAATTTAATCTAACAACTAAAATGACAGTTTCTTGAGTTTGAGTTTGAGCTTGGGTTGCCCACTCTCCTTGAGTTCGAGCTTGGTTTAATGAACTTGGCTTCCATTAAATAATAATGATGATAATAATAATAATAATAGTTCCAACTGATAACATAAAATAAGAAGTTTTATCATAGAAATTCTACAAAACAAAATATAATGAAGATTATTTAGGGGAAAAAAAAAAAAAAAAGCAATACGAACCAGTTTTTTGATGTACCAAACATGCCCGTTTTCCCTTTTTTTTTTTTTCTTAAAAAAAAATTTATGGAGAAGCCCGTTATCTTGTTATCAATGTGTCGACTTAGTGTGAACAAATATTGCAGTCTTTTGACTATTTTTCTAATGTTCTTTAACGGAAAGCGCACTTTAGAGGAAGGGACAGGTGCACCTTTTGGTTCTGGAAGATTTTACTTTACTTTTATTATGGACTCAGTTGAGTAAAGAATAGAAACACTAGGACAAAGCTAGAGGAAAATCTGCCGCAAGTCCTGAGGTAATATAAAATAAAAGCCTAAAATAGAAACAAATATGTTTGAACTTTGAAGCGGTTTAATGGGGATCCGATATAACTAACGTCTAAATTTCTCCTGAAGTCAGTAAAAAGAAAAGCAAAAAGAAACTGGTGAAAATGACAACCTACGAGTTAAACGGCAAAAGTCCATCTGAAGGTAGATTTTTAGTGGAGATGTTTAAAGTTTAATAATAAGAAAATTGATTTCTACTTCTTCGAGCATTGGATCTCTCATCTCAATTAATTTCCGTTGAGAAGATTCATGAAAATAATTGGTTTAAAATTACAATCAATTCCTTTTTCAAATCTTGCGGCAAGTGCACGGGTCCTTTCGCGCATGGTATAAAAGGAGTAATGTTACGGTTTATGATATCTACAGGAATGAATTTAGATAGCAAGCTAATTTGAGTATGTATATATGAAAAGGGAAATTGTAGTAAATAATATATTTTATAAGTATATTTGAAGTTTCTAGCCTATATTTTAAAAAGTGATGAATTACAATATATATTTCTGATAAATTCTTAATTTTCTTGGATTTTATAAAAAATTTTGAATTTACGGTTAATTTTTAACAACAAATTTATATACATAGTTTTATGTTAGAGAGATAAAAGAGGAATGAGAAAGGGTTTTTTTTGGTATTGTGTAACCATAAATTTGATTATTCTATATGTTATTATACTTATAATTTTATACGATAATTTATTATTACTCTTCAAATTTGTTATTTAGCTCTTTTTGTCCACGTACAAATTGGTATTTAAAATTAGAAGACTGCAAGAAGGCCTAAAGGTCAAGAAATGGAGCAGTTTGAAAGAACTTCACCACAAACTGGTTTCCCCACGACCGCGAGTGTTCCTTAGTGGGTACCAACTTCTGATAACTGCAAAGTTTACTGAATACTTTCTTTTGATTTTGATTTTGATTTTTGATTTTTGATTTTTTGTTTTGACAAAATGAATAGTTTACAGTTTTTTTTTTTTTTAAATAATAGTAAACACCTTGCATTTTAAGGTTATGAACAAATCATATCGTATGTTTTAGATTTTTCACCTTTATACCTTCGCATTTTAAATTGTATTAAGTTCTTACCTTCTTTGTGTTAAGAGTTCGTACCTTTATACCTTCATATGTTGAAAAATTTTTTTTAATTTGTTTCAATAATGGCATTTAGGTCTTTTTTGTGATCAAAATTGAAAAAAGGTATAAATTAAACATAAATTCAAACCCAGAACGTATAAATATGATATAGTCCAAAAAACAATATATAACTTTTCAATAACCTTAAAATGAACAGTATAAAAATGAAGAGAGATAATAAATTTACAAAATAAATAATTTATTTACGTTTTATAAATCTTTGACTTACCTAATAATTTTGCTATTTATCTTATAAAATTTTCATTTACTTCATAAATTTATTATTTGTTTTAGATATTTGAAACTTTATTATTTACTTCAAATTATTTTTATAAAAATATTATGAAAATTATGCACTGATTTTATGTACATGTACATGTATATCTGAGTTCGACTATAGTATTCCAGAAAAACAAAATTGCTCTATATTCAAAGTTGTTTAAAGTACTGCCAACAACGTCGCTTTGGCCGAGTGGTTAAGGCGTGTGCCTGCTAAGTACATGGGGTTTCCCCGCGAGAGTTCGAATCTCTCAGGCGACGACTTTTTTTTACTTTCTTTCTTTTAATTTTCTTCGTCCTATATGTGCTAACAATAACTAGAGTTAAAAGGCAGCAACCAAAGACTTTATTATTTGTTAGTATTGCTAAGTAAATAAATGAAAATTTGGTGGGTGTGTTTTTTATTTTTTTATTTTTAAAATTTGTAATTAAAAGAAAACATGATTACTAAATTTCGTAACTAAAACATCATGGGGAACTAGTAAGAAAAAAATTTGCTGCACTTTTAAATTTTGGGTCAAAGTCCAAAGGAGTTAGCCCTTGGGCTAGGGGCAACTGGAGATCTTATTAAAAATGTAACCGATCTTTTCCTTTTCTTGGGTCATTGGCCATCCGCCAGAAGTTTTGGGTTTAATACCGATATTTTAACAACAAATCTAATAAATCTTAGTGTAATACTTGGTGTATTGATTTTTTTTGAAAAGGGACCTTTTGACTCAAAGCAGCTTCGTCTCCTTGTGTAATACACCTAATTTTAGTAATTAATTCCCATTTAAAATTTTGATAAAAAATGGTAACCTTTTTTTTTTTTTGAAATAATGTCAGGTACTAATTTTAATCTTAATTTTTATAAGGAGAAAGTATTTGAAAGACATAAGTTTAAAGACTATTATATCAATATGACACAAAATAGTAACATTAGACCAATATATACATAAAGTTAAATTAAGGTAAACTAAAGGTTGTGTTATGTTAATCAAGATAAAAGAGTTTGTGTCATGTTGATTAATAGATAAAAAAAGATAATTATTTATATAAAATTTTTTTTAATAATAGTTTGTCATATTTCTCATGGCAAATATTGTTATTTTATTATTAATTGATTAAAAAAAAAGATAACTCAATTGATATAAAATATTGAAATTGGAGTAGATAATTTTAACATTACTAACAAAAGATGTCATCATTATGTCGATTACTCCTCACATCACCGAAAAATAAATGTCGGCATTATGATGACATCTTCTTTTAAGGGAAAACTGACACGTTCTGATTCCTTTTTTTTTTTTTTTTTTGGTACACAAGGAATGTTCTCATGCCCTCTTTTGCAAAGTTATTTTTATTATAATTACTTTTTTGAACCGGAGGTTCTGAACTTAACGTTTTTTCTTAAAATTAGATTAGATGTGAAATTATGATTAAATTATACTTACAATCACTGCTACTTAGTTATCTAGTTATTTATTTTTACGCAACCACTGCCACTTATTTAGTTTATTTTTGCGTTTTTAGAATAGCACGTACAATATCACACTTGATCTATGGAAATTTTCTTATATAAAATGCAGTACCCATGGCTCAAAATCACAAATTAAAACGTGAACTCGCCGCATGGCTTATTGATGAAAAGTAAACGCGGCAAATAAATCCATTTAAAAAAAAAAAAAAAACTACATAATAAAAAAGAGAAGACGAGTAGAACTAATAGTTTTGGCTTTAATACTGAAAACAGAACAAGGCAGTTTGCCATTGGGGCATGTATTGTATACAGATGATCATCTAACAAAGCCAATTCTCTTCTTGAAAGTTAAAAGCAAAAATAAATCCATTCAAATTGACAAATAGTAAATAGACTTGTAGAAACAGACATGAAGAATTGAGATCCCCCTTCGCATTCGCATAAAAAAAAAAAAAAAAAAACCCCAAAGTAGAAGAATCTCCAGTCCAGCTTCGAAACCGCACGAGCCTTCTAGTGACCATACTTCTGAAACTCCCACTCACTGTTATCTGTTTTAACAAGACAAACCACAATGCAAGGGAAATAGTTAAAAACCATGCCAAATAATAGGCATCCAAAAGAGAAGTGACAATGACAGGATAGTAGGAGCGCATAACATACCCAACGGGCAAACTTGACGGGTCTTCAGCCATCGGCTGATGCAGTGGAAATGAAACGCATGGTTACAGACCCCTATAGACATAGAAGAAACAGCAATTATTACCAATTTCAAAAGAGCATACCAAAGTTATACAAGAGAGAGAGAGAGCCCCACACACACACAAAAATGACATGCACAGCGCACGACTCAATATGCTTTTTACAATTGGATATGAACTGGTTGAAGAAATTAACAATCGAAACAGAGCTAAAGACTTGTCATAAGGAACCGAGTACAGCTTAAAGACCTCACAAATAACAAGTAGTCTAGAATAGCAGTAATGATCTACACTCTCTAACATCCTGTACCTCTAAGAGAATTCCACATTTGACAATAGACTTTTATCTCCATTTTAAATCAGAGTACAGACAAGATGTGATTACACAAGCAGCATAAGTCGAGTAGTCGGAGCCCAATTTACGAAGCGAGTTTTAAAGCCTTTTAGAGGGTGTAACTCAAATGTAAAAGATAAAAAAGGCTAAGTTCCACTTCAACAGTATAATCTAGCAGGTATCTTATACAATCACCTAATCAAAGGGTAAAAGATGAATAAGGCTAAGTTCCACTTCAACAGTATAATCTAGTAGGTATCTTATACAATCACCTAATCAAAGGACCTACATATATAATCTACAATTGACAACCACAAGTAAAATGCAGAAATTGCAATCAAGATGTCACTGACTCACAAGAAAACAAGATGCAAAGAAAGCCAGTTTACTTAGGTGAGAAAAATAAAGAGGAAGGGAGGACCTTTCTCTCATAGGGCTTGCTAGGGATTCCCCTCTCTAATCCTCTATATAGAAAAAAGATTTTAATAGGGTGTTTGGTGAATGAGTTGAGTTTGAGTTGAGTTGAATTTTTAAGTTTAAATAGTATTAACTTTTTAAAAAGTACTTATAAATTTTGTTGACTTTTCAGATAAAAACAAAAATTGAGATGAAAAAGTACAGTTTAGTTGGAGTTGAGATGTTAAACCAAACACAAAGTGTTTTAAAGAATTTGAAATCTTTCACCCAATCCATTCCCTCCTCTTTTCCCTCCTACCAAACCAACTATAGGTCCGGAAACATACTTCCACTAATCCTCTCATCTTCATCCCTCGTTCCACTTTGCCCTCCTAGCAAACAAGCTCTTAAAGTTGCATATTAGAAAAGATTAAACTCAAGGTCTCTCACCCGATCCATTCCCTTCTACCGAAGAACTATAGGCCCCGAAATACTTACACTAACCCTCTTACCCTCATCCCTTCATTCCCTTTTCCTTCCTAGCAAACAAGCTCTAGAAGTAGTAAAACGAATCCAAACTTATGAATGAGTCTCACAATACATCAAAACCGAAGAAGCACATTCAATCATATCGAGCGGGGATAAATGCCAAGGATAATGCCACATCATACACAAAAACAGCTTGTATTTATACCCACGTATTATATGGCATAATCTACTCTTACACTTTCCTTTTTCGTCTAAATGCCTCAAACTCGGAATCAAACTTTATTAAAGAACATAATCAATCACGAATATAACATAATCGGATAAAATTTAAAGCCTTACCCCAAGCAACAGTGCACTCCTCGCTAGTGGCGCTAGCCTGGTTCGCTTGGCACTCGATACCTCAATTCACCCAACCGAAAAAAAAAAATCAAAAGAAAATACCAATGAATCGCCAAAAAGCAACAAGAAACAAAGATTTTGATCTATTAATCAAGAAAAAAAAAGAGAAAAAAACTCACAGAGATCCATGATGTGGTTTCTGCAGATCGCACAGTTGTCAACAACAATATCTGCATCAAAAGAATCGCCATAAAATCAGCATTCGAAAGCCCTAGATTCACCAACAGAAAGAAAAGAAAAAAGGGGGGGGGGGAGGGGAGAAACTAGGGTTAGGGTTAGGAAGAACTTGTTACCCCAGGCCCAGAGGGCGACGGCGTTCCACTTCTTGATCTCAAAACGCTTGGGCTTCTTGCTGGAAGGACCAGCGCTGCTGGAGGCCTCGCCGGCGGGAACCATCGGAACGTCGGAATCCAAGGTCGCCATAGCTTCTAGAAGAGAAAATGAAAAGCCCCGATAGGGGGTTTTGGGCGCGCTTTGCCTTGCCTTTGAGGAGAGAGAGAGGAAAAGCGTGAAAGAGTGTCGTAACTCGTAATGTGGAAAGAAATCGCCTGGGACCCATTTAAATAGGAGGGGGCATTTTTATTCTACTCGGACAACAATTCGATATATCAAATATAATTATCACACTAGAAAAATAAAATAAAATAAATTTATGACTTGTTATATTAATACCCTGTTTGTCTCATCATCTCATTTCAATTTAAATTGTATTTTTTTAATCTTTTTTTTAAAAAATTTTTGTCTTTTTCTTAAAAAGTTTTTTGTCTTTTCTGAAAATTCAAAAAATTTTACTATTACAATTAAAATATTTCGACTCAAACTAACCAACCAAACAAATCCTAACTAAAATATTTTTAATTCGTTCAGCAAAAAAAATATATAATTTTAATTAACTTGATATTCGTCAGATTAAAAAAATATATAAAAGGAGATGTAAATCAAATCTTATCACGAATTATTGAATTTACTATAATATCATTATACGATATTTAAAAATACATATATAAAAGAAGATGTAAATGGAATCCTATTAGGAATTATTGAATTTACAAAAATTATAGTAAATAATATGTTTTTTTTAAAGTAAATATCTGGCTTTTAAAATGTTTAAAGTAAATAATAAATTTATTTGTAATTATAATATTACAATCTCACTTTTAGAATTTCGTTACATGTTCTCATAATACTTCTTCTTTTTCTCGAATGTGCAACCACGTAAAATTTTTTTTTTCTTTTGCACCTCTAAAATAATATTGTTGTTCACATCCATTTTTGTCCATGTATTTATCTTTTTATTTTTATTTTTTATTTTTGTATTTTTTTGTGTGTTTTTCATCCTTTTCTTTCTTTTCTTTTTCTTTGGCTCTGTTGACATAATGTTTCATTCAGTTTAGTTTTTTTTTTTTTTTTTTTTGTCGTTTAGTAAGATTTACTCCACATTGTTGTTGACTTGTTGTATCCAGGAGTCGTCTTTTTAATTTTGCAATCGTTTTCAAGATTGCTGGCGTTTTCCCAATGTCGTTGTTGCTAATTGTTGAGGTGGCATTTGTATGAACATGTCGTTTTTTGGAGATTCCATTTAAAGTGCCTTGTGTTTTAGTTTTATTTTAGATCACCTTTAATTAGATAAATGTCAATGTGATTATAGTGATATTTCTATACTTTTTTAGTGATAATTTTATGATTAACTTTGTATAAAATTCAAATCACCCCACTCCTAAATGTATGTGTGTGTGTGTGTGTGAGAGAGAGAATAGGTTACTTTAAAAACGGCTAACTTTTTATTATTATTATTATTATTGTTATGAAAATAGACAGTGACCATGAAATCAGAATTTTAATTCCTTTATTACTTTATTTTGGAAGATAATTTCGTTATTAGTTCTATTTAATTGAAATTATGAATTAATCTCAAATTAAATCCCCCTGTATTTAATTTAATTTTCTTCTGATTTGGTTAATTTATGAATCCTGTTTTGAAATTTGAACCCTCAATTATTAGCTAATTAAAATTTGGTCTCCATTTTACAATATATTTACAAGTATGTCCCTGATTGAATTCTGTTTCCCATGTGGCCAGTCTAATTACTCTGGATAAGCCATTGGAGACCTTGTTTTGCAAAGAAGCCCAAACTGTCTGCTTAACGGAAAGCCCAAATTAATTAGTAGTTCAATTAAAAAATTAGAGAAATTTGTGAAAACATCCAATCCAACAGACATGTTTATATTTTGGAAAAATATCATAAATTCTTTCTAAACTTCATTACTAGCATTAATATGTCCCGTGAGTTATGAAATGCACATATTTTACCTCCTAAACTTTAATATGTGTGTCAAGTTATCCCTAAGTTAGTTATCGTTAGTTTTTCCATTATCTTTAATATCAAAATGTTCCATAAACTTTATATTTATATCAAAATACTTTATGATCTTTAATATTTGTGTCAAACTACTTTATGATTTTCAATATTTGTGTCAAACTACCTCATGATCTTTAATATTTGTATCAAATTATCCTACTTATATTATTTTAATTATTTAATATTGTATAATTATCTAATAATTATTAATTTTTTAGAACAAGTAAAATTATACATATTTTGATTATAATAAAGTGATATGCATCTTTTTTTTAACACACTTTTTTTTATTTTACTTATTTTAATTCAATATTATTGGATTATGGGTTTACTTATACGTAATCATAGTTGGTAGGACTTATATGCAAGATTTGGATTTCAAATACGCTATTTACTTGACTTACATAATTTGAAATTATATTGAATTTCATTCATGTATTTATTTAAACTCATAATGAGAATAAGTAATGTAAATTTATTTTTATACCCATTCTTAATTATATTTTTTAATTTAAAAAATGATTAGTTTACATATTTTGGTAAAATATTATCAATGATAATTAAACTAAAAATTGTAATATTAGGATAACAGAATAATGAATATAAGTTGTATAGTTATTTTTGTTTAAGAAAATCAAAACGAATGTAAATTTAAATTAAAATAAGCAAAATAAAGAAAAAAAAGTGGGTAAAAAAAATACATTTCTTTTGGTAAAAAAATTGTACCTATTCAAAAAAATTTAAATAATTGCACAATGTTATATAAATAAAATAGGATATATGAGGCAGTTTGACAAAAATATTAAAGATCAGAGGTACTTTGACACCAATAACAAAGATCATGGGGTATTTTAATACGAATGCAAAGATCATGGGGTATTTTGACATAAAAGCAAAGTTTAGAGGGCATTTTGACATTAAAGATAATGAAAAAACTAACGGTAACTAACTGAGAGGGTAACTTAATACACATGTTAAAATTCAGGGGTACAATAGGTAAATTTCATATTTCATGAAGCATATTACTACTAGTGACAAGTTTATGAGAAATTTATGATATTTTTTCTTATATTTTGTACTCTATTATTTCGATTTTTGATCCTTTATACCTTTTTAATCGAAGGTTAAAAAAATTGAAGCCATTATATTGAAATAATAACCGAGGGATGTCATTTTTGAGAAGCATTCCTTCAAATTACCCATTAAATAATCCAACGTCTTACTCAATCCAACGTATTTGTTTACCGCACTCTACTTGGATTTATTTCCATTCAATTTCTTGTTTACTTTTGGTTTTGTAACGAGAATTCCACCACATCAGAATGTCCATTTTCTCTATCATCCGAGCACTCTCTGTCTCCCTGTCTCTTTTTAGACACTAAGACCATTTCCAACTGAAATACTCTATTTTAGAATATAGAAATTCTAAAATAGAGTATTTGTCACTTCAAATAACTATTTTATCTCCAACCCATTTACTCTATATCATACTTTAAAAGGAATATTCTATTTATATTTTTTTTTATAATCATTTACTCTATATCATTTAATATTAAAAAAAGAAAAAAGTAGTTCAGAGTATGAACAGTGATACTTCAAATATGAAGTATATTGTTCATACCTTATATTTGAAGTGTCATGTAGAGTATGAGTTTGAGCCTTTTCTATACTCTAAAATAATATAAAACTCTAAAATAAAATATGATTGGAGATGGCCTAAAACCTGCAAAATACCATAATTCTGTGACGTGGGTGGATTCTTTCAATAGCCACATTGGAAGCTTGTATTGATGCCCTAATATTCAGTGAATTTACAAAATACCTAGTACCTTAGTAGACCCTTTCTAAAGTATTGGACTATTGATGATTGTTTAAAAAAAAAAAAAAATTGTTTTTCACATTTATTATTTTGTAGATAAAATAACCTTTTTAACATTTTGTAGACTTTTCAAAATGCTAATTTATAACTATTTTTGATATTGTATTTTATAGATATTTTAAAATACTTATTTATCATATTCATATCTTATCGATAATATCTTTGAGATTTGATTGTCATCGTATTGATTTTTATATTTTTGGGATTTTATTTATTTATTTATTTAGATGATAAAACGTATTGTATTTTGGATCTTCAAAGTAATTATATATAGATCGACAGTAGTCCTTGTTAAGTAAAGGTGTCAAAAGTAATGAAGAGGAATCTAGTTAGTTATGGATTCAGTTAGGAATTAGAATCTATTGTAACTATTTGTTAAAATTTGTTACATATACAATCTATTCTGATATAAGGCTCTGGTTAATAGAGAAAGGACTTTTGGCTCATTCCGCATAATTCTTTCTCTCTCTAAACTCTCTTTCTCTTTCATTTGACTGGTATCAGAGCTTGAAGAAAGCCTTCAATGGCGTTCAATGGAAGCTTCAAAGGAAAAGCTCCAATGGTGGATTCTAGTGATGGAAGTGCTGAGCAGAGAAGAAATGCAAAAGGCAAAGCTCCAATGGTGGACTTAGAGGATGATCAGAGACAGAATACTAAAGGCGAAGCTCCAATGGTGAATCCTGACGATGTGATGAATGTCGATCAAAGAAAATCACCATTAATTCCAGAAAATCCAGTTCTGCTCTTCGATTTTGGTATGCTTGGGTCCTCTACTCTTCTACAGCATGGATCTTCTCATCTGTTTCAGTTCTCTTCTAGTTTGAGTCCAATAGCGCTGAGATTGAGTCGTGAAAATTATGCTTTATGGTGATCTCAGATTCTTCCAGTTATCTTCTAGGGTTTCGTGAAAAACATGAAAATGGTTCCAATTTGTCAAATTAAGAACTCTGAATCCAGCGTGTGGTTGAGAAATGATCAATTTCTCAGGAGTTGGCTCTTTGCTTCAGTTTTTGAGTCTATGCTTGGACCTGTTGTTTGTTGTGAAACTTCTGTTGAGATCTAGAGTATCTTGGAACGTCTGTTTGCTACACGGTCAAGGGCTATAATTCTTCAACTTCAGTTTCAGCTTCAGAACACAAAGAAAAGAGCGCAGAGTATTGATGAATACATACTAAAGATGAGAGGTGTTGCAGATTATCTCTCTGCTGCTAGTCAGTTAATCTCTAATGAGGAATTAATAATCTACATTCTTAGAGGTCTAGGACCTGAGTACAAAGTTACTGTTGTCAATCTCACTTCCAAATTTTATGACATTTCTGTACAAGAAGTTCAGTTCATGCTTCACAATCAAGAGATGAGACTTAAATATCTTATCATTGTTATCTCAAATGATCTAATTGGTCCTAGTGCCAATTATGCTACTAATAACAGGAAGAATGGTTCTAATGCCAATCAGCATTTCAATCATGGTGGCAACAACAATCAAGGAAGTTTCAAAGGTCGAGTTAGAGGCGGTTGTGGATCTGGAGGTCGTGGAAACAAGCCAATCTGTCAAGTTTGTGGCAAGGCTGGGCATATTGCTGTTGAGTGCTATCATCGCTTTGATCTTTCTTTTCAAGGTGTAGAAACTAGAAACACTCAGCAACAACATGTTTCTTAGCAGTCAAATGCCTTATGGAGTCAGGCTTTTGTTGTTACTCCTAGCTCAGTTCGTGATTCTGCCTGGTATATGGACAGTGGTGCTCCTAACCGTGTCACAGCTGAGTTAAGCAACTTGTCCATTCAGAATGGCTACAAAGGGAATGAGAAGCTTACTGTAGGTAATGGATCTCAACTTGTCATTTCACATATTGTTTCCACTTTTATTCCTATACAATCTAGTGTTAAAAATTCTAGATCTTTAATCCTTTAAATGTTCTTTGGGTACCACAAATAACCAAAAATCTATTGAGTCTTTCACAGCTTACAAAAGATAATGATGTGATTGTTATTTTTGACAAAGATTGTTGTCTTGTGAAGGACAAGAATATGAGGACTGTGCTTTTGCAGGGAGCTCTCATGGAAGGGCTATAGAAGCTCAAAGTATCTCTGGGTAATTGTAATTCTTTTCAGTGTTGTCTCCCAAGTTCTGGTCAAGTTGTTAGTACACCTTGTGCTTTGGCATGTTTTGTGTCCAAATGTATTGATTCTAATGTAAATAATTCAGAAGTGTCTGTTAGTTATGTTTCTCATGTTGTATCACAAAGTCAAGTGTTGCAAATCCATGACATAGAAGGATAGGCCACCCCTCTTGTCAAGTGTTAGGTCAAGTCCTTTCCTCTGTAAATCCATCAATGTCTGTCTTTAGTAATAAAATTGATTTTTGCAATGCTTATCAATATGGAAAATTGCATCAATTTTCGTTTCCATTGTTTCAAGTAAAAAGTACTGCTCCTTTTCAAATTGTGCACTCAGATTTTTGGGGACCCTCTCCTTAAGTATCTCATGAAGGATATAGGTTCTATGTTCACTTTGTAGACGACTTTACCAAATATACATGGATTTTTCCTTTCAAAACAAAGTTTGAAGATAGAATCATATTCTGTCAGTTAAACTCCTTTGTTGAAAGAGACTTCAACTCTCCAATAAAATATCTCCAAATAGATTTTTTTTTTTTGGGGGGGGGTGAATATCGTAGTCTTCTTCCCTTGTTGAAAGATTTAGGTATAGTTTTCAGGCATCCATGTCCCCATACACGTCAGCAAAATGGTAGAGCCGAGAGGAAACATAGACACATAGTTGAAATGGGTCTTACACTGTTAGTGCAAGCTAAGTTAGCTTTTCAATTTTGGTGGGATTCCTTTGTCTCTGCTGTGTACCTCATAAATAGGTTACCATCTCCCAACACCTTCAATTTGTCACCTTTTGAACTTTTGTTCAAACACAAACCTGATTATGCCTTCCTTAAGGTCTTTGGATGTTCATGTTTTCCTTTCTTGAGTCCATAACAAGCTCATAAATTCTCGTTTAGAACGTCTCAGTGTGTTTTTATTGGTTATAGTCCTTGTCACAAAGGGTATTGTTGTCTTTATTCCTCTGGTAGAGTTTAGATTGTTAGGTCTGTGATTTTTGATGAAGATACTGTTCCTTACACTGATTTGTTTTCTTGTTCAAATAATGTTTCTTCTGTTTCTACTTCAAATAATTCATTTCCCATTATAGTTGCCACTGAGTGCTTTAGTTCATCTATTTTAGTTTCCCATTATAGCGTTTCTGCAAAAACATAGTCTCCTTCAGATTCTACTTTTTTACAAGAGTTTCAAGATTCGTCGATGTCACATCATAATTCACCATCACAAGTCATGTCAATTAGTACTTTATCTCATTCTAACATCTAAATTCACTTCCGTCTCTCCTTTCTCATGATCTCTTGAAAACACATCTCTCTCTCACAGCTCATATTTTTCACAATCTATTTCCTCTAGTTCTCAATAGCTCGTTCCCATTTCAGTTCCCAATCCTTCTAAACCTACTCATTCCATGACAACCCGTTCCAAAGCTGGAATTTTTAAACTTAAGATTTATCAGTTAAGTGGAACTAATGTTGAAATGTTAGCTGAACTAATTACCCTCAGTTCAAGCAGCTCTTTCAGATGACAGGTGGAAAAAGGCAATGGCTGATGAGTTTACTGCTTTACAGAAGAATGGGAATTGGAGTTTAGTTCCTGCCACTGCTGACATTAATGTTGCTTCCAACAAATTGGTGTTTCGAGTCAAATACAAACCTGATGGGTTTGTTGATAGGTTTAAGGCTCAACTAGTTGCAAAGGGGTTTCAACAAACTCCAGGACTGGATTTTTTCGAGATGTTTAGTCCTGTTATCAAGCCAGCAACAATTCGAGTGGTCTTTACTCTAGCTGTGACATTTGGTTGGGACATTCAGCAAGTGGATGTTAATAATGCTTTTCTCAATGGAGACTTCAAGAAGTTGTTTTTTTTGCATTAGCCAGAAGGATTTGAGAGTTCTAAGCACCCTGATCATGTTTGCAGGCTTCATAAGACGCTTTATGGTTTGAAACAAGCACCATGTGCTTGGTTTGATAAGCTCAAACAAGAACTGGTGCGGTTGGGGTTTCAGAGTTCTAAATCAGACGCATCATTGTTCTTCAAACGCAATGGCGGTAAGTGGATCCTGATTCTAATATATGTTGATGATATATTGATAACTGGAGATGATTCTTTGTTAATTCAGAAAGTGATAAGGGATTTAAATGGTCAGTTTGCTTTAAAAACATTAGGCTCTATCAATTACTTCCTTGGTTTTGAGGCCTTCGGAGATAAAACTGGGTTATATTTGTCTTAAAGAAAGTATGTGAAAGACTTGCTTAAGAAGGCCAATATGGTTGATGCAAAACCTACTCCAACACCCATGTTTGAGAATCATAAACTGTCTTTAGAAGATGATGAAGCTATTGATTTTCAAGTTTGTACAGAAGTGTCATGGGTGGGTTACAATATTTGACTATGACCAGGCCCGACATTGCCTTTCCTGCTAACAAGCTCAATTAGTTTTTGAAAGCACCAACTAATTTTCATTGGGTTGCTTGTGAGAGAATGCTTAGGTATCTACAAGGAACATCAGATTATGGGCTGTGTTTTAGACTAGAAAAGCAGCTGGCTCTAGGAGGCTTTTCAGATGTTGATTAGGCGAGCTGTATTGATGATAGAAGGTCTACGAGTGGGTTTTGTGTATTTTTGGGAAACAATCTGATCAGTTGGAGTGCTAAGAAACAAGCAGTAGTAGCTAGATCGAATACTGAGTCAAAATATCGAGCCTTGGCTCAGGCAGCTACATAAATTGTTTGGTTACAGCCCTTGTTCTTTGGGATTGGTGTAGTTCTTCATCAAAGGTCTGTCATTTGGTGTGACAACATGGGAGCTGGTTCTTCGGCTTCCAATCCAGTTTTCCATGCTCGTATGTAGCATATAGAAGTAGATGTTCACTTTGTAAGAGAGAAAAGTTTTAGCTTAAGAACTTTAAGTGAGATATGTATCTATTGAGTATCAAGTAGCTGATATCTTTATAAAGGCATTAGCTTTTCCTCGTTTTAGTTTTCTAAGAAACAGGCTGACTTTAGTTAGACCGCCGTACAACTTGAGGGGGAATGTTGAGTCAGGTGTTAAAAGTAATGAAGAGGAATGTAGTTAGTTACGGATTCGGTTAGGAATTAGAATCTGTTGTAACTGTTTGTTAAAGTTTATTACAGATTAGTTGTATAATCCATTCTGTATATAAGGCTCTGATTAATAGAGAAATGCACTTTTGCCTCATTCTACATAATTCTTTCTCTCTCTAAACTCTCTCTTTCTCTTTCTATTTTCTCTGTTTCTGTTCGTTTGACTGTCCTAAAGTTATTTTTTCTTCAGAAAGAAAAACTGCAAGTAAACAAGTAAACAACTAATTTAGCATTATTTACAAATTCATGAAGATAGAACAAAATATATTATACATTCTTGTAAAATTTTATTATCAATTTTTTCTTTATAAATCTCAATTTGTCCTAATTAACCCCAATGATCGCAATCTGGGTTTGAGTCATGACACGATGGGCTAGTCAATCAGATATGGACCATCAAGTCCCATAAGTGATTAACCAATTTATGATAAATTTCAACCGATTAATATTAAGAAAATGACTGTTTTTCTAATTAAAAAAAACTTTGACTTGCGTATTTAAAAGTGTTAAAATATGGATGCCATTTTTTATATCTTGTTCAATTTTGTGCTCAAATACATACTATTGTTATTTCAAAGTTCAATATCAACTTTTCGTCGTAATAATTAAAATTTAAAACTTGTAAAAGTAAATTTTTAATTAAAATTTTGATACAATTAAAACAATGAACATATTAAAATGAATATACAATGCAAAAAGTTTATTTATCAATCAATAACAATCAAATTCTAAAAATTAATGCATGTAATATATTTGGTGAGTTGAGATAATAAATGTTAAATTTAACATAAAAAGTAGTACTACATTGGACATGATTTTCATACTCGTGCGAGACAACTTTCTTTAAGGAACTCGGCAAAATAGCCCCGTAAGTTGGGGAGAAGAGGTGCCTCCTCACAAAGGGGGTCGCAGTGACCAGGCCAAACAGTTTGATGCACTATCTCCCTTCAACCCCTTGAGTGAAATGCGGCAAAAGGAAGGAAAATCCATGGATCGACCCCATCGTCTCCATCCTGTAGGAACTATGAGATCACCCCAAGGATAAAGTGTTAAAATTCGATTTTGACACACTAATTCGACATTATATTTTTAGTGTGTCAATGATATCCTTCGCCTCTATTAAATATCCGTTTAGCTCTTAGATCTAAACTTAAGTTTTTCTTATCAGTTTTTATTTTTTTCTAAAAAATCAATAAATATTATAATTAGTTTTTCAAAAGTCAATCAATTTTAACTTTAAAATTGCATTTCAAACCGGTATTTAAAACGTAAGCTAAATTGGATAACAAATATTTTATTTTATCTTATTTTGATTTTTTTCATACAGTAGAGAAATCGTAACAGGTTCATATGTACAGTTCTCACCTTAATTATGGCTTATGGCCCTTCCCATCCACTGTCTTGGCGGATCGGATGACAACAAGAATTAAGGACCAAATAAAAAAAAAAAGATAAAAGGGTCTATAAAGGGCCATTTGCGTTAAATTTTAACACTAGAAAAATAGTACGTAGAATTTTTCGAACAAGAAAAAAAAAAGTAGTATCAGATGTTGGCTATATATTTGATATTAGCTTTCTAAAGCAAAACCTTCACTCAGATTCCTCAATGTCAATCCATGGATTTCGTTCGTATGTCTCCTTATTTGTATCTCAATTCCTATCCCTCTAACAAGAATATGATACAAGTGTAACTAATATAATCTTTTAATTGATTTAGTATAATCTCATAATTAAATAAATATTTTTAATTAACGTGTTATGATATAATTGAAAGGACATGAAAGAAATATAAATAAGAGGACATGGGAGTTAGATCCGTTAACCAAGGCATTTTTTTTTTTTTTACCGTTCTTAAGTCTACCTAACCTTTTTCATCAGCTCTTCTTTAACTGATTTTCCACTATTCTCAATATGTCTTCCTAAAATGTTATTGTGGGTATTGTGTTAGAATATGCAGGAATTTTTGTGATTAATTTTTTTTTAAAAATGATCTAATGGTCTCATTTGTAGAGATAACAAAATTGCTTTACAAAAAAAAAAAAAAAAAATCACTAGAAGAATAAAATCATCAGTAACGATGGCAAGAATATCATCCCAATAAACAAATTTGTGACAGGAGGTTTCACGCTTTGATTTTATAATGCTAACAATTTTGAAGTCCTAAAGTCTAAATTATACACTGTCGTTTTCTTACTAACAAAATGGACTATAATGATATCTTATAACATCTTCGATGGAATACTAAATTTAATGTTAAAGTTAAAATTTAGCATTTTAATAAGAAAACTGTTGGGGTTAGACTTCGTCTTCCCATTTGTACCGTTAGTCTTTGGACGTACAATAAACGGACGTTCGATTTTTCGATGGATTATATTTGGGCCATGCCCAAGTTACAGACCTGTTCCTCGATATCCATCCATCGTTCGATTAATTGGGCCGGACCCAATCTTCCTTTCACATGATATCATTCAAATATTGATATGCGAACGAACGTCGAACTTGAATGTTCATACGAACATTGTAACATAACGAATAATGGATGACACATGAATCATACGACGAACGGTCATTCCTCAAGACTCGTCGTTTGATTATACGAAAGGCTTTTCAAGGGAAAGAATCCCTTAACCATCAGATTCATGCTCATCGATAACGAATCAGATTATTTATAATAACTGACGATCTGAGTATTATATTTTAACCGCTGAACCCATGATTTGGTCTAATAACTGTCGAAGTCAACCGCACGACTTATCTCCTGACACGTGTCCCATCAGACAAGAACGATAACCGTTCGCTAAAACTTTGGTTTCAGACCTAGTTCCTTCCTCTATAAATAGAGGAAGACCCCTCCTTCTACAAGGATCGAAAACCTTTGTTGAAACACACACATCGAAGAACTTTCTCCAGAAACACATACTGTTGTTCTACCGGAATTCCTCCATATTCCTTATTACATCCTGTACTGTAAAAATCCCCCTATACACTAACAAAATAACTCTCAGAGGACGTAGCACCGTCGTTGGGCGAACCTCTATAAAACTTGGTGTTCATTTAATTTCTGTTCATTTCAGATTCAAGCGTTTATATTCATTTCATTTTTTGATATAAGCATTTCATTTTTTTTAGTTTGCTTTATGAATTTTACCAACGGTTGTCAAGGGCCCAATTTGTTATTTAATCCGTTCACTTTCACTAATCTCTGTTAAATTTTTGACTGTAGTAATCCAGCATCTACAAAAACCACGCTTTAATATAATGCTATTTTCAATACTAACTATTTAATTGTTATATTTTATGATAGATTTGTCATCAAATATAACAAATACTAAATTTTAACATTTGATTATGATTGATTGATATTTCGACATATTTATTTGATTATTAATGTTATCATTTTTAATAATTTAAATAATAAAGTTGATTTTTATGAGTTTTAGTCTTAATAATGATAACAAAATAAGATGCATATGGTGTTAGAAATATCACTATATACGGAAGTACAAGTAGGATAATATATCAAATAAATATGCTACTTTCATAATTATTAAAATTTTGTTGATAATGTCCCAAAACTAATCAAACAGTCATTCTTATTAGTTGGTTAATCAGTCAACAGAGGAAAACATAAGAATGGTATTGATCTTTCTATCTTTGATTGTTTGCTATAAAAATTCGGCAATATGTGACACTAAAAACGTTAATATTCGAAGTGAAAAATTAATTTAGTTAATAATGCATTCAAGTGATTTGCAAATGAAATGAAGGCTTATTCTTGAATTAAATTTTGAAAAAAAAAAAAAAAAAAAAGCTTAGGAGCAGTATTGATGCTGTAGTAAAAAAAAAGTTCATTAGTAAGCCTCATAACGTGGGATTTACTTCTCTATTATTATATGGTATTCGACATCGTTATTATCCTAGCATTGCCTATAAGTTAGTGATTATTAAATTATTCAACATTTTGAAACTTTATGTCGAAAAAATCTTCTGGATGTAAAAATAAGTTCTATCGAAATTTCCATAAGAAAAATATTCATACATATATCAAGTTCAATGAGTTCGTAAATTATTTTTTTGAACATAATTTGAGAAAAATGACATAAATTTGTTTAAAAAGAAGTAAAGATTAGCGGTCAATGCAATTCTTCTTCTTTTTTTTTTTTTTTAAATATTTTTTTAATTTCTAGTTTATCAATATTTTATCAAATAGATTCTTGATTTTATCACCAAATAATATTTGTAAACTTCGTAGACTAGCATGTTATGATTTCAATATGAGAAGTCATGGTACACATTTGTAATATCTTTTTCAGTCAGTTATTAATATATCATTTCGAACCTTACAAGACTTTATTTTGGAGATTTTTATATGATATGTGTATATATAAAATACTTGTGAAGTAATTATCTAAAATTTTCATAATTTTTTTATCGATATTTCCATCGACTTCAATTTTATTTTTATTTTTATTTTTATTTTTGCAAATTTCTTTTGATGCCATTGTATAATGTAATATTTGAGTCACGTTTTTTAAGTATACAATTCTAACACGAGTTTTTTTTCTTTTTGGACAGTTTTTTATTTTTTATTTTTTGAAAAATTTTTGTTTGACAGTTAGTTGCTTGGTAAGCAAGCTAAATACACGGACGGGTAAGATCGTTTTTAAAACTACCCGTTGTGATTATACGGACGGTAAAGATTGAATCAACGAATTGCCTAACTTTACAACCTTATTTGAATCCAGATGATTTGAATCCTATGAACGGCTTCTGTTTCTCTCTCTACTTCTTCGTCGCTCTCTCTCTCTCTCTCTCTTTTCCTCCGATTCTTCTTCTTCTTCCTCTCACAGAGTCACAGTCACTCGGTGACGCAAAAATGGCTTCTCTTTCTTCTTCTTCTTCTTCTTCTCTCTCGCTCTCTCTATCCTTCTGATTCTTCTTCTTCCTCTCACAGAGTCACAGTCACTCGCTTGGTGACGCAAAAATGGCTTCTCTTTCTTCTTCTTCTTCTTGTTCTCTCTTTCTCTTTCGTTTCTTCTTTTTTCTCTCTCTGAAAGGAAGGCTTTAAAGAGTCTGTAAGGTCTGTAAGGAAAATTTGGGGATTTCATTTTTCCCCAAACAAGTTCCCTTGGATTCCGATCTCCGATTGGTGAAGATTGATCAGATAGATACGATCCGGTTTCCGAGTTTAGGGTTTTTTTCCATGGTGAGTTAACAATTTTTATTTTTTGTTTTTGTTTTCGTTTTTCGTCTGTTTGTTTGTTTTCATTTTTCTTGCGCCATTCTTCACCCCTGATCGTTTATGTTTTCCAATTTTTTTAATTAATTTTTTTAGATCCGTTTTTTTTGTTTTCCATGTTTCTAGTGTTTCTGATTTGTTGTCTTACTTTTTAAAAAAACCTTAAAAAAAAAAAAGTTGAATTGCGGAAGCAGATCTCGTGCTCTCTCCAACTTTTGAACAAGACAGATGATTATGTAGCTTTCAAGGTACTAATTTTCAATTCTCGTTTTTCCCCATAAATTTTTTTTTTTTTAATAAATAATTTTCATGTGGTTTAATTTTTGGGTTTTGTTAACTTCCCTTCTCCCCAAATGTTTGTAATCTTAAAATTGTCAAGTGGGTTTTCAGGTAAAGACTCAAATCCCAAGAAATATTGTGTTAGACCCAACATTGGAGTTGTTTTGCTTAGGTCTACCTGCGATGTTATTGGTAAATACACAATTTTTTTCTGCTTAATTATTTTTGGCTTTAATTTTACTAATTTGTGCTTAATTATGATTTTCTTTTAAGTACTTATGTATGCAAATTAAATGTCTTTATTAGTAACAATGCAAGCGCAAAGGAAGCGCCACCAGACATGCAATGCAAGGATAAGTTCTTGCTTCAGAGCGTAGTAGCGAGCGCAGGCGCCACGGCGAAAGATGTCAAGGCGGAAATGGTAACTGTCCTTCTTTTGAAGTTGTTAAGTTTATAACTTTATAAGTTTGCAAGTTGATGTGAATTCTGCAACTTGGTTTTTGGTTTTTGGTGCTTTTCAGTTCAGTAAGGAATCCGGGCATCACGTTGAAGAGTGTAAATTGAGGGTGGTGTATGTGGCTCCACCTAGACCGCCATCTCCGGTTCATGAAGGATCGGAGGAGGGGTCTTCACCGAGGGCTTCAATATCGGACAATGGGATTCCGAATTTTGCTGACATCAGTGTTACTGTGAGTGTTTTGTGGATATGTATATAAAATTGAATCAAGGGTCTTGATTCAATAACTATCTTCTGCTCAATAGACATCTGATCATTGGGGTGGTGTTATTGCCTTGTAAGCTTCGAGAGGCGTCGCTGAGCGACACGGGCGAGCTGAGGCTCAAGATATTGTAGAGTTTTTCTTATTGTAGTGTATATTATTATTGTAGTCCGAAGTACTTTGTTATTGTTATTGTAGTGTTTTTCTTTACGAATTGAGGGGCGTTTATTTGTGCCTGTGGTTGTCAATGAAGACTATAGAGCATTTGTTCAAAAAATTCATGCAAATGATGATTTAAACTAGTTGTTTTGGGAATGATTCATGTTTACATTTGTTTATACTAAAAAGTCGAAGTTTTGGAATTCTAAGCATTCTGATCTCAAAAAAAAAAATTTTTATTTTCGTGTATCAAACAAATATCATCTTTAGTTTCAGACAACGATTCATGTTAATTTGATCGACTAACACGGGCATTATTGATGCTGTCATATGCAGTTCGATTCAATAATTGTTTCTACTTTTCTTGAAATTTTTTTATGCATATATGTTCATTAGTTTGAAAAGAACTATCACTTAAACTATTTCACCAGCACAACATAATGTACTATGTTGTCTTCACAAAAAGAAAAAGAAACAGTGTACCATGTTTCTTTCTCTATTAGCTGTTGCACGTGTATGTTTCTTTTCTCGTCATATCGATTGTGTATCTTTAATTTCAGGCTAGGGCTATTGTCGCAAAGCTGTCGGAGGAGAAAAATTCTGCAATTCAGGAAAATATCAAGCTTCAGCAAGAACTGTTAAGGGACTGTGCCGTTAGTAGTAGTAGATATTCTTCAAGAACCACTATTACGTAAGTTTGTGTTATGCATGTATTGTCGCCGGCCGTGCATGATGTTCCTTTGAACCTAAATGACATTAGTTGAGCCTTAGAAAAAAATATGGATTTCTGGTGCTTTGGATTTCTTATAAAGCTCGAATAATTGAAAAACTTTTTTTTTTTTGAATTCCGTGTCTCTAAATTCACGAAGGTTTTGGTTTACGAATTTTCGTCATAGTTTACGTGTTTTCCAAGTGGGTTTCTAAGCTTCTCTTTTGATTCTCTTCTTCTTCTCTCTGTCTATCTGAAAGGAATTTATGCCGCATGGAAGGAGTCTGTAAGGTCTGTCCAGAAAATTTTGGGTTTTCATTTTCCCCAAACAAGTTTATTTGTCGGAAATGATACAGTATTAGGACTCCCTATTTCCGATTACTGAAGATTGATCAGATAGTTACGATTCGGTTTCTAAATTTGGGCCTTTTCCGTGGTGAGTTTTCCAAATTTTTTTTTTGTTTGTTTGTTTTCATTTTTCTTGCCCTGCTCTTCACGCCTCATTGTTTCTGTTTTCCAAGTCTTTTCTTTTAATGATCGACCAATTGAAAAAAAAATTGTGAATTAAATGCCTCTAAATTTATGCATGTTTTGGGTTACGATTTTTCTTCCTAATCTACATGTTTCCCAAGTGGGTTCTTCTTAGGTACATTTTCTGAAGTTCTGAAAAATTGTTTAT
>CM046383.1:19424220-19443220 GCA_025413485.1 Ficus microcarpa
AACAATTTTAGTCGTGTCTAAACTGAGCTTAAAAAAAAAAAAAAAAAAAAAAAACCTTTATATTGATAATTTTAATAGTCGTCATTTTAGCCGTCTGTCCTGTCTTAAAATGCCCTAGCTATAAGCTAAAATCACCTTCTTGGTGAGCAATCTGGTTGCTCACACATGGTTTTGGGATTAATTTCTGTCCGTAAACTCCTTCTAGAAATTACGTTGTTAAGTCAGACACCAACACATTAATTTAAAATATTTAAATTTTTGAACAAGTAAGAAGTCTCTGCAACAACAGCCTATGTAGTTCATGTAGAGAATTTGTCTCCTAAAATCACTCTTTTACATGATAAATGATTTGTTATGAAAGATTATACGAATCTGAATTGATCAAAGTGACTAAGAATGATTCTGCTGCACTTGCAAGGTATGAGGAGAGTCGACAGGATTGAGTGCGTTCAAGATCTCGAATTGACTTCTAATTACAAGTTGAAGATTAATTTCCTGATAGGACTATCAGATTTTAAGTGGTTTTGATTTTTTTTTTTTTTTTTTTGATTCAGTTTTTGCTGGTTTGATGCACTTATCTTAGAGGTACTAATCTGGATGGAGAAAGAAATTCACACTGACATTAGCTTGTTGAAGTTATTTTTGTAATTCGAACACTAAATATATATTGGTGCACCGGTCCATAGCCACTCAAAACCTAGGAGTTGAAATCAGTTGTCTCCCTTGGTGTTCCATCCATTAAATGGTGACGCCTCATTAACATTAAATGGTGACACCTTATTGAAATTGTATAAGATTATAATATTAAATATATTAACAAAAGGATGCAAACGAAGAAAACGACTGTGAAGGGTTTTCTATTTAAAAAAAAAATATTTATTACTGGTGTCAGACTCATCAATTTTTTGTCAAATGTCTTCCTATTTCATCTCTTCTTTTCATTTCTTCAACTCTAGTCTCAAGTAATAATAGTAATAGAAAGACTTGCATCTTCTTTCACAATAGAGAGAGAGAGAAAACAAACAAACAAACAAGAGTATAAGCTCTTTTGCTAAAATAGAGGCTTGTTAATCTTTAAAACAAAAAACAAAAAAACACAAACTACCTAGTAAAGAGATCAGACTAAAAATAAATAAATAAATAAGAGTACAACAAATTTTGAATCTTCTTCTTGTTGCAATAACCCCAAAAACTATTGTTTCCCGTCGGCCATAATAATCAATAACAGAATCTAGAAATTACACAAAACCCGCTACATGTGGTGTTTTGTTAGAATCGGCACAGATCAGAAATCGGGTTCTAAAAATTGAAGGTGGAATTGGTTTTTGTCTATATCGAGCTCGCATATCGAGGAATATTATGGCCACCACCATCACCGTTCTCTCCAATGACATCCTATGCTCAGCCTCCCACATTAACTACTCTTAAAAGGGAAATTTTTTCATGTATAATCTTGCAATCTATTTATAATAATTTTGATACAACTTTTAATCTAAATCGATTAGAGAGCTAATTGTCCTACCCAGTATACCACTTTTATATTAAAATTATTCTTATTTGTGTCCCTTAAATTTTAGGGTTATTTTTACTTTACTTTTTAAAATTTAAAAACTCACAGTCTACTCCATAAACTTTGAATTTTCCCCTTCTTAACTACTTCTCTTATTATTTTAGCTAAAAATAGATGTAAAAATAATAATATTAAGTTAAGTGCAATCACGTGATCTTTTTTTACTTGTTTTTAACATATATCCTGATTGACTGGGTTTAGTTGCACTTTCTTTTTTTTAACTAATAATCTAATCAAATTGATAAAAGTTAAGTTAGGTCCACTTTCTTTTTTTTACTTGTTTTTATTAAGTTAAGTCCACTTTTTTTTTTTTTTTTTTTTTTTTTTCCATATGTTTTTAACTAATAATCTAATCAAATTGATAAAAGTTAGATAAATTCAAAATTCATGAAGCGAAATGAGAGTTTTTTTTTTTTTTTTTTTAAATTTTTATGTTCAGGTAGTAAAATTAAAACAACATAAAGTTCAGAAGTATAAATGTGAATATTCCTTAAATTTTTGTTTGAAATTCTATTTTCTTTTTTTTTTAACATGATTTTTCACGGAAAATTAGGGGGATATCCTATTTTGGTCATTTAATCTAATAGATGAACAAACTTTTTTTTTTAATTTAACAAAATGGTTGTTTGTTATTTTTTCAATTTTGATCAATTAGTAATTAACTTAAAAATTAATTATTTAGATTATGTCAATAAATAATTAGTTAATCAATAGTTTACTAAATTAATAATATTTATGATTAATCATAAATTGATCTTTTTAAAAAATTGATTTACCATTAAAAAAAAGGATCTTTAATTATTTTTTAAAAATTTTGATCATTTATTCAAAACTTGAAAAAAGGTTATTTTTCTCCATCTTTTTTCACTTCCAACATTTTGTTAGTTGTAACGAATATTACCTCTCGTCCATCTTTGTCGTTAGGATACTAAATTAAAAAAAAAAAAAAAAAAAGCTAGTTCACAAATAATTTATCAATAACTATATATTGACCAAGTTGAAAAATAACTTGCATATTTTAACCGTTTAAATGTTTTGCTACATTAGACCAAGTTAAAAAATAATAATAATAATTTGATATTTTAACCGATTAAATGTTTTGCAGAATTAGAAAGCTCTACATTATTTCTATTATTCATCTAATATGTTCACTTAAAGGATAATGTTAGAAACACCAACGCAAATATCAATTTTTAAATATCAATTACACTGTGAGTTGTTATTTTTTATTAGTTGATCAATATTTTAATTTTAATAATGTGGTCGTTATTTAAAAGCATATCAATCAAAAAAATGATAATTCATATATTACGTAAGTTGATATTTAAAAATTATAATTAAAGTTGATATCTCGCATTAATCTTGTCAAAATCGATAGATAGAAAAATTAGGCTATTTTTATTCATCACTTGGTGGTTGGGGCAGAGGGATGTTAGGCTTGGCGCACTTTGGATTTTTTAAAACTTCTTTCAACCCTCTTAAAGTTTTGAAATTTTCAATGACTCCTTATAGCTTTTTTTTTTGCCCCCTTATAACAAAATATTTTACAACTTTGTCCCTAGAGTTGTAAATATAGGTCGAGGCTAGATGGATTCGCTTGTAGGTTGATCGGAATAGACAGACTTCGCCCTGGCACCTAAATCAGGATTGGACCAAGGTTTTAGACCCACATGTTAGCCAATCTGTATGGAAATTTTTTACATATTTATTTTAAAATTTTCTTTAAAAAAAAAAACTAAAGTTTTTCTATAAATATGAGAGCCAACTCATAAAATTAAAAATTTTTCAATAAAAAACTAAATTTTCATCAAATTATAGGGTTCGTTTGGTGTTTGAGTTGAGTTTGAGATGAGATGAAATTTTTAATTTGAATAGTATAATTTTAAAAATAGTTATAATTTTATTGATTTTCAGAAAAGATAAAACTGAGATAGAAAATACATTTTAGTTTGAGATGAAATGCATCATCAAACAAGGCCATGGTTTTTTTAGAATTACGAGAGCCAACTCTACCCGTGATTTGACGGGTTAGCCTAACATACCTGATTCCTTATATGGGCTGGACTGAGTCAATCCATATTTTCCTTTTTGCTCACATAGATTGGGTAGGACGACTCATATTTGTATTTCTAATTGTCCCTTATTTGTCCCCGGAAATTCTTGTAATTACCATATATACATAATTAAAAAAACCTTTAATTTTATTTTAAATTTTGATTTTAAGTACTCACATTGAAAATTTAATATCACAAACAAAATAAAATCAACTATATTCTTATATAATTTAATAACTTTTTGAATTTATATAAGTGTCTGAAAAAAAAAATTCTAACTCTATTGTTGCTCATACATTTCCCTATCCGTGTCTATTTTTATATATTTTTTAATAATATCTTGATACATGTGTAATTTAAAATAAGGACCGTTTTTATAACAATACAAAGGTTTAAGGTTGTATGATAGGTAAAATTAAAAGTTAGTAATTAATTTTAAGCATAAAAAAATTTGGAGAGTTACTTATGAAAATAACTTTTTTTTTTAGAAATATAATATGATATTATAATTGCAATATACATACATACATATATATATATATTTTTTTTCATGAAAATAACTTCGTCTTGCTTTTTTTTGTTTTTTGGTATCAATTAACGGGCTAGTGACAAAAGCTGCAAACAAAGAACCCTAACGAGAAGTAACCTTGTAGCTTATCTTCTGTCTTCAATACCTCCTTTCCTCCTTCCGAGAATGAAAAGAATGTTATGAGCCTCTGTTGAAAAATCATATCCAAATCCCCACCTTAATAAAATGCTCCAATTCTCCGATTCAAACTCCATTTCCGATCAACTGCTTTCTTCAATCCCGTCAAACGATTCCCACCGCCAATTAAATTGAGCTCTTATATTCATGAAGAGTAAAGAATCCACCAGAAAACCCGGTCCTCCCCAGACGAGAATCGTGATCGAGAACATCTACGAGAGCCGAGCCGAGCCCAACGATGGCGCGGCGGTTCAGATGAGCCTTCTGTTCTTCACGACCACCCGTCCCTTGTGGGTCCGAGCCTCGAGGATCGCCATTTCCCATTTCCACAGCCTCGCCCATGGTGGGTCCCGCACTCGTCCTTCCAGGATAGAGAGGTAATCTCGAATTCCGAGGCTTGGTTTGTGAAGGTTGTTTGTACTCTCTTTGTTCGTTCTCATTCCTTGGACTCTTGCTTTGGTTATCTTAGTAAGAATTTGAACCCTTCCATTGCATTTGAGGTCATTAGACGGTTGAACAACCCGATGTTGGGTTTGAAATTCCTTGAGTTGAGTAGGGTGAATTTGAATTTCAATCATAATTTGAGGAGTTACAATTTGCTCATGAGATCCCTCTGTCAAATGGGTCTTCCTGATTCAGCGAAGTTCGTGTTTGATTGCTTCCGGAGTGACGGGCACTTGCCCGATAGTTCCATTATCGAGTTTTTGGTTTGTTCGTATGCACAAGTGGGAAGGTTAGACATTGGCGAAAAACTGCTTGATGAGCTTCGGCGTGACGGGGTTGGAGTGAGTTTGGTCGTTTACAACAATTTGTTGAATGTGTTGGTGAAGCAGAATCAAGTTTCCAAAGCTGTTTGGTTGTTTAGAAAACATGTCGATTCGCATTTTCATCCGGATACTGGACTTTCAATATTCTCATTCGAGGTTTGTGTGGAATGAGGGATGTCCATGCTGCTTTTGAGTTTTTCAATGATATGGACAAGTTTGGGTGTTCTCCAGACATTGTTACGTATAACACGTTGATAAGTGGGTTGTGTAAGAGTAATGATGTTGATAGAGCTTGCACTTTAATGAGGGAATTACGGTCGAGAAGTGAGCTTTTGCCAGATGTTGTGACTTATACGTCGGTTGTATCTGGTTATTGCAAATTGGGTAGGATGAAGGAGGCCTTTTCCCTTTATGCTGAGATGATGAATTCAGGAATCAAACCAACTGCAGCCACTTTTAATGCTCTCATTGATGGATATGGTAAGGCTGGTGACATGGCTTCGGCAGTTTCTTTGTTTCGAAAAAATATAGCTTTGCATTTTCAACCGGATACCTGGACTTTCAATGTTCTAATTAAGGGTTTATGTGGAGTAGGAGAAGTCCATACCGCTTTTGAGTTTTTTAATGAAATGAGGAAGTTCGGTTGTTCTCCAGATATTTTTACTTATAACACAATAATAAGTGGGTTGTGTAGGAATAATGAGGTTGATAGAGGCTGCGACTTACTGAGGGAAGTACAGTCTAAAAGTGAATTGTCGCCTGATGTTATAACTTTTACATCGGTTATATCTGGTTATTGCAAGTTGGGTCGGATGGAGGAGGCGACTTTCCTTTTTGATAAGATGGTAAATTCAAGAATTAAACCGAATGCATTCACTTTTAATGCTCTTATTAATGGATCCGGTAAGGCTGGTGACATGGCTTCATCAATGGCTTTGTATGATAAGATGCTCTTTAATGGTTGTCGTCCAGATGTTGTCACTTTTACTTCTCTGATCGATGGCTATTGTCAGCTGGGAATCTTAACGAAGGTTTGAAGCTTTGGCGTGAGATGAATACAAGAAATGTGGCTCCAAATGGTTATACTTTCTCTGTTGTTATCCATGCTCTGTGCAAGGTTAATAGACTACATGAGCTCGTGATTTGCTGAGGCAATTAAATAGTACAAACATTGTTCCGCAGCCTTTTACATATAACCCCGTAATTGATGGATTTTGCAAGGCGGGCAATGTTGATGAGGCAAACATGATTGTGGCGGAGATGGAGGATAAGAGATGTAAACCTGACAAAGTGACATTTACCATTCTTATCATTGGGAATTGTATGAAAGGCAGAATGTTAGAGGCAATTGGTGTTTTTAACAAGATGATGGCAATTGGTTGTGCCCCTGATAAGATAACTGTCAACTGTTTGATATCTCGTCTCATGAAGGCTGGGATGCCTGATGAGGCCTTTCGCATTAAAAAAACTGCAGTCGAGGATCTAAACTTGGGTACTTGGTGTTAAGAAGTAATCATTTAAGAGCAAATGCTGAGATGCCGTTGGCTGTATGACTGAATGGCGGCGCAAAAACCACACCCGTTGGTTCTGTCAGTCCAAATACTCCTTCATAATTGTATCCATCGCCAAGTGCAAAGTGTCCATTTTGTGGCCGTCAAGAACCAGTAAGTACCGTTTCAATAATCAGTTATTATGACCTAATTATATATTTCTTTCACTAATTGCAAGACAACTTCCTTCTATTGATTTTATTTTTCTTGTTTATAACAACTTCTTTGTTTGATTCATTTTCTTTTTCCTTGACCGCAGGTTGAATTCTGAACAATGCTTTCGGTTTGATAGTGTGTGACTGGATTCTTGTTACCATAGAAAAGTGTAGCAGACTTCATCTTGGAGTTCTTTAGGGACGTATGACGTTCTCCTACAATCGGATGAGATTTCCATTCACTCGGGTACAAGGAATAATCCACCAAATACACAGCCTTTGGTGAAACATAATTTTCGGATTGACAGTGTTTAGTAGATCACCTGAACCGTCCATCCTGCTTCCTGATGTTGTTAGCAGGTAATGTTATTTCGAAATTGACTACCATTACATTTTTTTTTTTTTTTAAAATTTTACTGAGTTCAATTTTGATTTCCGACATAAAGCTTCTGACTTAGTTGCAACGAATTAAATTGATTCTTTTTAATCTAGTTTTAGTCTACACTTTGTTTCTGATCGTACTTGCTCTTTGCCGCGATGCAATAAATCTGATGGGAGAATTAGGCAACTAAACATGATTTTTTTCTTTTCTTGTCTTTTTGATGTAGCTATTTTTTCGATTTAAATTGCAGCAGGCTGGCCATTTAGCGCGCATCATATAAAACTGCAGAATCACAAAATTTGGGTCCTAGTTCGATAAGTTTGATTTTATTTTACTTTCGTTTTCTCCAAATATTTGAGGGAATAAAAAGGCTCATGGCTGCCTTTTTGTGTCTCTGGTTGCTGGTAGGGGTGAACAAAAAATATGTAACCCGATTGACCCGCCTGAACCCAACCCGATTTAACTAGATTTTACACTTAACCCAACCCATCAAACCCGAGTTTTCATTGGGTTGGATTGGGTTCAAATTTAGCAACCTGACATAAACCCAATCCACACAAGCTATTTTATGGTTTTAAAATATAATTTACTTATATTAATTAATTTTTACTATGATTTATAACGTAAATATTTAAACTTGCATTGTTAATCTTCTATTTTTTGTAGTTGTTTTTATTGTAATTTTAGACAATTGAATTAGATTTTATCTTGGTATAAAAAATATGTTACAAATTTGTTATTTTTTCTACACATTTCTTATTTAAAAGAGTAATTGTCCTAAATGGTCCATAAATTCTTTTGAAAGTGACGGTTTGGTTCCTTTTTTTTTTTTTTTTTTCCTTTTCGAGATGACCTTAAATTATCTAAATATTGACAATCTTAGTCATTTTCATCCAATTCCGTTAAGTTTTCAACGTCAAAGGTTACGTGATTTGTCACATGAGTTCAATTAACCATTAAAAGACCAAAACATCCTTATTAAAAACAATATGCTAAACCAATTAAAAAAAAAAGCAAAAAAGGAAAAAAAAAATAGAGAGAGTGAGAATTGAGAACTGTCCCCCCCTCCTCTGTTGTCAAGCCCTCCTACCCCCGAGTGAACTCAATCGACGTAGCCCCCTTTCGACGTTGTTGAACCCACCCTCCCCTTGGCTCTCCTCTGTTGCCAAACCCAATAAACCCCCCCCCCCCCCCCCCCCCCAAAACCAAAATAAGAACTCGAAATTCAGCCCACTCCTATAGAGCTCAAACCCCCCCCCCCCCCCCCCAAAAAAAAAAAAAGAGGAGGAACTCAAAACCCAACCCAATCTCATAGAACTCAAAACCCAGAGGAGAAGACGAACTCAAAACCTAATCGCTGTCGAACTCGGTCGCCACCCCCCACCCCTTCTCCATCGCCGAACCTCTTTCTTTTCCGTCACCGAACCCAGCTTGCCCTTGCCATCTCGGCCCCCTCACCGTTCACCAAACTCATGCCCACCCCCTGCTTCTTCGTCACCAATCTTAGATTTGAGGAGAGGAAATGAAGAGAGAGCGAGAGGGAGAGAGAGAAAGGAAAGAGAGATTATTTTAAGTTTTTAATAATTGTTTATTTTTATTAAATTAATTACTGTTGGATTATCTTAAATTAGAAACTTAACGGAATTAAACGGAAAGGATTAAGATTGCCAACATTTAGAGCATTAAGGGTCATCTTAGTCCAAATTAAAAAAACAGAGACCAAATAGTCACCTTCTTAAGAGTTTGGGGATCATTTTGACCAATTACTCTATTTAAAATTGTGTTTTTAGTTTTGTTTTATTATATGCTTAACTCAATCAACCCACCCAATCAACCCGACTTAATTGATTCTAAACCCTAGATTGATTGGGTGGGTTAGAACTTTTTCCATGGGTTGAAAAATCCCAAAAATCCACTTAACCCACATGATATTCACCCCTAGTTGCTGGAACATTATTTTAAGAGCAGAAATGCCATGGGGGCTCGAATGGCATAAAAGTGGGCCTCGTGTGTGTTTTGAGCCTCAGGCTCTTGTTAAGACGACCTCTAAATGGTAAAATGGTTATAAATATCAATTATTATATCAACTTTTTGATACTAAGAGAAATATTAAGGTCACTCTATTACTCTCGTTTCTTTTGATACCAATTATTATATTATGAGTTGTTTTTTTTTTTAATTGATAGATAATTTTTTAATTTTAATTGACGTGATAACATTTTCAAACACATGAAAAATGACAGTTGACATAATATATAGGTTGGTATCAGAAGTATAAGAGGCTTTATATACTACCGTTGGAGTTAATATCTATCGATGATGTGTTTGAGGCGCCGGATCCTTTTGGGACCACCTCCAAAACGGCTAAAAAATGTCATATATCAATTATATCAACTTTTTTGGATCAATGATCACATAATGATCTGTCATATTTTGCATTGATTAGTGTGATATTTTAATTTTAAATGCCGTGATAACTTTTTCAACACAGAAGAAACGACAAATTGCATAATATATAGGTTGGTATCAGAAGTGTAAAAGGCTATCAATTATACCGTTCGAGTTTATGTATATCAAGTTGCAGTGCCAAGCCAAAGATAAAATGAGTAGAGCAGTTTCTCCAAAAGGTTTGGGTTTAATCACCAATCCCCATCATGTCGTATGATGAAGAAATATTCTATGGTGATTTTCAACTAATTGATTTTGCTTAGAGCGTTGAAGAAAGGGTGGTATGAGATTATCTAGTACAAAATATTAATGCATTTATTTACTTGTTCTTTAGGTGCAAAGATAATAAATTAATTTACAAAAAAAAAAAAAAAAAAAAAAAGACAAAGGTTTTTTGTTTGCTTATCAATTACACTGACAACGACCGTAATAATAATGACTTCGTATAGAATCTTATTGTGTACATCAAATTATTAAACCATAGACCACTACAAATGCGGAGAGGCATGCGATATTTCCACGCTCAAACAAGCTAAAAAAGTCCATATAGCAAATCACCCACCCGGGCCCACCATTTACTTGAGAAACCATCTAACTCACTAAGTTAGACAATGGGGTATGACGCACAAGTTGCAACACCTGTCAACATAGTCATAAAAGTATATTCGGTATTAGTTTTAATCAACCTCTACACAAAAGAATCAAAGACAAAATATCTTTGGAATTTTAGCCTCAAGTTGGTGTATAAATCATTCTTTTTCATTAATTTGGAATATATATAGATATATATATCTCTCTCTCACTCTCTCTTAAAGTGGCTAGAAAAACTCACCGCACATATTCTTTCCCAGCTCCATCTTGAAGTAGCCATCTACACCCCAATCTGCTCCCCACGAGTTCTTGATGAGCCAGTATGGCACACCGTTTTCCACTCCATACCCAACTGCTAGAACAGCATGGTTCACATCCTGCAATAAATTAAGGGCGCGTCTATCAAACCGTAAAGAAATGTAATGATATAGACAAACGAGATTGGAAAGGATAGTAATTAGCAAATTAATAAGAATGTGAATCATTCATTCTCTTTCTATCAGTTACTTGTCTATTTAATAGCGTAAAGAGAAACAATCAAATTCACTGCATCATGTACTAAAGTTGAGAATTGTAATCATATCAATCTAACTACCATGTTAAGTAAATTTGATATTCATTTCCTTCAACAAATAATCAATACCAGAAGCCTTGTGGTCAATCTATCTCCTGAGACTTGTGTTATTTTGAGTGATTACCGAAAAAATAAAACAAAATGAAAAAAGAAATATCGAACGGATGCAAAGACATTCCCTTTCTTTATTTTCCATATTTGTGAAGCTCAGTAAAATCTCATTACTAATTTTACAAGTAAATGGGAATCACTATTATCTTTCGTTCTTTTTATTCTAAGTAATCGTACCCTCAAATTACGAAGATATAGATTTTGGACTACCAACAGTGAGATGATTCTTGAATACCAAACATGAACTTATACAAATATTTAACAAATCCCAGTCTATTAAAATCTAATACCAGCAAGAGAGAGAGAGCAAAAAAAAAAAAAAACTTACTTGGGAAGTGCTTCCACATGTGTCGCTTGTGAATACTCCGTCCTTGTAGAAATGGAAACCCCTCACTACTTGAAATGCGACGCTCACCGGCCGAACGATTCCTACTGCATGCTTCAGTTCATCTTCAGCACCCTGAAAATACGTCCAAAGGTATGAGAAATCTACAGAAGACATCTTCATTAGAGAAAAAAGTGAATAAATTGTTGAAAATCCCTTACTAGAGTGATATTGACAGAACTAACGACTTGGACACCAACATTCTCTGCTGAGAATTTGCAAAGACCATTTTTGCCAGTGTAAGGATAAGCCTCCTCGGTCTCAAGGCCACCGTTGTACTTGATATATTCGAAGGCCTGCGATGGCAATCCTCCGTTGCATCCAAAGTTGTTGAAAGCTCCGGCGCAATCCACGAGCTGCTGCTCCGAGAGGGAGATGTCCTTGCCGAACGCCTGTTTGTAAGCCGCCTCCAGAGCTCCAGTGGTACTGCAGAACAGACACGTAAAGTTAAAAGCACGAACATCGCCACATACTTGGTTTTCGTTTATCACATCTACTTTTCCAAACTTCAGGCTGACCTGAATGTCCAACATGATCCACAGCTCCCTTGATTTTTAACAGGGCTGACTATGCCTGTTTCCCTCCAGTCTTTCTGTTAAATATAAAAGAAATCATCATCTTAACATATAAACACCAGTTCTTGAATTTATAATCTTAGTACAAATAAATTGCAACTTTGACCATATTTAATTCACTCGTTAAGATGCCAAAAGTGATGGTTTTGGATGTGTTATGTTAATTGCGCGACGAAACTAATACTGGAACAATTACTCTCAAAACTAGTGTGCCAAAAAACAGAACAAGATCGATGTAGTTAACGACTTACCGTCTCAGGAAGAACAACATCTGTGAGCTTGTGGCTGCCCTTTTTGGTGGCAGAGCAGTTTTGGGCAGCTCCCAACTTGTGTTGTTTGAATTCTTCCCATGTCCAGTCCGCAAATTCTGCGATTACATAGTCGATCACCATCAACAAAAGCAACACAAGAACCAAGCCCGAAAAACTCCCGTTTCCATTTTTAAACCGAAAACAAAATCATTTCGAAATCGCTCCCAAACAGACTTAAACGACAGTTTAATTTCTTCAAAAAGAACTAAGAATTTGTTATTTCCTCGTCTAACTCCATCTACCGGTGGTCGAGACTTCAGACCGTATGATCAGACGACAGAGCCTTTATTCGACGGCTAAAATCTCACAAAATTCGACAGATAACAGCTAAAAATGAGGGAAAAAAAGAAAAAAAAAAAAAAAGAAAAAAGAGCTTACGATTAACAGCAAGAGTGTAAGGCAATCCGTTGCGGTTGGAGGACTTGATGATCTTTAGATTCTCTTTGAATATCTCGAATCGCAGCTTGATCTCCTCCTCAGTCTCGTACCTCTTCTCATACCTTCCCCAAAAAAAAAAAAAAAAAAAATCAATTTAGAAAATTATTTAAAAAAAAAAAAAAAAGAGAGAGATCTGAAAACGGAGAGGGTGAAAAAAAGAGAGATACTTGTAGGCGAAGCGAGCGAAGGAGAGGGCGTGGCGGGTGTCGCCGACGACTTGGAGGAGTTGGGAGTGGAAGTCACGGAGGCCGTCGGAGACTAATCGGATGGGATTCGACTCCTCGAAGCTCGATCCGTCGGCGGCCGCGACGAGGACGAGGAGGAGGAGGAGGAGGGAAGAGAGGGAGGTGAGGCTGGCCATGTGTGTGTCTCTCTCCAAGAACTCTGGGGGACGAGTGGTACTGAGAGAGGAGAGAGAAAGAGTGCGAGGACAGAGAGAGAGAGAGAGAAGGGGAACTGAGGAGGAGATCGATAGGCTGCTAAGATTGGTACTTATGGTTATGAGGGGAAATGGGATCAAAGTTTTGGAAAATGCCAAGTCAGCAGGCAGGGGAGAGGGTAATTTGGTTGAGTGGACACACTGGGCAAAAAGGAAACTCACTGGACCACGTGTCTCATCTGTTTTGGCCTTTATTTTCTTTTTCTATATGTGACGTACGGGATGACTATTAAAACTTTTAGGAGTTTTCTTTCGCAAGGTTACCTTGTTGGACGTTTATATATATATATATATATATATATTTTTTTTTTTTCCTCGCTTAGATTTGTCGGATTGTTCTTAAAAAAGAAGATATTTCTGGATTTTTATCAATTGTTAAAATATTTTCAGGGTTTTACTCTCAAATCGATGAGTTTGAAGAGTTAAAAATCCAAGCAAAAAGGTGAAAAGAAACCATGAACATCTTTATTTGAAAGGTTGTTTCCATCATTTTTACTTTTCTTCTCGAACAAAATAAAACCTCTTTTTTCTTTTTTCTTTTTTCTTTTTTCTTTTTCCTTTTTTACGCTAGAATTGAACAAAATAAAGCGTGGCGTTTTAAATTTTTTTTTTTAAGAAACAAAAAACTCGGCCTCATGTTTTTTAGAAAAAAAAAAAAAAAAAAAACTTGCATTTTTCCCTAAACAATAATTGAGGGGAAAAAAAAACTAAACATTTATGTGGTTACAACTGTTTTTAGCCAAATGAAAGAGGACTCTGTTATTATCTTTTTTTTTTTTAACATTAAGACATTCCGAGTAAATCGATATCTCTTTCACACCCCCGTCACATTCCTATCACTCAAATTTATTAATAATAAAAATAAATTGCAAAAAAGGATAGTCTTGAAGGGGGAAAATTACAAAAAACTTTTTTTTTTATGAATGAAAGTGACCTTTTAGGCAAAAAAAAAAAAAAAAAAAAAAAAGAGGACTTTAATATTTATTGTGATTTTTAAGTGGACCTGTTAGTTTAGCAACAAAAAAAAGTCTTGATAGATAATATGTGTTAATATATAAATATACACCTTAATACAAATATAACTCGCTAAAAAAATTTCAACTTTACACCTTAAAAATGCACCACTAATTATTATTTTTTTAATTGCATGATTGTATTTTCTCAAAAAAGAAAAGTATGATTGTATTTGTATCAAAATTAATCAGAGTCAAGGATTGAACAATGCAGAAAGAGTTGTTGAAAATTTTTTTTTTTTTTGGAAGTGGACAGTTGAGAATTTTTTTAAGATTATTATGAGAAAAAATTTCTAGTCGATTGAATAAGGCAAAAGATATAGTATCAGCATTGAGATCCACAGTTCATTAAATATCTCAATATTTCACTACTAATCAAGTCACATAATACTTAAGGAATATTTATTTCGAAAAACAAATCCTACGGAATAAATGCGGGTCAACTGCATTTTTGAAAGGAAACTTTGAAAATAGTTTTCTTGCCGTTTGATTCGCAAAGATATTTAGGACTCTAAAATTATGATAATAGTCACATGTACTTTTACAAGACTCCATCGGAATTAAAAACTGTAAATTAAGTAAAAATGAAAAGGAATAAATTATGCAGTGATGTTCCAACTAAACAGTATTAGGAAACCAACTATAATAATAACTTTTGAATATGAATTCCTGTGACGGTAAATTATTATCTTTTCATTGTTAGATTCAATAAATTAATGTGATGATATTATAAACACTTAGAAAGAAATAAATTATGCAGTGAAGTTCCAATTAAACGGTGTTAGGAACACTAATTCAATCTTAATTTTTGAATATCAACTCATATGATTATAAGTTATTATTTTTTCATTGTTGAATTAAATTAATTAATATGATAATGTTATAATTATTTAAAAAAACGATAACTCATATGTTATATATTAATCCTTAAAAACTGAGCTAAGATTGGTGTTCTTAATATTTATATAAGTTAACTTCCACACACATACATGCATACAGTTAAATGACTTTACACCCGCTTAAGACATTTATTATTTCATTAAAAAAAATAAAAACAAACTTAGATATTTATTGGCGAAAAAAATAATTATAAAAAAAGAAATATCAAATGAAATGACGTGTCACCCATTTGTTTGTTTTATTGTCTATTTTCCAAGAAGATATTTTATGTTTATTCTCACAAATTGGTCTCCTATCACTATTGGGTATTATATTACCCATTAATGAATGCTAAGATTTGAATAATACAATTTAGATTTATATTGATTGTGTATTTATCGAAATATTTAAATTATTGAAGCTGAAAAGTGTAAGAATTTAAAATGTGTTCAGAAAAAAAAAAATCAATATAAAACTTATTTCGTTTATCTCGAAATATTATATAATAAAAAAATCACATTTTAATCTATTTATATAAAATTATGAATTTTTAAAATTTGAATTATAAAATTACGTGAATAATAAAATCACATAAAAAAAAATATAATTTTAAGATTTTGATTATAAGTCCAAATGCATGCATATTGGAAGGGAGACATCACCTGTCTCTGTCCTCTCTTTCTTTGTTTTTCTTTTCTTCCTTTTTGGCGGCTGGCTTTAATTATCCGAAGTTGGTTTATTAGTGTAAAAGAGTGACGAATTAAGATTATGATTTTTTTTTTCTTATTAATTAGGGAAAAAAACAAAGGAATTATAAGAAATTTAGAGATTGGAGCAACACGACAAGCAAGCCTAAACATTCACAGATTACGTGGAGCCGTTTGATTGAGTATTCTAAAATGATGTTCATTCAAATAGTGAATACTGTTTATATTAAATTTTGTTTAACAATATGTGTCTTTAAATACAAACACCAATAAATTAAAAAAAACATGTACAAAATACTGATAAATTAAAAAAAAAGTACAAAAACTGATAATCAAATAAATATTGTATTACGGTATAAAAGTATTCTAATAAAACGGTTGATCAACGTCCCGTGAAACTAGTAGCTCCATAGTCAAATACTCAATATACAATTTCCAGAAAACAAAAAACTCAATATACAAATTGCAAAGTTCTCAAACTCAACCAAAAAAAAAAAAAAAAAAACAGTAAGGCCTCAAACGGATAAGATTGGTAGGCGAGAATTCGTTTGTCAGAGGGAAATTACAACGTGTTTATACATGTAGAATTCCATATAACAAATTTCTTTAAGATATATCTTTTTAAAGAAAAACATAATTACTAATTATTTTTATAATTTTCAAGCTTTATGATACATAATTGCATAATAAAATTATAATGATATAATTTTTTGCTATTTGTGAAATATTTTAAATATTTAACTATATTTCGATTCCACCGTTTAGATCTTGCTACGTGTCTACTACTGGTTTTTGAAACGGAGTATTTATGTAGATGGTCAACATGAATATTAACAAATGAAAGAATTATTTCGGTTATGAGGCCCGTGCCTATTTTGGTTATGAGGCCCATGCCACAGCAACCCAGTCAACTTAGCCCAAAATAGGCCCCTTATAATAGCTCTTTTAAATATTTTAGATATAGCAAGATTACATTTTTATTCTTGTAATAACTTTCATATTTTATGTTTAAAAAATTACATGACTATTATTTGTGAGAAAGATTGTGGTGAAGTCTTATTTAGAAACCCTACCAGTAGAGTTCAATTTATAGATCGTTCGATAAATTTCAACGGTTGAGATTTTATTTATGTATAACAATTGTGATGTACCTTAATTCATAATATTATAACATAATAAAATTCAAAAAAAAAAAAAAAGAAATTAAAAAAACCCAATGTTCGACCGCCAACCCCCTCTTCCCCCGCTGGCTCTGACCTGCGAAACCATCCCCTGCTCTCGACCTCCAACGAAAAGCAACCACCCCTTAACACTAGATTCGCACAACCTAGACCACTCTACCCTCCCGCCCCCCCCCCCCCCCCCCCCCCCCCCCAAAACCCTGCCACCCCCTTCCTGCCAAGCTTAGACCCTGGTGATGTGCAACCCAAACCCACCCCAACATGCCCAAACCTAGCAACGCAACAAACCCTCCCCTTTTGCGCCAAACCCCGACGACAGGACACTCCCACGTTAGATAGCACAACCCAAACCCCAACTACGAGCCCCCCCACAAAAAAAACCCAAAAGATCTACATGTACCTCCAGCGAAACCCACCCCTCCAACTTGTGACAACCCCCCAACATAACCTCTGGTGACAACCCCCTCGCCCCTGGACCTGAACGAACTTCTAGTGAAATCCTAACGAAGAAGACGAATAAGAGTTCAATTTTTCAAAAATGCGCAATCCTATAAATCAAGGTTTATTTTAGTTATTGTGCACCCTTTATATTTTATTTATTCGATTAACTTTGAATGGTTTTAAATAGAGTTCCACCGATATAGTGTATAAAAAGGTATGTACAACATAACTTCCATTATTTTGTAGTGATATGTATTTTTGCTATCCATAAACTTGACTACAACGGTAGATCCATAACTGCTCGTTTGCTACTGTGACAAGCAATATGGCACATTCTTCAATAAATCACCCCATCTCCTTATTTACCAAAAAAAATCAATCAACCCCATCATCTTCTTTCATAGCAAAAATAAAACATAAAATAAAAAAATATAATCAATCAACCCCATCTAAACCAACCTTACCCATATGGCACATGCTTCTTTCCATCCAAAATTTCCCATTATCAATTGGACCAAATCTGCCCGAAAATCAAGCGATCATGGGTAATTTTGTCAAAATTAAAAGTTCAAGGATTAATTTATCAAAAACCTAAAAGATCAAGGACTAATTATGTTTTTTTTATTTTTATTTTTTAAATGGGACCTATTGCTCACACTTACTAAAAGAAATAAAAACACTCCCATGTTTCCTATTCAAAACCCTCATCCCCCACCTGTTAAGCTAGTTCGACCAAATATGTTAATTAATAAGTATTACATTGTTCTTATTATTATTATTTTTTAATCTAAAAGAACATCCATATAGCAATTTATTACGTGACTTGATTCTACATCCTCCAGTAATTTGATGACATCACCAACTCACATAATCATTTCGTCACATGATTTCAATTACAGTTGTATTCACACTATAACTCAGGGGGAGTTTGGTGAGTATTGAGTGAATTTTAAGTTGAATAGTAAATTTTTAATTTCAAAAAAAAAAAATTTGAAAAAAAAAAAAAAAAAAAAAAATTGAATAATAGATAAAATGTACAAATAGCTCAGAATAAGGGCAGGAAATTTGCCTTCTTTTTTTTTCCCTTTAAATTTAAAGTTTTGACTTTAAAACAATATTAAATTAATAAAACAACAATCATGATGGGCTTACATGTAGTGATGGATCTAGAAATTTATTTTAGTGGGAACATACATAAGGAAAAATTTTTTGAATTGATAACTTTATATGATAAAAAGTTTAATATTTTTTTTTCTAAAGATTTTTTTTTTCATGTTTATTACCATAAAACAACTATGACATATTGTTTTAATATTTTGAAAATATTGTAAAATTTATTCTAGAACTTTATCTCAGATAGAAGTTTCTAGTTCATGATTTGTTATATGTTGTTTGTAGTTTTTTTAATTAAAAATTAAATTTTACTCCAATTTATTCTACACCATCATTTTTTTAAGGTAATTTTTTTACTAATAAATACAAACTTATACACAAAATATTCAAGTCGTCGATAATTTTAAAATCAGTAAATTTTTGAAAACAAATAAAAATTAAAAAAATTAGAAAGAAAAGTAGATAACGAAATTAGTAGGAAAAAAAAAAAGAATCAAATGTTGAGTATGATATTAAATTATAAGAATAAATTAAGTCTTATGGGGCACATTTGAAGAGAGAGAGGAGAGAGAAGAAGATGAAGAAGAAGAGAAGAAGAAAGAAGGAAGAA
>CM046383.1:19443320-19467320 GCA_025413485.1 Ficus microcarpa
TGTCCATATCATTGAAAAACTCAAAAGCAGCATGGACGTCCCTTATTCCACACAAACCTCGAATGAGAACATTGAAAGTCCAGGTATCGGGACGAAAATGCGAATCAACATGTTTTCTAAACAACCAAACAGCTTTGGAAACTTGATTCTGCTTCACCAACACATTCAACAAATTGTTGTAAACGACCAAACTCACTCCAACCCCGTCACGCTGAAGCTCGTCAAGCAGTTTTTCGCCAATGTCTAACCTTCCCACTTGTGCATACGAACAAACCAAAAACTCGATAATGGAACTATCGGGCAAGTGCCCGTCACTCCGAAAGCAATCAAACACGAACTTCGCTGAATCAGGAAGACCCATTTGACAGAGGGATCTCATGAGCAAATTGTAACTCCTCAAATTATGATTGAAATTCAAATTCACCCTACTCAACTCAAGGAACTTCAAACCCAATATCGGGTTGTTCAACCGTCTAATGACCTCAAATGCAATGGAAGGGTTCAAATTCTTACTAAGATAACCAAAGCAAGAGTCCAAGGAATGAGAACGAACAAAGAGAGTACAAACAACCTTCACAAACCAAGCCTCGGAATTCGAGATTACCTCTCTATCCTGGAAGTGACGAGTGCGGGACCCACCATGGGCGAGGCTGTGGAAATGGGAAATGGCGATCCTCGAGGCTCGGACCCACAAGGGACGGGTGGTCGTGAAGAACAGAAGGCTCATCTGAACCGCCGCGCCATCGTTGGGCTCGGCTCGGCTCTCGTAGATGTTCTCGATCACGATTCTCGTCTGGGGAGGACCGGGTTTTCTGGCGGATTCTTTACTCTTCATGAATATAAGAATATCAATTTAATTGGCGGTGGGAATCATTTGACGGGATTGAAGAAAGCAGTTGATCGGAAATGGAGTTTGAATCGGAGAATTGGAGCATTTTTTTAAGGTGGGGATTTGGATATGATTTTTCAACAGAGGCTCATAACATTCTTTTCATTCTCGGAAGGAGGAAAGTGAGGTATTGAAGACAGAAGATAAGCTACAAGGTTACTTCTCATTAGGGTTCTTTGTTTGCAGCTTTTGTCACTGGCCCGTTAATTGATACCAAAAAATAAAAAAAAGCAAGACGAAGTTATTTTCATGAAAAAAAATATATATATATATGTATGTATGTATATTGCAATTATAATATCATATTATATTTCTAAAAAAAAAAGTTATTTTCATAAGTAACTCTCCAAATTTTTTTAAGCTTAAAATTAATTAGTGACTTTTAATTTTACCTATCATACAACCTTAAACCTTTGTATTGTTATAAAAACGGTCCTTATTTTAAATTACACATGTATCAAGATATTATTAAAAAATATATAAAAATAGACACGGATAAGGAAATGTATGAGCAACAATAGAGTTAGAATTTTTTTTTTCAGACACTTATATAAATTCAAAAAGTTATTAAATTATATAAGAATATAGTTGATTTTATTTTGTTTGTGATATTAAATTTTCAATGTGAGTACTTCAAAATCAAAATTTAAAATAAAATTAAAGGTTTTTTTAATTATGTATATATGGTAATTACAAGAATTTCCGGGGACAAATAAGGGACAATTAGAAATACAAATATGAGTCGTCCTACCCAATCTATGTGAGCAAAAAGGAAAATATGGATTGACTCAGTCCAGCCCATATAAGGAATCAGGTATGTTAGGCTAACCCGTCAAATCACGGGTAGAGTTGGCTCTCGTAATTCTAAAAAAACCATGGCCTTGTTTGATGATGCATTTCATCTCAAACTAAAATGTACTTTTCTATCTCAGTTTTTATCTTTTTCTGAAAAATCAATAAAATTTATAACTATTTTTTAAAAAGTTAATACTATTCAAATTTAAAAATTTCATCTCATCTCAAACTCAACTCAAACACCAAACGAACCCTATAATTTGATGAAAATTTAGTTTTTTATTGAAAAATTTTTAATTTTATGAGTTGGCTCTCATATTTATAGAAAAACTTTAGTTTTTTTTTTTAAAGAAAATTTTAAAATAAATATGTAAAAAATTTCCATACAGATTGGCTAACATGTGGGTCTAAAACCTTGGTCCAATCCTGATTTAGGTGCCAGGGCGAAGTCTGTCTATTCCGATCAACCTACAAGCGAATCCATCTAGCCTCGACCTATATTTACAACTCTAGGGACAAAGTTGTAAAATATTTTGTTATAAGGGGGCAAAAAAAAAAGCTATAAGGAGTCATTGAAAATTTCAAAACTTTAAGAGGGTTGAAAGAAGTTTTAAAAAATCCAAAGTGCGCCAAGCCTAACATCCCTCTGCCCCAACCACCAAGTGATGAATAAAAATAGCCTAATTTTTATATCTATCGATTTTGACAAGATTAATGCGAGATATCAACTTTAATTATAATTTTTAAATATCAACTTACGTAATATATGAATTATCATTTTTTTGATTGATATGCTTTTAAATAACGACCACATTATTAAAATTAAAATATTGATCAACTAATAAAAAATAACAACTCACAGTGTAATTGATATTTAAAAATTGATATTTGCGTTGGTGTTTCTAACATTATCCTTTAAGTGAACATATTAGATGAATAATAGAAATAATGTAGAGCTTTCTAATTCTGCAAAACATTTAATCGGTTAAAATATCAAATTATTATTATTATTTTTTAACTTGGTCTAATGTAGCAAAACATTTAAACGGTTAAAATATGCAAGTTATTTTTCAACTTGGTCAATATATAGTTATTGATAAATTATTTGTGAACTAGCCTTCTTTTTTTTTTTTTTTTTTAATTTAGTATCCTAACGACAAAGATGGACGAGAGGTAATATTCGTTACAACTAACAAAATGTTGGAAGTGAAAAAAGATGGAGAAAAATAACCTTTTTTCAAGTTTTTGAATAAATGATCAAAATTTTTAAAAAATAATTAAAGATCCTTTTTTTTAATGGTAAATCAATTTTTTAAAAAGATCAATTTATGATTAATCATAAATATTATTAATTTAGTAAACTATTGATTAACTAATTATTTATTGACATAATCTAAATAATTAATTTTTAAGTTAATTACTAATTGATCAAAATTGAAAAAATAACAAACAACCATTTTGTTAAATTAAAAAAAAAAGTTTGTTCATCTATTAGATTAAATGACCAAAATAGGATATCCCCCCTAATTTTCCGTGAAAAATCATGTTAAAAAAAAAAGAAAAATAGAATTTCAAACAAAAATTTAAGGAATATTCACATTTATACTTCTGAACTTTATGGTTGTTTTAATTTTACTACCTGAACATAAAAATTTAAAAAAAAAAAAAAAAAACTCTCATTTCGCTTCATGAATTTTGAATTTATCCAACTTTTATCAATTTGATTAGATTATTAGTTAAAAACATATGGAAAAAAAAAAAAAAAAAAAAAAGAAGAAAGTGGACTTAACTTAATAAAAACAAGTAAAAAAAAGAAAGTGGACCTAACTTAACTTTTATCAATTTGATTAGATTATTAGTTAAAAAAAAGAAAGTGCAACTAAACCCAGTCAATCAGGATATATGTTAAAAACAAGTAAAAAAAGATCACGTGATTGCACTTAACTTAATATTATTATTTTTACATCTATTTTTAGCTAAAATAATAAGAGAAGTAGTTAAGAAGGGGAAAATTCAAAGTTTATGGAGTAGACTGTGAGTTTTTAAATTTTAAAAAGTAAAGTAAAAATAACCCTAAAATTTAAGGGACACAAATAAGAATAATTTTAATATAAAAGTGGTATACTGGGTAGGACAATTAGCTCTCTAATCGATTTAGATTAAAAGTTGTATCAAAATTATTATAAATAGATTGCAAGATTATACATGAAAAAATTTCCCTTTTAAGAGTAGTTAATGTGGGAGGCTGAGCATAGGATGTCATTGGAGAGAACGGTGATGGTGGTGGCCATAATATTCCTCGATATGCGAGCTCGATATAGACAAAAACCAATTCCACCTTCAATTTTTAGAACCCGATTTCTGATCTGTGCCGATTCTAACAAAACACCACATGTAGCGGGTTTTGTGTAATTTCTAGATTCTGTTATTGATTATTATGGCCGACGGGAAACAATAGTTTTTGGGGTTATTGCAACAAGAAGAAGATTCAAAATTTGTTGTACTCTTATTTATTTATTTATTTTTAGTCTGATCTCTTTACTAGGTAGTTTGTGTTTTTTTGTTTTTTGTTTTAAAGATTAACAAGCCTCTATTTTAGCAAAAGAGCTTATACTCTTGTTTGTTTGTTTGTTTTCTCTCTCTCTCTATTGTGAAAGAAGATGCAAGTCTTTCTATTACTATTATTACTTGAGACTAGAGTTGAAGAAATGAAAAGAAGAGATGAAGATAGGAAGACATTTGACAAAAAATTGATGAGTCTGACACCAGTAATAAATATTTTTTTTTTAAAATAGAAAACCCTTCACAGTCGTTTTCTTCGTTTGCATCCTTTTGTTAATATATTTAATATTATAATCTTATACAATTTCAATAAGGTGTCACCATTTAATGTTAATGAGGCGTCACCATTTAATGGATGGAACACCAAGGGAGACAACTGATTTCAACTCCTAGGTTTTGAGTGGCTATGGACCGGTGCACCAATATATATTTAGTGTTCGAATTACAAAAATAACTTCCAACAAGCTAATGTCAGTGTGAATTTCTTTCTCCATCCAGATTAGTACCTCTAAGATAAGTGCATCAAACCAGCAAAAACTGAATCAAAAAAAAAAAAAAAAAATCAAAACCACTTAAAATCTGATAGTCCTATCAGGAAATTAATCTTCAACTTGTAATTAGAAGTCAATTCGAGATCTTGAACGCACTCAATCCTGTCGACTCTCCTCATACCTTGCAAGTGCAGCAGAATCATTCTTAGTCACTTTGATCAATTCAGATTCGTATAATCTTTCATAACAAATCATTTATCATGTAAAAGAGTGATTTTAGGAGACAAATTCTCTACATGAACTACATAGGCTGTTGTTGCAGAGACTTCTTACTTGTTCAAAAATTTAAATATTTTAAATTTAATGTGTTGGTGTCTGACTTAACAACGTAATTTCTAGAAGGAGTTCATGGACAGAAATTAATCCCAAAACCATGTGTGAGCAACCAGATTGCTCAACCAAGAAGGTGATTTTAGCTTATAGCTAGGGCATTTTAAAGACAGGACAGATGGCTAAAATGACGACTATTAAAATTATCAATATAAAGGTTTTTTTTTTTTTTTTTTTTTTTTTTAAAGCTCAGTTTAGACACGACTAAAATTGTTTGAAAGGTTTAAGTTCCAATATTTTAACGCACTACGAGATAACTGGTAATTAGTATAATTGTAACCCAAATGAAAGACATTAAATCTAACAAACCAATAATCCTCTTTTTAAATCTCACCTGGAAATGCTGTTCATGAATTACCACATGAAAGTAGACCAACAAGTAAAGGGATATATGCTAAAGCATAGTTTTGGGGCTACAAGCTGAAACTCACATGTCATTTTCAGGGATAAGCCATGTAGTAATTTTGTAACGAAAATGTTCCGGTGTTCTAAATAATATCGTTACATCAGTTGATTCAGCGACAGATTCGTTAATCTTCCGGCGCATGAATTCAACGCATCCCAAAATGAAACCAACTGATTGAGAAAGTATTTATCGACAGTACAGAAGAAAGAACAATCTAAAAACTCGTGGACTTGCTGATGCTTCATGTGGTTTGTACTAAACCAAAAATTAAAAATAATAATAATAATCTTTGTAAAAGTTGCAAGAAATTACAAAAAGAATGAATCAGTCGAGAAAAGTTGAATTGGAATCAGTTAAAATATTATAATTAGATCGTCAAAAACAACCATCAAGAATGTATTTACTGCTTCTCAACTCCCATAAAATGCATCCTTTTTCTCATGGTAAAATTTTTGAAGTGAACTATGAAAACGGTGCAGAATGGGGCAACCATTAAACTATACACCCGCCGGTGTCTCAGCATTTGCTCTTACATGATTATTTCTTAAACTTAACGTACCGACATTTAGATCCCTGGTTGCAATCTTTTTAATGCGAAATGCTTCATCAGGCATCCCGGCCTTCAACAGACAAGACATCAAACAATGTACGGTTATCATATCTGGTGCACAACCAACGGCCAACATCTTGTTAAAAACACCAACTGCATCTGACATTCTCCCTTTCATACAATTCCCAAGTATAAGAATGGTAAACGTCATTTTGTCGAGGTTAGATCTCTTCTCTTCCATCTCTGCCACGATCTTGTTTGCCTCATCAACTTTCCCCACCTTGCAAAATCCGTCGATTATGGGGTTGTACATAAAAGGTTTCGGAACGATGTTGGCCCAAGTTAATTGCCTAAGCAAGTCACTAGCCTCGTATAGTCTATTAACCTTGCACAAAGCGTGGATAACAACAGAAAAAGTATACACATTTGGAGACACGTTTCTTGCACTCATCTCACGCCAAAGCTTTAAACCCTGGTTCAGATTCCCAGCCCGACAATAGCCATCAATCAAAGAAGTGAAAGTGACAACATCCGGACGATAACCATCAAAGAGCATCTTCTCATACAAGGCAATTACCGAAGCCATGTCACCGGCCTTACTGAATCCATCAACGAGAGCATTAAAAGTGACTATAGTTGGTCTAATTCCGGAATCCATCATCTCATTGAAAAGGGCAGAGGCCTCCGCCATCCGACCCAACTTGCAATACCCCGATATGACTGACGTAAAAGTCCTGACATTGGGGGAAAGTTCACTACTTGACTGAACTTCCCTCAGCAAATTACAACCTCTATCAACTTCATGACTCCTACACAACCCACTTATTAGTGTGTTATAAGTAACAACATCCGGAGAACAACCAAACTTCCCCATATCATCGAAAAGCTCGAAAGCCGAATCTACTTCCCCTACGCCACACAAACCCCCAATTACAATATTGAAAGTCCAAGTATCCGGAACAAAATGCGAAGCAATGTGTTTTCTAAACAAGCAAACAGCCTCAGAAACTTGGTTATTTTTCACCAACACATTCAACAAACTACTATAAACAAAACAACTCACTCGAATCTTATCGCACCAAAGCTCATCAAGCAGCTTCTCCGCAACATATAACTTACCCACTCGTGCAAAAACACAGACTAAAAACTCTATTATCGAGTAATCAGGCGGGTGACCATCAATTCTCATGCAATCAAAGACGAATTTAGCCGAATCATGAAGACCCATTTGACAGAGGGACCTGATGAGCAGAGTATAAGCGTTTAAACAATGGTTGAGACTAAAATTGGCCCTGGTGAGTTCAAAGAACTCCAAACCCAACTTCGGATTGTTCAAACGTTTGATGACTTGGAAAGAAAGTGCAGGGGACAAGTTGGGACTGAGATAATCCAGGAAAGTGGAGTCGAGGGACTGAGAACGAAGGAAGATAGTAGAGACAACCTTAACAAACCAAGCCTCGGAAGGAGAGATGTTTACCTCTTTGGGGCCGAAGTGGGAGGGACGAGTGTGGGGTGGGCTGTGGAAATGGGCAGCGGCGGCAGAGTTAGAGGCTGCAAGGAAAAAGGGACTGGTTTTGCAGAATGGGAATCTCATCTGCGCGACTACCACCGGCAGCCCCACCGTGCCATTTTTGGCTCCGTTGAGTCGCCGCCGACTTAGAAGTTTAACTGAAGTTCTCGAGTCTTGGGGTGTTGGGAAGAGCTGAAATGAAATATGGGCCCTAGCCAAAGCCCATTGGAGATTGAAAGGCATGAGGAGCTATGGGCCAGATGAGTGAGACTACCTTTGCAAGTTTTATATAAATATGTATACATACATACATACATATGTAATAAATAAAAAATTTGTTAGATAAATAATTTGTTTGCTTCTTTTAAATATTTTATTTATCTAATAAATGGACTATTTATTTAGTAAATTTTCTATTAGTTCAAAAATTTTAAAGCATTATTATTTACTTCATTCTCTTCTTCTATTTTTTTTTTTCCGTAAAAGTACTATCTATTACATTTACTTTTTTTGTCTTTATTTTAAGTAACACTTTATAATAGTGATCGCATGAAAAATAACTATACTTGTAAACAGGAATTAAAATTTAAAGAATTCAATGACTAAGTTATGGAAAATAATTTTTAAAGATTACAGTGTCTATTGACCAAAAAAAAAAAAAGGTTAGGGATAACAAGTAGTAAATACACATCTAATTCTACGAATGTTTGTAGTTGGTTTCTTCAGTTTTTTTTTTTTTTTTTAAAGTAAAAACTATTGATAAATTTTAAAAAAATAATTTTCTTCAAAATTGCAAAGACAATTTGATGTGAACGGTTTAATCCAAAGTCATAAACATATAAAATTTTTCTGCATATAAGAATAAAGATAATAAGTAAAGTTTACAATCTAGTTCTAAATTCAATTGATATTAATGAGTAATTCAATTAGGGAAAAATAAATTAAATTTTAAAATTTAAATTTTAGTACTTATTTTTGCATTTAGTAATTAAATGATGTGAGACCTACACAAAAATGGGAAATTAAATTTCTTGGTAAGGAGGAATTATCTCTCAACTATTACATATGGAATTAAATTCATTCTTCTAAAAATAAGAAGTAACTAACTATATACTAAATATACTCTTATTTTTAGTTAATTATTTTTTTCATATGAGGATAATTTCTTAACTACAGCAATTATATTCTCAATCCTTCTAATATTTATAAAGTAAACATCATAATAAGACTTCGTTTGACATTTAAGTTCAATTTCAACTAGACTATATTTTTTTTATTTTAATTTTTGTTTTTTTTAATCAATAAAATTTATAATTAGTTTTTGAAAAGTTAGCCAACTCCAACTTAAAAATTTTGTCTCCAACTAAACTAAACGCAATTTCTCAAGTAAATAGATTCCTTAATAGATTAGTAAACACTTGGATCTAATTCTGAAATTTAATTCTATATAATTTAAGTTATTTTTTCATAAAAATTAATTTCTTATTTTTAGAATTCCTAATAAGTAAACGAGGATTAATAATAAAGATAATATCTAAAGTTTACAATCTAATTCCAAAATAACAAGTGTTTGAAATCAATCATCCAATATTTTAAAGCAAACTAACAATCAAATTAAAATATTCTACAAACTCTAAAAATTATATAGGTATATTTTTGGGCTGATTGCTCAGCAATCAGTTTGATCGGCTTTAAACCTCAAAACCAACTATTAAAAATAACTGAGTCTTTGTTTGGTGTTACAGTTAGAGTTTAAATTTTTAAATTGGAGTTGGTTGATCTTTTAAAAATTAGTTATAATTTTTATTGATTTAAAAAAAAATAAAATTAAGATGAAAAATTTAAATTTGAATTGGTTTACCTAAACTAATCTAAAAAAAACTGACCAAACCAATCAAATCTATTAATAATCCAAAAACTATTAACTACTCTATCTAATTTAGATTAGACAATTTTCGCCATTTAACGGATTTTTTTTTTAATTACCCCTGTCTAACTCCACAAAACAAAAGGCGCAGATGCTTAAAAACAGTTGTCGTTTTTTGTTTTTTTGTTTTTAAGGTAAAACTGTTGTTGCTATGCTTACATGAAAATATAAAATACGTGAATAATTATTAATTGCTATATTTTGTAAATTCAAGGCCTAAATTGTAAAGAAAAGGAAAATGTATCAACAAGTGTTATAAAATATAAACCCAAATTACTCAAAAAAAAAAAAAGTATAAACCCAAATAATAAATAATCCAGTAACTAACAGCATGGTCAGAGACAAAAATGAGCTAATTCTTAATTAATACGATTTAAGCAGCACAGATTTCCCTCGTCTTCTTCTTCTCCTGGAACCGGAGTTTCCATTTCTGCAAAAATGGCTACGGAGAGACACACTCTATTGGCATCGACATCCGGCGAAGACAACGCTCTGTAAGTTTTTTCCATTTTTCGTTTCGGAAATCACAAATCTCTACCTAATTTACGCCATTTGACTTCATCGCTGGTTCGAATTTTGTTTCAAAATTATTCGATTTTCTCCAGTATGTTCTTCGTCTTTCGAAATGATACCGCCAACATTTTGTGATTGTTGTCGCTGAAGCTCTCGTTTCCATGTCTGAATTTTTTTTTTCTTTCAATTCGTTATTTTTTCATGGCTGATCGGTTTTGGTGGTGGTGGTTTAGGTTTCTGGATATACTGCACGAAGCTCCGTTGCTCGGCCACCGGAAGTCCAGAAGCATCTTCGGGAGTGTGGTGTACTCTATACTGTTGGCAAGTGCAAGTATTTTTTTTTTTTTTTTTTGGTGTGGAAATTTATGTGATTAGATTGATGCGGTTGAAAGTTTGATGCACTTAAAATTGTAATTTGTAGGCAGGTTATGCTGCATTGGCCGCTGGAGCACCGTGGATTTTTCGGCCGATTCAGAGTTATACTTCACAGTTGCTTTGCAGTTGCGATGTCATCTTTCTAGTACTTGCAGGTTTTGTACCGAAGCCTTTTTTTCCGGTTATACTAAGAATTATTGTTCAGAAGGTTTGCGTGCCGGTAATATGTGTTTATAAATATCAAATCTGATCAAGATGATAAAATATGCAAAACTGATGGTATATGATACCGATCTGATGGTTCAAAACAATGTCTTTCGTATCCTACCGAAGAATTCTCACATCGGTTGTAGTAACTGTACTTTCTGATGAGTCAGTTCTTTAAATTTAACTGCTTTCTTTGTGGAGAATCATGAGTTTTCATTCCGGAGTGGGCGTACTTTTTGTTTACTTTAGCATAATGTAGAGCGAGAATGCGGACGGTATTGTGGGAGTGGAATGTTTAAAATAAATTGTTTGCTGTTCCAGGCATCTTTCAGCAGTATTTTGTATCCCAGGTTCAGAAAATTCGCTTACAGGTAGTCTTTCTAATCAGTCAGTTTTCACTGTCTGCTTTCTGCATTTATTTATTTATTTCTTTATTTGATATGCAGAAGAATACCGTCTCTCTTGCACACAAACACATAACGATTAATTTCCTAGTCTGATAACTTATGTATATCCATACCTGATATATTTACCTCATTCATTGACTATGGAAGCATCTTGATTTGTAGGGTTATTATAGTTTTAGCCAGAAGTTGAAGCACATAGTTCGCCTTCCATTTGCAACTATGGCTTATGGTATGTACCAATTGTGTTCAAGTTGTTTCCTATTTAACTTTCATCAATCCAGATTTCATTTTCAAATCCATAGTCACAGAGATTTTGCAGAAAAAGAAATAAACAATATATTTTAGGCAAAAAAATGCAGCAACATGGCTTTTAAGAAGCTACTCTGTTCTGTTTAATGTTTATGCATGTTTTGCTTCTTCTAGGAACTGCTGCTATGTTACTTGTCATGGTTTGGAGACCCCGCATCAGCATTCTTTCTATCTCGACAATATTAAGGTGTATGAATCACCATAACATGATTTTTAGTCCAGTTGTCTCTTCACCCGAATAAGTTGGCTTGATATGAGATACTTGGATGAATATTTCAATGAACAGACGGTACATGTAAAATTGCAGGATTATTATGGTAGTCGAAGCTATATGCGCTGGATCATTTATGAGTCTCTATATTGGTGAGCTTATTTGGACATATGGGAGGAGTTTACTGGGGGCATGAAATTTCAACTAATGTTTGTTGCTATCATTTCTTCTGACTTTTGTTTTCCCGGATCCCATATATGTTTGTGCGTCTAGGTTATATATACCAATACAACTCATTAGATTCTGAGCCTGACGTCCTAAAGTCACTGTATTCTCCACTACAACCATCAAGCTCATTGGAAGGTTTGAGGTAATCATAGTTACTTTTTACTTTTCACCTTGTCCCATGGTAGCATATGCAAGTAAACTATTCACAGTCAGAGAACAAAAGCATTATTCTTCTTCTGTTTATGCATATTTCCTACGATAATCGATATTATATTTGTGATCCTTCTGTTTGTTAACAGGTATTATGATGCTGGTAGGCTTTCTGATCAGCAAATGGCTCTGTTGCAATATCAGCGTGAAAACCTTCACTTTTTGAGCGAAGAGGTATCATAACTGAATCTTATAGTTAGTAGTTGTATGGAAATAATGCATTTTATAGCACATAGTTCTATTAGCTTCGAAGATATGTGTGTTTGGTTGTTGAATGGGATGGTGTGATAGCAATGTCCAAGTTGCAGCGTATATCTTACTATTGGTAAAATTTTTTAACATAATTCTGGACACAAGCATTGCAGATTCTTCGATTGCAAGAGTGCTTAAATAAATATGAACAGACTGATGATGGGAGCACACCTCAGGTGATTGTGATCCTAGCTACTTCTTTTTAACAACGAAAAAAAAATCACTTGCAAACTTGAGGAATTATCTCCTTATTGATATCAAAATGTCTCGCATGTTTCTGCATTGCATCACTTGCAGGTTGATCTTGCCCATTTGTTGGCAGCTCGTGATCAAGAACTACGGACACTTTCAGCTGAGGTAAAATGAGTACTCTCAATGTTTACATTAGCAACTAGATGCAATTAGCTTATCTCACCAGCCTTGCACTTATAGCAAACCTTTTCTCAAATTTTGTAAATTATAATTAGCATGCTTTCCCGGTTATTAAAAAGATCCCCTTTCTTGTAGATGCAACCAGATCCTTATCACATTTGTGGGCAAATTGCCGAGTTAATGTTTAAAACATAAATTCTTGAGGTGCTTTTAAGAGGAAAAAAAGCAGCTAGTTTGTGTCATTATTGTTGTTATTTTTCCAATCAGAAGATGGAACAACAAATCCTCCTCAATCTTCTAGTGTTGGACTGCTATTGATTATACGCATGATGACACTTGCATGGCAGATGAATCAAGTACAGACTGAACTTAGGCTTGCTCGGTCTTTGTTAGCTGAGAGAGACACTGAGATACAACGCGTTCGGACTACCAATAACCAGGTATTTCCATTTCCAAGTTCTAGTTTCTTTGTAGCTCTCTAGATTGACGTTTCTACTGTCAACACAAATCCTACTCTCTCCCTCTCTCTCTCTCTCTCTCTCTTTTATTCAGAAAAAAAAATGTCAAAATTTAATTGCATGATATTATAGTTAAATTTGTATTTAGTACATTTGCTATCTCGATATCGCTTTCTAACCATACCAGTAAACCAGTATATAGAAGAGAACGAAAGGTTGAGAGCTATTTTAGGAGAATGGAGTACGAGAGCTGCAAAGGTATTCTGCCATTTTTTTTCTTTTTCTTCAAGCTTTTTTCTGCGTCATTATCAAATCCTTAATATGTCTGTTTCCTAGGCTTTGTTAATCTTTATTGTGGAATTTTTTGCCAACAATTTTTTTTTCCTTTTATTATTATTATTTTTTTGGTATTTTGTTTTTGTTGTCTTAAGCTTGAGCGAGCGTTGGAGGCCGAGCGAAAGTCCAATCTTGATTTACAAAAGCAGATCTCAATCCTCACAAAACGATCACACGATAAAGCCGAACCAACCGAGCAACAAGGACCATAATTTCATTTCATTTTATGTATTTCTCAGGGTTTTTAAGAAGTTTAGACCAAAAAAAAAAAAAACTAATGGCATCAAGAAGCATCACAATGGTCAGATGTGTAAATATCAGTTTATGTAAAGCACTTCTTTCTTTGGCTGGCACTCTTAAACATATCGTCCGCTCATTTTGGTCATAATCATTCCCCTCTACCCGGTATAATAACATAGTTTATCGGTCAATCCTTGATATTTGGTGATGCCGCAGAGCCAAAAATCAGACAATAAATTATCCAAAATTTGCAGAAGACATTACCGCTACATAAAGAGAACATCCTCAATTACAGTGGATTGACGTGCATGGTTTCGTTCAAAAAGAGACAACCAAAGACGCCATTAAAGAAGTCACGGCCTTTGACAACTCCTCCGCCAACTAAAGCCTCTGTGTCATACTTGCATGCCCTTGTACAGTCAGGACAGTAAGTAACCTGTGAAAGACGAGTTATATGTTTTAACAAACACACAGAGAGAAAAACCACTAATGTGCACAAAAATAAGTGAATCAGATGGTAATCGGACAGATGAAAAAGATGAAGGCGACTTGGTGAGATATGAGTGAAGTTTGGTCAGATGCAAACCTCCAACAACTTCGGCTGGAAAGCACTATCAAGCATGACATCCACGCCATATATGGCCCTAGATGTTGGACTATGCATCTCCGGATGTGCTACAGCAGCCGCCTCAAAGACTGAGCGGATCATACTTCTTACTCTTTCATGGATATCCAGCCACTTGACTGCAGTTACACTCGAGGATCAACTAAAGAAAAATGTTGAGCGTGATACACACAAGCCGTAGAAAAAATATATTATAATGTACCTTGATGCTCCTGTTCAAATTCCTTAACAAATTCTGGTGTGTTCTTGTGAGTAAATCTTCCTCGGTAGTTCTGATAGCCGCAACAAAATGATTAACGTTACATACACAAACTTAAAAGGTCAGAGATGTTTTGTGAGGGCATACCATGACAGTGAAGTGAGTCTCATACTCGAAGAAACTGTGCTTCTCTAGAGAATATGGGTTGTTTGCCAATCTAACCTGAAAAGGGAATCAAATATAGCTGCCTGAACAAGAGTTCTTATGGATAATACTCGAAAGAACAGCCTTAAAAGATTTTCTTCGAATAGGCATTAGAAATTTTGTATACAAAGAAAATATACATTACCCAGAAAATGTCTGAAAGGAATAAGTCCAAAGGCTTCATACTGCGAACTAGTACAATGTAGCGGAGATCAAATTTCTTCCCGTTAAACAAAGCAGGGTGCTCGATATACTTCTGACAAATCTTTGGTCCCGTCTCCATGAGCCGGATAATAGCAGTTAAATTATCGGTGACAGTTGTATCTATAGTTCGTGCCATGTTCCAAGGTTTCAATATCCATAGACAGTCACGCCCATCTCTTTTACGTACATAATAATCCCCAATAAGCTCAGATAGATCAGTTTCAAGATTATAAGTAGGCTGCAGCCAATCAGGAGAACCGTGCGCCTGTTTAATGAAAAGGACAAGCTTAGAATTCTGACCAGACAAAAACTTCAATATCTGACTGCGGTGAAAAACTGAATCTCTTAAGATGATCAAACAGTAAAAAAAAAAAATGCAAACATAAACATGAAATTGAGTTCTTAACCTTCTGAATAGTCTCCGCCAGATGATGCTTCATCACAATACAAGCCTCGAAAGGAAATTGGTTTACGAATTGGTTCTCTGTTATTCCAGCGGCCTTCTTCATATCCTCATCCACTTGCACACTTGTCCATATGATATCTGCATCCTTTGGATCAGTTGCTTTAAGCAACGCCCCCAGAGAACAAAAGCAGAAAAAAGATGTATCAGTGCAGGATACCAAGTAAATGAGACATTCGAAATACCTGACTTACAAAGGAGCAAAATATTCTTAACTAGGTGGCAGGATACAACAGTTAACAGTATACTGATAGATTGAGATAACTACATGAATCAAGCAGTGAGCACAATAGATAAAAGATAATACATACTGACTACAAACTCGGGACGAGTTAGAAATTCTTCCACATGAGGTATGTCGGTGTAAACATGTAATGGACTACCATCATTACGAACTGGACTTCTAGTTAGACATGGCTGTGCAGGTGGAAGAGTCAACTTTGTTGACTGTAACTTATTCCAATGCTTCTCATACCTCTGCATAAAGTAATTTGTACCGGCATTAAACTTGATGTGAGCTTCAGTTTATTGGATTATATGCATAGACCAGAGATAAGTTTTAGAAAATGAAAGGTACCCGAATAAAATAATTCTCTGGCGTCTGGAACCAAGCTGTAAGCCTGGCAGAGCGTTGCTTTTCCTCTCCAATACCAAAGAGAAAGTCACGGGTGCACTCGTCACCTTTCTGGACATTTTGATTAGGCCACAATATGGAGAAACTGAAATGGCCAAAAGAAGTGATTCGCGTAAGTAATATTTTCCACTGGTTTTTAATTAACAGCAAAGACAGAGTTGCATGGTCAAAAGTTTTCAACAGATTTTCCAGAGAACATAGGTGTTTAAACCAATAAAGTGAATAAATTGAGATATTCATGACCGCATCATTGTAAACATGCTTTAAGGGCCAAGCTATCTAAATGAGGAAATTATTCTATGAAAAAGTGGTAGATCAAAAGCATAAAGATTAAAAAGATAACCTCACGGCCGATGCTAGTTTTCCCTGTGGCATGAAGAGAAAAGGAGCCACTCTGAAGTTTGGCTCATCACTGTGACGTAAAGCTGAACCTAGTTCATCCATCACATACCTACAAAATAACTCACTCAAGTTTTAGCCAACAACATATACTTTATCCCTCATAGAAATACTCCCATTTCATTTCAGTCATAAAATGACAACAAGATTTCCCAACACAAAATTTCAATGCTCAAATTTGTGACATCGTGAAAAAATTAAGTAGCCTATACTGTCTACCACCCAAGTTGCAGACAAAATGCAGAATATGTTAAGATGCATACCAAACAGAGGTCTCGTCAATCTTTTCTTCATCTGCAAGTCTGTACGTCATTAAATACGGCCACATTGAATTTAGAACGCGATCAGCAAGAGGCTCATCTGCAGTCCATTCAGGAAGACGCGGTTGTAGCTTTGAGTCAATCACATGTTTGCCATGTTCTAATATTTTTGATGCCATGACACCATTCAATATTGAAAGATTAGGAAGAGACTCAAGGATTTCCATAGCACTTTCTCCAAGAGGACCAGGAATATCCACCTACAGAACAAGTCGAAATTTTAAAAATCCTAAATTTTCAACGACATAGCACTCCCTTCAAAATGGTAGTCAATTTTGACTTTAGCATATAATTCCCCATTAGAAAATCGATAGTTTGTTTCCAACAGAGTTACCTCTAAAGATTGCAAGCCAGGAAATCCAGTAAGAATCCTACACAAGTCACCGATTGAGTTCTGCTCTAATGGGTTCCCTCGAAGATTTAAGTCTGAAAGAGCAGGCAAGTGAAGAGGCGAAAATATCTGGAAAGAATAAGGGTTTGGAGTAGCAGACCATTATCAGCATTCAGCACCAATATCCAGTAGACAAACTATCACAAAATAATCGTCCATCAACCGAACATTTCAATATCAGATTTCAAAAATGCGATAACCTTATTGATTAAATTGTGAATGCATCTATTGGAAAGGTCAAGAGAGACGATTCTCTGCAACAAAGGGTCATCCTGAAGTTTGCTGCTTCCTGGATTTTCCTGGTCATATACTTCTCCACAGAACCCCAATGCCCACTCTCCATAATTCGGGGTAAACTTTGAATTATAAATTTCCAAATTCGGCAATCCTTGCAAAACTTTATCGGCCAATTGAACCCCACTGGAATACAAGAACCCAGAAAAACAAAAAAATGCAAATAAAGGCCCTGTTTGTTATCTTTTTTAAAACGTTTTTTATTCTGATAAAGTTATTTTCAAAAACGATTCCAAACTCGCATTTGTTTCACACCAACTCAAAAAAAAAAAAAAAAAAAATTTTCATTTGTCAAAGAATGTAGAAACGAAATTAAGTTGTTTTTTTTTTTTTTCGTTTTCATTTGTAGGATTTATTTTCTCAGCAAATGTTTTCATAACAGTCTCAAATACATATTTAACTTTTTCTTGTACTTCAAGCAATCTCTCTAAAAAAACAATCAAACAGAATTATAAAAAATATCTCAACACCATTTTAAAAAAAAAAAAAAAATCTCATTTCTATTCTTTACCCCAAATAAAACTATTTCCTAAATACTTTAAACGGTCCAAAGTTTCTCTTAAACTTCTTGGTCATGACTCATAATCCGGGTTTCAGAAATCATACCATTTTTGTACAACTGGATTATTGTTCAGCCAGAGAGCTCTAAGGTCTTTGAATTTAGTAACTTCTTGAACCACTACGTCCACGTTCTCCAGCTTATTTCCGCACAGGCTAAGAGCAAGTAGCCCCTGACGCAAGGCAACAAAAAGAGATGGAGAGCTTCAGAAAACTAAACCATGTCTGATGATAGTAACATTAACCGAAACGCACCGGAAATTTATTGGCTAAATCCAACGAGAGCAATGTCTCCTCGTCAATCTCTAGCTCCTCAAGCTCCAACCACTTCAGATTATCTTCTCCTTTCGCTTTCGCAGCGGCGATTTCGCTTTCTACGACCTCGAAAGCCATCTTCTTCGCGTCAATTCCATTCATTCCATTCTCTTCTGAGTCCGAATTCAGATCGCCGTGTACGCACATAATCGAAGCCATTCTCTCCGCCAATCCTGGCACTTCAACCAGCTGCAACCAAATAAAACAAAAATTGAACAAGAAAAAAAAAAAAGGGAAAAAATAGAGAAAAGAAAAGAAAAGGCGATTCTCTGTTTGCTTTCTCGTTAGCAAAACAACAAGTAGCGGAGAGAAGAGGAAAATGAGGATGAGAAAGCGACCTGCTTGTAAGCGTCGGAGAGGCGGAAAGTCCAGGCGTGGTCGATGAGGAAGACGTCGGAGTCCTTAGGCATGGATTCCGAGGTAAGGACGAGCCTCCTCTGAGGGCCGTCCTCGCACGGCTCGATTTGGAAGTAGGAGCCGCCATCGAAGGTCTCGGAGGAGAGCTTGGAGAAGAGTTTCCGATGCAGCGACTGCGGCAATCCCGAGGCCGTGAGTAGCAGACCGTGAACTTTCACGAAGTCATCGTAGGTTTCGATCCTCTCAGCGGCGGTGGCAGTGGCGGCGGACATTGGCGGCGCTGGAGCTCAGTCTCCGCTGCTCTTTTGTCTTTGAGAGTTGAGTAGAGAGTGGAGCGAGCTTTTGGCGTTAGTTGGAAGATGCTAGGAGGCAAACGTCGGACGATGTCGTTTTTGAATTGGGCCTGGGCTGAATTTTGTTAGGAATCCATTTGTTGATGGGCTAACAACTACCCGGCCCATTTATGGGCCTGTAAAGGAGAACGGAGATGGGCTGTTTGCGGGATTGTAACCTTTTTGGATACTTCTTATATCTTTGCCAGCTTAATATTCAAGATTATATTTATAACACTTGCAACTTGTTAAGAATTAGTCAACAAAGTCGAAAGAAAAAAATGAAAAGACAAAAGTACCACCATCGTCTTCCTTTCTCTCTCTTTCTCAACAAAGACCAGTGATAGTACGGGTCCCGGAGACATTTTGAAATAAGATGACGGGATATATTCGACTCTAATCACGAACATAAATTACCAAAAATATTTTGATAGAATATTTTTTATATTCTATCATAATATTTTAGTTTTTGTATTTTATTATAGTATTTTTATATTCTGTCTCTGACTCCACTTATTAGAAAATTTTTGTACAACTATTTTTTTCAAAGAAGGAAAAAGTATAGTGATTAATTTTTAGATTTTTTAAAGCTAAAAAAAAATTGTGTACCATTATTGAAAGAAATTTTGTGGTAAGAAAATAGCGATGTACCATGAAATACAATGTGGTAGTGTATGCGTATGGCTTTAATATCGAATATGATTTATTGAAAAAGAAAAATAAAGTGTAAGAATGTGATGAAATGTTATCCTAATAATTTTTATGTCCTAAAAATTCTTCAAAACAATATTTTCTCCGAAGACTAGAAGATACCATAATGTTTTAGGTTAGGAATATATGCCTTCTTGGAATTCGAATGGAAGATAAAAGAATGTGAATTGGGTTGAGGATAATGTTCAAATTTCAACCAAAGGCATGTTCAAAAAGAATGGCTAATCTTTTTTTTTTTTTAATATATGAAAAAAAAAAAAAAAAGAGTGGCTAATCTTAATCTGTTAATCAGGATGAGGAAATCAAGAAAAATCCAGTGGCTGTCCGAAAAGGGAACAATGATCTGCGGACAATATCATTTTCATTGTCGGACAGGATAATATTATTAGTATTGTAATGTTTATTATTCTGTTGTTGGTCCACTTTTCTTGCACGTCTTTTTTCCCGGTCCGCTTTCGAAGTTGGTGTTTCGGAGTTTTATGTTTTTTCTTTTGTCGTCGTGTCCAACTTGATGCACGACACGTCATGCCCGCATGACATGTGTCATAATCTCGTACGTCCTCGAATATGCGCATGTTTTCTTTCCTTTTAAAAAAAAAAATTTATACATTTTTTAGATGAGTGCGTAGAACCTTTTATTTCTAATTTATAAATACATTGTGCCTTGTTTTATAATTTCTCTCTTGAAAAATGAGATTTGTTTTTATTTTGGATTTTCCCTTTTTGTTATATAAATAAATAACAGATTATGTTAAGGATTGTAGTTCTATTTTAGTCTCAAGATATTGTTGTTTTAACTGTTAAAATATTTGATTTGTGAGTATAATGACTAGAATATGAATGCCTACTAACAAGAAAGCTAATGTGAATTGGTATAAAAATTACTCAATGGGAAGCACTTTGACTAGAATCTTGAGAATTGTATCAGATTTTTTTAAAAAACTTTATATGAACTTTTGTATTGATATGATTTGTAACCAAATGTAATGTTCAAAAATAAGTTGTCAATCCTATATATAGGTTATATGAGCCGATTACACCAAGACTTCTGATTTGTAGGTCCGTCCTTATATAAGTTCAAATCCTATAAAACGGGTCGGATGTTCCTTATTTACAAAATTGTATACATTACTAATAGAATATTCCTGTTTAGAAAGTTTAAAAAAAAAAATTGAAAAGGAGTGTATGTTTAGACTATTAATTATGATGTTCTTTTTTTTATCTTATTTACATCAGAAATTCACTCTTCGAAACTCTGACTGAGACAAAGATTTAATATTCAAATCCCTGCTCTATCTTTTAGAGGCACTAGGGGAATGAATGTGCTACCCCTAGCCCTTTTCCTCTAGCAAAAATTACTTACATCAGAAGAAATATTATGGATAGTCACTCAATTTTCTTAGCATCCTAAGAAGGTTTGTAGGCCTGATTATGTTCACTAACATTGAAGTGAATTAACAATAAAAAGCAATATATTATAGCTTTTATTAAAAAAAAAATGAAAAGAAAAGAAGAAGCTAGCAGGTCCAATTTGATAACATCTTCTGAGAATTGACAACAACAATCACTTCTAATGCACCCAAAAAAAAAAAAAAAAAAAGGAAAAAAGAAGGAGACTTGAGGACGGAAGCTGAACCTCAAGAACGAGTGGTAGTGCGTGGGGACTCTCCAGCGACACTCTCTCTCTTGGGTTGTGTCCCAACTCTCTCTCCCCCTCTCATCTTGCCCTTTAATTTTCATCCAACGGCCATGAATTCGTTGCTGGATGTAAGGTAGTGCCGTATATGTGAGCGCTCATAATCTATTGAAATTGAAAGCAAGATAATTCAACTAAATACATTTTTATATTAAAATATTAAATTATCGTAAAATTATAACCGCAATTACAATACTCAGTAATGTTGCATACCTCAGGCTCGTAACAACGCGACAACACCTCAATTTTTTTGTTCAGAAAAAAATACCTCAATTATTTTCGGTTCAAATTTTCAATTTTGGTCAACAGAACAAGTATATCATTCATATTAGACCATTTACAGACCCTAATAATAATTATAATAATAATAATTCAAAAGCAAAATTCATGCTCACCGACCGGGAATGTTTATCATCATTCATCACTATTTAAATATCCACCTTCATGAACCAAAAAAAAAAAAAATATTGCCACCTTCATGATTATATAATCCCACTCACCATAGCTATCCGTTTTTTTTTTTTTTCCCTTCTTTTTGAAAAAGAATTATCGTAAAAATTCAGTGACTTATAAATAAAGCAGAAAAAAAATATGATAAAAATTAGGAAAATCATTCAATTTCATGTCATCAAAAAACCCGGTATGTCATCAAAATTTAAAATAAGATTCTAAAATATCAAATTCATAGACCAGCAAAAAAAAAAAAAAATCGCTAGCTTCATGATTATATAACCCCACTCACCATAAGCTATCCGTTTTTTTTTTTTTTTCCCCTTCTCTTTTGAAAAATAATTATTGTAAAAATTCAGTGACTTATTAATAAAACAGATCCAATCCGATAAAAATTAGGAAAATCATTCAATTTCATGGCATCATAAAACCCGGTCTGATTCATCCATCGAACGAAAATTCTAAAATGAAATTCTAGAATATCAAACTTTAAATCTATCATTACAAATGATGATGACGTAACGATGAGAGAAAAATCTGTCAATAGGCTTTTTTATAGTGATTGATTTCATACATATATTTTAATGAACATATATTTTACTAAAAATGTCTACCAAGTTTTTTTTTTATAATTAAGAAATAAATATCAAATTATAAAAATTAAACAATAAAATTCCTGAAAAATTACATGAGATTTTAATTTTCAACAAACACAAAATAAGAAAATCATAAAATTATGTGGTAAATATAAAAGAAAAATAAAAACCAGTTGGGGTCAGTGTCCCAACTAGTGTTTGATGAAGTAGTTTGAGTTGAGATTTTTAAGTTTCAATAGTAAATTTTTTTGAATTTTCAGAAAAGACAAAAAACTTTTTGAGAAAAAGACAAAAAAAAAATTTGAGATAAGTGTTTTAAAATGATGTGCCAAACACCCTATAATAGATATACCCATTCTCTATTATCCAGCATTTGAAGATCAAATCTCATACAGTGAAGCTGCAATTATACTATGTTCCTTCTCTTAATTGAATTTTATATTGAAATTAAACTCGACTCAATCTTTTATCAAAATGATTGAGCCGAATACTAGGATATTATTATATAGATTTTTGATAAACATATAATTAATAATATAAAAGATCTTAAATACAAAATAAAATATAAGATGAAGCAACTTAAATTTTTCTATTGATGTGTTGATTTACAATTAATCTTATAAATCGTTAGAATTGATATATTTTGTATCTATATTATTTTTATGTATATCTTACCGTTAACAGATTATGGATTAAGTCGAATATCATAATTTCTTATACTTATCTTGTATAAAGTGATTTCTGTCTCCTTAAGTTTGAGACAATAAAAAAATGAGTCATGTCTTCCTTCCATTCTACCTCCAATACTAAGGGCCCGTTTGGTGGTAAAAGTTCCAATTTCATCTTCAAATGTTTGTTTTGTCTTTGTCTTCAATGTAAAATTATTTTTTACTACTCACATTTATAAATATCTATAGTAAATTCATACTTTAAAAGTACATAAGTTTTTAATTTCAAATAAAAAAAGAGATAATTCTTGTGTCAAAATACTTATAATGACAAAACGAATAAATTAAATCCTTTTTATATTTTATTAACATATTTTAAAGTTTTTACACTATTTTTTATAATATAACACATATTTTTAATTCAATCTTTAAAACTCGGATTTCAATCAACTTTCAAAATTTCGTCTCTTAATAATATCCCCTCAAATAAATACTAATAAAGACATTATTCCGGAACACGTGAGGACATGCCGGATCTTCATTTTTTTTTTTTTTTCTTAAAAAAAAAAAAAAACCGTCGAATCTATTTTCTATTCTGCAGGGAGGAGGAGGGTGTGAATCCCAAAAGTTGCGGGGGAAAAAAGAAAAAAGGAGAAAAAAGAGCCAAATAGTGAGTCGGTGACCAATTAGCAATTATGCACCGAAAACGGTATTCTGACAAAACATGCAACAAAACAGCAAATTGTAGAAATATATCCAGTTTTATCCACAATCCAATGTGCTTGCTTTGTAGTTGTTGCACATGTTCTTAGCCAAAGAGTGGGTCCCCCCACAATAAATAAGCATCACGAATAAAAGTACGTTCATTGGTCAATGGAAACGAGAGTCAAACATTTGTTTTGTTCAGAGTTGAAACATCTTAATCCTACCCAACATGGCTACCACA
>CM046383.1:19467420-19489420 GCA_025413485.1 Ficus microcarpa
CACACCTAAAAAAATTATATAACAAGAAATGCAACGGTCTATGTAGATGAAGCAAGAGATCACACCTGCACATCCGTGCACTCATACATTGGCCGTTTCTTCCCCAAATAACTTTCTCCAACAAGCTTTGCATAGCAAGGACTTAAGGATGATAACAACTCCTTTTGTCTGGGCAGTTGAGGTATTGTAGGTGATTTCACCTATAGCACGATGCAAAAGGAAATTGATCAGACAAAAAGCCTTCAAGTAAACATTACTCGTGTCGTGTAAATGGATGGTTAATATAATTACATACCTGGTTCTTATTCGCATCAACTAGAATGGCATTGGATAATTTTGATACTTCATTGGTTTTTTTCTTTATGCCAACCTGCACGATGGAGTTACCTTCAGTGCCCAAAGAGATAAGAAACAGTACTAAGCCAACATTTAAAAACTCACAATGTAAGGGACAGGCGCATCCAAAAAGTCAAGCATGTCGTTCGGCAAAACCTGGAAGTTCACAAACACGACCGAGATCAAATAAAAAAAAGTAAAAGAGCAAGATTATCACTGCAACAGCAACTGCTCTACTAACAACTCTAAAGTAGAATAAAGTTTACCGGCATTAGCAAGCTTTGCCACTGGAAGGGACGAATCAGAGGTATAATTGACAATACTATAGCCGATAAGATACCCTGTGTGCATTGTAATATTAAAAGGCTTTAGTTTTTCCAATTAAAGGTACCGAAAGCAGCAAGACCGATAAAAATAAGAGGAACAAAACAAACTGCAAAGAGTTTTAGCAAAAAGAAAGCCAAACACTTGAGAATATGACATGGGCATCTTTAGATAAATGTTACATGTTAATTACTTTAGTGCCCACATCCAACACATATCGAATCATTGTTAACATCAATGGATGCGACTCTTTTCCATTTCACACGTCAGGGAAGCAAATACCTAATTTTTTAAGTAAAACCAAATTCTAACCTAGCTCAAACGGTTTTATAAGTACTCTCAACCTAGAAATGAATGTGCAACACTTTTCAGTATAAAACCCACTTTCAGCATTGAATCCAGCACACCCTAAGAAGGATTTCAGAAAATGTCAAAAAAAAAATAAAAAACACTCATGGAGACCAATTATCTGCACCAAACAGCTATGAAGTCAATGAGAAAGATAACGCACCAAATTGGAACAGATCACCACTATCTGTTTCTCCAGCAGTGCTCCCGCAAACAACGTTAATACCTGAAAAGTGCTAAAAGAATTAATAACCAAATATCTCATCAAGTACACCGGAGATAAACAAATTGAAGAGAGAGATATTCAATCCTATCTAAAGAAAATAGTCTGCATAATTTCAAGCATGCACAGCACGACAGTAATACCTAGAAAGCTGAATATAAGAAGATGATTAATGCAAAGAGTGAACGGTGCATTTAAATATTTAGCCAGTCACTTACACTTTCTAGTCGTAGAGAGCCACATAAGCTTGCAATAGCCCATATTGATAGTGCATTTGCTTCCTCTTCAACCATGAGTGCATTATGTGCCTGTCAAGACCAACAGCAATGTGATGCAACCGACTGACCAGTCAAGTCTGAATTGAGGAGAAAAACTCCTAAGAATCACATGACCAAGTTGAAATATGCTTCCATGGACAATAAAATGGAGAAGCGAAACTGTTATCACAATCTACCTCAGCATATTCTAAGGTTGTATTGCATGACCTCAGGTCAATAGTTGAACCGGCAATATGCATTACGGTCTGATCCGGTCTATGATATTCTAATGGATGCAAGTGCTCCAAAGGATGAAATCTAATCGTGGAACCCCTTCCAGGGCAATGTAGGCGGTAATACTCGCATATAATTTGTAAAGAACCATGATCATTTGCCTGGAAAATTAGTGGGGAAAAAAATCAACTTTCAAGAGGGAATGGTGCTAAGATAATTAACACCTAAACATATTATCTACAAAGAAAGGTACCTTCGCCCATTCCAAAATATCAATAAGATCACTAGAATCATCTTGGCCAGAAAAGGATGCTTCTTCTGTCTCAGTGTCGTCGATGTCACTCCGGAAATTCCTGTCCTCGCAAGGAGAACCCTGAAAACTGCACATAACAGTTGCAGATATCCTGGTTACACATAGTCCACCATATCCCCTTTCATCCACTTTCATCCTGGACCCATGAAAGGAAGAAAAAGAAGAGGGAAAGAAAATACGCTACCAACAAATTAATGCATTGAAAAAAAAAAAAAAGCAATAATTCCTGGAAACCAAACGACCACTACATGGCATATGGAAAAACCATGCAAGATGAAAGACACCAAATACGTGAGGATTTACCTCGACGAAGATTCAGAGCTTTCATACTGATAATAACGCAGGAGAGGCAGAACAGCATTTGGTAAACGTTTTTCAACTCCTTGCTTGTTTAAAACAATATCATCAGCATAAACATCACAATCTTCACCATCTGCGGCACCAGATTCTCTTTTGGCTGTAACTATTGGGGTTTCAGGCTCAACAAGAACAACGTTCTCATTAATACTTCTCTTCAACAAGTCGACATCTTTGTCGACCATTTGAAATTCTAGGTGGCTGCCACTGTCTGTAACCGTTCCAGGTTCAGAATCTTTGAATTGGGAAAATTCCACCGATCCATTGAGCATGTCCTCTCCAGCTCTTTCATCTCGTGACGTACCATCTGAAGTTTCTTCTGTATTTTCATCTAAATTTTCTTCCTTGCTATAGTCCTCTAGTGATTCGAAATCTAAACCAGCAATACCTTTTGTCAGCCGTTCTAACCTTTCTTCAGTGAAGATACTGCAAGAAAGTAGCAAAAATGTCAAATTAGATTACACATGATTGAGAAACACATATAAAGTAAAAATCCAACACGTACTACTAACTAGGACTACATTCCAAGATTGAAGAAGAAAAATTACATTGCTTGATATAATGTAAACAAACCTATTCAATACAGCAAAGTGTAATTCAAAGAAGGGGAGCCTTGAGAGAATGCAATAACATCTTCGAGTGGTAAGCATATGACGGCTCAAAGAGGGATAGGAAGGTGTTTTATCTGAGATAACGGAAAGCAACCCAGAGGGTTTGTGTACAAGTTCATCAACTAACACACAACATCCATACAACGTTGAATCATCGGCAACCTACAAAATGTTGCAGAATGAAATGCATCATGAGGATAAAGAAATAGAATGTTTAGGTTCAAGCAAAAAGAAAAATAAATCATGAGTTAACGGTACCATATGGAAGCAAAGTTTACCAGTAAATAAATCATGACTGCTCTTTTTACACAATAATAAAATAAATGAAAAAGGAAGCAATGCAATTTTTGTTTTTTTACTTTACCTGTAACCTGAATACAAAGGACAGGTCGCTTTGTTTAAGGTGCTCCTGCATTATAACATCACCACTAATCAATCTTCCAAGTTATTTATTCAAGTCTTAACTGAATAGAACAGATTAAAAAGCTAGAAAATTAATATAGAAACAGACGTTAGTACTCAAGGCAGCTTATATCGAGTCCAATAGTAAGCAATAAAACCATGCTCATGTTGTTTTCTTCACTTCATTATTTTGTTAGCAGGCCAGACATTCAAGTGTAAAGAAATAATAGTAGTCGGAGACCTGCCTAAAACCTTTAAAAGCTTCAATCCTCAATATGTAGAGATAGCCAGTGTGTACTGTAGAAATGAGAACTACTCTACGGACGTGCATCTTGCAATGCTTGGGAATATTAACGTTACTTAAGAAGTTACTCAAAGTGAAGACAAAATGATAGCAACCCCAAAGGACTAATAGCAGAAACCTCATAAGACCATGGAGGGTCAAATAACATAAAGCTCTTGGCACAGAGAGATCATTAAAGAGAAAGCAAGAAGAAAATACAAACATTTCTAAGACAAATTTTGAAATTGGTACTAGGAAGATGAAAGCAAAATACCTGCCCAAGAAGAATTTCATTCAATTCACTCATAGAAGGAGTTCTTTCAACAGCATGAACCTGAAAATGAAACCAACAGATTTAGAACCACTTACACAACTTCATATCTCTTGGCCCAAACTAAAATCTAAAATAGACAAGACAAAAAGCAAAGTTGATCAGAAAAATCATAGATATATTTAACCTTGTAGATTTTCTTCTTTTTTTTTTCCCGGTAAACAAGAACCTTACAGATTTTTATCTTCTAAGAAATATCAACCTAATATGAACATTACCCGTTGACGGTAGACTAGTCAGCTGTTTGATAATTTAACACATTTTTTACTATGAAATGAAACCTCTACAAACAGACTGTAACTGTAAAACTATCCTCCAGCTTAAAGCTAACCCAATAGAACATGTCACAATAGAGTCTTGATCAACAGAAACAACGAATGAAAAAAGAACCCTCATGCAAATGCCTAACCTCCACGCCTCCAGGGAAGCAAAATGAAAGAAGATCCTTGTATTTGAGCGGCAGCTGCTTTTCAGGAGGGTAAACAAATAAGACCTGAAAAGAGAGAGAGAGATGTCTTTACATCACTCCCAAAAAATTTTAATATGCAATCAAATTGATAATGTTGGCAACCAAACCACAACCTGTGGTTCGAGATTGGGTTCTACACGTGATTGATTTTGGGCACTGAGTGTACTTCGCAATTTGCCAGAACCTTCGGACTTTCTTCCGACATATTGCCTCTCGAGTGCCTGAATGTCACAATTAGGGTGAAGTCCAACAACTACCATGCTCTCAAAAAGCCTCGTTGGCTCCTTTAAAGACCTATGGTCCTGCACGCTTAAATAAGACATGTTACACAAACACTATGGCTAAAACTTTGAAGCACTACAAGATCAACCAATGTAAGAGGCTCAAACATCCCACACGTGAATTTCAGGCTATCAGTTAAACCTTGAAAATAATTACAAACAGCAATCAGAAGGCCCGAAGTTCTTAACATCGAAATAAGTAACATGAAATGAAACCGCTCCACTGAAGCCGAAATGCCTTACCAAGTACTGCAACTGAAAGTTTGCCCATTGACGCTTCTGGCTAGTCAGAACTTCCGGATTATAAGTTACATTTTTCACTTCAGGAGGCTGTGAGAAGCCTTTCAGGAAACTAGCAACTTGGCGCTGTATTTTAAGAAGTTGGCTCCCACCATTATCATCTTTCGACGAAAATATCACTGACGGCCGTGGAGAACGCGGAGCAGTGGCTGCTGCTGCAGCAGCAGCTACCGCTCTTGCGACATCTTCCCTGGTTTGCATAAAAAACGAAGCTCCCCAACTAGGGCTGCCTGAATCTTCACTCTTGGTCATTTTCAAGAGACAGCCACCTGCCAAAAACATTTTATATTCACAAAAACCCAAGTACAGAACACAAATTAACTAACAAAAAGAGTAACTAAGCCATCAATATCCGCAAAAAAACCAACAATTATCAAAACCCGGAAACTCCGAAAAAGTGAAAAATCGAAATCACAGCAAATTATGCGTATTTTTGTTCTAATCATTCAACATTTGTCAAGAAGGAAACTTTGACCAATTATTCTCCCTAAGCCTAAGTTAGATTTAAGCTAATTTTAATAGCAAAATTAATTCTTAATTTTTCTTTTAGAAAGTAGATCACTAAACTTTATCTAACTCGTTAAGTTACATAAGCTCACCCGTCCTCAACTCCCTTCCACATTAAAATAAATAAACAAATAAAAAGTAAAAAAACAAAGAGAAAACAACAAATTTCTGTACTCCTCCAATACAAAGCACGAATTCAACAACTGAATTTCTCCAAACGAATATCAAAAGCTACTGGAAATCAAGATCACAAAATAAATATATACAATATATACCCAGAAGATTCAGAAAACAAAAACAAAAACAAAAAAATTAAGCAGCTTTTATAAAATAATTAATTAACAGAGAAAAGTGAAATTTGATTACGAAAATCAATAGAGCATGAAACTGACCTTCGAAATGACCTCCGAGCAAACTCCTGGAGAAAGAAAGAGATGGAGATGGAGATAGAGATAGAGATAGAGAGAGAAAGCTTTAGGCGGCCATAACAAAGATGTTGGCTTCAGCTTCAGGAGGAGGAGGAGGAACCGCGAGGGAGAGCGGAAGATTCGTATTAAAATTAACTAATTACGCTTAATTAAATTAATTTAAACAGAATTTAGTCCAGGGTTTACACAACCCAAAAACAAACAACAAACAAACAAACAAACAGGCGAAAAATGGAAGCCTCGTCTATGTCGAAACGAGTTTATTCGGAAAAAAAAAATGGTCCAAAAAAACAGAGACGGAGAGAGAGAGAGAAATGGGCAAAGCTTGAAGCTAATTCAGAGCAGCTGTTTCTTCTTCTTCCTCTTCTCTCTTGTTCCGTGTTTGGTTCCGAGTTTATTACGTGGCTCAGGGGATAGAGCCTGTGTTTGGTAACGAAGCATCCAATGTACCCCACCCAGTTTTCGCCTATCCTCATCTTCCCTTTTTTATTTTTTATTTTTTTTGACCGGCATCATTTATGGTATCTTTTGTGGCGATGGTAAGAATTTGAACACTTTAAGGATTCGTTCGATGAAACGATTTGAGTTGAAATTTTTTATTTGGTAATCAAGTTTATTTTAAATTAAAATATATTTTTTTATCTCAGTTTTTGTCTTTTTCTGAAAATTTTTTTTGTCTTTTCTGAAAAGTCAACAAAAATTACTATTGAAACTTAAAATTTCCAATTCAAACTCATTCACCAAATGGACCCTAAATTTAAGTTGGTTGACTTTTTAAAAACTAATTATAATTTTCATTGACTTTTCAGAAAAAGACAAAAACTGAGATGAAAAATTTGATTTTAAACTCATTCACCAAACGAGGCATATATTTTATAACAAAATCAGATATAAAATAATCATTTGATTATTTATAATCACGTTTTTTTAAGTATCAATTCATGTGTCAGACTTTCATTAGTAGATACATTCAATTAATGTGATAATATTTTAAACACTTAATAATAAAAGAATAATAACTTATATATCACATAAATTAATATTTAAAAATTTTTATTGAAATTGGTATTTCTAGGATTTTTCAATAATAAGGGGGAGTTTGGGAATCAATTCATTTTCAACTTATTTCAAACTTTTTTTTTTCTTTTTCCTAAAAAGTTTTTGTCTTTTTCCCAAAAAGTTTTTTGTCTGAAAATTCAAAAAAATTTACTATTACAACTAAAATATTTCAACTCAAACTAACCAACCAAACTCACCCTAAGTATAATATTCTCGAGATCCTTTTCTTAAAACCGAATTTTACTCATTTTTTTTTTATTTGCTTAAGATTTTTCGTCTTTTTTTTTTAATAACTCATTAATTAATTTATAAAAAAGTTGGCTTTTTGTCTACTTTGCAAGTTACGAGCGAGCACTTGGCTCTGATGCGCACGGCGCGCAGTGCGCCGCTCTGGAGGGGGGTTTCCACGCTACTACTTGTTTGCACCCTAATATAGGTGTTCACGCACACGTGTCACTCCTTCGCGGAAAAATCTCTTGCTATGCCACGTGTAGGCATCATATGCATTCGGAGTGACGATGAACAGCGAGCTTAATTATTAAAAGTAATTATAATAGTTAAATGGGAAATTATTTTCCAGAAAGAAATAGGCGATTTCGTGGCAGACAGAGTAAGTTAAGATCTCGTTTCGTATTTGAACTCAAATTGTACTTTTTCATTTGAGTTTTTATTTTTTTCGAAAAAATTTCTGTTTTTTCCGAAAAAATTTTTATCTTTTTTGAAAAATCAACAAAAATTTTCAACTTAAATTTAAAATTTTTAACTCAAACTCATTTACCAAACGGATCCTAATTCATTGAGAGTGAGAGGGTACATCAAAATTTCTGTTTTGAGAAATAAATGACATTAAAATATATCAATTAAAGTAAAATTTTAGTGGAGATTATTGGATTTTTAATTTTTAATAAGAGTAAAATTAGAAATTAGAAAATTAGAAAATTATAGGATAAAATTAAAAGGAATCAAAATTTTCGGTGGGGGCTCCCCCACTAGGCCGGCTCTACCTCAGCCACTAATGGTAGGGAAACGGATAAAGAATTTTCTTTTATCTTTTTTCTTTTAAGAATATTTTTATTTTACCCCTTTTTTTTTTTGGGTGAAAATGTAGGACAGAAAGAGAGATCCCACTCTCAGCGAATGTTCCTAAATTGTTACACGAACCCACCCCCCCCCCCCCCTTTTTTTCTTGATCAGAAAATTCTGCCGGGTCGTTATTCTACGAGGCTATTTTTCTTAAATTTGAAATTCTTAATTATTCATAATTTTATGATTAAAATTTAACTCAAACTGTATTATGAAAAAACATTGTCTAAAAACTAATTACATCAAGAAAAAAATAATTCTTAATTCTTCTTTTGTTGCTTTCAGGGGCTGAGTTAGGGGTGCTAGTGGGGGCAGTATCCCCCACTGAAATTTTTTTTCATTTTATTTTTACCCTATAAATTTTATAATTTTTATAATTTACCTATTAAAGTTAAAAAAATTCTGATACAATCCTTATTTTATCCTTATTAAAAATAAAAAATTTTCACATAATCCCCATTACAATTAATTTTATACAAAAAAAGTTTAGATTTTTAGTGTATTACCTCCATTAAAATTAAAAATTTTCATATATATCTATTAAAATTAAAAATTCTCATATAATCCTCTTCAAAATTTATTTTATCTTAAAAAAAATATTGATATACGCCTATACTAAAATATATTTTTGACTCCGCCATGTTGCTTTATATATTCCTTAAGAAAGATTAGACATTATTCTTTTTTATTTTTCTGGTTGGTCCGAAATTATTCTTATTTAGTTGAGAAAATACACCAAGAATTCACTGATTTGGCAGCTCTATAGCACAGCTGAACTGAGTTATTTGATATAATTAGTTGCAATTTGATAGCTTGCAATTCTAAAACTTATACACCAAGTATAACTTGCAATTAGAGCACATGGCCCGCATGGCATGGATGGAGTTTCAAAATAATAATTATAATTCTATCACTTAATATTAAAGGGATTTTAGTGTTTTTTTTTTTTTTTAATCTTCATTATTCATTATATTATTTTATGGAGATGATTTTGTGCGTGGGATGTGTGGCATGATGGTTGGTGTCAAAAAGTGTGTCCCCTTTTTTCCTTTAAAAAAAAAAAAAAAGTGTGTGCCTTTTGCTCTAGACTAGACAAGTGATATATATATGGGGGAGTTTGGTGAAGTAGTTTGAATTGAGATTTTTAAGTTAGAATAGTAAAATTTTTTGAATTTTCAGAAAAGACAAAAAACTTTTTGGGAAAAGACAAAAACTTTTTGGGAAAAAAACAAAAAAAATTTTGAGATGAGATGAGATGAAATGGTGTACCAAACGAGGCCTATATATATATATAGTGTGTTATTCAGGCGAGGGGGTTGGTCGTTGGGTCCCCTTTAGTTAGCTCTTTAGTTGATGACCAACATGACACCATCATTGTTGGACTCGAGTAGCTTTATGGCCGGTACTTCCTTTCAGGACTGTTTGCAGTTGGAGATCCACTATTATTTCTCTCTCTTTCCTAAGTATTGCATGGAATTTACATGGTACCATGTCTTGAGGACTCGTTCGGGACACCTAAAATTGATGTTTTAAAGATCGAGTTTAAAATATATATTTCTAAAAAAATTTTAAAAAAAGTATTTTAATATAAAAGATGATACAAAAATTTTAAATGTGTTCAGAAAAAATACGTAAAATGAATCTTATCTTATTCATCTCGTTGTTTTAGGTTTTTTGACATAAAAATCATCGTATTCTGATTTTAAATAAGAAAGTAACGAATTTTTAAAGTTAAGTTTTTTAAAAATGAAAAAGAAAAAAAATTTAGTATAAAGTTAAAATTTTAAAATCTAGTGTTTTATTTAAAATCAGGAGATGGCGCCCAGATGGATCCTTATTGTTCCGTATGTAAATGAAAAACATTGTTTTGATTATTATATTAATTTTTCAATGTAATAGTCTGTAATAGAAATAATTATGTGTCGTGTATTGTAAGTTTTTTACCAAATGCTCATAAATCGGATTCTTAGAAAATTAATCAAACGGTTGAAAATCAGTTATTATCGATAATACAAAATAGAAGATCTTACAATAAAAGCTCTATTGTTTCTCTAGCAAAAATTAAAATAAATAAATAAAAGAGTTCTTTTTTTTTTTTTTTTCCTTTTTCTTCCTTTTTATGGTTTTTTTTAGTACGAGTTAATTTACTCTTTAATTCGTTCTACTATTGGGGTATCCTCACTGTAGGGTTTAATAGACTCATTGATCCTTTTTGTAGATCTATAGTAACGTCAAGGAGGCATGAATGAAACTTTTTTTTTTTTAACTAAAATTAGAATGCAATTATGTGTTCTTAAATTTTGTCTCTCTTTTTATTTATCTCTATTGTAATCCATTTGTGTCCTTCTATTTTTTATTTTAAATGTATTAAGTTTATAATTAAACTTAAGGAGCTCTTGACTTTGGCAGCTCGACCCCTAAGTCTGATTAGGTTAGATCTGTAAGAGAATTTTCTACTACACTGTCAAACTCATTTTATAAGTACCGTCCGATCTAAATTATAAAATTAAATTAAAATCAATATGATTGGAGCATCCCATCATAGACTTCTTCTTACTATGTCTAAAGAATCATCTACTGTCACGTATATATTCTCTGTTTAATAGGGCATTCAATTCCATTTTTGTTGTACTACGTTGCTCACGCTAAAGAAAAATTGTATTAAACAACAGTCCGCTATTAATAACATTAATATAACGGTTACATACAAAAATTAATTGTAATTCTAAATCATATTTTATCATAAGACAAATAGTTTAAATATCAATTTCAAATTTAAAATCTGTTAATAACTTTTAAAAAGACGAATGCACTTTTCATTTCTTTTGGGTCATCATGTAACAGTCCGGTCATCCATCATGTGGATTATTTTTATTTGTCTATTTCACGTGCTCGTCAACTAGTAATGATAATGATAATAATAATGATATCAAAAACGTAGCTAGCAAAGGAAGGTTCATACTTCATAGCCAAACAAAACAAAAGTTCTAACCTTATTTTGACTTGAGTTTTACTTTTGTTCGTGCTAATTTGGATTCACGTATTGTATATATAATAATGTTTTTCCCTTTATCTTCAAGGCAAAATTGCATCCACAGTTATTTATCCATTTATTTTATTGTTATATTCTTTTGTTCCGTGATCCTTTGATTAGGAGGCACCAAGTTGCAATAAATAGCTATTAACGGACGTGGACATGAAATTCAAAAATCAAAAGGATGAGGACGTTTATATATATCCTGCGATGCGAAATCTAAACAATTAACTTGATATCAAGCAAATTATTAAAAAAAAAAATGAATAGTTTAAATAGATCAACTTTTGTACGGAAACTTTATCGATGTTGATAATTTTCCTCTTGGAAAGAAACCCAAAATGAATTTATTTTCTGTGGCTCATTTCATTGAAAGGGATAGGCTTCTTTCGTAAGTTTTTAGCATAACCACTAATAATACTCTAGTGTATGGTCCACGAACCCCTTTTTCCTTTTATTTTTTAATTTTTATGAGATCCCTAGTCCCTCTAATAGGCAAATTCCCCAAAATTCCAATAACTACAAAAAATAACGAGGGGATGTTTAGTTCACAAGTCCATTTCAAACTAAAATGTACTTTTTTATATTAATTTTTATCTTTTTCTGAAAAAATTTTTGTATTTTTCTGAAAAAGTTTTTATCTTTTCTGAAAATTCAACAAAAATTTTCAACTAAAACTTAAAATTTTCAAATTCAACTCATTTATCAAACGAACCCTAACAATAATAATAATGAAAATAATAATAATAATAAAAGGGTGATTAACTTTAGGATTATAAATCGATAGTGAAAGCTTTTTATTGTTAAATTCGCTCACTGTAGATTGAGATATAAAAGTAACAAAAGCAGACGCATTTTAAAATAGATATGACAATTAAAAATAAAATCTTATCGACTTTATAAATGAAAAAGACAAAGATAGGATGGCTTATGCCGTCATACCTCTTCAAAACCTCTGACTTTCGCCGCACATGACTGACCAGTCCATGACGGGGTGCTGCTGTTTGAAGGATATAATGTTGAATGAACTTCGTGAAAAGGATTTATCTTCTTACTTACATTATTCACATTACAATAATGATAAAAAGAAAGTCATAGTTGCGCTTCCACATATATCTTTGGTTAAGCTTCCTTCCTCCACAAGTGGACATTTAAGGCCTAGAAAAAGAGGAGGAAAAAAAAAAAAAGAAAAAGAAAGAAAAAGGAAAAAGGTTATGAGTGGAGTTAGGCAGCTGATGGGGTAGCTATGTCAAACCATAAATTGGCCATGTTGAGAAAAATTCCAATCTAGAAGGGGACCTCTCATATGGTTGCTCAGCTGAATTTTTTTTTTTTTTTTCATCATATGCTCACACGCCACACCAACTTAGGTTATGATTGGTAACGGGATCGGTTTGGAATAGGGTGATTTTCCTGTTAACCCATCTAATAAATAAAAACACTCTTCTTACCAGGTTGGGTTTGTAGCCCTTTGAACTTCTGTGGTTGTATTATGGCTTCGTTTGGATCATATGTTTATTTTTGAAAAGGAAAATTTATTTATTTTAAATGAGAAAGTATTTTCTTTTATGAATAAGATAATGTTTGGATATGTAAAAATTTTTTCTTTTTGAAAATAAAAAGTTGTTTGGAATGAGAAAAAAAAGTGTTAGGAATAAAGCATTACGAGAAGATTTCAAAAAAACTCATTTTTTTCTCGTAAAGGTAATGTACAAATTAAATCTGAAAATGATATAGCTTTTCTTTTTTTAACATGAGATAATGATAAAAAAAAATTGAGACAAATATTTTTTTGTAAAAATTTTTCAGCTTTGAAAATTGGATAAGTCATACAAATAAAGTAACATTTTCTTCAAAATGTCTCCTTTTTACTCCATCCATTTGAAAAACTTTTTGACTCGTCTCTCATTTAAAACCTTTGGCAATTGTATCAACTGTCAATTGAATACGTGGAGCATACACAATTATAGAAGCAGAAGTGACAAAAAGAATAGAAAGATTGCATAAAATAAAAACTTGTACTACATTTAGATTATAAATTTGAATTTTTAGATTGAGTAATTGATCTAAATATTCCCTAAATTCTTTATAAAATGACGGCTTGATCTTTATTTTATTTATTTTTGACTGAAATAACCCTAAACTTTTAAAATATTGGTCATTATAGACTTTTTTTTTTTCAAAATTGTTAAATTTCTAACGGAATGAGTAATTGAGAGGATATTTTAGTAATTTAATAATAATTAATTTAATTAAAATTAAAAAATAATTAAAAAAACTAAATTCATCATTATTTTCTCTTTCTCCCCCCCCCCTCTTCTCATTTCTCAGATCCATGGATTAGGGAGGGGGGTTGTTTGGGTTCGGGCGGTCGGGGCCGAGCTCGGCTACGGCAGGGGGGGAAACCTAGATCGGAGTGCTCGGGTGACGGGCGGGGTGGGGGGAACCCAGATCTAAGTTTGGGGGGGTGGCAACGCTTGGTTTTAGGTTCAGATTTAGGGGAGGGGGTCACATGGATTTGGCATGGGGTGGAAGGGGCTCGTCGCCGGCAACAACTCTCTCTATTTCCCCTCCCCTCCGGCAACTCCCTCTTTCTCCCCTCACTTTTCACCGGCTCTCTCTCTCCCCTTCGGCAAGTACTCTCTCTCTCTCTCCCTTCCCCATTCGGTGGCTCCCTCTCTCTCCCCTCCCCCTTGGCAGCTCCCAACCCTCTTTGCTTATCCACGTTCTTGTTTGGGTGCCCATAGGTTTGGGTGTTTTGTGGATTGAGGGGGCAAAAAAAAAAAAGGAGAAAGAAAGAAAGAAAGAAAGAAAAGAAAGAACGAAAAATTGAAGGAGAAAGTAAATGAGCAAGGATATAGAAATTAAGAAATATTTTGGTCTTTTTACCAAAAACATTACGATTTAAGTAAGATTCGGTTAGAAATTTAGAAGTTTTGAACCGAAATGATTATAATAGTCAACATTTTAAGAGTTTAGGGTCATTTCGGTCAAAAATAAATAAAACAGAGACCAAACTGTCATCTTATAAAGAATTCATGGATTATTTAGGCAATTATTCTTATAAAGTTTAATAAATTTAAATTTTTGTGAAGAGAAACATCATAAAAAAACATTTTAAATAATATCAACATTATCCTTTAGTTTTATAAAATATTAGTTTTGTCGCAAAAATAATAAACGCGAGGAAATAAGGGAGCCAAACCAAGTCAATACCTATGAATTTTGTAAATATTATTTCTCAGTTGAATGTTTCATCAATACATTGAAAGTAATTGAACCAATTTGGAAAATATACCCATTAGTATATGTGTCTACATTATACCTAAGTCAAGAAAGTATTGCTTGACGCTCCGAAAAAAACATATCTTTTATCTCCCTTCAAGCGTTAGTCAAGGTGCTGATGCTTGATAACTATTATCACATCTTTTTCAATTAGCAAAACAAAATAGTGTTTGTTGTCAAAGTGTTCAAAGGAATTCGGAAGCCTTTTTCCCCAGGAACCAAAAAAAAAAAAAAAAAAAAGACAATTGTAAAATTAGTTTTTAATGACGAGTTTACTTTTTTTTTGAAGGAAAATATGATAATTTTATTCTAAATTAATGATATCAGTTTTAACAAATGAGCCCAGAAATTTGGGCAATACATCAAGCTAGACACGAGAACAAGAATTAGACAACACTAACCTAGTAAGAAAGTGGGCTATTGAATTTCCTTTACAAGATCCCTAGTAAACCGAATCACTTTCTACTTGCAAACAAGAATCGCGAATGTCGTCAATGACATTTGCTTCAAGAGAATGTTGAATTGTTGAGTGAACTGCTTTAAAAGCATTAAGAGCATCCGTTTTGACGATCCACTTCAAAAATCCACAGGATAGAGCTGACCACGCACCTTCCCTAACTGCCAAGCATTCGCTTACGTGAGGAGAGAAAAGTCTAGCCATCCGCCTAGATACCGCCCCAAGTACTACCCCTCAACCATTTCTCGCCACAACTCCAATACCGATAAAACCAAGTGCATCATCAATTGCAACATCCACATTAAGTGTAACACGTCCATGCTCTGGAGCTTTCCTTTTATGCTTATAAAACCACTTGTTTTGGTTCAGCAATTTCATCTAAACCATTACAGACCAAAAAATCCCCAAGCAATCTCCTAGCTCGAGCCACAACTGCCTTTGATTCATCAAATCTGCCATCAAAGATGCGCCTATTGTGATCGCTCCAAATAGCCCAAAGGCTCATACAAAAGACATCAAAATCATCTCTATGGCAATGAGTTGCAGCATGAAGACACTAGGCACTAACCGGCACCCTTAAAACGTTCCAAGATACCGCCAATGGCTGATTGCATCCAAATCTCCTGGACCATAGGACACAGCCAAAGAGCATGGCAAGAGTCCTCCGCCATATCTCCACATCGTGGATAGTTTAAGTCAACTGTCAACCCCGTCTAGCCAAGTGAAATTGGGCAAGAAGAGCTCTATGAACAGCTTGCCACACCATAATTTTGATCTTACTCGGGACTCTAGCCGACCATAGTTTCCTCCACCACAAAACCTCAGAGTCACATCCAGAGCCACATGCTACCCGCCTATCTTCCATTTCCACCTTATACCCCGATTTCATAGAGTAGGCACCTCTAGAATCAAGATCTCTTTTACCCCCAATCAAAAACATTTTCCCCTTCCATAGTTGCAACTTTTTGAAAACCCTCTCCCGAAGATCTCGAAACACTTTCCTCTTATTCCGACAAACAAAAGATGGTAGCCCCAAATACACATCATGCAGATCACTATTGGACAAACCAAGGGAACCTAGGATCATTCCTTTTTTTTTTTTGAGGAAAAAGCAATATCACAGTTTTGTATAGATTTTTTATTTTTATTTTCTAAAAACGTTGCATGCAATTATTCTTATTACTAACAACTTGTATACATTCATTAAGATAGAGAATTGTAATTGCAGACATAAATTGTTCTAATTTTACACTTAAATTTCTTTAAAAAAAAAGAATTGTATTTTTATCATACTAGAATATGGTGTAATTTTAATTGGTAGATTAATTTTTCAATGATATAATTATGCTTGACAATTAATAACTAATATAATAATATCTACCGATAAAAGTAGAAGTATAAATCTTATCATAAGTTTTTAGGTAATTCGTATGATTGTTTTTCAAAAAATACATATATCGATTATTATACTAATAATTTCAATTTTTTTATCCTCTAATTAAATAAGTATAGACAGATAAAATCTAAGTAAGCATCGAAAAAAAAAAAAAGAAGTAAAAATCATGTCTATTTGAGATCTCACAAGTTTGTATTTATAAGGGACCTCTAACTAGTATTCATATTCCGAAAAAAAAAAAAAGAGAGGAGAAAAGTGCATTAATAATCACATTTTTTTCCATTTATTACTAAACATGATACAAATTTCCTATTTTTGACTAACGTGACATAAATTTTAGTTAACTTTAATTTAATTTTATATCATATTGATCTAATGTTAATTTTTTATGTCATGTTGGTGTAATGATATCTAAATTATAGGGTTCGTTTAGCAGAGATTTTGCTTTTACTTCTAGCCAATAGAAGAAGAGAAGCAAAAGTTGTGACTTTTAATAAGTGTTTAGAATTAAAGAGCTTTTAAGGTCAAAATGATATTTAAAGTATTTTAATAAGTACTAAAAATGCTAAATGAAGTTTATAATGTCTAAATTAAATTTTGTTATAAGTTTTAAAATCTACTCAAAGGAACTTTTTTTAAAAGCTATATTTTTTGGCTTTGACAATAAACACTTCTAGAGACTAAAAGTTCTTCTATTAAATCATCTAAATACTTCCAGAAGTTGTTTTTAGACCTAAGAAGCCAAAAGTAGTTTCTAGGAAGCTCTGCCAAATAAGTCCTACGTCATTTAGGTGCTTTCTTCTAAAAAAGAGAGAACATCTGAATGATACAATTTAAGATCATTATACGAACATGATACAAAAATATTAAATAATATGATATAAAATTAAATTAAAATAAGTTAAAATTTATATCATATTGATTGATAAGAGAGTATTTGACTATTTGTGTCATATTGGTAGATAGTTTTAAAAAAAAATTATTTGGGTAATTTTCTCTGAAAAAAGATCCCGATCCAAAGAAAAAAACTGGGCCAACGGAGCCCAATCCATTATCAGAAAAAAAAGCCCCAAACACAAAACCTTTTCAAGACCCCTCGACACTGGACACGGCTTCTGACAACAGTCAACACACGACTCTTTGTCCGACCAAAATCTAACACTGACCCACAACAATCGCGTGAAAAACATGTTCGATTTATCATTTTAATCACGAACACAAAACCTCCACATTTTACCGACCACAAAGGTCTATCACCGTCACTTCATAATAATAATAATAATAAATAAATAAATATATAAATAAATAAAGAAAAAAGAAATCGTTGGCCCCTTACAATTTACAAATCATATTCCCCATCCTACCGACCATTTAGCCAAAAAAAAAAAAAAAAAATCCCATCTTACCGACCAATAATTGGCACAAAAATATCCCAAGGCGTTTCAGAGCATAAAGTTGCTCTACAGTTGCTCCTACAATTCTTTCTTTTCTTCAATTTTTAAGCTATTTTATCACTTTCTCGGATTCAGATTCGCCATTTCTAAGCTCTAAGTTCTTATTCCGAGCTCCAATGGCGGAGACGAATTCATCGGGAGAGGTTACTCTGTTCTCTCCCTACAAGATGGGGAAGTTCGATCTCTCTCACAGGTAAGTCTTCTCGATCTTTTTTTTTTATAATTTGGTTTCCGATTTTAAGCCGGATGAGCGGCGATCCGTTCTGTTTGGACGGATTTGTCATCGGCGGTTTGGGAAAATAACGGCGTGATGACGTGGCGTGGAGGCAGGGTGGTGCTGGCGCCGATGACGAGGTGCAGGTCGCTGAACGGAGTGCCGGGGGCGGCGGTGGCGGAGTACTACGTGCAGAGGTCAACGCCTGGCGGATTCCTCATCAGCGAAGGGACTCTGGTCTCCAACACTGCCGCGGGGTAATTTTCGTAATTCTCTTTGCTTTTCCAGGGCTTTTTCGTAATTATGTAGGTCTGGTTTGGTTTTGTTTGGATGGTTGGTCAGTCCTTGAGTGCTAGGTGGGGTCCAATTTTTCTTCCAAAGTGTGCGTTTTTTTTTAAGTGGATGGTGGGGCCCGCTGGTTCTCATTGGCTGTTTGGAGAGAATATTATAAAGTAGAGCATGATGATTCAGTATTTTATTGTGAAGCCCAAAAAATTTTAAAGTTTGACTAATGCATTCGTAGCGTAATAAATTTTTTATCCCAATTTTTATTTTTTTAAAAATATTTAAATAAGGGTTTGTTTGGTTAATGAATTTGAAAATTTTAAGCTTGAGTTGAAAATTTTTGTTGATTTTTCAGAAAAAACAAAAATTTTTTCAAAAAAGATAAAAATTGAGATGAAAAAGTACATTTTAGTTTAAATTGAAATAGAATGCCAAACAAGTTCAAAAATTATAATTTATTTTTAAAAAATTAATTAATTTTAATTTAAAATTTTCATCTTATCCATATTCTAAACGAATTATAAATAGTTTAAAGGTTTTATTTGTTGTTGTTTTTTTTTTTTATTCCTTGAAAGTTCAAAAGTTCTAATTGTAAATTGGAAAAAAAAAGAGAGGAAGAATTGATTAAATATTGATAACTTTTAATGCATGTTCCACTGCAAGTGATCTTAAAAAAAAAAACAAAAGTTAAAATTTTCCACTATTTCTCTCAAAGAAAAGAAAAAAAAAAAAGTATCAATTGGTTGCTCTGTTTGAGTTGGAGATTTGGAGCTGTTTTGATTGGAGTTGAGTTCAATTGAAGTTTGAGATTTTGTGTCTGGTTGAGAATAAACGTTTCGAGTTAAAAAGTGTAAAACCTTGAAATGTGTTTGAGAAAAAAAAAATATTAACGTGGATTTTGTTTTGTACTTATCAAAATTCTATGCAATTTAAAAGAAAAAGTCATCTCATTTTGATTTGAAATAACAAAGATATTAACTTTTAAAGTTTGAGTTTTTAAGAAAGAATTATAGATGCAAATAGAAAAATTGAGTTTATTAAAATAAAAAAAAGACAAAAAATAATTGGAATTATTTGGTTAGAGTGAATGTGCAAACAGATCCTTAATATAAGTTGATCTATTTACTATACTACAGTACCCGAACTTTTTCTCTTTATATTTCTCGAGGTGAATCCTATTGCTGACGTTCCTATTTCTTAAAAAGAAACAAAAACGCTTTCAATTTTAAACTTGTGAGCTTCTATAAAACTCCTCTACTCTCAGCCGCTGAGTTAGTCGGTGTGCATGTGCTTTATATATTTATAGGAGTTGTGATAAATGAGCACTACTAAATGCCCTTTAATCATTTTCTCTAGTGAAGTGATTTAAAAAAAAAAAAAAAACACAAAAACAAAAACAAAAAAATAATTTCATTATGCATAATTTTATGGTGGTGGAAACAGGTTCCCACATGTGCCTGGCATTTACAACGAAGAACAGTTGGAGGCATGGAAGAAGGTTGTGGACGCCGTTCATGCTAAAGGCAGCATTATTTTCTGTCAACTTTGGCACGTTGGCCGTGCATCTCATCAAGGTAAAATAAAAACACTCTTTTCTTTACTAACACCTTTCATTTCTTCTAGGCTTGTACTAGACCTGCATCTTCTGTCTAAAATTCATGTCCCAATCCATGTTCAACGTATCACACATTGTCATATCAGTTTTTAACGGAATTAACTGTATTTCCGTTCAATAATATGAGATGGCTTTGTCTAATTGGTTGGACGACAGTTTGGACAGAAGATGCGGGTTCTCTTGTTCTGTGTTTGGTCAACGTTGTTAATTTCTTTTTGTGTGGCAAACTCTCTTTTAGCTGCACTGTCTTAAAATGGTAAATTTGTTCGATGGTGTACAGTTTATCAACCTGGTGGGGGATCACCAATCTCATCAACAAATGAGCCTATTTCAAAGAGGTGGAGAATTCTCTTGCCGGACGGGTCATACGGGGAATATCCGAAGCCTCGTGCCCTGGAAACCTATGAAATACCAGGGGTTGTGGAGGATTATCGCCGCGCGGCTATAAACGCCATCCGGGCAGGTTAGTTGAAATTCAATCGGGTTCAAACTGACAATTTATTTTCTTACAAAAATTTGAATTTTCTATTCAAATCTATAAGCCAAACGGACATTAGCGACGACATGTTTTATTTTAATGAGCTTCTTTGCATCTTGATGAGAATTTTATTCGTGTAAGTACGAATATACTCACTAATATGTTTCTTCTAATGCAAGTATTTTTTTCTCTGTTTTCTTTGATGATGAGAAATCACCATTTGCTAATAGTAATATGGGTACACGTTGGATGACTAATGAGTGTGTCGCTAAAGTTGGCTAATATAATAAGTAGATATTATCTGCAAAATGAAAAATATTGTTAATATAGTTGTCAGATAATGATTTGCATCACTGCCATACTCGTGCGCAGAACAGACTAATGATATTTGGTCCCTGCAATCCTACCTGCTGTCCCCTCATAGCAGAAAGACCACTGTACTTCAATTGAGTGCTCCTTTCTAACCTTTATTGCTCATGACTTCTAAATATTGATGAAAAATATTGAAAGGTATTAAAGTAATTGTTAGAATCTGAAATTGTCCCAAATCGTGAAACTTATCGGGCTGTTATGTTATTTATATGTGAATTTGACACTCTTTTTCATTGAGTTAGTTTTTAAGATGAGTTCTATCTAAGTCATTTATCATAGTATTAGAGCAGATTTTACAGGGGATGATAGGTTTAGATTTTGACCCATTTATATGACGTTAGGCTGTTATGATATTTATTGGTGAATTAGATCACCTTTTACTTTGAGTTAGTTTTTGAGAATGAGTTTTATCTAAGCATCATAGCATCAGAACAGGTTTTGAGGCGACGATGAATTTGGACTCCGGTCCATTTATATAGCACACTGAGCAGGTGTTACTGGGTTGTGGTGGTATTTATCACTAGTGCTTTTTTTTTTTTTTTTTTTTCAGTAAAATGTTTGCTGTTTGAATTGATCTTCATAATTCATTGTGTTGAATTGTTGTATAGGGACATTGAATTGTTGTATAAGGACACTATTTTGCTATTTCAGGCCAAAAAAAAAAAAAAAAAGAAAGAGAAAGTGTCTGGTTAGTACCTCTTGGTATGTTTAAATAACGTACATGTTCATATTCAGGCTTCGACGGAATTGAAATTCATGGGGCTCATGGCTACCTCATTGACCAATTCCTGAAAGACGGGATCAACAATCGAACAGATGAGTACGGTGGATCCATCGACAACCGATGCAAATTCTTGATGCAAGTGGTTCAGGCGGTGGTTTCCGCCATCGGTGCTGACAGAGTTGGTGTTAGAATTTCACCAGCAATTGATCACCTTGATGCCATGGACTCCGACCCGGTCGGCCTCGGCTTGGCAGTGGTAGAGAGGCTTAACAAGCTCCAACTAAACCACGGGTCCCGGCTTACTTATCTCCATGTGACTCAGCCTCGTTACACAGCCTATGGTCAGACAGAATCAGGCAGACCTGGCAGTGAAGAGGAAGAAGCTCACCTAATGAGGACCCTCAGAAAAGCTTACCAAGGAACGTTAGTTTGTAGTGGCGGTTTCACTCGGGAGCTCGGGATGCAAGCTGTTGCAGATGGCGACGCGGATTTGGTATCCTACGGCCGTCTTTTCATTTCAAATCCTGATCTAGTTTTGAG
>CM046383.1:19489520-19528520 GCA_025413485.1 Ficus microcarpa
TACTTCTTACTCTTTCATGGATATCCAGCCACTTGACTGCAGTTACACTCGAGGATCAACTAAAGAAAAATGTTGAGCGTGATACACACAAGCCGTAGAAAAAATATATTATAATGTACCTTGATGCTCCTGTTCAAATTCCTTAACAAATTCTGGTGTGTTCTTGTGAGTAAATCTTCCTCGGTAGTTCTGATAGCCGCAACAAAATGATTAACGTACATACACAAACTTAAAAGGTCAGAGATGTTTTGTGAGGGCATACCATGACAGTGAAGTGAGTCTCATACTCGAAGAAACTGTGCTTCTCTAGAGAATATGGGTTGTTTGCCAATCTAACCTGAAAAGGGAATCAAATATAGCTGCCTGAACAAGAGTTCTTATGGATAATACTCGAAAGAACAGCCTTAAAAGATTTTCTTCGAATAGGCATTAGAAATTTTGTATACAAAGAAAATATACATTACCCAGAAAATGTCTGAAAGGAATAAGTCCAAAGGCTTCATACTGCGAACTAGTACAATGTAGCGGAGATCAAATTTCTTCCCGTTAAACAAAGCAGGGTGCTCGATATACTTCTGACAAATCTTTGGTCCCGTCTCCATGAGCCGGATAATAGCAGTTAAATTATCGGTGACAGTTGTATCTATAGTTCGTGCCATGTTCCAAGGTTTCAATATCCATAGACAGTCACGCCCATCTCTTTTACGTACATAATAATCCCCAATAAGCTCAGATAGATCAGTTTCAAGATTATAAGTAGGCTGCAGCCAATCAGGAGAACCGTGCGCCTGTTTAATGAAAAGGACAAGCTTAGAATTCTGACCAGACAAAAACTTCAATATCTGACTGCGGTGAAAAACTGAATCTCTTAAGATGATCAAACAGTAAAAAAAAAAAATGCAAACATAAACATGAAATTGAGTTCTTAACCTTCTGAATAGTCTCCGCCAGATGATGCTTCATCACAATACAAGCCTCGAAAGGAAATTGGTTTACGAATTGGTTCTCTGTTATTCCAGCGGCCTTCTTCATATCCTCATCCACTTGCACACTTGTCCATATGATATCTGCATCCTTTGGATCAGTTGCTTTAAGCAACGCCCCCAGAGAACAAAAGCAGAAAAAAGATGTATCAGTGCAGGATACCAAGTAAATGAGACATTCGAAATACCTGACTTACAAAGGAGCAAAATATTCTTAACTAGGTGGCAGGATACAACAGTTAACAGTATACTGATAGATTGAGATAACTACATGAATCAAGCAGTGAGCACAATAGATAAAAGATAATACATACTGACTACAAACTCGGGACGAGTTAGAAATTCTTCCACATGAGGTATGTCGGTGTAAACATGTAATGGACTACCATCATTACGAACTGGACTTCTAGTTAGACATGGCTGTGCAGGTGGAAGAGTCAACTTTGTTGACTGTAACTTATTCCAATGCTTCTCATACCTCTGCATAAAGTAATTTGTACCGGCATTAAACTTGATGTGAGCTTCAGTTTATTGGATTATATGCATAGACCAGAGATAAGTTTTAGAAAATGAAAGGTACCCGAATAAAATAATTCTCTGGCGTCTGGAACCAAGCTGTAAGCCTGGCAGAGCGTTGCTTTTCCTCTCCAATACCAAAGAGAAAGTCACGGGTGCACTCGTCACCTTTCTGGACATTTTGATTAGGCCACAATATGGAGAAACTGAAATGGCCAAAAGAAGTGATTCGCGTAAGTAATATTTTCCACTGGTTTTTAATTAACAGCAAAGACAGAGTTGCATGGTCAAAAGTTTTCAACAGATTTTCCAGAGAACATAGGTGTTTAAACCAATAAAGTGAATAAATTGAGATATTCATGACCGCATCATTGTAAACATGCTTTAAGGGCCAAGCTATCTAAATGAGGAAATTATTCTATGAAAAAGTGGTAGATCAAAAGCATAAAGATTAAAAAGATAACCTCACGGCCGATGCTAGTTTTCCCTGTGGCATGAAGAGAAAAGGAGCCACTCTGAAGTTTGGCTCATCACTGTGACGTAAAGCTGAACCTAGTTCATCCATCACATACCTACAAAATAACTCACTCAAGTTTTAGCCAACAACATATACTTTATCCCTCATAGAAATACTCCCATTTCATTTCAGTCATAAAATGACAACAAGATTTCCCAAACAAAATTTCAATGCTCAAATTTGTGACATCGTGAAAAAATTAAGTAGCCTATACTGTCTACCACCCAAGTTGCAGACAAAATGCAGAATATGTTAAGATGCATACCAAACAGAGGTCTCGTCAATCTTTTCTTCATCTGCAAGTCTGTACGTCATAAATACGGCCACATTGAATTTAGAACGCGATCAGCAAGAGGCTCATCTGCAGTCCATTCAGGAAGACGCGGTTGTAGCTTTGAGTCAATCACATGTTTGCCATGTTCTAATATTTTTGATGCCATGACACCATTCAATATTGAAAGATTAGGAAGAGACTCAAGGATTTCCATAGCACTTTCTCCAAGAGGACCAGGAATATCCACCTACAGAACAAGTCGAAATTTTAAAAATCCTAAATTTCAACGACATAGCACTCCCTTCAAAATGGTAGTCAATTTTGACTTTAGCATATAATTCCCCATTAGAAAATCGATAGTTTGTTTCCAACAGAGTTACCTCTAAAGATTGCAAGCCAGGAAATCCAGTAAGAATCCTACACAAGTCACCGATTGAGTTCTGCTCTAATGGGTTCCCTCGAAGATTTAAGTCTGAAAGAGCAGGCAAGTGAAGAGGCGAAAATATCTGGAAAGAATAAGGGTTTGGAGTAGCAGACCATTATCAGCATTCAGCACCAATATCCAGTAGACAAACTATCACAAAATAATCGTCCATCAACCGAACATTTCAATATCAGATTTCAAAAATGCGATAACCTTATTGATTAAATTGTGAATGCATCTATTGGAAAGGTCAAGAGAGACGATTCTCTGCAACAAAGGGTCATCCTGAAGTTTGCTGCTTCCTGGATTTTCCTGGTCATATACTTCTCCACAGAACCCCAATGCCCACTCTCCATAATTCGGGGTAAACTTTGAATTATAAATTTCCAAATTCGGCAATCCTTGCAAAACTTTATCGGCCAATTGAACCCCACTGGAATACAAGAACCCAGAAAAACAAAAAAAATGCAAATAAAGGCCCTGTTTGTTATCTTTTTTAAAACGTTTTTTATTCTGATAAAGTTATTTTCAAAAACGATTCCAAACTCGCATTTGTTTCACACCAACTCAAAAAAAAAAAAAAAAAAAAAAGTTTTCATTTGTCAAAGAATGTAGAAACGAAATTAAGTTGTTTTTTTTTTTTTCGTTTTCATTTGTAGGATTTATTTTCTCAGCAAATGTTTTCATAACAGTCTCAAATACATATTTAACTTTTTCTTGTACTTCAAGCAATCTCTCTAAAAAAACAATCAAACAGAATTATAAAAAATATCTCAACACCATTTTAAAAAAAAAAAAAAAATCTCATTTCTATTCTTTACCCCAAATAAAACTATTTCCTAAATACTTTAAACGGTCCAAAGTTTCTCTTAAACTTCTTGGTCATGACTCATAATCCGGGTTTCAGAAATCATACCATTTTTGTACAACTGGATTATTGTTCAGCCAGAGAGCTCTAAGGTCTTTGAATTTAGTAACTTCTTGAACCACTACGTCCACGTTCTCCAGCTTATTTCCGCACAGGCTAAGAGCAAGTAGCCCCTGACGCAAGGCAACAAAAAGAGATGGAGAGCTTCAGAAAACTAAACCATGTCTGATGATAGTAACATTAACCGAAACGCACCGGAAATTTATTGGCTAAATCCAACGAGAGCAATGTCTCCTCGTCAATCTCTAGCTCCTCAAGCTCCAACCACTTCAGATTATCTTCTCCTTTCGCTTTCGCAGCGGCGATTTCGCTTTCTACGACCTCGAAAGCCATCTTCTTCGCGTCAATTCCATTCATTCCATTCTCTTCTGAGTCCGAATTCAGATCGCCGTGTACGCACATAATCGAAGCCATTCTCTCCGCCAATCCTGGCACTTCAACCAGCTGCAACCAAATAAAACAAAAATTGAACAAGAAAAAAAAAAAAGGGAAAAAATAGAGAAAAGAAAAGAAAAGGCACAAGTAGCGGAGAGAAGAGGAAAATGAGGATGAGAAAGCGACCTGCTTGTAAGCGTCGGAGAGGCGGAAAGTCCAGGCGTGGTCGATGAGGAAGACGTCGGAGTCCTTAGGCATGGATTCCGAGGTAAGGACGAGCCTCCTCTGAGGGCCGTCCTCGCACGGCTCGATTTGGAAGTAGGAGCCGCCATCGAAGGTCTCGGAGGAGAGCTTGGAGAAGAGTTTCCGATGCAGCGACTGCGGCAATCCCGAGGCCGTGAGTAGCAGACCGTGAACTTTCACGAAGTCATCGTAGGTTTCGATCCTCTCAGCGGCGGTGGCAGTGGCGGCGGACATTGGCGGCGCTGGAGCTCAGTCTCCGCTGCTCTTTTGTCTTTGAGAGTTGAGTAGAGAGTGGAGCGAGCTTTTGGCGTTAGTTGGAAGATGCTAGGAGGCAAACGTCGGACGATGTCGTTTTTGAATTGGGCCTGGGCTGAATTTTGTTAGGATCCATTTGTTGATGGGCTAACAACTACCCGGCCCATTTATGGGCCTGTAAAGGAGAACGGAGATGGGCTGTTTGCGGGATTGTAACCTTTTTGGATACTTCTTATATCTTTGCCAGCTTAATATTCAAGATTATATTTATAACACTTGCAACTTGTTAAGAATTAGTCAACAAAGTCGAAAGAAAAAAATGAAAAGACAAAAGTACCACCATCGTCTTCCTTTCTCTCTCTTTCTCAACAAAGACTAGTGATAGTACGGGTCACCGGAGACATTTTGACATAAGATGACGGGATATATTCGACTCTAATCACGAACATAAATTACCAAAAAGATTTTGATAGAATATTTTTTATATTCTATCATAATATTTTAGTTTTTGTATTTTATTATAGTATTTTTATATTCTGTCTCTGACTCCACTTATTAGAAAATTTTTGTACAACTATTTTTTTCAAAGAAGGAAAAAGTATAGTGATTAATTTTTAGATTTTTTAAAACTAAAAAAAAAATTGTGTACCATTATTGAAAGAAATTTTGTGGTAGGAAAATAGCGATGTACCATGAAATACAATTGTGGTAGTGTATGCGTATGGCTTTAATATCGAATATGATTTATTGAATAAAGAAAAATAAAGTGCAAGAATGTGATGAAATGTTATCCTAATAATTTTTATGTCCTAAAAATTCTTCAAAACAGATATTTTCTCCGAAGACTAGAAGATACCATAATGTTTTAGGTTAGGAATATATGCCTTCTTGGAATTCGAATGGAAGATAAAAGAATGTGAATTGGGTTGAGGATAATGTTCAAATTTCAACCAAAGGCATGTTCAAAAAGAATGGCTAATCTTTTTTTTTTTTTAATATATGAAAAAAAAAAAAAAAAGAGTGGCTAATCTTAATCTGTTAATCAGGATGAGGAAATCAAGAAAAATCCAGTGGCTGTCCGAAAAGGGAACAATGATCTGCGGACAATATCATTTTCATTGTCGGACAGGATAATATTATTAGTATTGTAATGTTATTATTCTGTTGTTGGTCCACTTTTCTTGCACGTCTTTTTTCCCGGTCCGCTTTCGAAGTTGGTGTTTCGGAGTTTTATGTTTTTTCTTTTGTCGTCGTGTCCAACTTGATGCACGACACGTCATGCCGGCATGACATGTGTCGTAATCTCGTACGTCCTCGAATATGCGCATGTTTTCTTTTCTTTTTTTTTTTTAAAGATTTTTTTTAATACATTTTTTAGATGAGTGTATGGAACCTTTTATTTCTAATTTATAAGTACATTGTGCCTTGTTTTATAATTTCTCTCTTGAAAAATGAGATTTTTTTTTATTTTGGATTTTCCCTTTTTGTTATATAAATAAATAACAGATTATGTTAAGGATTGTATTCTATTTTAGTCTCAAATATTGTTGTTTTAACTGTTAAAATATTTGATTTGTGAGTATAATGACTAGAATATGAATGCCTACTAACAAGAAAGCTAATGTGAATTGGTGTAAAAATTACTCAATGGGAAGCACTTTGACTAGAATCTTGAGAATTGTATCAGATTTTTTTAAAAAACTTTATATGAACTTTTGTATTGATATGATTTTAACCAAATGTAATGTTCAAAAATAAGTTGTCAATCCTATATATAGGTTATATGAGCCGATTACACCAAGACTTCTGATTTGTAGGTCCGTCCTTATATAAGTTCAAATCCTATAAAACGGGTCGGATGTTCCTTATTTACAAAATTGTATACATTACTAATAGAATATTCCTGTTTAGAAAGTTTAAAAAAAAAAATTGAAAAGGAGTGTATGTTTAGACTATTAATTATGATGTTCTTTTTTTTATCTTACTTACATCAGAAATTCACTCTTCGAAACTCTGACTGAGACAGAAATTTAATATTCAAATCCCTGCTCTATCTTTTAGAGGCACTAGGGGAATGAATGTGCTACCCCTAACCCTTTTCCTCTAGCAAAAATTACTTACATCAGAAGAAAATTATGGATAGTCACTCAATTTTCTTAGCATCCTAAGAAGGTTTGTAGGCCTGATTATGTTCACTAACATTGAAGTGAATTAACAATAAAAAGCAATATATTATAGCTTTTAATTAAAAAAAAAAAAAAAGAAAAGAAAAGAAGAAGCTAGCAGGTCCAATTTGATAACATCTTCTGAGAATTGACAACAACAATCACTTCTAATGCACCCAAAAAAAAAAAAAAAAAAAAAAAAAGGGAAAAAAGAAGGAGACTTGAGGACGGAAGCTGAACCTCAAGAACGAGTGGTAGTGCGTGGGGACTCTCCAGCGACACTCTCTCTCTTGGGTTGTGTCCCAACTCTCTCTCCCCCTCTCATCTTGCCCTTTAATTTTCATCCAACGGCCATGGATTCGTTGCTGGATGTAAGGTAGTGCCGTATATGTGAGCGCTCATAATCTATTGAAATTGAAAGCAAGATAATTCAACTAAATACATTTTTATATTAAAATATTAAATTATCGTAAAATTATAACCGCAATTACAATACTCAGTAATGTTGCATACCTCAGGCTCGTAACAAACGCGACAACACCTCAATTTTTTTGTTCAGAAAAAAATACCTCAATTATTTTCGGTTCAAATTTTCAATTTTGGTCAACAGAACAAGTATATCATTCATATTAGACCATTTACAGACCCTAATAATAATTATAATAATAATAATTCAAAAGCAAAATTCATGCTCACCGACCGGGAATGTTTATCATCATTCATCACTATTTAAATATCCACCTTCATGAACCAAAAAAATAAAAAATAAAAAATAAAAAATAAAAAATAAAAAAAAAATATTGCCACCTTCATGATTATATAATCCCACTCACCATAGCTATCCGTTTTTTTTTTTTTTTCCCTTCTTTTTGAAAAAGAATTATCGTAAAAATTCAGTGACTTATAAATAAAGCAGAAAAAAAATATGATAAAAAGTAGGAAAATCATTCAATTTCATGTCATCAAAAAACCCGGTATGATTCATCGATCCAAAAAATAAAATAAAATAAAATAAGATTCTAAAATATCAAATTCATAGACCAGCCAAAAAAAAAAAAAAAATCGCTACCTTCATGATTATATAACCCCACTCACCATAGCTATCCGTTTTTTTTTTTTTTTCCCTTCTCTTTTGAAAAATAATTATTATAAAAATTCAGTGACTTATTAATAAAACAGATCCAATCCGATAAAAATTAGGAAAATCATTCAATTTCATGGCATCATAAAACCCAGTCTGATTCATCCATCGAACGAAAATTCTAAAATGAAATTCTAGAATATCAAACTTTAAATCTATCATTACAAATGATGATGATGTAACGATGAGAGAATAATCTATCAAGGCTTTTTTATAGTGATTGATTTTATACATATATTTTAATAAACATATATTTTACTAAAAATGTCTACCAAGTTTTTTTTATAATTAAGAAATAAATATCAAATTATAAAAATTAAACAATAAAATTCCTGAAAAATTACATGGGATTTTAATTTTCAACAAACACAAAATAAGAAAATCATAAAATTATGTGGTAAATATAAAAGAAAAATAAAAACCAGTTGGGGTCAGTGTCCCAACTCTCTATTATCCAGCATTTGAAGATCAAATCTCATACAGTGAAGCTGCAATTATACTATGTTCCTTCTCTTAATTGAATTTTATATTGAAATTAAACTGGACTCAATCTTTTATCAAAATGATTGAGCCGAATACTAGGATATTATTATATAGATTTTTGATAAACATATAATTAATAATATAAAAGATCTTAAATACAAAATAAAATATAAGATGAAGCAACTTAATTTTTTCTATTGATGTGTTGATTTACAATTAATCTTATAAATCGTTAGAATTGATATATTTTATATCTATATTATTTTTATGTATATCTTACCGTTACCAGATTATGGATTAAGTCGAATATCATAATTTCTTGTACTTATCTTGTATAAAGTGATTTCTGTCTCCTTAAGTTTGAGATAATAAAAAAATGAGTCATGTCTTCCTTCCATTTTACCTCCAATACTAAAGGCCCGTTTGGTGGTAAAGTTCCAATTTCATCTTCAAATGTTTGTTTTGTCTTTGTCTTCAATGTAAAATTATTTTTTACTACTCACATTTGTAAATATCTATAATAAATTCATACTTTAAAAGTACATAAGTTTTTAATTTCAAATAAAAAAAGAGATGATTCTTGTGTCAAAATACTTATAATGACAAAACGAATAAATTAAATCCTTTTTATATTTTATTAACATATTTTAAGTTTTTATGTTATTTTTTATATCATAACACATATTTTTAATTCAATATTTAAAACTCCGTTTTCAATAGACTTTCGAAACTTCGTCTCTTAGTATCCCAAAATGGGTTCTAATAAAGACATTGTTCCGGAACACGTGAGGACAAGCCGGATCTTTTTTTTTTTTTTTTTTTCTTAAAAAACCGTCGAATCTATTTTCTATTCTGCAGGGGGGAAGGGTGTGAATCCCAAAAGTTGCGGGGGAAAAAAGAAAAAAGGAGAAAAAAGAGCCAAATAGTGAGTCGGTGACCAATTAGCAATTATGCACCGAAAACGGAATTCTGACAAAACATGCAACAAAACAGCAAATTGTAGAAATATATCCAGTTTTATCCACAATCCAATGTGCTTGCTTTGTAGTTGTTGCACATGTTCTTAGCCAAAGAGTGGGTCCCCCCACAATTAATAAGCATCACGAATAAAAGTACGTTCATTGGTCAATGCAAACGAGAGTCAAACATTTGTTTTGTTCAGAGTTGAAACATCTTAATCATACCCAACATGGCTACCACACTCTATCCCTCCCTTCTTTTCAGTTTATTTATGATTTAAGCTTGTTCCCCACTTGTGTTCTCTCGCGGAGGTCCCTTCTAATTTATAAATCTTTTTAAGAATATCGTAGCACGTTAATAAAAAAAATATATTATATTATAATAAATTTTTTTTTAATATTTTTTAAGAAATAAAAATTTATGTTAACTAAATACATATGGTAATATCATTAAGGGGTGTTTGTTTTTAAGTTCATTTTAAACTAAATTATACTTTTTTCATCAGGATTTTTGTCTTTTTTTGAAAAAATTTTTTATCTTTTTTAAAAAAGTTTTTTGCCTTTTCTGAAAATTACTATTGAAACTTAAAAATCTTAAACTAAACTCATTCACCAAACACCCCATAAATTAACATGAAAAGGAGACTGCACTATTAAAAGAACATAAAAACCAAATCGGTTTATCTTTGCATATTAACTGCAGGTCCATTTTTGTTTTAACCTATGTTTTTAGAACATCACAAAATCAGTTTTCTTATTAGTAATTCGTCTCACAATTATATTTCAGTCTAAAATATGATTAAGAAATTATAATATCTATAGCTATCCGAACAAAGATCAAAAGAGTGTTTTAGTTATGCATAATTTCATAATTTTTACATCTTAAATTTTATGTTAAATTTGAATATTAACTTTAAAAGCTATAAATTTAAGACTTCGTTTGGTTCGTTAGTTAATTTTTAACTAAAATGTACTTTTTCATTTTAATTTTTATCTTTTTCTAAAAAATTTTTTATCTTTTTCTGAAAAAATTTGTCTTTTCTGACAAATTTTTAATTCAAATTTAAAATTTTTAAACTCAACTAACGAATCAAACAAAACTTAAAAATAGAAGAGTTGCAATTGTAGGATACATTAATCCGTTCACTTTTAAAATTCGAAACTAAAAAATAATTAGATTACAAATAAAATTAATATTTTATTTACTTATGTAGTCACTAGAAAGAAAAAAATAAAAGTCTTCCAAGGAGAAAATAAAAAAGGGGGGACAAATAAAGAGATAATTTTGTTTACTTGTTTCAAAGGAGCATCGTTCCATTATGGACGACTGATTCATTCTAATCAGGATAAGGTTTCGGCTTCCTCATTTGTTCCTTTTTCCTTCCTTTTCCTTATTTTTTTTAATCATTATTTAATTATTATATATATATATATTATATTATATTATTGAAAAAAGGTTTTCTTTTATCTCTCTCTTTGTCTCTGAGAAGGAATATCACAACAACAATGGCGGAAATATCGCCTACCCATGTGCTCTTCATTAGCCAATAAATATCATCGCTCAGTTTCTTTTATCTCTCCCTGTTTTTTTCTCCGCGTTTTTCTCACACTCTCTGTCCACACAAACGCACACTTTCCAGGTTCTACTTTCTTCTTCTGCGCCATCGATATACTTTGAAACCATGTCGATTGCTCTACAGAGCAGTAATGGCGGCGGCGACGCGATCCGGCGGTCGAGGTTCATCCACGGCGTGCCCTGCCTCTCGATCTACGACTCGTCGGAGCCGAAAGTGTTCGCCGAGGATCGCCGCCGGTTGGAGCGGGAGTCGGACTCCTGCAGCTCCTCTTCCGTTGGTAGGAACTCCGACCTGTCCGGCGGCTCGTCGGACGGCGATGATTCCGCCGACGACGAGGTTCAGAGCTCCTTCAAAGGTCCTTTGGACACCATGGATGCTCTCGAGGAAGTTCTTCCCATCAAGTATGTGTTTGGATGAGCTTTTTTTTTTTTTTTTTTTCCTTCTTCTTCTTCTTTTTCTTTTTAATTTCTCGTTCTGGTTCTTGCTTTTTTTTTTTTTTTTTTTTTGCAGTTAATTTGATTTTGTTCTGCTTAATTATTTTTGTCAGTTAATTTGTGGATTTTGTGAAAAGATTTGATCTCTAGAGAGTACTTTTTTAGAATTTCATAGTTCATAGAAATTACTTCGTTAAGGAATGATGAAAATAATTAGAGGGAATGCACTTTTGATGTATTTAAGGACACGCCCTGTCTTCACAAATTAAGAAAAACAAGTCAATCAAGACATAGTGTTTGTTTTGGACTATGTTTCCTTGGATTCTTTTGTTTCTTTGCTGTCCTTTTGTTCTCCCTCTCTCCCTCCCTCCCTCTCTCTCTCTCTCTCTCTCTCTCTCTCTTGTTTATTATGGTCTCCTACAATGGAAAGTGTTCAAATTTAATTTTGTTACTTCTTCTGATCCTTAAGATCAAACAAGAAGTGTTGTGTGGGAAGGGCCAAAAGTGGGTGGAACAAAAAATAAAAAAAGGGGATAACTTAAGGAGGATAGCATGTAGATAAACCTCACTGTGATTTAAGGCCTCTTTAGTATGGAGTTACACAAGAGCAAGTGCTAATTTTAGCAGCGTCAGGACTTTCTTTTTAGTGACAGAAACATGAACCTTGATCATATGATTCACCATAGTTCGATCTTTAAATAACCTATTTGGGTGTCCGGTTTCGGAACTTTGTATATGTGAGTCTTTCGATCAAGTTTCTTGGTGAAACCTGTTATCTGTTGGGGTCATGGTTTTTCTGGAGTTTGAGGCCGTGTGAGCCTATAGTGGGGTTGTTGTCTTGATTTGAAATATATTTTCCCCTTTTAGGAAGGAAAAAAAAGAAAAAAGGCTGAAGATCTGAATGAGTTCCTTAGGCAGCGTTTGCATTGGAGCTAGTAAAGAGTCTGGGCTCAGTTGTCATCTAGCTAGTATGATTTTGTGAGATTTCATTTCACTTTAAAAGTTTATAGACATAGCTAACCATTGATCCGTGCCTAAAGAAATAGTACGTTTCGTGATGATTTTCCAACAAGAGGAGAATTAGTTTTATTGGCGTCTTTGTAATGGTGATTTCGGTCTCAATTTGTTAAACTGAAGATGCCGTAATTCTGTATTGAATTTTTTTTTTTGGGGGGGGGGGGGTTGTGGGAAGGGGAAGAGTTTTTACATTACAATGTTTCAAAGCATTGCTCAACAAACCCCAAATCAGTGGAAGAAGGCTTCCACTTACTTATCACTGGTTATAATATGCCGCCTATGGTGATTGCAAGCATAACCAAGACCTAATTTCTCTCTTGGTTCCGTCATAACGTGTAGAGTTCAAATCTTCTATCCCATATTTTGGGGAAAAAAAAAAAATGCAGCCGAAGGGCAGAAGAAACCTGTTTGTCAACTGCCATTCGGTAGCAAATAAACATATGCATTTAGTTGATTCTTTAACTATCATCTAACTATCACTTTTGTTCCATTTCATTTCAGGAGAGGCATATCAAAGTTTTACAGTGGCAAATCAAAGTCCTTCACGAGCTTAGTGGATGCCTCATCTGTGTCTTCTATTAAGGACTTTGCAAAGCCAGAAAATCCCTACAACAAGAAGCGCAAGAACTTACTAGCTCGCGCGAGCCTCTTGGACAAAAACCACAACGACCCTATAAAAAACATCGCAGGTGGAACTTCGAAAAGACCAGCCAACTGCAATAGAAGCACATTGGTTCTTTGTGAGACTATGAGCAGCTCTGCTTCCAACATTAATCACGATGACTCGAGCTCAACTTCGACCCCACCATCTTGCAGTCTTCCACCTTTGCATCCACATGGTAAAAGGTCACCGACCATCGGATCTTCATCCCCCCCTCAACGACAGTCTCCGTGGCGGTCCTTCTCTTTGTCTGATCTACAGTCTGTAGCTGCATCATCAACGCCCAACATAAATGGCTTGGCCATCTCTACCGGAGGCAAGAACAACGAGACGCATTGAAATTTTAGTGGATCTTTCTCTTTTTGACGAACAGGGTTTGTGTCTGGGAAAATGTCTTTTCAGTGTTGAAGATCTTCCTCAGCTATTTCCTATTTCGAATTTAGCCACTAGCTTTAACATATGTATTTGCATTTAGAGAATGAACTAAAGTTACCGAGGTTTCTTAGTTACTCACTTCAGATGTTTATGTACGAATGAACTATAATACTGTGACGATTATATTTAATACAAGTTCAAAAGTTTACTTTTTGTTCTTCCTGTTTTTAAGTTTATTGGCCATTTTATCGTATTATTCCATTAATACTTAGAAGTACCAGTTATTTAATACTTATACCTTTTCTCTTTTATTAGAGCATCAACATGGTTAATTGATAATGATGTACATGACTAGTCTAGTTTTATATTTACTCAAGTAATGCTGTGTACGGTAAGAAAGAAGTATATATATGGAAATGTTTTTATTAGTTATTATTCTTTTTTTAAATCACAAATATATGTCAGGATGTGATTTTTTTTTTAAATAACTTGTTATATAAATCAAATCTTAAATATTTTTTTCTAATGAGAATTTAGCTTCTGGAATCACTTTTGTATTTTTTTTCTTCGTCGAAAACTCAAAATCACTTGCTTTCTTTTATTTTTTGTTTTCTTCCTTTTATTTATTTATTTATTTTTTTTTTCCAAAGATCATCTAAAAGTTCATATAAATAAATATTGTCGTCGGTCATCCTCCTCAAAGTTAAACCTGGTATCTGTGTGTGTGTGCGCGTGTGTTTTTTTTTTTTTCTTTTCTTTTCTTTTAACAAATTTTTTTCTTTTTCTTTATTCACCTAAATAAACTAAACATAACCCTGATATAGAAATTTGAAACATAAAAATAAAACAAAAACTATAATTGTAGATATAGCCGAGCGATAATTTTATATCTAACTCTATTATAAGATGTAATCTCCATTTGGTAACTTAATTGGAGATGAAATTTTTAAATTAGAGTTGGTTGATTTTTTAAAAATTAATTATAAATTTTTATTAATTTTTTCAAAAAATAAAAATTAAGATGAAAAAATACATTTTAATTTAAAATAAACTCAAATCTCAAATGAAGCAGTAGAATTGGAATTCTTCCGGCTCCAAAGTCAAAAAAATAGACAGAAGATAACTAATGGATAATGGCCAATGGGTCTTAAAGGATCTTGCATAGAAAAATGTAATAACATAAACAACAACAGAAAAATAACAAAAGACCCTTGTGTTTATTTGTTATTAATTTTGTTAAGTAAAATGAAAAAGGAGTTGTTTAATTTTCTTGATAAAAATGATTACAGATACAGATTAGCGATAATTTTACATATAACTCTATCAAGATGAAGAGTTTGAAACCCTTTCCCCCAAGTTCAAAAAAAAAAAAAAATCGTTGATAAAAAATGACTTCTTGTAAATAAATTTTATTTTATTAAAAAAATATTTTGATGCAGAACAATAATATAATACCAATTATTTTCAATTAATTAGCAAATTATATTCAGGATAGTTTCCATTACCGACTTAAAGGATCTTGTATAGAAAAGTCATAAAATAAACAATAACAAAAAAATTTCCGAGACACCGATGTGTTTAGTTATTTATTTCTTCTGATTTTTCAAAGAACATGATAAAGGATAGTTGTCAAATTTTGTTGATAAAATATGACTAAATGTAAACAAATTTTAGTTTATTAAAGACGATATTTTGATGCGGAACAAATCCGAACAATAACAGAATATTAATTAATTTTTATGTAATGAGAAAATTATATCATAGTATAGTTTTCCATTACCGGTTTTCCTGATTTAATTTTGATTTATTTCCACAAAAGTTTATTATTTTCTATTAAAAATAAAATTATCCAAATCCCTCTCTTTTCACCAGATAAATATTTTTTTTTTACTTTTAATTCCTGAAAAAAGAGCATATTATATATATTTTTCCTGCAGGGCCATTTGGTCAATTTGGAAAATACACCAAAAAAGAAAAAAAAAAAAAAAAAGCAAAAAAACCATTCTTTTCAGTTTTCTTTTTCCCAAATTTTTTTAAAAAATTATGTTTAGCTACGCATATATGGTAAGAAAAATTCAAAAAAAAAAAAGTCCATCACACATAACGTGGCATTCATGCATGAACATGAATAAATTACAGAATAGAAAATTTAAAATCCATAACTGCCTAAAAACCTTTTTGTGTTTACTCATTAATTAACTTACCATACATGTAAAAACGCATTCACTCCAGCTAAGAAAAAAGTTAGCATTCCTTTTTTTTTTTTAATAATAATAATTTTTAACTTCTAGATTTTTACCAGATGCCCATATGAAAGAACACTTGATAGTTTCTCCTGAATCAGAAGTTGGAACGGCAAAGAAGAAAGGAAGCCTGCGTGCTAATGGTTAACTTGGTAAGCAAGTAAATTCAAAGTTGCATCCTAATTAATTAATTAAACCAGATTTTGTTAGTGTGCAATTTGACTGGTCTGGCTTTGGTAATTAATTTTCTCATTTCCGAAAATTTGACTCCTCACTCTCAGAATAATGTAAACACTTTTAATGACCCCAAAAAACCTTTTTTTTTTTTTTTTTTTTTGCTATACATGGGATTTTTAGATAAACATGATTTGTTTCTTAAAGGGGATTCTAAAATCCAAACTTAAAAAAAAAAAAAAATTTTTTTTTTTTAAGTGATAGGAACAACATTAATTCAGCAACTGTGTAAAAATTCTTGTTTGTGCCGCTTCTCGGAGCTATTTCTTCCGCTTCTAGACAACTTTGGTAAAAACTTTACCTGGTTTTGGTTTATTTTCTCATATTTTTGTTCCATTTTTTCTACTGATTTTGAGCTGTACTTTTTGTCATTTCCAGGTTTGACACATTTTGGTGAAGAAATAGTAAAAAACACGTATTCCGAGTTTTCAACACCAAGAACACTTGGAGGAATAAAAAAAAAAGAAAAAGAAAAAAAAAGAATGGATTCTCTTTCGACTTCTTCTGTGTTCGTCTCCCAAGAGGAATTCATGGGGTTTCATGCAATTGACCGGGAACTATACGCCACTTTGGTGATCAGCCTCCTCCGAGACCCGGCGGAGGCGATGCAGATAATGGCCCTGTGGCTCTGGCTCGAGAGCAAGGGCTTTCACAACATGGTCAAGAAGATGCTGTCCTTGCCCCACTTTCTGATCAACGAGCTGGCCGACGAGGCCGTCGCGTGCCTCAGCTTCATCACCGCCCCCGAGACGCCTCCCTCGCACGAGACCAACGGCGAAATCCCGCTGATACAGTCTCTGATGGAGAAGGAGATTAGCTTCCAGTACTTCCGGGACAACCGGCTACGGGCGGGCCAAGAAATCGCCAAGATCATGAAGGAGGTCTGCGTTAGAGCCTTGAGTGACATAATGCAACAAGCCAATCAAGTTCATGACTTGGTCATGCCCGCTGCCGCAGCGACGCCGTTTCATCACTCCCCCGGTATCGGTCTCAACCTCGGTCCCGGTCCCGGTCCCTGTCCCGTTCAGATTCAGCAGCCGTGGATCGGTGCTAGTACTTCTACTAATGCTGGCAATTCGAGCAATTCGAAACCGGAAAACGGGGTGCACCCAGATGACCGAACCATGTTCGTGACGTTCTCGAAGGGATACCCGGTTTTCGAGTGGGAAGTGAGGGAGTTCTTTACTATGACTTACGGGAAATGTATTGAGTCTCTTCACATGCAGGATGTGCAGCCAAACGAGCAGTCTCTGTTTGCCCGCCTTGTCTTCCACACGGCTTCCACCATTGATAGGATTCTCAATGGGGTCACCAAGGCCAAGTTCACCATCAATGGCAAACATGTTTGGATGCGGAAATTCGTCCCGAAACGCTCCAAATCCATGGCGCTGCAAGCTCAGCAGCTCCCGAATTTGCCGGATTCCTTGTTTGATTAGCAATGGGACTTTGTTGTTGTTGTTGTTTTTTTTTTTTTTTTTTTTTTTTTTTTTTTTTTTTTTTGTAGTTCTTCTGTTCGGAATAAATGTAACTTCTATGGAAATTTAACGGAAGTTTTAGTTCACTACTAAGAGAAGGGAGTGCTTGCAAGATGTCGTCTTGTGTTTGCATACTAACAAAGACAATCCGTCTGGTTTGAAATGGGAATTTTTAAGAGTTATTTGCTAGCAGTGACGAAGTCAGAAATTATTATAAAGGGAATCTAAATCTAAATTTATACAAAAATATAAAAGAAAAAATATAAAAGAAAAAAAAAAGTTTGAGTGGGGGCTTGGAGGGGACTACATGAAAATTTATTCAACAATATATAGCCTAAAAACAAAAAAAGAGAAAACGTTGGGGGGCTTAAGCCCCGTAGACCTTCATAGGCTTCGTCTCTACCCACAAGCATAACCAATAATAATTTATGGGATCTAATTATCGTGATACATGAAATTTTGAAACATCTATAACCATTAAGTGATGAATTGTAGACTATCAGATTTATTGATTTCCTATTTCGTATGAAGTTGTACAACATGTGTAATTTGCAAATGATTGATCATATTAAGTCCTACTATGTGTATAATTGATAAATGATCAGCTGTAAACTGTCAAATTTATCAATTTTCTATGCCATATGAAGTTTCACATCTTGTTTAATCGACAAATGATTAGTTATAAGCTGTTAAGTTTATTTTTTTCCTATGCCGTATGAAGTTCTACAGCGTTCGACAAATGATTAGTGGTATAATGCCAATTTAATGATTTTCTATGCTCTTATGAAGTTTCACAATATGTACTATCGATAAATGATTTGTTGTAAACTGCGAAGTTTATTGATTTTCTATGCTGTTTGAGTTTCATAATGTGTACAATCAACAAATGATTAGCTATAAAAGGTCAAGCTTATTGATTTTCTAAGCCGTCTGAAGTTGAACAACGCGTACAATCGACAAATTATTAGTTACAAACTGTCCAAGTTATTGATTTTGAAACGGTTATGACCGTTGAGCGATGAATATTGAACTATCAAATTTATTGTGAACTATCAAAATTTATTGATTTCCTCGTTTGTATGAAGATGTACAACATGTACAATCTCCTTTGTATCAAGTTTTTCGAATTTCTATGTACTATGAAGTTCTACAACATGTACAATCGACAAATTTAAACTGTCAAGTTTTTTGATTTTCTGTGGAATCGACAAATGACCAGTTGTATCTTGTCAAGTTTATTGATTTTCCACGTCAAATGAAGTCTCGCAACGTGTACAATGGACAAATAAAAAATTTTAAACTGTCAAATTTATTGATTTTCTATGCTGTATAAAATTTCAGATGTATAAACGATAAATGATCAGTTGTAAACTTGACAGTTTATAATTTTTTACATCATTGTAATTTTAAAACATGTATAATCGATAGATGATTAAGTGTTTCATTTATGGAAATAGATAAATCTCGTGTATTTCATCAAAATAATTTATGTTGTTGTTTAGCCTAATATATAAAAAGCCTTCCACCAATCTATCTTATTATTAAGGCATTTAGAAAAACTAGCCTTGGTCTAATTAATATGATTGTTGATTAGTATTGGTACTTGGTGGACTGTTGTTTTAGTAGCATCGAGTTGTTGGGGGTTATGTTTGGAATAAATGTATGCGTCATTGAGGATTGAATATCGAAATATAGAGGAAGTGCTTTCATTGTCATTACTAAGAAGGAAGTGCTAGAAATATTTTTTATTTTTATTTTTTATTTTTAATGTTTACCTACTAACAAAACAATTAGCCTAATTTCAAATGGAAATTTATAAGAGCTATATATTGCGTGCGTTACTAACAATGAAATTTTGAGGAACTAAATACGATAGATTATGGGTAATAAGAGTTGTTAGATTCATTAAACTTCTGCGCTAGGTTAAATTTTAAAATATATTAAACTACCAGATGTATTAATTTTTTTTACGCCTTATAAAGGTTGATTATTGATCATGACAAATGGTTGGCTTGTAAACTATTAGATTTATTGATCTTTTATGCCTGTGAAATTTTGAAACGCGTTCCTAAAAAAAAAAGAAAAAAGCAAAAGAAAATTTCAAACGTGTACAATCATTTACTGATTTAGTTAAAACTTGCATATCTGATAATGATCAGTATAGATTTGTTGTCTATCATATTTGTGAAATATATATTTTTTTTACACGAAATGAAGTATGAAATATGTTAGTTGATATGAAATTTGTGAAACGTGTTAACTGATAATTGATTAGTTATTGCTTTTTACAGAAACACATAAAATTCATACATCTCATATAAAAAATCACTAATAAAATAGAAGATGTTGAGATATGTGTCCATAAACAAATGAAATATATTATTTTACTAATTTAATTTGAAAATTTTTTTCAATGTTAATTTTACATGCATGGTTGATGCTTTATAAATATCAAAAACCCTAGATTATTTTAATATGACTTTAAATATTGTATATAAGTGTTATATACAAAGAATAATATTTAAAGTGAAATAATTTGAAACTGTCTGTAATTATAAATTAAAGTTGGGATCTTTAATTTAAAATTACTAGCGTAGTTCATTACATTCTGAATGAAACGATCCTATCTATATTGTTAATAATGAAATTACTGGATCAATGAAAGCACTTTATATAATTTGATTATATAAGACTGGAACACGATTAATTATGAATCTCTAATTATGTCCGTTGTCATATAGAGCATTCAAAATCAATCATTGATTGTTATATTTGAATCGATCTTAATTCTAAGTAATTAATACACTCCTATTTGTTATATTGTATTTTTTCAGGTACCAACTAATGACACAAATGAATATTATCAAATTCTTGGTATATTAGAAATATAATATAATAAATATATTGGAATATTAATATACAAGATGAAATTCATTTCTTCACAAAGAAGTTAGATAGACGGTTCCCATAAATATTGAATTGGGGCTTGAATAATTAAAGCACTCAATTTATGATTAAATCATAAATATATTATTCATTAGAGAATCAATTTTACTTGAGGAGAAAGATATAATTAAAGAGGTTAACTGAAAAATATCTAGCTTTAATTATAAACCGTGTTTAAATGATTGATTTATATGTAATGACTAAATCAATTGACAATTCAAATCTTTTGAATATAATTAATTTTGTAATTTTAAGAGTGCAGTTCTAAATTCTTAGTAGAATAATTTGGAATTAATAATTTTGATATTTTAATTCAGGTATTAATTAATTGTCAAAATTATTAAAGTTTAAAATTATAATGTACATAGTTCACCTCAATAGTTCCATTAAATCATGTTAATATTATTTTATGTTGGGTTAAACTTATTGATTTAGAATTGAGAATTCTAAATTAATATTCACGCAATAAATTAATTGGATTAATTTATATTTTAAATAATATGATTATTTAAAATAAATGTAAAACAATTTTAAATTAAAAATTATACAGTATGGTAAAGATCACACCGTAGTTGTGCACCACAAGGTAGTTCATGTTTTATCCACGGACAAAGTGCATGTGGAAATTGAATTTTGACACATGTGGAAAAGAAAAAGATTAGTTGTTAACTAAATAGTGAATAATCCATATCTACCAAAAACGCCAACTTGTGAAGGTAGTGGGCATGTGACTTTTCCACTAAGTGGGGAATGAAATAATTAATTAATCAACTAAATTCCAAAAAAAAAAAAAAAATGGTATCAATTATTTTTCTATGATAGTAAAAAGGGGAACATATGATGTATCTAAGATACACAGGAATATTAATTCCTTTTTATAGAGAAAAAAAAATATGTACTTTTTTTTCAGAGAGTTTTTTCTTCTCTTTTTCTTCACTTTGTTTTATGAGTCAAGAACGCAAAGTGAATCAAAATTCAGGTGTGTGAACAAACTCAAAAACAGAAACGCCCACTCGTTTCTTGTTCATTGTGATTTAGAGAACAGTGAGAAAGAATTATTGGTGTTTCCAAAGATTTGGAGTTATCAAGAAGGTTCTCAAAAGAATTCAAAAATTTCGATTTGATCGGATACCGATCAATCTCTAAACCTTCTTCCTTTATTATTTCATTAAAATAGTATAAGTATTTTCACGGGATAAAATTTTGGAGAAAAAATTTTCATATGTGTTATTTGATCCATACCATACTTTCACCACTGTTTTTTTTTTTTTTTAATCGGTTTCTAAAACCAACAGGAAAGACTTGATCTAAAGTGAGACTCTAAACTATAATGTTGAACTTTTTTAAAAGGAAGGGAAGGAAATGCATTCTAACCGCATTTAGAGACTCAAATTTGGATTATACTTAGTTTTCTTGGTGGCAATATTTTCTTTTTAAAAAATTTCTACTGTAAAACCCTCATTTTCACTACTATTAGAAAGTACCATGAGAATACATAATAAAATTTTGTAACACCCAACACAAAATTGCTCGCAATAATGATAACCCAAATAATAATAAAAAACGCAATTTTGGTTAGAGGAAATTAACCTCTAGGTTGCCAAACCAAATTCTGAGGATTTTTAGTGGGCCACTTCCCAATTGTGAGCCTCACATTCCGTCGACGAGGACAGACTCGTGGACCATCACCATAGCACACGAAAAGGACAAAATTGTCAGTCTACAGATATTTTAAGGGCATGTTGGTAAATAAACTTTACTCCCCAGAATCTCTTCTTTTCCAAATTGTCTTTCTGTCATTCTGTGCCCTTTCCTTCCCTCGCTCCTTCTAGAGCAGACAGCAGTGACTGAAACTCCAAATCCCCGTCACTCCTACGACGGCGTTTAAAGGTACTTTCTCTACCGTGCTTTAAAAAACTTGCTTTCTTTGTTTTTTTTCCCCCCCCTCGGATGCCCATGTGAAAAAGTTTTAAATTTCAAATCCTATAAATCGATTTCCTAGTCTTCAAGGTGCAAAAATCTATTCTTGGGTGGGGGGTTTTTTTTTGGGTGAAATAGTGGTTTGAATTATGGTGGGTTTCTGGCTTTGAATTCTGTTACCTGGGATTTGACATTTTTTTTTTTTTTCCTTTTTGGTTATATATATATATATATATATATGGTTGAAAGATGGACTCTGGTTCAAATGGTGAAGAACCCACATCATGGGAAGAGCTTTACAACATTAATTTAATGCCGTCGGAGTTGTTTCTCAAGTTTCGAAAAGAAATACAGGGGATGCGACTTGGTGCCAATTTGGAGGTACTTTTTCTTTTTGTTGAATCCTATTACCGCTTAGTGTTACTATTTATGTCTAAATCGATTCTGTACAAAGTTCATTTTTAGTCATTTAGCCATATGGTCAGAAGGTTTTTCCATTAAAGTTTTCTGCTAAGGTCCATTAATCAGTAAGGAAGTTATCCCTGTTGTTGAGGGTATGTAGCCTAATTATCGTCCTAATCAGAGTTAACACGCTGATCGACCCTTCTCGGTAAGGTCGACATAGGGTTGAAAGGGGCAGGAGGCCCGTTCTTGTGTTTGCAGGAGCAGTCTTGGGAATGAGAGGAGATAGAAATGTATGGTGAGCCTGAGAGGCGTGAGCCGCGAGGTGTGCGGTTCACTTGTAATCTTCTTCTTTCTCGTGGTGAAAGCCTGCTACGGCTGAAAGTATGCGTAGCTCTCGCATTTAGAGCGAACTTTTGTTGTGCATGCTTGCTAACCTTTTCTTTTATATTGTTTCTCTCTTTAGTGAAGATTAGGGTGTTTTAACCTTTAACATTTTTTTCTTCTTTTGGCCAAAGTAGTGGTAAGATGTTTCTGGATTTTAGTGGTCTCTCTGTTTTTTTTTTTTTTTTTTTTTTGGGTAATTACTGTGTTCTAAGAATTCATATCAATTATAGGAAAATTTCATGAGACGGTATTTTAATGAAAAAGTTTGGCCTGAGAAAATAAAGATGTGCAATTATCTTGTTCATGTGACATGTTTTGATTGGAGCATAGTTCATTTCTACATTTTTTTTTGGGGATAAAATGCTATTGCCAATCTGCCATTGAGCCGTTCAGGTCTGTCCTTTCTCTTAGATCCAGAGTTTCGATTAATTCGACTCCTTAAGATCTAAGACACCTTCATCGAAACTAGAACACACACACACACACACACACACACACTCACACACACTGATGTGATGCCATTTGCGTATTTTTTACTTTCTTTAGCTATTGAAGTCAGCTTCTAATCACTGCTTATAGCTCATTTATATCAACATATTACGTATGTTTAAAGCTGGCTAAGTCACAATTTGTTGAAAAAGTGGTCTGTTTTGTTCAGTTGTATAATGCTCCGTGCAACGACTACCAAGCAAAGCTTGTGTTGAAGCCATTGTCCCCTGATAAAAGGTGGAAGTTCATTTATGAGGCGACCCAACATGATGTTCGCATTATTTCTAAAAAAATTCCTGTAACCAAATATTTAAATGTACAGGTATGCTTTTTTCTAACCTATTTCTTTTTCTGACCATCTCATTAACCAAAACTTAAAGGTCCTAAATTCTATCTTAATAGTATAAGATTCGGTAATTTTTTAATCACTTCGTGCATTATTTACAGGTTGGAATAGGCCATAATTTTTGCACGCATGCAACTGGTTGGAAATGGAAGCTTACTACATGTTTTGGTGGAGATGGTATATCCCGAATCCGGAATAAAACAACACTTGGATTGTGCCCTGGTGTGGATTTTCGGTTTGGGTGGAGGGCTGATTACGTCCTTCCAGAAATTACCGGGCAAGTAGTTAATCATATATGAGTTTACTCACAGAAGTGTTTATGCCTCCTAGTGTCAACGTTATTTTTGTTTGTCTCTCTATTCCGTCACCTTACCAAGAATAGCTCGTGGTTGGAACTCTTGAACTTATAGGGCTCTAGGCACTGGGGAGCCATTGTTTAACATGCAATCTGGAAAGTTCCAAGCGTCGCTAGATAGGGTTGAGGCTATTCTAACCCATTCGGACGCAGAGTGATTTGTTCAGGTAAGTAGACCGGTTTGCGTATAAAAACTTTGGTAAGAATTGCAGGTTGACTCTTACAAGAAACCGAGACCAAATTTCTACGACTCCAAATTGTTACTTAAAAAGGTTTTAAATTTATATGTTTCAGGGAAAAAAAAAAAAAGAAAAAGAAAAAATTCGTCGGCGACGTGAATATTTCACTTCATATTGCAGAAGAGGGAAGATAATGCGATTACTAAGGAACGGAAATATATATCATTCCTCGGAGTGCAAGTACGTTCATCAGCAATGGGATGCTATTTCTCTCTAGCAAAATATTCGTTCGGTATGAGATCAAATTCCGGCTGATGAGGATGCTGCGTAAAGCAGAAGTAGACGTGCTGTGTTGTTGTCCCCGATTTGATTGAAGAGTTCCTTTGAACACAAACCAAAATCTTGCATGTAACTAGCTTCATTAGAGTTCTTGGAGAAATGCTTTTCTACCAGTTTGGGAGGAACTGTGTAAATGGGAGAACTAATTGCCAATTATTTTCATTTTGGCTTTTCAATGTTTTCTTCTTCCCTCTTCTGTTTGATTTACCTGACTTTCTGTTGCTTTACACTCTTCATCTTCTTGAATTTCAGGATTGTTAACTCCCAATAAACGATGAGTTTTAGCCAATCTTTATGATGGGATTTCATGAACTGTGTCTTGTTTTCAAATTTTGAATTCATAATCGAGTGTAAAGAGACAGATTCTAGGTTAGCAACGACGACTTTCAAGACAGGTGTGGGCTCGAATAAAAATTTTTTGGTGTAAATAGACCTTCTATTTTGTTACAAGAGAAATAAAAAAGTGTGAAAAACAGTCTTATCTTATTTTGTTATCTCAATGTGTGTAATGTTGATTACAATGATATCTCTACAAAAGTGAACTTTTTGTATTTAAGCAACAAAAAATTTAAAAATAAAAATATTGTATTGAATGCACGAAGTAAAAATACCAATTAATAAGAATCAAATGTTAAATTTAATATTAGCTATATATTATAGCAAATTTGTCACCAAATATAGGATTAGGTTGGTGTTGTTATGCTTTTAATAAAATTTCTACTTTTATTTCTAGTAATGGGAGAAGTGGAAGCTACAAGTAAAAGTTACAAATCTTAACTTCACTAAATAACTATTAAAATGCATCGATGCTTGGGCAAATAACTTTTGAACACTTTTACCAAACACAATATTTGCATTGTAGTCTGTGTAGACGACTTTTGGGGTCTTCAAAAACATTACTAAACTAGTCCTTAGTACATGATAAATTTGACATTAAAAATAACATTTCATCCAAGAGTACTTTTTCCAGTTAAATACCAAGGTTTACTATTAGAATATTAATTTAATATTGCATTAGAGATATTCTCAGCTTAAGGCCTATTTAGGCCCACTTTTGGAAAAGCGTTTTCTAAAATTTTTTTTTTTAAAATTTTCCTCAAATCTTACTTTTAATTTTTCCAAACATTTTTAAAAAACTCAAATTTTAAAAATCTATAACTTTATCATTTTAAGTCAAATTGAGATGATTTATTTTTTCAAATTACATAAAATTTCGAGACGAATAAAACAAGATCCATATTGCTAAATTTTTCCAAATATATTTTAAGTTTTTATATTTTATCACTGCAAACAGTTCATTTTCACTAAACGAATATCTCCAAAACTCAAGTCATCTCCGGTATCTAAAACATTATCTCTAAAAGTGATCTCAAATGGACCCTTAGTGAAACCTTTTGATTTCTCCCATAATAAAAAGGTGGGTTCCACGGTGTTTAGCATTGATGTGTTCCGAAGCATTTTTCTTTGAGTAACAAGCGTTTCTGATAATGATTAAAATTTAACGGAATGATGCTTTTTCTGTCAAAGTACAGGGTAACCGAAGGAATGGCTGCAGTGTGCAGGCCTCAGAATTTGAAAACTCTGAGGAGGGAATATTAATCCATTCGAGGCTATTATGACCGAAAAAAAAAGTGGGGCCTTTTCCCACGTAGCCGTTACATTCTAGCAACGGCCAAATTTAAATCACACACACTGACCTGAGTATAAAAAATCTCAAAAATCCCACAAATTCATTCAAACAAGCAAGCAAAAAAAAAAAAAAAAAATCCAATGGCTTCCTCCAAATCCAACCTTAGAAGCTCAGTCTCCTTCCCAAACCTCGTGCTCTCCTGCCTCAATTTCACCCTTTTTATCCTCTCCGGCGCCTCGGTCGCCCCAGTGATCCTCCTCCGGGCCCCGCCGACGTCCATGGGAATGGCCTTCCTCATGGTCTCCGCCATCTCGCTTCTCTCCTCTTTCGTCGGCTTCTACTCTCAGCTCACTCACTTCTGCTTCCTAACACACGTCTCCCTCCTCCTCGCCTCCCTAGTCGGGCAATTGCTCGGCATAGTGGCCTTATTCACCAAAGAGAATTCGACCCTCTCGTCGATCAAGCCGACCCGGGACCCCAGAGAGGCCAAGCTCTTGGCTAGATTGGAGTGTGGGGTGCTCATGGCAATGCTCTTGCTCCAAGTTGTGGTGTTCGTGTTGAGCTGCGCCGTGCAGAGCTGTTGGGTGAGGGAGTACGAGGGGCTCGAGGCGGAGAGAGAGGCCGTGGCGAGGAAGAGGAGCCGCCGCATCGCCATGGTCCAGGAGGAGTCCTTGGCCAATGCGGAGAAGATTAAGGATGTTAAGGCTAAGGAGTTGGACGAGAAGATGAAGAGCAAGTATGGGAATGTTCAGTGGGTTAAAACGGACTTTGAAGGCTAATCTGGAAAGGGCCCCTTTTGAACGACTTGATTTCTTTGGTTAATTTTGTGTCCCTTTATCAATTTGGTTCATTCTTGTTTGATGTGATTTGGTCACTTTGCTTGTGTCCACTTGTTTTTGTAATGTGTTTTTTAGAGCCTATAATTGTAGTAGCTAAAATTTGTTTCATCCAATGTTTCATTTATGCATGTGTATATGTATTTTTATAGATGTTTTATTTATATTATCGTCTTTATACAAGTTATTATTATTTTCTTAAAGTTGGGATGGAGATTTGAACTCTGCACTTTTATGGCGCATTTAATAAATCATAAAGGAATATAATGGGAAAGATAATTGTTTTGAAAAGTAAATTAATAGAATAGTAAAGAATAATTCCATTCCCTTTTTATTGTTTAGAGATGTCTAAATAGACGGGGTTTAGTGGGCCGGCACGAATACGTCACGTTAAAAAGTGGGCACAACATGACACGACACAATTATTATATGGGCCCAACCTGACACATGTACTTAAATGGGCCGTGCTTGATGCGATTTTTAGGCACGAAGCATGCTAAGGGCATAGGCACATTAAGGACACAGCACGAACATGGACCCGGTTACGATAAGATGACCTAAAATAACATGACAATATCACTATTTTTTGAATGATATTTTAAATAATTTTCATATAAGACTTATTGTGTTTTTTATTTTATTAGGAAAATTTCATCTATTTTGAGTTTTTATTAGATAAGATTTTTAATATTATAGTTTATTTTTAATAATATGCTTTGTTTTTTTTAGAAATCAATTTTTTCTATGGTGTTCAAAACTTATTTTTCTTATTTATCTAAAATTTTTGTTGTTGGACACGATTAAAAGACAAAGCACGTTAAGAGTATGACATATTTCGTGGGCCATACTTGATGATATAAATTTTTATATGAGCATGGCACGGCACGATATATTTATTAAATGTGCTAACACAAACACGACACGAAGCACTAATGGACTCAAAATAAATGGGCCAGGCCTGGTTTGACATTTCTAGTAGTGTTAACTAACTTTAGTTATATTAATCTTATTAATATAATTACTAAAATATCTTTATACATGATAAAAAGATATTAGCATGTGGAAACTTATTAAGAGTATATGAATAAATTTGATATGTATTTCTTTTGACAATGAATCAATACTAAGGGGATATAAGGATTGACATTCTTCTTCTTCATTCTCTATATTGTGTGAGAATCACTAAAATCTCATTTCTTATTTTGTAAGTAAACACGGGATTAAGTGGGAAAATGAATGACTATTCACTTTCCCTTTCCCTTTGATGCAAAAAAAACAAGCCCTTAGATAAAGTTATGTATGATATTATTGTTATGTTATGCTTATAATTATTATCCAATTTGTTATTGGTGGTGATGGGGGTGATGTTGGTGTTGTTGTTGGGTTTTTTGTTATTATTTATTTATTTATTTTATTATATATATTTATTTTAATTTATTATTTTGAACTGGTCAAAGAATTTGGATGAGATTGAGGTTGGGTGGGTGTGGGGGCTATTGATGACGTCACAATCTTCATTTTCACTCTTGATCATATACAACGGGATATACTATAAGGGATACTATTTTTAATATGACAACAATAAAAAAGAAAAGTCATCTCATGAGTACCATTAGTTTTAATTTTTCTTTTATACACTAATTAAAAAAGAAGAGAAAAGGAAAGTCATCTCATAAGTAACATTAGTAGATTTTTTTAAAAAAAAAAAATTCTCTAATCACTGTTATGTCAAATTATTTCAATAAATATAATAGTAATCACAGATCCTCATAGTATATAGTGACAAAGTCATAACTTTATTAGGGTACAAATATTCTTATGAAGCTTTAGATGCGGAAAATGTATAAAATAATATGTTCAAACTTTTTGGTCGTCTATATACACATTAATAAAAAGATACAAAAGCATTATATTATCTTATGTGATGTGTGATTACATGTGCTTATAAATAGAATATACAAAGCTTTAATGAAAAACGGAGAGAGAAGAATGACTTGTTATTATGAACCTACACTTGTTCTTACAAAACTATGGGCGAGCCATATATTCAAATATATTATTAGGACTTAAATATTTGATAAAAAGATAAAGAAAATGAACACTACTGTCATAGAGTTTTTGTCGCAAGCATTACAATATAGATGCCTTCTTCTTTTATTTTATTTTATTTTTTCATTTGACATTCTCTCTCTCTCTCTCTTTTCCCCCTTCATTTCTCATGATACATTTTGAATATTAACTTTATGAAAATATTCGAAACACTTTTATTTTAGTCTAATTATCACTTTTGCATCTCTTACTATATAAATATTCAAAACATTCATTGTATTTGTAGAATCAATCAAAAAAAAAAAAAAAAAAAATTCTCCCAAAATAATTAAAAATACAAAGGGTTATTTACGTTTTTATATCTTATATTTTACTTTTATTCAGAAGATGTACCTTATATTTTGAAATTTTAGGTATTTTAAAAACAAAATTTACTTTGATCAATATATATATATATATAGTGCAAGCTATACTTTAATTAAAGATGTATAGCATCATAAAACTATTTTAGAGGTATAATTTATTTTTTTAAATGTTTAATTACAATTTTAACCTTAATTAAAGTTCATGTCAAATACTGATAGACGTTGTTTTTTTAATAATAGAAAAATTTGAGATGTTAAATTAAAATTCAGAACCAATTTTAGAAAAACCCTGTTGCTAAGGCATATCAGTGCTAACGGTGTACCGGCAGTCACACGATCCCTTCCGTTTTCGGCAAAATCCCAATATAAGAAAGGAAGATAAAACCACTTTATCCAAAAAAAAAAAAAAAAAAAAAGTAGAACCATTGTCCAAGTTATTCCTTAATTAGACAGTCGACGAAAAACAGAAACCATTCCTTAATTGATCCAATTATTTCTCTGTTTATGAACCGAAACCAAACGCGCCAGAAAATAACAAGCTTTGAGAGCTCAAGGCGGTCAATTTACAGTTCCTTCCATATCCAAAACATCTTCACATCGATTAAGAGAGAGAGAGAGATTAACAATTTCAACCCCAGATCATCAAAAGTTGTTTCTGCGATCGCCATAGAAGGCTTTACAAGGATACCCATGAGCTTGGTTTCCTCGGCCAGAAAGTTCGGTAATTTTCTTTTTTCTTTTTCGTGTGTTTGTCTGAAATTGCATTTCAATTTTGAATTTTTTTTTTCGTCTGTTTACGAGTGGATTAGACAGCTGAAAAACCTGCGATTTTTTGATCCCTTTGTCGATTAGTTGCGAAAATGAAGGAATTCTGTGTTAACTCGGCCCAGTTCGCTCTGCCCTTTGACGGGAAAAAATCTATTTTTCGTTTCTCTTGTCTATTTTCTTATTTTTTTTCTCAATATTTTTTTTTGGGAAAGAAAAAATCAATTCTGATGTCTGTTTCGGACATGGTCAAAATTTTTTAAAATAGGTGTAATATTAAATACTTATAGAAATCATTTTAAATTGTTATTATGCATTTCATGATAGTATTGATAATTAGAGTAAAGACTTATACTGATTGGTTAATTACTAATATGAGAGTTACCAAAAGGAAATTAATTAAAATCATTTTTTTAAAGCTAAAATCAATCAATATTATCCATCAAATACTTTCTTATGTAGAATAATTAACCTTATTCGGATAGAGATGTAGATAATCAACCAAAGGAAGCAAAAATAATTTAGAAAAAAGAAATGTTATTATTTAATTAATTTTGAAGCTAAAAATCAATCAATATTATTCATAAAACACTTTCTTATGTAGAAAAGTTAACCGTAGTCGAATATAGATGCAGATAATCAACAAAAGGAGGCAAAAATAATTTAGAAAAAGGAAATTTTAATTTTGAATTTGGTCATAATTTCCTAACCTTATTAGTTGATGGTAAAAGAAAGGAGGAAAATTGGCTGATATATATGTATATAAATATAAATATAGATCCTTACATGTTACACCACATGTTTGCTTCACCAGTTGGTCACTCTACCGACCAATCAACACATCAAGACAAACTCATTTTCATTAAATAAAAAAAAATAAAAAAAATAAATAAATAATAAAAAAGAAGAATTAAAAAAAAAAAAAAAACCAATCAAGACAAAACCATTGAACCTGCTCGGTTGTCAACAATTTTGGGTTAATGGTATGCAATCAGGATGATATTAGACTTTGAGTCTCAACTCTTTTTCAATGATGAATATCCAGAAAGAAAACACAATCCAGCTTAGGTTTTGCCACGTCATCACCTCTTTGTGGGGCCCACATGACATGGTGCAAAATCAAAGTAGGCCCACGAGCAGTGTGGTTCAGATACTCTAAAGGGGGCTTGTTTTAACTACAAGCATACATGTGTTGCTTGTCTTATTTTATTTCCATGGACCCCAATCTGTCAATGAGGCCGTTATAACTGCTGTTATATCTATATGTCTGAGTTGTTATCTATATGTTAAATTTCTTTTTTCTTTCTTCATTGTTGTTCTAACCGCCAGCTCGGCCTGTCAGCAGCGATCAAAGGAGATTTCACATGCTGGGCATTGCTCACACCATTTTTAGATTAGGAGAATAGCTTTCTAGAAGAATTCTTCCTCTGGGAGAGATTCTGGAGGAAGAATTTGGTCCCAATGTCGATGATTTCGCTTCACAGACTTGAGTTCTTGAGCCTTCCTTATGGTGGAGTCAAATCACATAGAGGATTTCAAAGAACTTATGCAGCATGGACCATGTGAGTTTCTAGTTTTGTGTTCTTTCTTATCGGGATTACTATTTTAATTTCTGTTTGATGAGAATCAAATCCTGGGCCTGATTTGCTGAATTTGCATTTTAACAGGACAATGGATTCGAAATCTTCTGAAAAAAGGAAAGTAGAAGCATTTTCGGTGCAGATTCCATCCATATCATTACCTGTTCCTCGGCGTGAATCACCCTTAAGGGAGCATGATCTGAAATTTGACCGGCTACAACCCTCAGAACAGGATTTAGTCCAAGACAAGAAACTTGAATTCGGACAATTTATTGCACGAGAGGCCATGCTTGATGAAGAATACTGGGTAGGGTATCAAAATCTTGAACATGGATTTTTTGGGTGTAAGTTGTTTGTGTTCACCAATTAACTTGTGGTGCTTCGTGTGTTTTTTTAAATTTGTGGTAGACAGCAGCATGGCTTCGTGCAGAAAGTCACTGGGAGGATCGATTAAATGAAAGGTGTGTGTGCTAGATATTCCATTAGAACATTGAAATCTACGTTTGTCTCTATCTGTGTGTATCTGGCCTTTTTTTAATTTGAATACTGAAAATAAATGAGGAGCGTAGAGATTACTGTCACAGGCAAGCCCATCTAAGATTGTTTTTTACCACGTAATGATGCATACTTGCGGAGGAAATAACCTTTGAATACTGAAAATAAATGAGGGAAGAGATTACTGTCACAGGTTGGGTTCGTCTAAGATTCTTTTTTTACCACTTAACGATGCATGCTTGCAGTGGAAATAACCTTTCAGTTGATTAGAAAAGCTAAGAAATCAAGCTGAAGAAAGAAAAGGAAAAAAGAAATAAAGGGAAACATCTAGTGGCTTAACTAAATATATTTAGGCATTAAGTGGAGGGTTGGCAAAGCTAATTTTAGCTTATGCTTTATTAACACAGATATGCTGATAATCACAAAAGGAAATTTGCAGAGCAGGTAGGAATCACCACATTCCAGTTCCTTTGTTCTGTTTATTTAGATCCAATGTTTATCTGTACATTATTCATGATATCACTTGTCTGTTCTATAGGAGTTCAATGCCATTAAAAAGCGAAGCAAATTGATAAATGGGCAAAAATGCATGTGCATGGTCACGGTATGACTGTTCTTAATGACAGTTTTGGTCTTTTCTTAAATCCTGATTGAAATTTGTTCTTGGCTCCAAGAAGTCAATAGTTTTAAGCTCATGTTGTATTGTTATTGTGATGGTGAGGACTTGCATGTGTGTGTTCCGCTGAAGTTTTGACTCAGTGTCTCGGTATCAAATCTATCAGGTAAGAAAGGAAACAAAGAACGTGAAACGTACAGTACTGAAAAGTGTCGTTGGAACTCTTGATTTGAGCATCCGGTACTTGTTGCATGGAGAGACCTTTCCAGGGGTACAATGCTATGAAACTCCTTGTCAACCTGTTATTTTTACTCTGTTCAAGTTGAATCCTTTGCCCCCCTTGTAACGAAATTCCTCATTCAGGAACGGGTGAAAGCTCCACTCTTCTGCAGCATCAACAGAACATCCCACAATAGATACGGTTATGTTGCAAACTTGTGTGTCGCCAAATCAGCACGTCGCCAGGGGATTGCTAGTAATATGTTGCATTTTGCTGTTGAATCTGCTACATCAGATGGTAAGATGGAAGTTAAGCTAGAATTCCGTCTTGTTTTTTTTCTGGATCATCCAATAAGCCAGGAAAAATAAAAGAGATGCATTAGACAGGAGCTTGTCCGGAACTTTTTTAAAAAAATAAATTAAAATTTTCATGCTACAGGTGTTGAACAGGTATATGTGCATGTCCATAGACACAACAGAGCTGCTCGGGAGCTTTATCGGAAGATGGGGTTTGAGGTAACATTGTTTGTATAGAGCGATGCTAGGAGACATCTCAACACCGTACACTAATTGAAAGAGGGTCCCACAATATGAGACCCACATATATGGCTCAGTTTTAATTAATTATGATACTCATACTGGTAGTGTCACGTCTAATATAAAAGTATCTGATCTGGACTTTACTCTCTTATCAGATAGTCAAAACGGCGAGCTCTCAGTTGTTAGAGGAGCAAAAGTTCTTGCTTTGTTTGAAGACGTGAAAGCCCACTCAGCTCAAATTCCTTAATTGGATCTAAAGTCACATTGTACAAAACTTGTTCGGAAGCAACCCAAGGTTGGTAAGATGAAATCTTATAACACTTCCTGTAAGAAACAAAGAAAAATTAAATAATAAAAAAAGATCATTTTAGCGAAAATTTTACATTGTCCTTATTCAATTTGTTCAATTCAATTTGAACAAGACTGCTGTAGATGGAAGTTGGAATGTCTTGTATTTCTGCTTCAAAGGCATATTAGTATTCACGACGGGAAATTCCCTTTTGATTGAACTTCTTAACGTAGTGCCATTATCAACGTGTTTCATTTCTAGCCATGAGTGGAAAAAATCATTGCAAAGATGATGTGACAGTCATAGAACTTGGCTCCTTCGGCACTCGGTTTAAATTCATTTTGTTTTCTCTCACAAAAATTTGAATTTACTACTTGAATTGTGGATTTTGATTTGTGATCCAAGCAAGGTTAGTTTTTTTTATCTTTAATTTGGATATATAGAACTCAATAAAAGGACCAATATGTTTTCTGGATTATAACGACCAATTTCTCCATGTTCTGATATTTTATCTAAATTTGGTGTAAGTACTGTTTGCAAGAGAGTAAAAATCTAGGTAAATCGCAAATTTGGTCCTCAATTTCTTTTTTTTTTTTTTTTTTTGAAGTTGCAGTGTGATATTTATGTGGTGAAAAGGTCCCCAAACTCTTTAAAACAATGACCTATTCAATTTACATGTATCATTCCATTCATTTTTTATTCTTTGCTAGCAAAAAAGATCAAATTGTACCCTTTTAGAGAGTCTAGAGACTTTTTAGCTCGGGAAAAAGAAAAATGGTTGAGGACTAAATCCCAACTCTTCTTAAAAAGATTAAGATTAAGGTAACGAGCAATTTATCCTAAAATTCAAGTTAAAAAAAAAAAAAAAAAATTCTGTGTCCTTTATTTCATTGAAAATTTCCCAAAAAGCAAAAGAGAACCCAAGATAGAAACAGAAACGCGTGAACAATGAACAGCTAGTAACACATACAAAAGCAAACTTGCGGATACACACGGCTATACCAGACAACGTAGAAAGAGAACAATAAATATTAATGAGAAAGATTGGGTGAAAAAGATTGCACTTCAACAAACGACTGGACCAACAGGAAAAGAGAGAGAGAGAGAGAGAGAGAGAGAGAGGAACTACCAATTAACACGCCACATACAAAAATCCGAGTGAAACAACAAATTAACACAAAACAACAATCCCATGATGAACTACTTGGGTTTTGTCGACTTCGTTATACATGTGAGAATCTTTCGCTTGTACTTTACCCCCGAAAATCACGAGCAAGTTTTGTATGCGCACGATGAATGATCACCAAATGCTTTGAGGATGAAAAATGCGGTTTCCAAACGTTGAGCGGCACATTTCAATGAAAAATGGAAATCGGAAGAACATGAATATGCTGACTGGAACAGGGGCGAGCACAAACATCGGAATAGCAATTACCAAATCTAGTCTTCCGTTGAGCAAAATGTAAAATGTTCCACCAAAGGTGACCATTATGGTTGCTATGCAGAAGAAGAGAGAAGCGAGTCCAATGATCAACTTTTTCGGCAATAAAATATGGAAATCTTCTTCAGCGTAGCGCGCTGTTAGAAGAAGAACATCAATAGAGAGGTCATGGAAGAAAAGAGAGCCAAAGCATCTGAGATAATACCATAAATGATGTGTTCCACGCTTAAGTTTGGAACTCCGTAGTCATAGCCTCCGGGAGCGTTGAAAGCAACAGCAAAGACGAATAAAGCAATTAGAGTTGAAACAATCATACAAGTTTTTGATGTACCCTTCATCCATTTTTCTCCGGCCTCGGCTAATGCTTTGTGCTCCTTTGTATATACTTCTCTAGGATTTCTCCCATTTTTATCTTCTAAATTTGTCAAACAACAATCATATTTTTTTCCTAAGGAGGGGGAAAAAAAACCAAAGAAAAAGGAAATTAGCAACTTATTAGTACATGAAAAACACCAATGTAAGGATTTTTCAACTTGGGGATGGGGGCAATCGAACTCTAAACCTTGAGGTAAAGTCAGGTGTGGAATTATTAGTAGGCAACGCTTGCAACGACACCAAATATTACGTATTGTGCAAGTGTTTGTGTGACATAGAAATTAGGCACTGACGACACCAAATATTATGTTTTGTGCAAGTGTTTGTGCGACGTATAAATTAGGCACTGATGACACCAAATATTACGTTTTGTGCAAGTGTTTGTGCAACATAGAAATTAGGCATTGATTACCTTGAACCACTGAAGTTCTCTTTGCATTTGTAGCCCTGGATTAGACGTAGATGAGAGTTGGGGATCAGGAACCATTTTCGCAACTCAATGCAACAGCGTATTATCTCTGCTGGTGAATTTAAGGTGTCCGTACGTCTTGCAGATGAGATTGAAAATATCTTCTCAGCGATGTTCAATGGCAACATGGAGCATGACAAACCAATCGCCTTTGGTTGTCCATTATAAATCCGGACAAAATTGTAACATTATCTTTATAATCTTGGTTATTCCTTTACGAGCAGCACTTTCAAGAATCAGTGATTCGCCAAAACGATCCAATGACAAAGATCCATGCAATTCGCCAATTTGTTTGCAGGCAAATCTTACTAACTCAACCGCACAATGATGCGTAATTTTTGCGTCTTTAAGTTGCTTGATGGTACTTGGCACCGCAAAGAAGGCATTTATGATTTAAAAAAAAAATAAAATAAATCATCACATTCTCTATAAGCTGGAGAAATTACATGTTTATTAGGACTAATAAGAGGATTAATTTCTTCCACTTGCTCATTTGCCGGATAATCCCAAGGACTAGTCTTGTTAATGAAAGGGGCCAGTCATCTGAAAAACAATCTAAACTGAATTAAAACACAATTAATCAATAGGTACAGGGAATATTCTTATTAAACAATACCTACTATTGATGAATTTAATATTAAATTACTCTTAACACAATTATAATGTTCAATAGATACAATCAACTAAAAGGACATTATTTGGCGTCTTTATCCTGAATCTTATTCGAACTAGTTACTAGTAATTATCCCTTGAACTTTCATCATCAACATATGCAGGGTTTGTAGTGACCACATTTGTCAATGCTAATCGTTATCATTTTCATTCAAAATTCCCAATTTAATAGTCATTATCAATTTTTAGCCATTATGCAACCCATTAAATTTAGAATGTAGTTTGTTAAATTAAAAATTGAAGAAGCAACTTGTTAATTTGAGAAAAATTCAGGTGACAAGAACTCTAAAAATTGGAATCTATATAAATATATATATTTCATCGTATAATATCAATAGTACTGTTAATTGTAAAAGCTAGTTCATAGAGTTAATAATAAAAATAATTGCAAATTTGACCTTAAGATAGGATAATGCTCGAGCAGGTACTGCAGAATATCTGCGTAGCGAGGAATAGTATATAGATAGTAGAGCATGAACAGTGAGGAGAAAATTAAGAGAGTATATATCGAAAGATGAAAACTTAAGGTGAACAATTCAGCACCAAGAACTTATAAGCACGGTGAAAATCCCACCTGTCTCCATGCAAAGAAGTTGTGGACTCGTATTGAAATTGCCGGGTGGTTGGGGTCTATAGGCAATCCAATTTGAGATGGATTTATATACCACGTCAGGGGTTATACTAACATTTCAATTTCAAGGGGTACCATGCGGCCCAATCTCAATAACTGGATTAAAAAAAAGGGAAAAGATAATAAAGTCGTTGAATTATGTTTTTTTCTTCGAAGAAGGAGATCGTTTTCTTCCATCATCGAATGATTGAGATTCGGGCTGCATGATATATCTCAAGATTTTAGGATTTACTATAAATTTCACGTAAGCTTACCAAGATGACCGGATCCAACCAGCGTTTCCAACGAGTTAACGAGAAAAAGGACCGGTGTAGGGACGACCAGGTCCATCATCTTTAGTCACCAAAAAGAGGTACCAAATCAAGTCCTTAGTAATTGTAAACCCTAAAACACAAGCTCGGAGGAGTGGTGTCCATCCTTGTTTATCCACAACACTTGTTAACTTAGGTTTTTCTTAACCATTGCAATAGCCGCTCGTAGAATTCCAGAAAAAGTAGCATAATGGAGGGCTGTCTGGCCGAATTCATCGACCATTTCAAGTGCTTCTACGGGTATGAGTTGTACTAGTTTCTCCACAAAATCTGAATGTCCTTCACAAGCAGCTACATGCAATGCTTTCCTTGAGAAACGAGTGATCTTGGCCATCGCCGCGTTAGGGTTAGCCTCCAAAATTTTTTTATCAGCTTCTCAATTACCTCTCAGTGCCGCATGGTATAAGGGTTGGTAGCAATTCAGATGCACTGCCATATTTCAAAATATGCATCAGAAAATATATGATATATTTTTATTTCCTCAACGGCTACTCAATTCTAATGGAGACAAATCTTTATGATAATTTGCAAATGCCGAATATATAATGGAATTATATGTGTTTGAAGTCGGGATACTATATAGTACTTTAGGAGGTTTGTCAAAATGGTTTTATATTCTAACAATAATATAGCCAATAGGTAATGGAGTAGATAACAAAATTTATACAGATTTAGTTAAATTTAATTTTAGCCCTAAGAAATATATGTTGTATTATTCCCCCCACAAAAAAAAAAAAAAGAAACACCCTTAAAATACTACATTGTTGATACGCAGACTTATCAACTGTTCTAATAATTTATATATTGATCATTATGTGATAAATGCGTTAACCAAATGACGGAACGAATCACATGAAGCTCATGTGATGGGTGGGCGTAGAGTAATATGACAAAATGAATGTTAAGTAGTTCATTGAGCATGTGAATTGAACCGTATCAATGTTACATTCAATTGATCTAAATGAAAATTGTGATTAATTTGAGTGTTTGATCAATTTGATCAGCTTAATTCGTGGTTAATTTGTTATTTTGGAACCTAAGTTGCCTAAATCTTATCAAAGGCAATGTTTTTAAT